>JASVEL010013638.1:0-604433 GCA_032618575.1 Nicotiana noctiflora | reverse complement strand
AACCGCGCTAAGTAATGTAACGACCCGACCGGTCGTTTTAGAAAATTACGCCCCAATCCCTAATTTAACTGTTCCCCTAAGTTCATTTCTGCTATTGTGGGTTGCCGGGAGAGTTGGTTCCAAAAATTTGAGCATTTTGGGACACTTAGTCCCTAAATAAGAGCTTTGAAACTAGAAAAACGGTTCGTAGCCGGAACAGTGTTAAGACGATCTCGAAACGGAAATCCGATGGTTCCATTAGCTCCGTTAGGTGATTTCGGGGTTAGGAGCGCGTTCGGGACGTATTTTGGAGGTCCGTAGCTCAATTAGGCTTGAAATGCCGAAGGTTGAAATTTTGGCGAATCCGATCGATAGGTGAGATTTTGATCCGGGGGTCGGAATGGAATTCCGACAATTTCTGTAGCTTCGTTATGTGATTTTGGATATGTCCGCAAATTTTCAGGTCATTCGGACGTCGTTTGGACGGGTTTTTGATCGAATGTGCAATTCGGAAAGTTTTAAGAAATTTAGGCTTGAATTCGATGCGAATTATGGGTTTTGATGTTGTTAGACGTGTTTTGAGGATTGAAGCAAGTTCGAATGAGGTATTAAGATGTGTTGGTATGTTTGGATGAGGTCCCGGGGGCCTCGGGGTGTTTTCGGATGGTTAATCGGGAGAAAATGTGGAAAATTTGCAGGGAAGTGTTCTGGTTCTGTTGTTTTCGCTCCGGCGGAAATGGGGGCGAGGAGCGAGTCCGCAGAAGCAGATGAGGAGGCGCAGGAGCGCTTCTCGTCGCAGAAGCGGAAAAATGACCGCTGAGGCGGCGTCGCAGGAGCGAATGGTAGACTGCAGAAGCGGACGAGAGAAAGTGGGCATGGTCCGCAGAAGCGGACGTTTTTCCGCTTGGGCGAGACCGCAGAAGCGGTCAGTGATGCGCAGAGGCGGATTTGTCCGCAGAAGCGTAAGCTTCTTCGCAGAAGCGGGTCCGCTGAAGCGGCCCTTTATTCGCAGAAGCGGAAATGGCCGGCTAGGCCTGGAACCGCTGAAGCGACCCTTTGGTCGCGGATACGGTAGCGTAGAAGCGGAAAATGTTCCGCAGAAGCGAAAATCGCTGTAAGTAAGTGTATCAGAAGTTAGAAAAATTTCAGAACATTTTAACATTTGGGGGTCTCGGCTTAAGGGCGATTTTGGGCGATTTTGAGGAGGAAATCAAGGGAAATCATCAGGTAATCAACTATGAACTCATATTATGATTAGTATTGGTAATATTATGCAATTATATCATGAAAATGGAGGAATTTGGGGTAATTATGGAGGGTTTAGCCCTAGTCTTGGACTTTAGAAAATCAAGGTTTTGAATGGGCAAATGGAGTCCGATTTTGGAAAAATTGATATGCTTAGACTCGTATTGAAATGAGGGTTCCGAATATGTGACTTTCGTGATTTTTCGATAAGCGTACCGAAAGTCGGGTTTTGGCAACTTGTGGGTTTTGGTGAATTTTGAGTTAATTTGATTGGGTAATGCCCAATTGGCCTATTTTGACGTGATTCTATTGATTTTATCAGATTCTACACTTGTGGAGGCCGACATTCGTGGCAAGAGGGTTATTGCTTAGCGGTTTTGTACCGGAATTGAGGTAAGTGGCTTGTCTAACCTCGTGTGGGGGAATTTTCACCCCTAGGATATTATGTGATAGTTGAAATGCCTTGTACGCGAGGTGACGGGCGTGTACATGCGCTGGTTGTTGAACACGTACTTTATTTAAATGTTCGATGAGCGATATCCCTGTCTTGGTTGTTAATTTGATATTTTACCCGGTAGTGGTTAGAAGAGCATGATTAGGTAGCACTTAACTGTTTGGTTGCCTAACTGCCTTGTTTGAATTCCTTGTTAATTATTGGCACTATTTTCGGTGAAGTTATAGTTGAGCATAATTATTTCTCTCTGTGGATTTCCTTAATTGGCTGTGTTTGTGGACTGCGGGTTCGATTCCCGGAGACCCAGGGCTGTGGGTTCGATTCCCAGAGACCCGACGTGATATTGGTAGGGACTACGGGTTCGATTCCCGAGATCCTGAGTTATTGGTAGGGACTACGGGTTCGATTCCCGAGATCCTGAGTTATTGGTAGGGACTACGGGTTCGATTCCCGAGATCCTGAGTTATTGGTAGGGACTACGGGTTCGATTCCCGAGATCCCGAGTTATTGGTAGGGACTACGGGTTCGATTCCCGAGATCCCGAGTTATTGGTAGGGACTACGGGTTCGATTCCCGAGATCCCGAGTTATTGGTAGGGACTACGGGTTCGATTCCCGAGATCCCGAGTTATTGGTAGGGACTACGGGTTCGATTCCCGAGATCCCGAGTTATTGGTAGGGACTACGGGTTCGATTCCCGAGATCCCGAGTTATTGGTAGGGACTACGGGTTCGATTCCCGGAGATCCTGAGTTATTGATATATTATTGAGACATGGGCTGCGGGTTCGATTCCGGAGACCCAGAGGTACTGAGAATGGGACTGTGGGTTCAATTCCCACAGATCCTGGATTCGTTTATTTGAGTTGGTTAATTGTAGACGGCTTGTAGTATTTATTTCATTTGCTGTTATTTCAGACTTATTCCTATTTTGTACTGTTAGGTGTTATTATCATTATTTTTATTATTTCTCGGTAGGGCCCCGACCTTCCTCGTCACTACTCCATCGAGGTTAGGCTTGGCACTTACCGAGTACCGCCGTGGTGTACTCATGCTACTCTTCTGCACACTTTTGTTGTGCAGATCCAGGTACATCAGAGCAGGCTCGTACTAGGTGATTCCGCAGCTTTCTGGGAGACTTCGAGGTATGATCCGCTACGTCCGCGGATCCGGAGGCTTCCCTTCTATTCTAGTAGTACTAGTTGACATTTTTCTTCATGTCGTTGTTAGATACTCTTTATACATAGAGCCACAGTTGTATTGCCCTTTTTGTCTGTGTTACCGTGGGGTTCCGGATCTTGGTAGTGTTTTATTCATTGTGTGATGGATGTATGTGCCCAGCGGCACGGATTACATATCTTTTATGCTATTTTCCGTTGTTTCTTATTTAAGTATTTATAACTTGTATATTCCGCAACGTGTTAGGCTTACCTAGTCGTGGGGACTGGGTGCCATCACGACATGTTCACAATTGGTGAACTAGGGTCGTGACAAGTTGGTATCGAGCTCTAGGTTCATAGGAGTCACGGGACACGGACCGGTTACTTAGAGTCTCGCCGATCGATACGGAGACGTCCGTATTTATCTACGAGGGGCTATGTAACCGTTTAGGAAACTCTTCATTTCTTTTTGGATTCCTTGTCGTGCGACATTTTTGGCATCAAAAATCTAAACTATTGCTTTCTATTCTCTCACAGATGGTGAGGACACGAGCTAACCGCGATGATCAGGTACCCGCGCCCCCTGTTGCTGCCGTCAGAGGCCGGGGCCGAGGTAGAGGACGAGGACGCGCCCGAGGTGCAGCCACAGCACCATCGCGCGCTGCCGCTGAGGTGCCACCGGTAGACCAGGTTGGAGCGCAGGCACTTGGTACACCGACTACAGCTGCTACTACTCCAGCACTACAGGAGACCCTGGCTCAGTTCATGAGCATGTATACCACTTTAGCCCAGGCAGGACTGCTTCCTCTTGTTGCAGCTACATCTCAGGCCGGGGGAGGGGCCCGGACTCCCGTAGCCGTTACACCGGAGCAGCGTGTGCCAGTGGGACATGTTCCAGATGTTTTGGTTATGCCTCCTGCCGCTCCAGCACAACCAGGAGGTGGACCAGCTGCCTCTGAGGACGAGCAGCGTAGATTGGAGAGGTTCAAGAAATATGACCCTCCAGTGTTTAGTGGTCTGGTTTCAGGATGATGCATTGGGTTTTCTGGAGGAGTGTCATCGTATTCTTCGTATTATGGGGATTGTGGAGACCAGCGGGGGTTCCTTCACTGCTTTTCAGTTTCGTGGGTCCGCTTACGATTGGTGGCGCACGTATGAGTTGGATAGTCCAGAAGAGTCTGTTTCATTGACCTGGACGCAGTTTTCAGATCTGTTTTTGAGGGAGTTTGTTCCCCAGATCCTTAGGGATTCTTGGCGCTTGGAGTTTGAGCGGTTGCGACAGGGCTCCATGTCAGTATCGGAGTATGCCATCAGTTTCACCCGTCTGGCCAAGCATGCACCGGCCTTGGTAGCCACGGTTCGGGAGAGAGTACGGAGATTTATTGAGGGCCTGATTCCGCCTATCCGATCCAGCATGGCCAGAGAGTTGGAGACAGATATATCTTATCAGCAGGCAGTTAGCATTGCCAGGAGGATCGAGGGTATGCTCCCTAGAGAGCGGGGAGATAGAGAGGCCAAGAGGTCTCGTGAGTCGGGCCATTTCTCTGGTGCCCGCACTTCATCAGCCGGTCGTTTTCGACAGGGGTTATTCTGGTCGACCAGTTCACTCGGCATTGCCCGCAGCCGGTAGTACTCCAGGTCTTCCAGCACCTCGGGAGCCTTATTATGCTCCCCCAGTTTCCAGTGCACCTCCTGCGCGGGGTCCTTCCAGGGGTCATGTGATGACCCGGCCCGTATTCACGGGAATTACCACCCCGTTATGTTGTAAAAGCATGTTTTACGATTTTATATCAGTGTTAGAGTATATCGGGTGAGTTAGGAGTGAATTGGATTGAAAATGAGGCACATAGCCTTCGGCTGCTATTCCACCTGCCCGGCCACGGCCGGGGCGGGGGTCAGGGTTCTAGAGGCCGCCCTCGAGAGGGGGGACAGGCCAGATTCTATGCTATTCCTGATCGCGCCGCGGCTGTTGCATCTGATTCTGTTATCACAGGTATTATTCTGGTTAGTCACAGGGAGGCATCGGTTCTATTCGACCCTGGTTCCACTTTTTCATATGTGTCTTCTTACTTTGCTTCTCATCTGGGTGTGCCTCGGGATTTTTTGAGTGCCCCCATTTATGTTTCCACTCCGGTGGGTGATTCTTTGGCTGTGGACCGCGTATATCGGTCGTGTTTGGTTACCATTTGTGATTTTGAGACCAGAGCGGATCTATTGCTGCTTGGGATGGTCGATTTTGATATTATTCTGGGCATGGACTGGTTGTCGCCCCATTATGCTATTCTTGATTGTCACGCCAAGACCGTGACGCTGGCTATGCCAGGCATTCCACGTATTGAGTGGAGTGGTACTCTAGATCACACCCCTAGCCGTGTTATTTCTTTTCTCGGAGCTCAGCGTATGGTTGAGAAGGGGTGTGCTGCTTATCTCGCCTATGTGCGGGACGTTAGTGTTGATACTCCCTCCATTGATTCTGTTCATGTGGTACGTGACTTTGCTGATGTATTTCCAGCCGATCTTCCGGGCATGCCGCCCGACAGAGATATTGACTTTGCTATTGACTTGTTGCCGGGCACTCGGCCCATTTCTATTCCACCGTACCGTATGGCTCCTCCTGAGTTAAAGGAGTTGAAGGATCAATTACAGGAGTTATTGGGCAAGGGTTTTATTCGACCCAGTGTTTCGCCTTGGGGTGCTCCTGTATTGTTTGTGAAGAAAAAGGACGGTTCTATGCGTATGTGTATTGACTATCGTCAGCTGAACAAGGTTACGGTGAAGAACCGGTATCCTTTGCCCCGTATTGATGATTTATTTGACCAGTTACAGGGCGCACATGTGTTTTCTAAGATTGATTTGCGCTTTGGGTATCACCAGCTGAAGATTCGGGAGCCAGATATCCCGAAGACTGCCTTCAGGACCTGGTATGGTCACTATGAGTTCCTCGTGATGTCTTTTGGGTTGACTAATGCCCCAGCAGCATTTATGCATTTGATGCACAGTGTGTTCAGGCCTTATCTGGACTCGTTCGTGATTGTCTTCATTGATGATATTCTAGTATATTCTCGGAGTCGGGAAGAGCACGAGCGGCATTTGAGGACAATGCTTCAGATTATGAGGGAGAAGCAACTATATGCTAAGTTCTCTAAATGTGAATTCCGGTTGAGTTCAGTGGCATTTTTGGGATACGTGGTGTCGAGTGATGGTATTCGAGTAGATCCGAGGAAGGTGGAGGCCGTGTAGAGTTGGCCCAGACCCTCCTCCACTATCGAGATTCGCAGTTTCCTTGGTTTGGCGGGCTATTACCGTCATTTCGTAGAGGGGTTCTCTTCGATAGCAGCACCTATGACCAGGTTGACCCAAAAGGGTGTCCCTTTTCAGTGGACAGACGGGTGTGAGGCGAGCTTTCAAAAGCTCAAGACAGCTTTGACTTCGGCCCCTATATTGATGTTGCCTACAGGTACGGGGTCCTATACCGTATATTGTGATGCCTCACGAGTTGGACTCGGTGCGGTATTGATGCGGGACGGTAGGGTGATTGCCTACGCGTCGAGACAGCTGAAGGTGCATGAGAAGAATTACCCTGTTCATGATTTGGAGCTAGCTGCCATTGTTCACGCCTTAAAAATTTGGCGTCATTATTTATACGGGGTTCCTTCCGAGATCTACACTGATCACCGGAGCTTGCAGAGCACTTGCTTAAGCAGAAGGACCTGAATATGCGTCAGAGGAGATGGTTGGAACTACCGAAGGACTATGATATTACTATTCTCTATCATCCGGGCAAGGCTAATGTGGTTGCTGATGCCTTGAGTCGTCGGGCAGAGAGTTTGGGGAGTTTGGCATATCTGCCAGCTTCGGAGAGGCCTATGGCGATGGATGTTCAGGCTTTGGCCAGGCAGTTGGTTAGACTGGATCTTTCGGAGCCCGGCCGGGTTCTAGCTTGTGTGGTTTCTCGGTCTTCTCTATTTGACCGCATCAGGGAGCGTCAGTTCGACGACCCTCATTTGCTTGTCCTTGAGGATAGAGTTCGGCGTGGTGATGCTCGAGATGTTACCATCGGGGATGATGGAGTTATGAGGATGCAGGGGCATATCTGTGTGCCCAATGTAGATGATCTTCGAGAGCTGATTCTAGCAGAGGCCCATGGTTCGCGGTATTCCATCCATCCGGGTGCCGCGAAGATGTATCAGGACTTGAAACAGCATTACTGGTGGAGGCGGATGAAGAGGGATATAGTTGATTATGTTTCTAGATGCCTCAACTGCCAGCAGGTGAAGTATGAGCATCAGCGCCCGGGTGGATTGATGCAGCGGATTGAGATTCCGGAGTGGAAATGGGAGCGCATCACCATGGACTTTGTATCTGGGCTTCCACGGACTGTTAGGAAGTTTGATTCCATTTGGGTTATTGTGGATCGGCTGACCAAGTCCGCCCATTTTATACCGGTGAGCACTACTTATTCATCGGAGCGACTGGCGGAGATCTATATCAAGGAGATAGTTCGGCTGCATGGTATTCCAGTTTCCATCATTTCGGATAGAGGCACTCAGTTCACTTCACGGTTCTGGAGAGCTGTACAGCAGGAGTTAGGTACTCGGGTGGAGCTGAGCACAGCATTTCACCCCCAGACTGATGGGCAGTCCGAGCGCACTATTCGGATTTTGGAGGATATGCTCCGTGCGTGCGTGATTGAGTTTGGAGGTTCATGGGATCACTTCTTGCCACTGGCGGAGTTTGCTTATAACAACAGCTACCAGTCTAGTATTCAGATGGCACCGTACGAGGCCCTATATGGTAGGAGGTGCAGGTCTCCCGTGGGTTGGTTTGAGCCGGGCGAGGCCAGGTTGCTAGGTACTGATATGGTTCAGGAGGCTATGGACAAGGTCAAGGTGATTCAGGACAGACTTCGTGCGGCCCAGTCTAGACAGAAGAGTTATGCGGACAAGAAGGTTCGCGATGTGGCTTTTATGGTGGGTGAGCGGGTTCTGCTTCGAGTCTCGCCCATGAAGGGCGTTATGAGGTTTGGGAAGAAAGGGAAGCCGAGTCCTAGATTTATTGGCCCTTTTGAGATTTTGAGGCGTGTTGGAGAGGTTGCTTATGAGTTGGCCTTACCTCCCAGCCTAGCCGGCGTTCACCCCGTATTTCATGTCTCCATGCTCCGGAGATACCATGGTGACCCGTCGCACGTGTTGGATTTCACATCCGTTCAGCTAGACAAGGATCTGTCTTATGTTGAGGAGCCAGTAGCCATTCTAGACAGGCAAGTCAGAAAGCTAAGGTCAAAGAACATCGCTTCGGTAAAGGTTCGGTGGCGGGGCCAGCCGGTCGAGGAGGCGACTTGGGAGACCGAGCAGGATATGCGCAGCCAGTACCCTCATCTTTTCACTACTCCGGGTATGTTTTCTATGCTCGTTCGAGGACGAACGAATCTTTAAGTGTGGGAAGATGTAACGACCCGACCGGTCGTTTTAGAAAATTACGCCCCAATCCCTAATTTAACCTGTTCCCCTAAGTTCATTTCTGCTATTGTGGGTTGCCGGGAGAGTTGGTTCCAAAAATTTGAGCATTTTGGGACACTTAGTCCCTAAATAAGAGCTTTGAAACTAGAAAAACGGTTCGTAGCCGGAACAGTGTTAAGACGATCTCGAAACGGAAATCCGATGGTTCCATTAGCTCCGTTAGGTGATTTCGGGGTTAGGAGCGCGTTCGGGACGTATTTTGGAGGTCCGTAGCTCAATTAGGCTTGAAATGCCGAAGGTTGAAATTTTGGCGAATCCGATCGATAGGTGAGATTTTGATCCGGGGGTCGGAATGGAATTCCGACAATTTCTGTAGCTTCGTTATGTGATTTTGGATATGTCCGCAAATTTTCAGGTCATTCGGACGTCGTTTGGACGGGTTTTTGATCGAATGTGCAATTCGGAAAGTTTTAAGAAATTTAGGCTTGAATTCGATGCGAATTATGGGTTTTGATGTTGTTAGACGTGTTTTGAGGATTGAAGCAAGTTCGAATGAGGTATTAAGATGTGTTGGTATGTTTGGATGAGGTCCGGGGGCCTCGGGGTGTTTTCGGATGGTTAATCGGGAGAAAACATGGAAAATTGTAGAACCGGTGCATCGCTCTGTTGTTTCCGCTCTCGCGGACTTTCGGACGCAGTGAGCGAGTCCGCGTGAGCGGACTCTGATGCGCAGGAGCGGGTGGTTCCGCGAAGCGGAAGAATTTCCGCCGAAGCGGGGTCGCCGGTGCGAGTCTGGGATCGCCGAAGCGGACGAGAGAAATTGGGCATGGTCCGCGAAGCGGACGTTTTCCGCTGGGCGAGACCGCGTGAGCGGTCGGTGATGCGCGGAGGCGGATTTGTCCGCAGAAGCGTAGCTTCTTCGCAGTAGCGGGTCCGCTGAAGCGGCCCTTTATTCGCAGAAGCGGAAATGGCCGGTAGGCCTGGAACCGCTGAAGCGACCCTTTGGTCGCGGATACGGTAGCGTAGAAGCGGAAAATGTTCCGCAGAAGCGAAAATCGCCGTAAGTAAGTGTATCAGAAGTTAGAAAAATTTCAGAACATTTTAACATTTGGGGGTCTCGGCTTAAGGGCGATTTTGGGCGATTTTGAGGAGGAAATCAAGGGAAATCATCGGGTAATCAACTATGAACTCATATTATGATTAGTATTGGTAATATTATGCAATTATATCATGAAAATGGAGGAATTTGGGGTAATTATGGAGGGTTTAGCCCTAGTCTTGGACTTTAGAAAATCAAGGTTTTGAATGGGCAAATGGAGTCCGATTTTGGAAAAATTGATATGCTTAGACTCGTATTGAAATGAGGGTTCCGAATATGTGACTTTCGTGATTTTTCGATAAGCGTACCGAAAGTCGGGTTTTGGCAACTTGTGGGTTTTGGTGAATTTTGAGTTAATTTGATTGGGTAATGCCCAATTGGCCTATTTTGACGTGATTCTATTGATTTTATCAGATTCTACACTTGTGGAGGCCGACATTCGTGGCAAGAGGGTTATTGCTTAGCGGTTTTGTACCGGAATTGAGGTAAGTGGCTTGTCTAACCTCGTGTGGGGGAATTTTTACCCCTAGGATATTATGTGATAGTTGAAATGCCTTGTACGCGAGGTGACGGGCGTGTACATGCGCTGGTTGATGAACACGTATTTTATTCAGAAATGTTCGATGAGCGATATCCTTGTCTTTGGTTGTTAATTTGATATTTTACCCGGTAGTGGTTAGAAGAGCATGATTAGGTAGCACTTAACTGTTTGGTTGCCTAACTGCCTTGTTTGAATTCCTTGTTAATTATTGGCACTATTTTTCGGTGAAGTTATAGTTGAGCATAATTATTTCTCTCTGTGGATTTCCTTAATTGGTTGTGTTTGTGGACTGCGGGTTCGATTCCCGGAGACCCAGGGCTGTGGGTTCGATTCCCAGAGACCCGACGTGATATTGGTAGGGACTACGGGTTCGATTCCCGAGATCCTGAGTTATTTATTGGTAGGGACTGCGGGTTCGATTCCCGAGATCCTGAGTTATTTATTGGTAGGGACTGCGGGTTCGATTCCCGAGATCCTGAGTTATTGGTAGGGACTACGGGTTCGATTCCCGAGATCCTGAGTTATTGGTAGGGACTACGGGTTCGATTCCCGAGATCCCGAGTTATTGGTAGGGACTACGGGTTCGATTCCCGAGATCCCGAGTTATTGGTAGGGACTACGGGTTCGATTCCCGAGATCCCGAGTTATTGGTAGGGACTACGGGTTCGATTCCCGAGATCCCGAGTTATTGGTAGGGACTACGGGTTCGATTCCCGAGATCCTGAGTTATTGGTAGGGACTGCGGGTTCGATTCCCGGAGATCCCGAGTTATTGTGATATTATTGAGACATGGGCTGCGGGTTCGATTCCCGGAGACCCAGGGGTACTGAGAATGGGACTGTGGGTTCAATTCCCACAGATCCTGGATTTGTTTATTTGAGTTGGTTATTTGTTATTAGCTTGGTTGTAGACAGTTTCGGTAAATATTGTTATTTTGGAAATTTTGTTGTTATCTGTTAAACTGTTTATTTTGTTATCATCATATTATTATTGTTTCTCAGTAGGGCCCTGACCTTCCTCGTCACTACTCCATCGAGGTTAGGCTTGGCACTTACCGAGTACCGCCGTGGTGTACTCATGCTACTCTTCTGCACACTTTTGTTGTGCAGATCCAGGTACATCAGAGCAGGCTCGTACTAGGTGATTCTGCAGCTTTCTGGGAGACTTCGAGGTATGATCTGCTACGTCCGCGGATCCGGAGGCTTCCCTTCTATTCTAGTATTACTAGTGACATTTTTCTTCATTTCGTTGTTAGATACTCTTTACACATAGAGCCACAGTTGTATTTCCCTTTTAGTCCGTGTTACCGTGGGGTTCCGGATCTTGGTAGTGTTTATTTATTGTGTGACGGATGTATGTGCCAAGTGGCACGGATTACATATCTTTTATGTTATTTTCCGTTGTTTCTTATTTAAGTAATTATAATTTATAGATTCCGCAACGTGTTAGGCTTACCTAGTCGTGGGGACTGGGTGCCATCACGACATGTTCACAATTGGTGAACTAGGGTCGTGACAAGTTGGTATCAGACTTGGGAAAATGGTTGATCTTCCTCCAGAAAATAAATCTTTGGATTCTAAGTGGATTTTAAAAAAGTAAAATAAAAGTTGATGGTGCTATTGACAAATATAAGGCAAGATTAGTTGTCAAAGGAGTTTAGACAACGAGAGGGTCTTGTTTATTTTGATACATATTCACCGGTAACGATGATTACATCAACTCAGGTGTTAATAGCGTTAGCCGCGGTGTATGGCCTTGAAATCCATCAGATGAAATTAAAGAAAATCTTCTTAAATAGAGATTTGGAGGAAGAAATTTACATGGAACAACCTGAAGGGTTCATGGTTCCCGAAAAAGAAACGAAGGTTTGTCGACTTGTTAAGTCACCCAAACAATGACATGCGAGATTTGACCAAATAATATTGTCAAATAGTTTCAAAAATTAATGAGTGTAAATAAAAGTGTTTACATTAAGAATACTTCAAGTCATATATATAGTCATTATTTTGATTATATGTTGATGCAATATTTAAAATGTGGGGGCTTTTATCTTATGCATGACAAAAGCAAATGTCAGACGTAATGTCTAAATTGATATTTGAAACTCGTTGATATAGTAGTTGGTAAATTCATCAGTTGTTTAGTCTTAATGAAGACTAGTTGATGAAACTACTAATTCAGAAGTTGGTCACATGTCTTTCTCGAAAGGTCATTTTTCTTTAATGAAAATATATATTGTTTGGTTCTTTTATGAAATGATGTCACTTTGAAGGTTGTGACTTTTCATAAAATAATACGTCTGTACGTTTTAGTATGGAAATGACCGTTCATGAACGGATATATTAATACATTGGTCTATAATGAGGTGAACCAACCGACGAACATGAACAAAATCCATTGCAAGTTGGATTTGTTTCATAAATAAAGATGCTATAATTTGCATATCATATAGACGTATGAATAAATAGCATACAAATGCTTGGAAATGGCAGAGTGATTGAGAAATGTGTTATATATTAAAAGGTTATGATCACAATTGACGCCAATCATTCCAGTTGTCATTATAATATACTACATTAAGTGTAGTCAATAATCTGATATGCAATCGAAAGTCGAGATGTATTAGTCTACAACATAAGGAAGTTTGCATTGAATGTTTACGATAATGAAATGAGTTTTGAAGTATTTGAAATATACTCCAAATTATGCTTTGCACTATAATAAGTATCCCGCGATAATATGGGGGTATAGTGATGAAAATTAGATCACCGGTTCAATCGATTCTAAACAGTCGATGGATGAGCGATATCTTGGAAATTGTCCAAACAAATGTGCATTGACCGCTCTGCAGTGGAGGCTCAGCTTATAGCCTTAGACAAGGCCGGTGAAGAAGCTGAATGGCTCCTGAATTTCTTGAAAGATATTCTATTTTTGCCCAATTTTTGGCACCTATATGTATATATTGTTATATTCAAGAGACAATAGGAAGGGCTAGGAGCGTTATGTATAACGGAAAGTCTCGTCATATAAGAGGCAGACATAGCGCCGTTAGACAACTACTTTCTAGTGGAATTATCACAATTGATTATGTAAAATCAAAGGATAATTTGGCGGATCCGCTTACAAAAGGCCTAACTAGAGAGAGAGTTGAGAAATCATCTAAGGGAATGGGACTATGGCCAAGGACAAGTCATCATGGCGGTAACTCTACCTAGAATTTTGGAGGTCCGAGATCTAGGTTCAAGGAGCAAACAAAGTTATGCATGACCGGTTCAACATTGTCAAATATAATATTTTAGTCCATTCTCGTGATGAAGACAATGTTCAGTAACAAGGATAAAATGTTAAGACATTTTTTAATGGTTTCTAAGTTTGATACAGGGTATATCAAATAGTGTATCTACGGGATAGCACGTTTAGGAATCACCTATGTAAGTGTGAAGTGTAAGCCGCTTCAAGGAGAATTCTATAAGGCCAATTCTCTATGCACTTATGAACCAGGTGGTGTTCATGGCTGAAACGAACACAACAATGAGAACCAAAGACGGTTAAGGGTTGATTGTGTGACTTATGGTTGTCTAGGTATACACCAAAGCTCGACGGTTCAAAGATATCAATTCTACCGATTGACCGAGTATATCCGACATAAGTTCACTACGGAAAGTTCAAAGGGAAACCTACTTATCCAGGTGCGATTAATCCTACTTGCGAATCACACAGTATTTTCATGCATATTTTTTCACATATGTCCATTCCCCATTCATGTGGGGGATTGTTGTATTTTTTTAAAAGGGTGTGAATGGGAAATGGAAGAGGCACCTTTTGGATCGCACCTCTCCATAAGAGGCACCTTTTAGATTGCACCTCTCCATATCACCCTTCCTTTGTCTATAAATTTAGAGGCTTGGCCTCATATTTTAGATATGAAAATCAGATGGAAAAATCTAAAAGTTTATCCCCTCTTTTTATATTGTTGCATTATTTCAAATAAACTTAAGTGTCAAGTGTGATTTGCTCCGTCTGTTGAGTTCGCTGAAATTCTGCAGTTTCGATTGCCAGTGTTGCAGAATAGTTATTCCGTTCTATCCTGGGAGGAATTAATCCAAAACCTTGGGCAACAGGTGAGGGGATTAAATTCCTTAAGGACACACAAGCAACTTGTGGACTCGAAATTATTATTTCACGTTTTGTTTATTGAACTAACGTTTGTTTACTTCTCTGATTTTCTGATTTTGAACACAGATTTACCAACAATTCACTCATGGAGTCCCACATTTTCTGGCCAATTTTTTTTAAAACTAAAAAGTAAAAAGAAAAATTCAATTCCAAAAAATGGACTCCCGCATTTTTTCATATATTTTTTTATTTAATTTATTTTAAACCTAAATATTCGACAATTTTTGTTATATTGATTTTTACATTAAAATAGTAATAAACAAGAGAAAAGAACTACACCACGTCGTCTATTAGAAAAATGGACTCCCACATTTTTCATTAGTTTTTTATTTACTTTATTAGAAAAAGGAAGAAAGGAAAAAAACCACTCCATGATGGTTTTTCCAAACGTGGGTATCAAAATCTAACTCCATAAACCGTCTTCTAATGTCCCAAACATTTGTTCATCCTTTTATTTTATTTTTCATTCTTTTTTTTTCTCTGCTCAAAATACTGAACTTTACAAATATGGCAAATTAGATGCAATGGAATCTGAAAGCAAGAGATGTTCGGATGTGGGAAATTCCAGATCGTTTCAAGCATGATATACTATATTTCATATAGTTAATTTTGCAAGATGAAAAAATGCAACATATTCAAATTTATTAAGTAAATAAATCCTCTTCTCTGCCGTTTTATTTCATAAATTTTTTGCATTTTTCAAATACATGAAGATGTACTACTGAAACGGTTATATACAATATCCGTTTTGCTCTATCATGTTAATAATATTCTACTTTTTTTTATTTACAAAGATAATCCAAAAGAAATCATGTTACATAATTTTTCAATTTTATGGTTACTGTTAAGGAACGGGATTTGGGCAACCCGATTTTCTTGGCTCTTTAATATCATATGCATCTCTACATTCTGGAAAAATTACTATTTATAGTAGCCATTAGACAACATACTGCGAAAATTATATATTGTCACGACCCAAGCTCCGGTCATGATGGTGCCCAATACATTGCTAGGCAAGTTCGACCATGTTATCCAATTTACCAGCTAGTTATTAATTAATGTTGATCAATTATCCTTAATAGCTTATTTTCATATCTAAACAAAAAGTGCGGAAATAGAAACACACAAAATACAGCCCAACCAATCGCGGTGTCACAAGTCTGAGCCTCTACAGATGGAAGTATCTTACACAAATCAAGTCTAGGCAGAATAGAAACGACAAAATGATAAAGAGGAAGAGATCAGGTCCTGCGGACGCCAGCAGTTACCTCGAAGTCTCCTTGGAATAATAGTAATGAAGCAGTTGCGATAGCTCAACTGCCCACCTGAACACCTGGATATGCACAGAAAGTGCAGGGGAGTGGGTTAGTATATTTCAACTCGGTGAGTAATAATAATAAATAACAACTGAAAATAAGAACACCTGTACTATTACTAAATAGTTCTAAGGGTAACCTCATAGGTAAGTCATCTCTACAGTGATAAGTCCAATTCCAGTCCACAACTGTCTCACAATGATCCCACACTGACCTAGTCCTCACTCATACTGCTGCGGCATGCAGCCTATATATATATATATATATATATATATATATATATATATATATATATATATATATATATATATATATATATATATATATATATATATATATATATAACAATACTAATTGAAAAAAACATTAGATATGTGTAGATGCGTGATTTTGCCCCTACCCGAGATTTTTTTATATTTTTAGCGTAAAATATTTAGTTTAGTTTTAATATAGCTATTTTAGCTAAATTTGACTCTTTTACTTTATTTTTACCTTAAAATGAAAAATAACAAAAATATAGTTTTATTAATGTTTCGTAGTCATTTTAAACTTGAAAAATACAAAAATAGTACTTTATATTTTTTATCTTTTTATAAAAACGAAAATAATAAAAAATAGTTTTATTTTAATTATGAGTATTATAGTTATTTTGATTACCTAGGATTAATTAAATAACACCATTCTCGGTTCCGGGCGAAGAATAATATTTGGGTTCAAACTACCCGGTTTTATAATTTTCGGACCTAGCTCGTAATAATCCGAGTCCACCACACGGGGAACACGGACAAAACCAACCCATACCCACACATGCACACACTATAGGGACAATACATAATGGGGGTATGGGAGAATAATTAGAAATAAAGGGCATGGAGCTTATTTAAAAAAAATAAAAAATAATAATAAATAAATAAATAAAAAGAATAATAAAATACCATACTCTTCTTCTTTAAAAAGAAGAAGAGAGAACGGCAGATTGATTCAAAAAAGATTGGAAAACAAACATTTGAAAAAAACAAAGAAAAAAAACGATTCAAAAAAGAAGAGAAGAAAAAGGATTTTGGAAAAACAAAAAAGATTGAAAACAAAACAAAGAGAAAAAATGAAAAAGAGAAGCAAAAAACGGAAGAAAAAAAACGGCAGAGAGAAAGGGAGAAGACATATTCATCTCCTTCTTCAGGAATAAGTAACCGAACACCATAGCCAAATGACCCTCAAACAGTAACGAACCTGCTTCGTCGCCGTCCGGTACGTCGAGGTTGCTGTCCAAGGTTTCCATTTCGAGTTTTTATCCGGAGTTCTAGCAATTTGAGGTCCGTTATCTTTATTTTGACTGTATTTAGAATGTTTAGTTTTATTCGCTGTTATGAGCAATTAAAAGCAATATTGTAGCTTATTTGAGATTATCACATCCTTACTTTACTACCTTCATGCCTTTGTTAAAAAATTATTAGATACATTTTTATTAATATGCATGATGCAACCATTGTAGTGTTCATGTGGTTAGTTTTTGTTTTTCTTTCTCGTAATAGTAATAGTAAGCTTTTAATTCCTATGTGTAAAATGTAGAAGCCCGTGATTGAAAGATTCAGAGACGTAGTTGTAGTTGTGACACTTGACTTCAAATTAGTTTTTAAATATGAATATCCGTAGTTTGGTTTAGTTAAGTACTATCCTTTAAAACTAGAACTCGAGATGAGTCTCACCAAATAACACGCAAATTGCGGGGCCCTCATAAATATATATATATATATATATAAAATATTTAGACTTCGGGATCGACCGTATAGCGAATTTTACGGTGCTCTCCAAAGATAATAAACGCGTAGTTGCTTTAATCGCGTATTCTAATACTACCTTCTCAAATACGGGTGCACATTTATGTGACCCAAATCTAAATCTCAACGAAGTCGAAACGTGTCAAAAGTCACGGGTGCACTGGTGCAACGTGGTTCGAGATACGTTTCCACCGCATTGTAATTCATTTAAAACAATAAACAATAAAAGGGTAATGAGCCCTTAAACAATAAGTGAGACGAGCCTCGCCAAAATAACACGCAAATTGCGGGGCCCTCAATAGATAATTTTTACAAAGATGCTTAGATTCCGGGATGTGCCGTTTAGCGGATTTCACGGCATTCCCAAAACAATAACGCGTTAGTATCTTTAGGCGCGTATTTAATAATGCTATCTCCTTAAACTCGGGTGCACATTTATGTGACCCAAATCCAAATCTCAACGAAGTCGAAATGCATCGACAATCACGGGCGCACTGGTGCGACGTGGTTCGAGACGCATTTCCACAATGTTGCAATTCTTTTATTAAAATAATAATAATAATACTAAAAGTGGTTAAAAGTTAAGATTTGCACATAAGTTAAAGCATGTTATAAATTAGATAAATAAGCCAAATACGACAGTTGAGCGACCGTGCTAGAACCACGGAACTAGGGAATGCCTAACACCTTCTCCCGAGTTAACAGAATTCCTTATCCGGATTTCTGGTTCGCGGACCATTAAATAGAGTCAAACCTTTCCTCAATTCGGGATTCAAACCGGTGACTTGGGACACCATAAATCTCCCAAGTGGCGACTCCGAATCTCTCAATAAATGAATCCCGTTTTGGTTGTCCTTTAATTGGAAAAACTCCCTGTTATACATCGCGCCCTCGCGGGTGCGGTAAAAAGGAGGTGTGACAGCTCTGGCGACTCTGCTGGGGACAATGCTCGAACTTCGGTTCGGGGTCTAAGAACTCGAGCTCATTTAAATTGTTATTTTGTCTATATCTATATCTGATTATATGTTTAATTAATGTGCTATATGTCTACCGCTTTGATACTAGTTGCACTTTATATACAAACTGCTATATGTTTACCGCTTTGATACTATCTGAACTGTATATACAAACTGCGCCGAGTCCTTTCTTTCTCTCACCCCGGGGATGTGCTCACTGGTTGAGACTCCCTATTCTGTTAGTGTCATACCCCGAAATAATAAAGAGGCTCGGAAAGTTTCTAAGCCGGTTGGCCTTTTGGTTCCCGGAAAGGAGCTCCTTCCTCAGCCCGAGTTGTCCACTTGGGTACACAGTCTAGATCACATACCGAGGTTCCGAGCTTAGAATAACATGACTTCATGCCGGATCCCTAGTAGGAAACGCTTATTTGCATCACGTTGCATTTGACTTAGGGGACTCAACACAGGGGTTGGGTCCGTCTAGGACAGGTGACCCGGTAATCAAAGACCGAGCATATTATATGTTGCATTTATTTATCATGTATTATTATGATGATTGGTTAAATTTCTGAAAACAAAAAAAAAAAGAAATAGAATTTTGGAATAGAAAAATATCAAAAATATTGATGAAATGTTGTCGAAAATTTAAAAATTTGAAAAATAGGAAGAGCAATTTTGTTGAAATAATTGGTCATAAAATAATCCGACCGAAGTACGCAGGTTTGATTCTCGCCATTAGGTGGGATACGTAGGCAACCCTCAACGGGTCCAACCACCCCTTCAAAAAATTTTAAAAAAAATGTGTCGAAGTTTTAGTTTTCAATAAAATCAAAGTAACGTTGTTTTTGAAAATAGCCGAATGTTCCGAAAGGACACCGGAAGGCTGTTTTTCGCAAAAATAGCCACTTTGAATCATTTTTAATAATTTGCGGGCACAACCTTGAAATATTTCTTGTGGAAATGTTGCAAGGCCATAGCCGCAAAATCAAGTTCGGGTTCACACCCCGTTTGCAAAAATAACCAAAAAATGTCAAATTTTTGATTTTGTTATAAATAAGTCGGGTGATGCTATTCTTGCTTAAAATAAGCCGAACGTCCCTCAAAAAGACGCCGGAAGGTTGTTTTGCAAGAATAGCCACTTTGGATTTTTTTAAATAATTTTGGACACAGCCTTGAAATATTCCCTCGCGGAAATGTCGAAAGGCTGTATCCGCAAAAATCAAGTTTTGAGTCATCACTCAACTTTACAAAAATAACCACTTTATCAAACAAGCCATTACATGGCCGAAATTTTACTGAAATAGCTACATTTTTGCATTTGAACTTTCTCAGTCTTGTGTTGGCCTGTGTCGGTGCTGAACGATGCCCCATAGGCCCCAGGATAAAATTTTGAATTTGCATCCTCTTACATAAAATTTTGCAAAAAGAGCCACTTTGTCTAAATAAGCCATTACATGGCCAATTTATGAAAAAATAGTTTTGTGTTGGTTTATGGTGATGTTGAACGATGCCCCATGAGCCAAAAATAAAAAAAAAATTCAAGTTTTATCTTTCTTAAATAAATTTTGCAAAAAATAGCCATTTTGTCAAATAAGCCATTATGTGGCCAATTTTGTAGAAATAGTCATAAGTGACACCAAAAATATTCTTATTCTTGTAGAAATCTCCTACATAAGTTTGTAGTTGGAGTCGGCTTGTACAATTTTTTCAAAAAAATAATAATCAAATAAACATCTCTTTATTTCTTGCATTAATTTGCAAGAACTACGCTCGGTCTGATTCATGCGGGGTCATGATACGTAGGCAATCCACATAGGATTCGACCATATCCATAACCAAAAAAAAAAATGGAAAACTACAAAAAGAAAAAAAGAAGAGAAAAAGAGAAAAATGGGAAAAATAATAACAACAATTAAGAAAATAAAGGAAGGTTTAGGAAGCACGTATATGAGAAGCTGGAACGACGCATGTAACTGAAGCAAATGCGTGATAGAAAGGTTTAACTGCCTAGGTTCATTGCATCCTTAATGCACGTTTACCCGTTTGTCCAATGCCCTAACGCTAACGTGATGTCTTCACTTTGTTGTGTAAAGTTCCAGAAAGGTGGTTGGTTGTGGTTCTAAAATAACTCTTCCCTGTAAGACAAAGTCAGAGGGCAGATAATCTCAAGACCGAGTGGGTTGATACCGATACCCGACAACAGCTGGTTGAACGGAACCACGGGTTAGTAGAAGAAGTCAAGATGTTGAGACAACATGTGGCTGATATGTATCGGGCGTGGATGGATGGAAAAGCACCACCCCCGCCACCACCTAGCTTCCTGGACTCTGTCCTTACCCGTACAATGAACCCGATGCCAGATGATCCCCTACACTCTCCATATATACCCGCCTATCACAACTTCTCCAGCCATTCGAGTAGCTCAATTACTCGTCCCCCAGCTATGTTTTCACAACGCTACTCCCGTCCCCAACACCACTACTCTTCCCGGGACACCCAAAATCGTACTTCACCTTCCAGGTACCCAGCTCCACAAAAAGCCTACCAACCCCCACGAACATACCGGAAACCCCCTGGGTCAGGTTTCAGGCCAAATAAGGCGTTTAGGGAGGAGAGGTTGTTGAAGCGAGAAAAGGCGCTCACCCCTATCGGAGAGTCCTATGCAAGCTTGTTTGAAAAGTTAAAACATGTCGGCCTGATTACACCGCTCCCCGGATATACTCCCGATCCACGTGCAAGAAGCTTCGATCCTACTGCACGATGTGCATACCATTCCAATGTCAGAGGGCACGATATTGAGAGTTGTCGTACCTTGAAAAAGGAAATAGAAATAATGATTCAAAAAGGATGGTTAATTGTGATCAATGACGATGACAGGGAGCACACGAATCCTCTGGGGGGTGTATTGACTGAAGCTAAAAATGTTGAAGTAGATGGCAGCCTCGGCAATATTGATGCAGAACTTAGTGGCTAAAGCGCCGTGCTTGGTAATTGGGAAGACACTCCATCTTTTGGTCGGCTAGATGGAGCTTTGGTGGTTCGTTTTTGTTGTCATTTCTGTTGTCCGAGTTATTTTCAGGGTTTTCTTGTGGTCAAACCCTTTTGTCCTAGCAGTTTGCTTTAGTCTTGCCCAGTTTTGTTTCAGGGCTGTACTCTAGTTTGTTCAGTTTGTTTTGTCATTGAATCATTTCGTCATTAGTTTAATGAAGCTTTCGGTCTTTTGTTACTTCCGGTCATTTTATTTGTTTAGTTCTTTTTACCCTTTAGATTTGTCTTGTGCTCAAACGCCGAATCTAGTGACATGACATGCGCACACATAATTGTGGCTTAATTCTAAAAGTTAATCATTAAGCAATTGGAAGATGATCGGGTCATCTAAAGGAAATAAAAACAATTTGAGACTATTTGGATCCTGAGTCATGTGAAACCGGGGCAAGTAAAAAGGAAACAATCAAAGGCAAGCTGGCCAAAATTGACATGGGGTCGTTCATAATGAGAGTGTTGCCCAACAGTTGCTTTAAAGATATGACGAATATTAATTGTGTTGTTTACACTTGGCATGTTTTGAAGATTGGAATGACGAAGGCATTTTGTTCCGCTATCCAAACACTTTATCCATCGTCAACCCTTTGAGGCTTATTTTAAATTCTTTCATACCCCTCCTTCGGAATTAGTTGCAAAGACTAGAAACACAAGTTTGAAAGGCAAAAGAAGAAAGGGATAAAGAAAAAGTAAAGAAAAAGAAAACAACAAAAAGAGATAAAAAAAAATGTATGAAAAAAGAAATTTGAAAAAGAGGAATTGGGAACTACGTTTGACCTGATTCCTCAAAGAGGATACGTAGGCGCTTCACAGCTCGGTCATAGTGTAAATAAAAACCAAAAAATCCCCAAGCAAGAAACAGGGGCAGTAAAAAAAAAATGTGTGTTTATGTAAGGAAAATATAGGATTCCGAAGGTTGTAATTTTGAACCCAATTTGTTTTATTTTGAGCCTTTAATACCTTTTCTTTCTAGCCCTGTCCAAACCCACATTACGGTCCAAAGAAAGACCTTTTGACCAATTTTCAAAATAGGCCAAGTCAAACAAACACGAGAGTCTCATCAGAATATGACACTCTGATTCCCAGCAGAAAAGACTCTGATTCCCAGCAGAAAGGAACTACGAGAGAGTCTTGGCAATGACACCCCAATCCCCAGTTAAAAGTAATACAAATGAGAGAGTCTTACCGGTGAAAACCTTCACAGGCACCATAAGGCGACGAAAGCTGAGAGAAAATCAAAATGAGAGAGGCTTGAAAGTGAAAACCCTTCGGGCACTACAAGTCGAATAAAGGTGATAATCGGATGGAAATCACGAGACAGAAATCGTGAAAGGAAATTAACGACGGAGGATAGGCCATATGTGCATGTCATGACCAGTAGAGTTGGTATCCGCGTTTGATAAGTTTTTATAGTTGTTTCTGGTTAGAGAGTCGGTCCTCCCTTGTCTTCTATTTGTTGTTTCTTTTTATCTTTCTCCTTTTGTCAAAATTCTCCATCAAAGTCGATCTAGTCAAAACATAGTGAGAAATGACTTCAAAACTTGCCACCAACTTTCCAATTATTATGCAAGGCAAGGAAATGCCATTGACGGCAGAGAAGTATGGTGCAAACAAGATTATTAAACTGGAGCAGAAAATTTTCTTTTCAGTTTGAAAATTTTCTGGAAGTCAATATCCACTTAGGGAAGAAGGAAAGTCTTAAGGAAAATGGTCTTCGAACCAGTGTCATCCTCAACAGCCTTCAAGAAGAGTGAAACACCAGGAAATGAAAATCCCCCAGCAATGTTATCTACAGCAAGTTCCGAGGTGGTCGGACAACACAGAGTGGTAAAGGAAGAAAGGAAATCTCATCTTCAACAAAATAACCCCCAGCAAGTTGAGAAACACAGAAAGGGGAAGGGATAAATGGAAAAACCCATCCCCAGCAGGAATATCATCTCCAGCAAATGAAATCATTCCCCTACAAGTTTTGGGAACCCCGAGCGAGGGAAAGGAGAAAAGGAAAAAAAACCACCACACAGGAGCGGCACAACCGCTCACAATGTTTTGAACTAACAAATTTTCTTTGATTTGAAACAGGGAAAGAAAGTGCTATTGATAGCAGAAAGTCATGCCACAAGGAAGAACACCAATACTGGGGCAGAAAATTTTCTGCCGTTGTTGAAAATTTTCTCGGAGAAACGAGGAAAGCAATTCAAGATGACGTATCAGGTTTGTCCACCTTCAAATAGGATGTTTCAGGTTTGTCCACCTTCGAACAGGACATCTCAGGTTTGTTCACTTTTTGATATCATGGGAGTATTCGCCCTCGAATAGGATACAATGGGAGTATTCGCCCTCGAATAGGATACAATGGGAGTATTCGCCCTCGAATAGGATACAATGGGAGTATTCGCCCTCGAATAGGATACAATGGGACTATCCGCCCTCGAACAGGATACAATGGGAGTATTCGCCCTCGAATAGGATACAATGGGAGTATTCGCCCTCGAATAGGATACAATGGGAGTATTCGCCCTCAAATAGAATACAATGGGAGTATTCGCCCTCGAATAGGATACAATGGGAGTATTCGCCCTCGAATAGGATACAATGGGAGTATTCGCCCTCGAATAGGATACAATGGGAGTATTCGCCCTCGAATAGGATGCAATGGGAGTATTCGCCCTCGAATAGGATACAATGGGAGTATTCGCCCTCGAATAGGATACAATGGGAGTATTCGCCCTCGAATAGGATACAATGGGAGTATTCGCCCTCGAATAGGATACAATGGGAGTATTCGCCCTCGAATAGGATACAATGGGAGCATTCGCCCTCGAATAGAATACGATGGGACTATCCGCCCTCGAATAGGATATTTTACGTTTGTTTTATTTTACATTGTCCTTTGCATATTTCATAAATTACTACCAGAATGCATTTTTTTTTAATTCAAAAGTTGCTACTAAAAGCAGGCGCCTACCTGTATAACAAAAGGCAAGTCTTCAGTCTTTGCATTGCAGGCCTTGAAACCAGTAACCCACCGTAAAGCAGAAGGTTACAACAAGAGATCCCAACGCAAATTCAAGCGCATGAATCAAAGGAAATGAGGGAATGAAGGAAAATTTTCCCAGCGTCATTGTCCTCAGCAGGCAAGTAAGCAGTTCTAAAGATATCCCCAGCAGTCAGGAGGGAAAGCAACACGACCCAGGAAGAAAGCAATTCCGAAACAAGGAAATTTAGGAGAAATGATGGTTCGAGAGTCGATGCAGCAAGAAGAAAGTGGTGCAGGAAGCAAAGGAAGGCGACATGGATGAGATGGAGTTAGTGAGTTGAGGAGCCCGCCTGAAGAATGGAGTGGCGATTTATTTTGAAGTAGTAGTTGAAGTCGGGGAGCCCGCCTGGAGAATGGAATTTCTTTGATTTAAAGCAGGAAAGGAGGGTTCGTTGGCGGAAAAGCGTACCATCCAGAAGTTTATCAAACTGGGGCAGAAAATTTTCTCCTGTTGCGAAAATTTTCTTGAAAACAAAGACCCAGTGGATAAGGGTAGAAAGCCACATAAGATTTCGGGAAATACCAGCTCCAAGCAGAATAGTTTTGAGAGAGGCCAGACAACACGATGGGGTGATCTTTGAGCCTGGTATCATCACCAGCAGTTGTTGGAAAAAGGAAACAATGGCTTCGAGATTCCCCCAGCAGTATTATATCCCACAATTTGTTTAAGGAAGCAAAAGCGTGAGTCCCAGAGGAGGTATGGGAAGAAGGAAGAGAATGAGGGGTGAAGGAAACAAAGAATACTTCCTCAGCAGCATCATCCCCGGCAGGTGAGTAAACAGTTCCAAAGATATCCCCAGCAGCCAAAGTAATACAACCCCAGGGGGAAAGCAATTCCAAGACAAGATAATTCAGAAGAAAAGGTGGCCCAATTGAAGTAGTAGTTGAAGTCAGGGAGCCCGCCTGGAGAATGGAGTGGCGATTTAGTTTTGAAGTAGTAGTTGAAGTCGGGGAGCCCGCCTGAAGAATGGAGTGGCGATTTTATTGTGAAGTAGTAGTTGAAGTCAGGGAGCCCGCCTGGAGAATGGAGTGGCGATTTAATTTTGAAGTTGTAGTTGAAGTCAGGGGAGCCCGCCTGGAGAATGGAGTGGCGAATTAGTTTTGAAGTTGTAGTTGAAGTCAGGGAGCCCGCCTGGAGAATGGAGTGGCGATTTTATTTTGAAGTTGCGGTTGAAGTCAGGGAGCCCGCCCGGAGAATGGAGTGGCGATTTAGTTTTGAAGTAGTAGTTGAAGTCAGGGAGCCGCCTGAAGAATGGAGTGGCGATTTATTTTGGAGTTGTAGTTGAAGTCGGGGAGCCCGCCGAAGAATGGAGTGGCGATTTTATTTTGGAGTTGTAGTTGAAGTCGGGGAGCCCGCCCGAAGAATGGAGTGGCGATTTTATTTTGAAGTTGTAGTTGAAGTCGGGGAGCCCACCTGGAGAATGGAGTGGCGATTTTATTTTGGAGTTGTAGTTGAAGTCGGGGAGCCCGCCCTGAAGAATGGAGTGGCGTTTTTATTTTGAAGTAGTAGTTGAAGTCAGGGAGCCCGTCTGAAGAATGGAGTGGCGATTTAATTTTGAAATTGTAGTTGAAGTCGGGGAGCCCGCCTTGGAGAATGGAGTGGCGATTTATTTTGAAGTTGTAGTGGACGTCAGGGAGCCCGCCCTGAAGAATGGAGTGGCGATTTATGTTGAAGTTGTAGTGGAAGTCAGGGAGCCCGACTGAAGAATGGAGTGGCAATTTAATTTTGAAATTGTAGTTGAAGTCGGGGAGCCCGCCTGAAGAATGGAGTGGCGATTTATTTTGAAGTTGTTTAAGAAAAGCGGTAGAGTGTAACGGAAATCCCAGCATGAATCAGAAGGAAGGCAACCAGAATGCGAGTCAACAGTCCGAGGGGATCAAGAGAAGTTTAGTCACAATAAACAAAAAAAAAAAAAAAAAGAGGCATGAAGACAATCCAAAATGCAGAAGTTGATGAAAGATGTGGCATGCTCAAGACATGGCCGAGGTCACAAGCACTGTATACCTGGTCTTGATCCAAAAAGCAACACCTGCAACTAGCAAGTATCAAGGTTCAAATTTAGAGTCCGCATGAAGTACCAACCAATACTCAAGATCAAGCTTCAGAAGACTTATAGATAGGAATCTTGTAACTAGTAGCTGATAGGCTTAGTTAGTCTTTCTCATGTTTTGATTTTAGCAGGACCACGGACCGGAACTTTGACGGACCGGAACTTCGAATGGAACGGAACCTCGACGGAACGACACCTCGACTGGCTCTCCACCTCGGTATACCCCTTCCTCACTCACTTTCGAACTACACGTGGCCTGATTCCTTTATAGCCAAGGATATGTAGGCGGCTCAGATACAAGGGCTCGGTCACATTCCTCTTCTTTTAGTTTAGTCCCTCCGAATAAGGGTCGGGTCAAAAACACTTGTCTAATCGTTCTTTGTCTGAAAACTCTTTGTGTTTTCAGTCAAAGAGGGGCAGCTGTAAACGCGTGATTTTTGACCCTCCCGAGATTTTCTATATTTTTAGCGTAAAATATTTAGTTTAGTTTTAATATAGCTATTTTAGCTAAATTTGACTCTTTTACTTTATTTTTACCTCAAAATGAAAAAATAACAAAAATATGGTTTTATTAATGTTTCGTAGTCATTTTAAACTTGAAAAATACAAAAATAGTACTTTATATTTTTTATCTTTTTATAAAAATGAAAATAATAAAAAATAGTTTCGTTAAGTATTATAGTTATTTTGATTACCTAGGATTAATTAAATAACACCATTTTCGGTTCCGGGCGAAGAATAATA
The DNA here is from genome assembly GCA_032618575.1 of Nicotiana noctiflora. Taxonomy (NCBI): domain Eukaryota; kingdom Viridiplantae; phylum Streptophyta; class Magnoliopsida; order Solanales; family Solanaceae; genus Nicotiana; species Nicotiana noctiflora. The sequence goes on along the minus strand of JASVEL010013638.1, from coordinate 577,399 downwards.
TTCGGGTTCAAACTACCCGGTTTTATAATTTTCGGACCTAGCCCGTAATAAACCGAGTCCACTACACTAAGGGGGGACAATACATAATGGATGGGGAATAAGAACAAAGACAAGAAGAAAAAGACAAAGGGATAAAAACAAGAAGAAAAAAACAAAAAAAAAGGCATGGAGCTTATTTTTTTTAAAAAAAAAATAATAATAAATAAATAAATAAAAAGAATAATAAAATACCATACTCTTCTTCTTTAAAAAGAAGAAGAGAGAACGGCAGATTGATTCAAAAAAGATTGGAAAACAAACATTTGAAAAAAACAAAGAAAAAAAACGATTCAAAAAAGAAGAGAAGAAAAAGGATTTTGGAAAAACAAAAAAGATTGAAAACAAAACAAAGAGAAAAAATGAAAAAGAGAAGCAAAAAACGGAAGAAAAAAAACGGCAGAGAGAAAGGGAGAAGACATATTCATCTCCTTCTTCAGGAATAAGTAACCGAACACCATAGCCAAATGACCCTCAAACAGTAACGAACCTGCTTCGTCGCCGTCCGGTACGTCGAGGTTGCTGTCCAAGGTTTCCATTTCGAGTTTTTATCCGGAGTTCTAGCAATTTGAGGTCCGTTATCTTTATTTTGATTGTATTTAGAATGTTTAGTTTTATTCGCTGTTATGAGCAATTAAAAGCAATATTGTAGCTTATTTGAGATTATCACATCCTTACTTTACTACCTTCATGCCTTTGTTAAAAAATTATTAGATACATTTTTATTAATATGCATGATGCAACCATTGTAGTGTTCATGTGGTTAGTTTTTGTTTTTCTTTCTCGTAATAGTAATAGTAAGCTTTTAATTCCTATGTGTAAAATGTAGAAGCCCGTGATTGAAAGATTCAGAGACGTAGTTGTAGTTGTGACACTTGACTTCAAATTAGTTTTTAAATATGAATATCCGTAGTTTGGTTTAGTTAAGTACTATCCTTTAAAACTAGAACTCGAGATGAGTCTCACCAAATAACACGCAAATTGCGGGGCCCTCATAAATATATATATATATATATATATATATATATATATATATATGGCCCTCATAAATAAATATATATATATATATATATATATATAAAATATTTAGACTTCGGGATCGACCGTATAGCGAATTTTACGGTGCTCTCCAAAGATAATAAACGCGTAGTTGCTTTAATCGCGTATTCTAATACTACCTTCTCAAATACGGGTGCACATTTATGTGACCCAAATCTAAATCTCAACGAAGTCGAAACGTGTCAAAAGTCACGGGTGCACCGGTGCAACGTGGTTCGAGATACGTTTCCACTGCATTGTAATTCATTTAAAACAATAAACAATAAAAGGGTAATGAGCCCTTAAACAATAAGTGAGACGAGCCTCGCCAAAATAACACGCAAATTGCGGGGCCCTCAATAGATAATTTTTACAAAGATGCTTAGATTCCGGGATGTGCCGTTTAGCGGATTTCACGGCATTCCCAAAACAATAACGCGTTAGTATCTTTAGGCGCGTATTTAATAATGCTATCTCCTTAAACTCGGGTGCACATTTATGTGACCCAAATCCAAATCTCAACGAAGTCGAAATGCATCGACAATCACGGGCGCACTGGTGCGACGTGGTTCGAGACGCATTTCCACAATGTTGCAATTCTTTTATTAAAATAATAATAATAATACTAAAAGTGGTTAAAAGTTAAGATTTGCACATAAGTTAAAGCATGTTATAAATTAGATAAATAAGCCAAATACGACAGTTGAGCGACCGTGCTAGAACCACGGAACTAGGGAATGCCTAACACCTTCTCCCGAGTTAACAGAATTCCTTATCCGGATTTCTGGTTCGCGGACCATTAAATAGAGTCAAACCTTTCCTCAATTCGGGATTCAAACCGGTGACTTGGGACACCATAAATCTCCCAAGTGGCGACTCCGAATCTCTCAATAAATGAATCCTGTTTTGGTTGTCCTTTAATTGGAAAAACTCCCTTTTACTCCCTCGCCCTCCCGCGGGTGCGTAAAAAGGAGGTGTGACAGTAATTAGCATTTTTGTTTTAATTAGATGTTGCGACGTGCAGCCCGATCCAATATATATATATAGCGCTGCGGCGTGCAGCCCGATCCAATATATATAGTGCTGCGGCGTGCAACCCGATCCAATATATATAGTGCTGCAGCGTGCGGCCCGATCCATTTAACGTCGACGGCGCTCACTGGGGATGTGTACAGACTCCGGAGGGGCTGCTACAGCCCAAGCACAATAATACTGCAGCGTGCAGTCCGATCCACATATATATTATTGTTGCGTGCAGTCCGATCCACTTAGAGAAATACATTCACTGCTTTTACATTACAGATCAGCCTCTCCAACCATCTCTAGTATATATATATATATATATATATATATCGCAGCGGGCTACGCGCCGCCGCATTATAGACATATGTATACATATATATATACATTGGATCGGCTATACGCCGTAGTAGTACGAGTGAGGACTAGGTCAGTGTGGGACCTTGGTGAGATAGATATGGACTGGAAATGGGGGTATTCACTAGATCAGGGAATCCCACCCCAGGTAGTCTCTCTCAAAGTATACATCTAGTACTGGCTCATGATATGCTATACAGCTATGACTACGGCTGAGTGTATGTGTCGAGCATGATATAAGGACCACTTAGCTCGACAGGCTTCCCTAATACTCTACAGATCGTCACAAGGCCCCAAACATGGCTACTAGCCCAATTACAAGTTATAAGCTCGATCTGAGTCATGATACACAATAAAATATCGATTGGGAAGGACCAAGTCCAAATCCCCAGTCACAGTACCACCACGCCTGTCACATGACGCGTGTTTCATCTCAGCATTGCACTGTATAGTGCAAGTATGGGGTTTCAAACCCTCAGTACATTATTTACTACCACCACTCACCTCGAATCAGTAGAAGTCCTAGCACACCTTGCACTTGCCTTGCAAATCAACCTCCTCGGATGCCAAATCTGATCTACATGAATAAGAATACATCAAAATAGGCTAAATAGACATAACCCAATCGAAATAACTCAATTTACACCAAAATCCACGAAGTTGTCAAAATTTGAATTTCGGTATGCTTCTAAGAAAATTACAAAAGTTACATTTTTGGAATTCTTATCTCAACACGAGTCCATACATATAAAGTTTATCAAACTAGGACTCCGTTTGCCCATCCAAATCGATGATTTACCATAACCCATGCTTAGAGCAAAAATCCCCATTAATCCTTCCATTTTCAGTGAAATAGATGAAGATTCTAAGATAAGATCGTGTATTTAGATCATAAAACTTACCTCCAATGTTTTCCCGATGAAATCCCCATCAATTCCCGTCACTTTTCTCTCAAAGCTTGCCCAAAATTGATGAAACTATGAAAACCCTCGCGGATGAAATGTTACTTAACAGGTCTGTGTGCCCAGATGCGCATAGAACAAAAATTTGCTCTCCATATTTAATACTATGCGATCGCACTCCCTCAATGCGATCGCATAGAACATTTGTCCAGGCTCCAAATTACTACTATGCGATCGCACACTCTCCCCGCGATCGCATAGAACAAAAGGCTTCTAGGGACCCATGGCCACATTAAACTACGCGATCGCATAGAGTATCTGTCTGCAACAAATACCAGCAGCCAACGGCAGTTCCAAAATGCAAGAAATGGTCCGATTGGACCCCCGAATTCATTACGGGGCCCCCGGGACCCCAACTAAAACTACCAACCTATCCCAAAACACGATAAGAGCTTGATCCAATCATAAAAACACACCCTTAAACACGGAAATCATTAAATCATAGCAAATTCAAGCCTAAGTTTCATCTAAAACTTCCAAACCTAACATCCATTCAACAACCCGACCAAACGATGTCCGAATGACCTGAAAATTTGCAGGCATATCCAAAATCACCTAAACGGAGCTACTGCAATTGTCGGAATTCTATTCCGACTTCCAGATCAAAATCTCACCTACCATTCGGATTTTGCCAAAATTTAACCTTAGCCAATTCAAGCCTAAAACTACACCGGACCTCCAAATTCAATTCTGATCGCTCTCCTAAGCCACAAATGACCTCCCGGAGCTGACCGAATTATTAGAATTTGATTCCGAGCTCTCTAACTCACAAGTCAACATCCGGTTGACTTTTCCCAATTATGCCTTCTCCTAAGAGACTATTTGTCTCATTTCCAACCAAACTCGATCCGAATTGACTCAAACTCACCAAACACACATATTGAAACATGAACAAGCATATAACGAGGAAAATGGGGTGATAACTCACATGATGACGGGCCGGGTCATCAAATTCTCCCCAACTTAAGCAAACTCTCATCCTCGAGCGGATCAAGAAACATACCTGGAGATTCAAACAAGTGAGGATATCTGCTCCGCATCTCCTGCTCGATCTTCCAAGTAGCCTCCTCCACGAGCCGGCCTCTCCACTGCACCTTGACTGAAGCAATGTCCTTGGACCTTAATTTTCGAACCTGTCTACCCAGAATAGCCACTGGCTCCACATCATACGATAGATCACCATCAAGCTGAATCGTACTGAAGTCCAACACATGAGATGGATCCCCGACATACTTCCGGAGCATAGACACATGGAATACTGGATGCACACTGGACAAGCTGGGTGGCAAAGCTAGATCATATGCCACCTCCCTAATCCTCCTAAGTATCTCAAAAGGACCGATGAACCTGGGACTCGGCTTCCCTTTCTTCCCAAACTGCATAACACCCTTCATGGGTGAAACACCAACAATACTCTATCACCAACCATGAAAGACAACTCTCAAACCCTACGGTCCGCATAACTCTTATGGCGTGACTGTGCTGTGCGAAGCCTCTCCTTAATCAACTTCACTCTATCCAAAGCATCCTGAACTAACTCAGTCCCTATCAATCTATCCTCACCGGGCTCAAACCATCCCACGCGAGATCTACATCGTCTGCCATACAACGCCTCATACGTGGCCATCTGAATACTCGACAGATAACTGTTGTTGTAGGAAAACTCTGCAAGTGGCAAGAATTCATCCCATGAACCTCCAAAATTAATCACACATGCACGCAACATATCCTCCAAGATCTGAATAGTGTGCTCAGACTGTCGTGTTTGAGGATGAAATGTGGTGCTCAACTTAACCCGCGTACCCAGCTCCCACTGAAATGCTCTCCAGAACTGAGAAGTGAACTGAGTACCTCTGTCAGATATGATAGACAATGGGACCCATGCAACCTGACAATCTCCCGAATAAAGATCACCGCTAACCGCTCCGATGAGTAAGTAGTACATACTGGAATGAAATGTGCGGATTTGGTTAGCCGATCAACAATCACCCATACTGAATCGAACTTCTTCGATGTCCGAGGGAGCCCAGTCACAAAATCCATGGTAATCCTCTCCCATTTCTACTCGGGAATAACCATACACTGAAGAACACTGCCCGGTCTCTAATAATCATACTTGACCTACTGGCAGTTAAGGCACCTGGCTACATGCCTAACAATATCCATCTTCATATTTCTCCACCAGTAATGATGTCTCAAGTCCTGGTACATCTTCGCGGTACCCGGATGAATGGAGTACCGCGAGCTGTGAGTCTCCTCTAATATCAACTCTCGAAGGCTATCTACATTGGTCTCACAGATACGGCCCTACATCCTTAGAACACCATCACTATCAATAGTCACATCTCTAGCATCATCGTGTATAACTCTGTCCTTAAGGATAAGCAAATGTGGATCATCATACTGACGCTCTTTGATGAAATCATATAAAGAATACCGAGAAACAACACAAGCCAATATTCGGCTCAGCTCAGAAACATCCAACCTCACTAGCCAATTGGCCAGAGCCTGAACATCATATGCAAATGGCCTCTCCCCAACTAGAATATAAGCTAGGCTACCCATACTGAACGCTTTTCGGCTCAAAGCATCGGCCACAAGATTGGCCTTTCCCGGATGATACAATATAGTGATGTCATAGTCCTTAAGATCCTCCAACCACCTCCACTGTCTCAAATTATGGTCCTTCTGTTTGAACAGATGCTGAAGACTGCCATGATTGGTATACACCTCACAAAAGACACCGTACAGGTAATGTCTCCAAATCTTCAGAGCGTGAACTATGGCTGCTAGCTCCAAATCATGTACATGATTGTTCTTCTCATGGGGCTTCAACTGGCGAGAAACACAAGCAATGACCCTACCTTCCTGCATCAATACACAACCAATGCCAACTCCCGAGGCATCACAATACACAGTATAAGGATCTGAAGATGACGGCAGTATCAAAACATTGTGTCATGGTCAACGATGTCTTGAGCTTCTGAAATCTATCCTCATACTCCTCGGACCACACTAAAGGAGCACCCTTCTGAGTCAATCTAGTCAAGGGTGAAGCAATGGAAGAGAATCCCTGAACAAATCGGTGATAATACCCTGCCAATCCCAGGAAACTACGAATCTCAGTAGCTGAGGTCGGTTTGGGCCAACTCTGCACCACCTCTATCTTCTTCGGATCCACCTGAATACCATTGCTGGACACCACGTGTCCTAAGAATGCCACGGACTCGAGCTAGAACTCACACTTGGAGAACTTGGCGTACAACTTCTCCTCCCGCAACCTCTGCAATACAACTCTAAGATGCTTGGCATGCTCCTCCTGGCTACGGGAGTACACCGGGATATCATCTGTGAACACAATCATGAAGGAGTCCAAATATGGCCCGAATACATTGTTCATCAGATGAATAAATACGGCTGGGGCATTGGTAAGCCCAAAAGACATCACAAGAAACTCATAGTGCGCATACCTCGTCCTGAAGGCTGTCTTCATAATATCAGACTCCCAAATCTTCAACTTGTGGTAGCATGAATGAAGATCAATCTTCGAGAATACCCTAGCTCCTTGGAACTGATAAAATAAATCATCAATGCGAGGTAGGGGATACTTGTTCTTCACTGTTACCCTGTTCAGCTACCTATAGTCAGTACACATCCTCATTGGGCCATCTTTTTTCTTAACAAACAAGACCGGTGCACCCCACGGTAACACACTCGGCCGAATGAACCCCTTATCTAGGAGTTCCTGGAGCTGCTCCTTCAATTCTTTCAGCTCAGCTGGTGCCATCCGATACGGAGGAATAGAAATAGGCGTGCCTGGCACCAAATCGATCCTAAAATCAATATCCCTGTCCGGCGGCATGCCCGACAGGACTGAGGGAAATACATCGGGAAAGTCCCACACAATGGGAATAGAATCAATACTGAGAGTCTCAGCTCTGACCTCCCGCACAAATGCCAAATAAGAAAGACATCCTTTCCCAACCATCCGTTGGGCCTTGAGAAAAGATATTACCCTGCTGTGTACATAATCAGTCGTGCCTCGCCAATCGATCCTCTGAATGCCCGGCATAGCCAAAGTGACTGTCTTGGCAGGACAGTCCAGAATAGCACGACACGGAGATAGCCAGTTCATGCCCAATATAACAACAAAATCAATCATGCTCAGAAGCAATAGTTCTACTCGGGTCTCCAGACCCCCAATAGTGACCAGAAAGGACCATTATACATGGTCCACAACAATGGTATCACCCACCGGGGTAGATACATGCACGGGCAACGCAAGACACCCTCAGGTAGTGCACAAATAAGGAGCAAAATATGTATATACATAAGAATAAGTGGAACCAGGATCGAACAATACTGAGGCATCTCTGTGGCAGACTGAAATAATACCTGTAATAACAGTATCAGAAGCAGCTGCATCAGATCGGCCCTGAAGAACATAGCATCTAGCATGTCCGCCTGATCGCCCTCCCCCTCGAGGGCGACCCCTAGCTACCTGACCCTCACCCCTAGCTGGCGGGGCGGGTGCTGAAGTAGAAGGACCATATGATGAGGGCTGCCCCCTCTGCTGATATGGCCTGGGAACAAAAATGGGGACACTCTTTACGGATGTGCTCAAACTCTCCGCACTCGAAGCAAATCCCAGATGCTGGGGGCTGGGACTGATTAGGACCCCTAGCACCGAAGTGTCCAGCTGATGAACTAGGTCGAAAAGAACCCTGGATAGATGGGGCCTGTGAAGAACTCTATGCTGGCATAGCGTTGAGAGATGGCTGGCTTTAGTGCGAACCCTGATAACCACGGCCCGAAGACGACCCACGATGATCTGAGGCGGCCGACTATGAAGACCTGAAAGAGTAACCTCGGCTCTACTAACCCTGGCCTCTGGTCTGAGTGCCACTAGAACTAGCTGATCCTCGAGGCCTCTTGGCCTCCCTCTCCTCTCGCTCCCTGCGATGATCTGTCTCTATATCGCGAGCGATATCCACAGCATCCTCAAAAGAGTGGCTCAAAACCCTCTCTCGACTCATCAGAATACGGATAGGATAAATAATACCATCAATAAAGCGTCCAATCCTCTCTCGGTCAGTAGGAACCAACCACGGTGCATATCTGGATAACTCGGTGAATCTGATCTCATACTCCGATATTAACATGTCTCCTTGGTGACGCCCTTCAAACTGTCTACACATCTCCTCTCTCTGGGATCGAGGTACCCACTTATCCAAGAACATAGTAGAGAACTCTCACCATGATAATGGTGTTGCCCCTGCCCATTTACGGCGCTCATAAGCCTCCCACCAAGCAAAGGCTGGTCCTTGGACTCCAAGATCCCTATCGTACGGAGCATCCAATGGTACTTGTCCATAAAACCTTGGGCGTTCTCACCCGGAGCACCACTAAAAATATGAGGAGATAATCTGCTGAACCTCTCAAGATGATGTTGCTCGTCGTCGGTCATATCTGGGACCATGTCCCCCTAAAACTGAACAGCTGGCTGTACTAGGACCACTGGCTGGACTGGAGGAGCCTCAGGTGTCTGCAGGCCCTGCACTACCAGCTCTGGAGTGCGAGCTGCAGAGGTCTGATGACCACCCCCGGTCCCCGATGTAGCTTCTGCGGTGGAAGCTGAAACTGCCTGAGCCAGGCCAGTGCAAACCGCTAATATCTGAGCTAGGGTCTCCTGTAGACTCGGAATAACAATGGGCACAGCTGGTGCCTGAACTGGTACTGTTGGAACCTCAACAACTGAAGGTCGTGGGTCAGCTGGCACTGCCTCAGCTGTCCAACCCCTACCACAACCACGGCCGCATCTACGGCCTCTAGCAGGTGGCAATGGTCGTCATCCACCTCGTCCGGAAGCTCGAGTTCTCACCATCTGCGAGAGAAAAGAATATCAAAGTTTAGTTTTGGATCAACAAAATCGCACGACCAGAATTTCAAGAATTTGAAGCTTTCCTAAAAGGTTTTTAGCCTCCCGATGATAAGTACAAGCATCCCCGTACCGATCCACGAGACTCTACTAAACTGGCTCATGACTCACGAGACCTATTAACCTAGGCTCTGGTACCAACTCGTCACAACCCAAGCCTCGGTCGTGATGGTGCCCAACACATTGGTAGGCAAGCCTGACCATGTTATCCAATTTACCAGCCAGTTATTAATTAATGCTGATCAATTATCCTTAATAGCTTGTTTTCATACCAAAACAATAAGTGCGGAAATAGAAACATATAAAATACAGCCCAACCAATCGCGGTGTCACTAGTCTGAGCCTCTACAGATGGAAGTATCTTACACAAATCATGTCTAGGCAGAATAGAACGACAAAATGATAAAGAGGAAGAGATCAGGTCCTGTGGACGCCAGCAGCTACCTCGAAGTCTCCTCGGAATAATAGTAATGAAGCAGCTGCGATAGCTCAACTGCCCTCCTGAATACCTGGATCTGCATAGAAAGTGCAGGGGAGTGGGGTGAGTATAAAGAGAATCAGAATGAAAATTTTATAAACAAAAAAAAAACATAATGTTGCTTTTTACACAGCAATCGCATGCACGCAGAGCAAAAAGAAAATTCTAGGGTTCTATACAAACCACAAATTCTTGAACTCAGGTACATAAAATTCTATGTTGTCAATTACTCTAGAGTAGTAATAGGTAAGAATAGAATAGTTAATTCCCTTCTTCTTCTTCTATATCAACATTAAATTTCATGTTTAGGTGTGAACTTTATAATTGATTAAAATTAAAAATACACTGGTTATTATAGAATCGATTGTTTGACTGGTGTCAATTGGATTGGAGCCTACGTATTGGCTCGGGAAGTTTTGAGGAAAGTTGATATAACCCTTTACTAAAATTGTTTAACTCACAAAATCACGCACACAAGGTGTTTGATGAATTGCATAAAAGAGTTAATATATACTTAATTGGAGTAGTAAGTACCTATTAGCTTAGAATTACTTTCTAGCTAAAATTTAGATGTTTATTTAGATATATGTGCATAAATTTCATATTTTTATGTTATTCTTTGTACTTAATTGGATTAGTAAGTACCTATTAGCTTAGAATTATTTTCTAGCTAAAGTTTAGATGATTATTTGGATATATGTGCATAAATTTCAGATTTTTATGTTATTCTTTGTACTTAATTGGAGTAGTAAGTACCTATTAGCTTAGAATTATTTTATAGCTAAAGTTTAGATGATTATTTGGATATATGTGCATAAATTTCAGATTTTTATGTTATTCATATATGTCATTTTCATGTTGAAAATTCATGAAGATCAAGAACCTTTATAAATACTTTTGAATGTTTATTTCATTCTTATGTCATGTCTTACAATTTAGGATACCAGTATGAGTATATATAAAAGATTTAGACTTGAAATGTCACAAGAAGAAGTTTTAGAAAGAAACGATTTTTGGGAGTATCCTTTATTCTGAGAAGAGGTCATTGTCCAGGCCGAGGGTCCTGACCAAGGCGATGACTTCCTCAAATTAGTTGTGCCAAAGTAGGGAGCACACGAGCCGAGGGTCTCGTTGCTGAGATTACTTAGTCATGCTAAGGTATGATACATGAGCGCCGAGAACCATGAAGCGAGTGGCACCTCGTGGATTGGGCCTATTCGATCCAGGTTGGGATCGAGCCCGTGCTGATCACACGGTGACTGAGACAATATTAAGGCAGGATAGTTGGAAATCCGAAAGAATAAAGTAAAGTATTTTTTAAGAAAGAAAAAGAAAAGCATTTCTTTGAGAATATTCTAAAACTGTTGTCATGGAATTACTTAGAATAATTATTATATGCATTATGTTTTACATACCTTTAGAACCTTTGCTCATAATGTATGTCATTAAAGTTACGTCCATGTTGTTGAGAATCAATGAGTACAAAGAATGGTACTAGCGTTCTCTTTAGGAAACTACGTTGGTCTGCGGTACAACGTAGGAACCGGATTTGCAGGAAAGCAGGCCACGAGTTAGGACTTTCTTCTCATTGAGTGCTATTGGTGAGCTCCGCTTTTGTTCGTGGAGTATTCCTTAGAGTCATCTTTATTTAGTTATTTCTTTGTTAGTTAGAGAACTAGCCAGGAAATCTTATGTCCTGAATAGTGCGTCAGTTTATCAGTAGAGGCTTCATAGACATAGTCATTGGGTTGAGATTCAGATGTTATTACTTTATAATGACTTAGTAGTAATTCAGTAGTTACTACGAGTAAGGTTTTGAAGTTGATTTATCTATATATTTGAATTAATCAAAAGTATTTGGTTAGAGTATTTCTTTATTGCATATAATGTTTGGTGTTTATAATAGGATAGATAAGCAGATATGGTTCGCTCGGTCATGTTTAGTGATGCAGTGTCGGTCTCGGCTTGTTCAGAAAATGGGTCGTGACACCTATCTACTTTGTATGTTGCTTCAAGATAATACTGCTTGGGAGCTTGCATAAATTGACTCAGATTTTGCACACTATAAGCAATATCAGGTCTTGTCAAGGTCAAATATAAAAGCTTTCCAATCAACCTCTGATAGCTCTTCATATCTGCTAGTATTGGATCATTATCCATGTGACAATGTTCATCATACTCAACAGTTGTAAGTCATTTATTTTCTTCCATTAGTGTAATGGAAGGCTTGGCACCAGACAATCCCAATTCTGCTATAAATTCTAGAGCATACTTCCTTTGGCATAGAAGAATTCCTTTTGCATATCTGCAGACCTCAATGCCCAGAAAGTATTTCAAGTTTCCTAGGTCTTTAATCTTGAAAGTCGTGTGTAGTATGATCTTTGCTTCTTGCATAGTTATAGTGTCATTGCCTGTAATTAGAAGGCCATCAACATATACAAGTATAACAACCTGCTTTCCATTCTCCTATTTGATGAACAATGAGTGATCATGTTTGCTTTGCATAAAACCTGCAACCAATAGAGCCTCTGTGAGTTTCAAGTTCTATTATCTTGTTGCTTGCTTAAGTCCATATAGTGATTTAAGCAGTCTGCAGCCCTTACAAATCCCCCCTTGGCTGCTGAAACAAGGTGGCAATTGCATGTAAACTTCTTCCTCAAGATCACCTTAAAAAATGCATTGCAGACACCCATTTGGAAAATAGGCCATTGATGCATATCAGTCAATGCAATGACTGATCTCACTATGACCATTTTAACAACTGGAGAAAATGTCTCCTGATAGTCTATACCTTCTTGTTGGATGTAACCCTTGGCAACAAGTCTTGCTTTATATCTCTCAACTTCTTCATTAGACCTATATTTAATTTTGTATACCTATTTGCACCAAATGGGAACTTACCATTAGGAATATCAACTATCTCCCAACTATTGTTCAGAACCAAGGCATCCACTTCTGCCTTAATGGCTTCAACTCATCATAGGCCCTTCATGGCTTCTGTGTATGATGTAGGTTCTGGCACTTGTGAGGTAGCAGTCAAGTAAGATTGATAAGTCGCTGACAAGGCACTGTAGTTTACATAGTTGGATATTCGATATGTGTAGGTGGATGATGATGCTCCATTGACTGGGAAGACATAGTCCGGCATCCAAATAGGTGGCTTGGAACCTATGTTGGATCTTCTGAGTTCTACAGCTTGAACTTCCTCCGTGGCTTCATTAGCTGGTGTCTGCACATTATGATCAACCTCAGTATCTGGAAAATGTTTACCTTGATTTGGATCAGCTCCTGTGAAGTTGTTCTCTTATTATATCACTTAATGACCATGCTTAATACCTTGGTTGACTGCATCATTCCCTTCTCCAGACACATGTGGTTGTTGTTGATGCAAAGAATAGCCTTTCTCTTTTGATTTCAGCTCTAAGAACATAGGATCTTGTTGTATATCATCCTTCCAGTTGAAAAGGAAAAATGTTTTCCTTGAATATAACATCTCTACTAACAAAGAACTTCCTTCTCATTAAGTCATATAGCTTGTATCCCTTTTGAGATACTAAGTATTCCATGTGAATAGTAGTGATGGCTTTAGGAGAAAATTTATCCGCCTTTTCTGTCACTGTACCAAAACACAGACATCGAATAGTTCTTAGGTATGCCATATTAGGTGCTCTCTTATGAAAAACCTCATATGGAGATTTCCCTGCTAGAACTGAAGAAGTCAGTCAATTAATAAGATATACTGCAGCTAGTACACAATCTCCCCAGAATTGCAAAGGAATTCTGTCTTGAAATCTCAGAGCCCTTGCAACATCCAGGACATACCTATGTCTTCTTTCCAGAACTCCATTTTTTTGTGGAGTATGTGGACAAATGCTTTGATGAAAAATACCATTATCTATCTAATAATCTTGACATTCATGACTAAAAAACTATGCACCATTGTCAGTTCTTTGCACTTTGACATTCCTGCCAAACTGTATATATACCATTCTAAGAAAGAATTTTACCACAACAACAGTATCACATTTCAATTTTATTAAAAAAATCCAAATCATCTTGGAGTGATCATCAACAAGAGTGAAAAATATCTATTTTCATTATACGTAGGCACTCTATATGTGTCTACATGAATCAAATGAAATATGTCTTCAGCTCTGTTGCTACTTAAAGGAAATGGTTTCCTTGTTTGCCTAGCTAAAGGACATACAGTGCAAGTATTGAGTTCACGATCAGAAAACTTCTTGTCCTTAAGAAAATCTAATTGCTTCATGACTTTAACTGGCACATGCCGAAGCCTTCTATCCAGGTAGTGAAATCTGCTTGCATTCCTTCTATAAGACAAATGTTGATCATTTGTGCTATTTTATTCCTGTTAGACCCTTTAGGGGTCAGTAGATAGAGACCACCCTTCTCCTTACCAGTTCCCTTCACTTTCCCAGTGTATAGGTCCTGAAATACATAGAATATTGGGGCAAAAACTAACCGAGCATTGCAGCTCCTTAGCTAATTTTGACAAGTACGACAAGTTGTATTTAAAATCAGGTACATACAACACATCATGTATCACATCATGATCTATAAGTTTGTAACTTACTTTGTAGATGATAGGCATATTCTTACCATTTGGGAGGTCCACATTACCTTTACTTGAGTTAGGTAATACAATCATTATTTTCAACATTTCACTATTAGATGCCATATGGTCAGTAGCACCAATATCTACAATCTAGTAGTCACCTAGATCCTCTAGAGATTGAGAATTAGCATTACCTGCTATATTTGCCGCATGTTCTTTTGATTTGTACTCACTTATCATCTTCATGATCTAGTTGTAATGATCATCAGTAGAGAAGTTGAGCATTCCTTGACTTATCTCTGCATTATGTTGATTTGCAACAACATTTTTGCCAGAATTGCTATCACTCATAGCCATGTTAGCTTGGCTATACAGCTGTGATTTCTTCCACTTGAAACCATATGGATATCCAACCAATTTGTAACAGGTATCTCTTGTATGTCCTTTGTTTCGAAAATACTCATAGTCCAAATTATTGAACCTCTTAAACTTTAACTGACTATCTCTAGAACCCATTAGAGCAGTAGAATCATTTACTTCATTTGTCACATTAGTATGTGAATTAGTCTCAAACACTCTTCTTTGATTTTTTTTCATTTATTAACATTGCATAGGCATGACTGAGAGAAGGTGACAGAGATTGAAGTAAAATCTGACTTCTAATTGCATTATAAGATTCATTTAAGCCCATTAAGAACTAAAAAAGTTTCAGCTGCTCCAATTGTCAATATTTCTCTAGTTCCAGCCGTAATAGGAGGAGAAGGAATCAGGAAATTATATTCATCCCAAAGTGACTTCAGCCTAAAATGATAAACTTAAATGCTAGATATACCTTGAGAAATGGTAGCTATCTCCCTCTAAAGGTTATAGATCCTAGATCCATTAACTTTATCAAAACGATCTTGCAGATCTAGCCAAACTTCATGAGCATTGCTAGCATATATGATTTCATTCACCATGTATGGTGAAATCGTGTTTATAATCCATGTCAAAACAGTAGCATTTACTCGCTCCCATTCTTCCTCCAAGTCGACTGTTAATTGAGCTTTTGTACAGCTCCCATTGATGAACCCTAGCTTGCGCTTTGCTCGTAATGCAATCATCATCGCCTTGCTCCAAACTGAATAATTCTCAATTCCTTTGAACTGTATTGATATGATGACATTTTCAGGATTATCAGAAGGTTGCAAATACGGAGGATGATGGGGATTGTCGATGTCCAAATTTGCCATGACTGACTGTCAAAAGTCGGCTTCAAAAGTTTGAGCTGATGATTTCAGAAGTTGTATCAACTGATTAATTCCTAGCCTCGATCGATCTACTTGAGCTCTGATACTATGTAGAAATCTACCATTGTTGATTGAAAGAAGCTAGTTGAGAGAATCGAACAAGAATAAGAGACAACGGAGGGAAAATCAGTTTTAACTAACTTTCTGAAAAAGAAGCCAAAAAACACATACATCCCTATATACATATATATAGACTTTCACTACTTCATCAATCACTAACTTCTACAACTAACCTCTAACAAACTAATGCAGTTATACTAGTACATCAATCACAAGTTAATTTCTACGATACTTATTCTCTAGACATAATTGAGAATTGCATGTAGCGAAAATTATATCTGAATTTTCAATACAAAAACTAATTGCATTCCTAGTCAATAATATATATATATATATATATATATATATATATATATATATATATTTCATCAACTATTATTTTGGGAGCGATAAAAAATTATACTTCTCTCAATTTGTTTTCCAAATATAAAATCTTCCTTAAGCTTATTCCTCCTTTATTTTTTTTATTTCGTTACGAGAATCTTTTGTTAGGATGATTTAGTAGATCACAATTTTATACTCCATTACATATCTTTGCGACAGTAAGGTAGTATTCCACGTGATATTCGTCTTGTAAAATGTAATGCAATGTGCGACGGTATTGCTATGGTGAATAAGGACGTTAAAGGCAGAATAATATTTTTGTTACGAGTACAATAACGTCGGGCTATAGCAGATCAATAGTTATAACAAAGAATATAAATAATGCTTTTCGTATAATAAAACGGATATTTTTTTTACCATTTTTTAATTATAAATTTGTCACGATCCGGATTCCCCCACCAACGGAATCGTGATGGCGCCTACTCGTGGTAGCTAGGCAAGCCAATTCACTCACCATCTTCCTGTTTATACAACCATTTTGTTCTCATAGTTAATAGCGAGAATAATACTCATATCTTTAAATTTGGAAGTCTTTCGAATAAAAGATGAATAATAGTGTAAAGTAATTAACATAAATCCTCTACCCAAGATGTGGAGTCACAAACTCACGAACTACTAAAGAATAACTACACATAATGGTCTGAAAGAAATAAACAATAACCGTCCGTCTCGAACAATGAGACCACAGCAATAATAAAAGCAAATAGAGGAGACGCCGGGCTTGCGGATGCCTGCAAGCTACCTCAGTCTCCGAAGTACGATAATCTCGCAAGTGTACTACTTCTGCTGCTCCTGCTCAAAACCTGGACCTGTGCAAACACGCACAGAAGTGTAGTATCAGCACAATCCGACCCCATGTGCTGGTAACTGCTTGGCCTATCCCGGCAAAGTAGTGACAAGCCTAGGACCAGACACTCACATAAACCTGCACAATTCTATATATGTATATACCACAGAATAACATAGATATAGAGCAACACAACTAACAAAGGAGGGAACATGCTGGGGGAGCACAATCGGAAACACATATTAAACCAGTAAGGTAAAAACAGAGTGTAGCAAAAACAGTTATCACCAAACAAGAAATTGAAATGGTTGCACGGCATCACCCTTCGTGCGTTTACTCTCATCCTCACCAAATAAGCAGATAAAAGTGCACGGCATCACCCTTCGTGCTTTTACTCTCATCCTCACATCCATGGCACGACATGATCCTTCGTGCATGGTTTAAGCAACAACGGCACGGAATGTCCCTTCGTGCATAAATAATAAACATGGCACGGAATGATCCTTCGTTCGAACATAAGTAAAAATGGAACGGCATCACCCTTCGTGCATTATCACTCTTCCTCACCCAAATAACAGTCACAGTCAACGGGCAAAAGAATGAAACAAGTAGCATGTACCGTCCAGGCAAGGGAGTAATAACATTCACAACAATATCCTGGCAAGGGAACAACATCAACAACATAACAAAGTCCCGGTAAGGGAAATAATAATCAACCTTCACAACCCGGCAAGGGCTCAAGAATATGACTTAGGAATATTCCACATTAGCTCACAACATGTATCAACAAACGACTCACGGTCATGCTAGACTCCGGTGTATAGATGCTCGTCACCACGCCTATACACCGCACTCGATCACATAGCAATTAGCAACTTATTACACTCAATCCTATTCCCTCAAGCTAGGATAGATCAAACACTTACCTCAAAGCCTTGAAGTCCAATTAACCTTCAACTATCGCTTTACCTCGTAATTCAACCTTCAACTCGCTCGAATCTAATCACAATTGGTTCAATTACTTTAATAAATACTATATAAATTGGTTTGGATGTATAAAAGTGGTTTTCTCAAAGTTTTACTCAAAATTTCACAAAATGCCCCTGGTCCTACATGGTTGAAACTCTGGGTTTGGACCAAAATCCGGTTACCCATTCCCTCATGAGTTCAATTATATGATTTGTTTCAAAATTGGACCTCAAATCGAGGTCTAAATCCCCAATTTATGAAAAACCTAGGTTCTACCCAAAAACAACTATTTCAACCATAAAAACCTTTGATTTCTCATGGAAAACATGTTTAATGATGTTAGGAATTGAAAGAGTTGAGTGAAAATCGACTTACAAGTGATTTGGAGTGATATTGCTCTTGAAAAGTCACCTATGGGGTTTTGGGTTTTGAAAGAATGGTGAAAAAGGGGGTTTTAAATCGTTTAAGTATAAAATTGCACAGCTGCGGATATGGCAATTGCGAACATATATTCGCAATTGCGAACACAACAGTTCCTGGCTGCGGGCTTCGCATTTGCAAAGCTTTTGTCGCAATTGCGACCTTCGCCCATTTTGGCCTGGATTCGCATTTGCGAGTGTTTTGTCGCATTTGCGGCCACTGCCCTGTTTGGCCTTTCTTTGCATTTGCGAAGATTTTCTTCGCTTTTGCAAACTCCAGCTATATTGGGATTTCTCGCAATTGCGAGTAACTCTTCGCAATTACGAAGATATCAGCTGGGGAAAAATACTAGCTGTGTTATTTTTCAAAATTTGCTCTAACGACCTATCAAATCTTTACCCGAGCCCTCGGGCTCCAAACCAAACATGCACACAACCTCAAAAACATACCACGAACTTGCTCGCACGATCAAATCGCCAATATAACATCATTTTCATAGAATTAAGCCTCAAATTCATGATTTCTTCTTTTAAACTTCATAAACTTTCAAATATGGAACTCATGGTTCAAAACACATCAAACGACGTTCAATTTCCGTCAAACATTGCAGGAAATACTTAAATAATATATATGACTTGTAGCGGCCGTCGGAACCCAAATACGAGCCCGATACCATGGTCTTTTAATTAAGTTTCATTAATAATTTCAGAAAAACAATTTAACAGAAAAATTCATATCTTGGGCTCTAGGCCTCGAAATTCGACTCCAGACGCATGCCCGAGTCTCATATTTTCTTATGGACCTTCCGGGACCGTCCAATCTCAGGTCCGGGTCTGTTTAACAAAACTATTGACCGAAGTTAACTATATCAATATTAATATCAAATTTCTCCAAATTTTCCATAGAATTCACATATTCTAACACAAAAATTTTTGGCTACGTGTCCGGACTACGCACGTAAATCGAGGTAATATAAAATAAAGTTTTCAAGGCCTCAGAAGCGCGGAACAGATGAGGAAACCAGGTGATGATCCTTTGGGTCGTCACATCCTCCACCTCTAAAACAACCGTTCATCCTCGAACGGACAAGAGAACGAAGTACCTGAGTCAGAGAACAAATGTTGGTAACGGCTCCGCATATCAGACTCGGACTCCCAGGTCGATGCCTCAGGAGGCTGACCTCTCCACTGGACACGCAGGGAAGGAAAATGCTTCGACGTCAATTGTCGAACCTGCCGGTCTAGAATGGCCACCGGCTCCTCCTCGTAAGATAGATCCTTGTCCAATTGGACAGTACTGAAGTCTAACTCATATGTACGATCGTCGTGGTACCTCCGAAGCATAGATACATAAAAAATCGGATGCACGGCTGATAAGCTAGGTGGCAGTGCAAGTCTCTAAGCCACCTCTCCCATTCGGTCCAGAATCTCAAATTGACCAATATACCTAGGGCTGAGCTTTCCCTTCTTTCCGAACCTCATCACGCCCTTCATAGGCGACACCCAGAGCAATACCCGCTCACCAACCATGAAATCCACATCTCGAACCTTACGATCTGCATAACTCTTCTGTCTGGACTGAGCTGAACGCAACCTCTCCTGGATAGTCTTGACCTTGTCTAAGGCCTCCTAAACTAGGTTTGTACCCAGCAACCGAGCCTCTCCCGGCTCAAATCATCCGACTGGAGACCGACATCACCTACAATACAATGCCTCATATGGAGCCATCTGAATGTTAGAATGGTAGCTATTGTTGTAGGAGAACTCTGCTAATGGCAGAAACTGGTCCCACGAGCCTCCAAAATCAATGACACAAGCTCGGAGCATGTCCTCTAGGATCTGAATAGTCCTCTCGGACTGACCGTCCGTCTGAGGATGAAAAGCTGTACTCAACTGAACCTGGGTGCTTAACTCCTGCTGGTCCGCTCTGTAGAAATGCGAGGTAAACTACTTACTCCGATCTGAAATAATAGACACCAGCACCCCATGAAGGCGAACAATCTCCCAGATGTTAATATATGCTAACTTCTCCGATGAGTAAGAGACGGATACTGGAATAAAGTGTACTGACTTGGTGAGCCTATCGATAATAACCCAAATAGCATCAAATTTCCTCCGAGTCAAAGGGAGTCCAGTAACGAAGTCCATTGTAATCCGCTCCCATTTCCACTCTGAAATTTCAATTCTCTGGAACACACCACGAGGCCTCTAGTGCTCATATTTAACCTGATGACAGTTTAGACACCGAGCGACATATGCAATAATGTCCTTCTTCATCCTACACCACCAATAGTGCTGCCGCAAGTCCTGATACATTTTTACGGTGCCCGGGTGAATAGAATACGGCGAACTGTGGGCCTCCGCTAAGATCAGCTCTCGAATCCCCTCAACGTTGGGCAAACAAACTCGCCCCTACAATCTCAATACTCTGTCATCATTTAGAGTTACCTTCGTGGCACTTCCCCACTGTACCGTATCCCTCAGGTTGCGGATATAAGGATCATCGAACTGCCTCTCACGAATACGCTCTAATAGAGAAAAACGAGCGATCGTGCAGGCTAACACCCTGTTAGACTCAGAAATGTCTAATATCACGAACCGATTGGCTAAGGCCTGGAAATCTAGAGCAAGTGGTCTCTGGCTAACCGAAATATAAGAGAGACTACCCATGCTGGCAGACTTCCTACTCAACGCATCGGCCACCACATTGCCTTACCTAGGTGATATATGATAGTAACGTCATAGTCTTTCAGCAACTCTAACCATCTCCTCTGTCACACATTCAACTCTTTTTGCTTGAATAAATACTAAAGACTTTTGTGATCCGTGTATACCTCGCACGCCACACCACATAGATAATGCCTCCAGATTTTTAAGGCATGAACAACTGCTGCCAGCTCAAGGTCATGAACCAGATAATTCTCCTTTGGCATATACTGACACGAGGCCAATTCTTGATTGCCTTAGTCTTCTTTAGGTCCACCTGAATGCCCTCTACTGACATGATATGACCCAGGAATGCAACCGAACTCAACCAGAACTCGCATTTTGAAAACTTGGCATATAGTTGATTATCCTTCAGAGTCTGAAGAACCACTCTGAGGTGCTGCTCGTGCTCTTCCTGGCTGCGGGAGTATACCGGGATATCATCTATAAAGACTATCACGAACAGATCTAGATAAGGCCTGAACACTCGATTCATCAACTCCATAAATGTTGTTGGAGCATTGGTCAACCCGAAAGACATGACCAAGAATTCATAGTGCCCATATCGAGTGCGAAAGGCTGTCTTAGAAATGTCAGCCGCCCTGATCTTCAGCTGATGGTAGCCCGACCTCAAGTCTATTTTCGAGAACACCCTCGCTCCTTGGAACTGGTCAAACAAATTATCAATCCTCGGTAGTGCATACTTATTATTTATCGTCACTTTGTCTAATTGCCGATAATCAATACACATCCGCATCGAGCCATCCTTTTTCTTCACAAATAACACCGGTGCACCCCAGGGAGAAACACTAGGCCTGATAAAGCCCTTTTCTAGAAGGTCTTGCAACTGATCTTACAACTTCTTTAACTCTGGCAGGGCCATGCGATACGGTAGAATAAAGATGGGCTGAGTGCACGGTGCCAGATCAATACATAAATCAATATCCCTGTTGGGTGGCATACCCGGCAGGTTTGAAGGGAAGACCTCGGGAAAATCCTGTACAATAGGAACTAAATCAATAGAAGGAATCTCCGCGCTGGAATCACAAACATATGCCAAATAAGCTAGACACCCCTTCTCGACCATGCGTCGAGCCTTAACATATGAAATAACATTGCGAATGGAGTGGCCTGGGGTCCCTCTCCATTCTGGTCGGGGTGATTCTGGCAAGGCCAAGGTCACTGTCTTGGCATGACAATCTTGGATAGCATGATACGGGGACAACCAATCCATACCCAATATGACATCTAAATCCACCATGTCTAATAGCAATAAATCGACATAGGTCTCAAGACCCTCGAATATAACCACACACGAACGATGCACGCGGTCGACTACTATAGAATCACCCACTGTTGTAGACACATAGACTGGAATGTCCAGGGCATAGCTAGGCACGGCCAGGCATGGTGCAAAGTAGAAAGACACATATAAATATGTAGACCTAGGGTCAAATAATACTGAAGCACCTCTATCAAAAACCATAATGGTACCTGTAATCACAGCATCTGATGCCTCTGCCTCTGGCCTAGCTGGTAAAGCATAAAATCGGGGATCGGTACCACCCCTGTGAGATATGTCTCTGGGACGGTCATCCACTAGCTGACCTCGACCTCTAGCGGGACGATCTCCACCTCTACGGTCTCGACCTCCACTTCTACGATCTCTACCCCCACCCTTGGCTAGCTGGGCAGGCTGTGGGGCCTGAATCATGGGACGAGGACCCCGCTGCTGAGTGTTGCCCGTCGCTCGAGGGTAAAACCTGACAAGATGACTCGGGTCACCACAACCGTAACAACATTTAGGCTGATGGGGCTGCTGGCCCTGACGACTTGAATGGCCTCCACGAATACTCTAAAGAGGCTGAGCACTGATTGGAGGTTGATCTGAATACTGCTCGCGAAACCCACGATCTCCTGGTCCACCCTGCGAAGCTTGGAGGGCTGACTGAAAAGGCCTGGAAGACTGGCCCCTATCATAAGAATCCCTCCCTCCAGATGAGGCACCACTAAATCTACCGGAATGACGAGGCCTCTTGTCTGAAGCATAACCACCTCCCCGAGCAAGAGCCATCTCAACCCTACGAGCTGCATTAGCCGCCTCCTGAAAAGATATGTCACTCCCAACTCCCACAGTAATCTGAAGTCGAATCGGCCAATTTAGCCCATCTATAAACCTGTGGACCCTCTCCCAATCTGAGGGGAGTATCACAACCGCATGTCGGGCCTGATCAACAAACTTCATCTCATACTAAGTAACAATCGTAGAACCCTGCTGGAGGCGCTCAAACTGCCTCCAAAGTGCCTCCCGCTGGGTAACAGGGAGGAACTTCTCCAAAAATAACTCCGGAAACTGGTCCCATGTTAAAGCCGGGGACCCTGCTGGTCGAGTCAAACAGAAATCTCTCCACCAAGTCTTTACGTATCCTGCAAGACTGAATGTGCAAAAATCAACCCTGTTAGATTCCACTATTCCCATAATCTTGAGAATCTCATGGCAACTGAATAAGAAGTCCTGGGGATCCTCTAATAGGGCACTGCTGAAAGTGATGGTAAAAAGCTTGGAGAACCAATCAAGTCTCCATAGAGCATCAGAAGTCATTGCCGCTCCATCTTTGGCCTGAGCTGTAGTGCCTGTCTGAGTGGCCACAGTTGTCTGAGCCACTGGTGCCTGCGGCTGGGGAGCTACTGGCTCCGAAGTATGTGCAACAGGAGTCTGGGCCCCTCCTCTAGCGTGAGAAGTGGCTGGTGCAGCTGGTAATAAGCCTACTCTGGCAACGCTGTCCATAAAACCCGCTATCCTGACCAGAGCCTCCCGAAGATCTGGGTAAATAAGGCTTCCCCTGGGACCTGAGCTGGGCCCACTGGAGCTGCTGGGACTGGAACCTCCTCGTCAATCTCAATATGAGGCTCCACCTCTGGAGTAGCTGCCGGGGGCTGAGCTCTGCCCCTACCACGGCCTCGGCCCCTGCCCTCGCGGGAGCTGCCTGGGGCTCGGGCTACTGGTCAGCGGACGATGAAGCACGTGTCCTCACCATCTGCGGAAGGACAGAGTAGAAATTCAATCAGTATTTAAGGAACAAATTGCACGACAAGAAGGAACAAATGAGAAACTTTTCCTAACTCAATAGACTCTAGGGACAAGTACAGACGACTTCGTACCTAACCCTCAGACTCTACTAAGCTTGTTCGTGAGTTGTGAGACCTATATAACCTGGCTCTAATACCAACTTGTCACAACCCGGATTCCCCCACCATCGGGATCGTGATGGGGCCTATGATGAGTGGTGATTTTAACACTCATTTTAGCCTCCTTTCCTTAGCTTTTGTGTCATCTTATGTATGCAATGAGATTGTTTACAGTGGTTCTTGTACCTTTTAAGTATGAAATGAGGTTGCTTATAGTGGTTATTGTGATATTTTCAGGTACATGATGCTATGAGTTGTGTTGAATGGAATTTAAAGGAAAAATGACAGCTGGGCGAGAACTCTACGCGATCGCGGACACCATCACGTGATCGTAGAAGACTAGGTAGCAACACTCCGCGATCGCAGAAGCTTTCACGCGATCACAGAAGTAAAACACCTAAAGCTACGCGATCACAGAATTGGATAACGCGACAGAAGAAACATACCTAAAGCTATGCGATCGCATTAATGGTTCATGCGATCGCGGAAGGTTAAACCACTGCTCTACGCGATCGCGAGCCAAAACACGCGATCGCGATGTGTTGCATCTGGGCCAGATCTGGGCAATTCCGGCATTTCACATATTTTTCACTCCAAATCATTTTATACTCGTCCAAAAAGACATTGTAGGGATCTCTCATTAATTTCTACACTCTTGGACATATTTTTACTCTTTGGCTTAGAGAGAAGGCTAGGGTTTTGCACACACACTTGGGTCTTGAAGATTAAAGCTTGTGGTTAAGGATTTCTTACCCATTTATGTTTATTTCTTCATTTCCTTGCTTTGTATTGTATATCTAAGTGTGTAGTATTTATTTCCAACACTTGAATCTTGTTTATGGGAATATTCATATTTAAAGTGTGGATTAAATACCTTGTTGTGCTTATGTATTGAATGATTTTTATATATTTATGAATTGAGTTATTGTTACTTAAATTATTCTTGTTCTTCAATGTTTCCAAAGAGATTAGCTAACTCTAGGACTCGCCCATTTACTTTGAATTAATTTTGGGAAAGATAATTCGAAGTTGGGAAAGATTAATTAACAAGAACTTGAGGCGTTAACCTTCACTTTATAGATTCAATCTAGGGATAGGATTGACTACTTGTAGCCTTATCGGGTGCGCTTAATCTTCTAATTGAGATTAGGGATAATTCAATTAGGAAGTCTTGTTAGTCTTCGGAAGAAGCTAATTAAGAATTATTATCCGTGGCTAATTAACATAAACTCACTCATATTTGTAACATCATGAAATACATTGGATCGTTACTTGAGTGTAATTCCCGATGCATTCATACTTGTAGCCATTGATCATTTTAATTTGCTTTCTAGGTTAGTTTACATTCTTGCATTTAGATATAATCATTTTCCAAAACCCAAAATCTTAAGTGTTTTGCTTAGCGCGACTAGCGATAATTTTCTTGCATTCCTAATCGCCTACATATTGTTCTCTGTGGGATTCGACCCCGACTCATAGTTGGGTAAATATATTGCATATGACCGTGTCTATTGCTTTTTAGCGGTGGAAATGGACGTTATCAAAAATGGCGCCGTTGCTGGGGAACAATTTGGCGTAATTTAGGTTGTTTGAGAAGTAAGCGAAAGTGCTTTGGTCCAAACTTGTGAATATTTGTGTAATTATTTTTCTTACCTTGGGTCTATTTTTAGTGTTTGTTTCTTATTTATTTTCTTAATTTTGAAAAATGGCATCATATATCGAAAATTGGTCGGATAGTAGTTGTTCATATTTTGATGATCCTTGTCCTTATTGTGGAGGACCACACTCATGGCAAAATTGTTTAAATTCTCCCGGGGGTGGATTGTGCGCACAATTCCAAACCCATGAGTGGAGTATTTGTGATAAGTGTGGTTTCCAAAATGGCCATTGGGATGATTGTGCTTATTTTTTATTCCCTTCCCCAAGCCCCTACTATGATGGTTCTATTTGTTTTGATGAGAATTATAGGGTTATGGAGGTGGAAGAATTTGAGCATGGTAAAAATGGAGAATTCAAGCTCATGTTGGAGTGTTCACTTGAAGAAGGAAACAAGGAAGAAAATGCCTTGGAACATCTTTTGGAGGCTAGTCTTCAAAATGGTTTAGCACTAGAAAGGTTACACTCACAAATGGATGAAATGATCAAAGCCTCGGAAGTAAATGAAAACCAAGAATCCTTCTTGGATGCTGAGAATGAAAATCCTTCCTTGGAAATTGATCAAAACCAAGAAGAATTCTCTAATGCCCAAAATGAGAAAAAAATGCTCATGTTGGAGATCATTCTTGAAAATGAGGAGAAGCACAACTTTGCACTCGAGGACTTGAAACAATG
The DNA here is from genome assembly GCA_032618575.1 of Nicotiana noctiflora. NCBI lineage: Eukaryota > Viridiplantae > Streptophyta > Magnoliopsida > Solanales > Solanaceae > Nicotiana > Nicotiana noctiflora. Next base: position 550,860 of record JASVEL010013638.1, on the reverse strand, counting down.
CATAAATTACAATGGTGAACACATCCGTACTTTGGAGGATCAAATGCAAATTTTGGTTGAGGCTCACTATGCTCAACAAATTTCGTGTGCGGATGAAAGCCAAGAAGAGTCCAATTCCGAGGAAGAGAGTGAGCTTTACTTTGAGGAGTCAAGAATTGAACATCCGCCAACCAACTCAATGAGTATTGTTGATGCCGGCAAAAACATAGAATTGGAGTCAACCGGTGTAAATGCTAATGTGGTTGTTGTTGACTCTAATCCGGGGGAAAAAGAGAATGTCAACATAGAAGAATTGCAAAGTGTGGGCTTAAAGTCACATTCCAAACATTTTTCAACCTTGGAATTATGTGGTGACACGGGAGTTGAACCACGTGAATCAATGAAGGAATGCGAGGAGGAACAACTTTGGCCATACATTTTACAGTTTGAGGAGGCAAGAAATCAAAACGACATTCCTCACTTGAAAGCCAAGAAGTGCAAAATGAAAATTTTAAGCATTGGCTCGAACATCCAATTACCACCCCCATCGCTCGTGGTCATAAGCTTGATTCCAAGCTAGGGGCCCAATTCATATCATCCAAGTGGCGAGAAAAGTGGTAATGTTGTTTGCGTCTTGCCACGACGTTAAATGCGGCGCTTGGTGGGTGGCAACCCATCGGTTTTTCAAAATTTTTCATCATTTTGCAAATTTTCTTTTTTAGAATTGCTTAGGATATTATTTTTGATAAATCTGCCAAGTTTGAGAATTTTTGGAGTTGATTTGAGCAGGTCGGGGTATCCGGGCAGACACAAACCAGTAGCTGAAGAAATCTGCCAGAAAAGGCAATGAATCGCGATCGCGATAAACCTCACGCGATCGCGTAAGGTATGCTTTTGGCTAATGCATCGCGATCGCAGAAACTAGGACGCGATCGCATGAGTTGGAAATTTTCTGTACTGCGATCGTAGTAATAGCCACGCGATCGCGTAGCATCGCAGCAGTTTCAGACTTGAAATACACTAGAATTGTAAACATTTTTCCCAATCTCATTAAAACAAAAGAACAGACCTCTGCTCCCATTTTTCCTCCAATAAACTCACCAAGAAATCAAATTGATTTGACTTCAATAGCATAATCTTGCATTGCTCTCTCAGGTATGTTACTCCACCACCCCTAAAGCTTGTTTAATTGTAGTTTAATGGTAAATTAGGGTGTGGGCTGCCCTATTTTTCAAAAATTGGGGTTTAAAATGGGTGGTAGTATGAAAAGCCATTGTTTAATCTCTTGTCATGCTTGCTTGCTGTGAGTGATTGGTTGAGAGAAAGGGAGTTTTTGTATGGAAAGTTTTGGGGCAAATCAGCATGTTTTGTTGGTGTAAATTAACTCTTAAAAATCAAGCACATCAGTTGTTCAACGAAATGCCCCAAAGACACTGGTTCTGGGCGAGGAAGAAGACTAACGCGATCGCGATGACCAATTCCGCGATCGCGTAAGTCAAATTCTGGACGTTCAAAAAGTTACTCATCGCGATCGCGTGAATGCCTTTACGATCGCGTTGGGTTCCCAGCACTTTACTCTACGCGATCGCTTGACATTGTCTGCGATCGCGTGACTTGAACTGGTTTCCTCTCCGTAATCGCGTGACTTTGTCTGCGATCGCGATTCAAACTTGCCCAGTGCACTAACCAATAGCTTCGCATATTCTGCCCCGAAAGCTTTCTAACCTATTTCTTTGGCATAATTACCTCTAAATGCAATGCTGAAAGTCACTATATGTTTGTTTGACATTAAAACTTTGTGTGTAGGTATTTTAAGCTAAAACATGGATTCGGCGACTAATGAAAATGTGCAACAATATGCCGAACAAGTGGCAGCTGAGGAGTACTATTATGATGCTACCACATTCTCCTCACGCAGGTGCTATGAACGCTATGACAAACAGCTTTCTAAAAGCATGATAAGGGAAAGAGGCATACAATTGGTTGACCTGGAAAATAGACGGCCTAAATTCCATGGCAGGCTGCTTACTAGTGGCTGGATATGCTTCGCCGAAGAGCCCAGACCAGCCAACTATGAAGTTGTCCGAGAATTCTATGCAAATGCTGTAGAGATAGACTTCAACAATGAGTTGGTAGTCACTGTCAGAGGTTGCGAAGTCCGTTTCAATCCAGAGAGGATAAATGCTCATTACAACCTTGCCAATGTTGATAATCAGGTGTACCAGGAGAGAGCCAAAGAGTTGGGTAGCCAATGGTTCATCACTCATTTGCACGGTGGTCAGGTGCCTAAATGGATCAAGAATCACACCCGGATCGAGTCTTCGGAATTCACTGCGGAGGCCAAGACTTGGCTGTCCATAATATGTGCTCGCATCATGCCTTCAAAGAATGAAACAGAGGTGACACCTGAGAAGGCAAGAGTGATTTGTGCACTTCTGGAGGGGATGCAGGTAAATGTAGGAAAACTCACTGTTGATGAGATAGCTGAGGTGGTGGCAGAGCGGACCAAGAGTTTGTTCTTTCCATCATTGATCACCCACCTATGCTATGAGGCTGGGGTACAACCCAAACCTACTGAAAATGAGAAGCAACCAGAGAAGCTTATCCATCCCCTACTAAGGTCAAGAGCAGGAGCGCCACCAAAGAAGAGACGAATTGATGTAGCATCTCCCAATTTTGGCCGGTTCACAGAAACCGAGATTAATGAAGATACCTCCAGTACTTCCACAGCTATCATTCCACTCGAAGAGGGACCTCTTACTCTCAGGTACATCTCTCGACAGGTTTATGGCATGGACACTCAGGTACGACAGCTTGTAGCTGGTCTTCCGTCTGGACCATCCGGAGAGAGCACCTCTGCAGGCCCAGCTGGCTTAGAAAGGCTCCCTACATTGTCTGACCTCGCAAAGGAGCAACAAAGCATCAAAGCAAAGCTGGGAAAAATTGAAAGAAGGCAACGGAAGCATAGAGAGCATGAGAGGAAGAAAAGCAAGTTCCTCAACAAGATCATGAGCACGTTGCGCAAATTCTGTGGACCTGATGAGACAGAGGATGATGACTTTGAGCTTGAGCCTCCCAGTTCCTCCAGTGGAGATTGACACCATTCAGGGAGCACCTCCTTTATTTTTGCTTGAATTGCATAATTGCAATGGGGACATTGCAATATTCTAACTTGGGGGTGGTCCTTGAACATTGAAATATTTTCTTAGACATTGAAGCATGAATTAGTTGTGTAGCCTTGAACTTGGGTGGATATGTATTTTGTTAGTAGTAAATCATTGTTAGTTATTATCTTTCTTGTTGATTATATTTTTTTAGTAGCTTCCTTAATGTTTGTACCTTTGTAGTAGTTGTTAATTTCCTTGGGTTTTCTTCATGCTACGGTTCTTTCCCAAGGAACAATTTAGTGAACCGGGTGACTTTTCCCGATGAGAGATAGTGTGACAACCTTCTTAAGGGAATTAGTCTTGTTTTGTTAGGATGAGGCTTTTGGATTATTTGGTACTAATAAAATTAGCCTCTTGTATGTAAATTATGAATTAAGAATACCACTCCAAAAATTTGTATTAAAGTGTTAAAAACAAGTAAGTTGCATGGTGTAAAACAATTTTGGTGATAAAACTTTGGCTCTTTTAGTGACTTCTAGCTCACTAGTTTGATAGAATTGATCCGTCTTCATTAATTCATGTGCCATGTGTGTTAGCGAGTGTTGAAATAAATCTTGTGTTTACTTCCATCATCAAGAACTTGCCCGGTTAGTTTTTCAATGCTAATGATAGTACATTTGGTTGGAGGAATGATCTTAGGCATTCTTTGTTTTCATTTTAAAATCTCTTTAGCCTTTCAAGCCTACCGTTGCATAAATATTGTCACTAGTACCCATTTTGAGCCTTTAAACCTTCTTTGGCCAACTCATTACAAATCTTTCCCTTTTTGTATAATAATTCCCTCTCTTGAACCCGTCCCTCTTTGAACACTGAGAATGAGGCTAAAAGCCTAAGTTGGGGGTGGTGTCAAAATGGAAATTGGGAAGGTTGTGCATTGAGTATCCACATGCCTCAAAGTATTTGTTTTAAAGTATTCAAGCTCCATATAAAAAAAATAAAAAATAAAAAAAAAGTTAGTCTTTACATATACGTGGAAATATGTACATTGTGGAGCCTTGAATAAAATTTGGGTAGGTGTGTAAAGTGGTTCTATATTGGGAACTAGATGCCAATGAGGCTATGTGAGTTAAAGAGAGTCAAAATACAAAAGAATGAAACTTGTGAGTAGTGTTCAAGGAGGATGAAATCACTTGTACCCAAATGCTTATCCAACCTTCCCTAAACCTACATTACAAGCTTAAAAAGTCCTTATGGGACCTCCAACTAAGCATTCTTGAATAAGCATTGAATTAAAATAAGGGCAAGCTTATGGTATGAGGTGTCGTAACACTTGAAGTTTCTTTGTGAGAGCGAGTGTTGTTGAAAACTTTGTCCCTTGTGTTGTGTTGTAAATATAATGTTCTTTGTTGGGACTTTCTTTCTTGTGAGGGCGCATGAATTAGAGAAGACCGGTGAAATTGTTATAGTGAACCAGTGCCCTTGAGTCACTCATTGAGGCTTATTTTTGTCACTTGATTGTTTTGGAACTCCATTGCACATTGTTGAAGTTTTTTTTTTCTAGGAGGGAGTTATTTGAAAAAGATATACATATTTGAGCCTAATTTTTAGTACCAACCAAATCCATAAGTAGGGTGTTTAAATGAAAGAATGTGATATGTACATAATAGCAATGCCACTTGTATTTTAAATGATGAATCCTCATTGAAGTTGTGAATTTGATATGCTTGAGGACAAGCAAACGCTTTAAGTTAGGGGTGTTGATGAGTGGTGATTTTACCACTCATTTTAGCCTCCTTTCCTTAGCTTTTGTGTCGTCTTATGTATGCAATGAGATTGTTTATAGTGATTATTGTGAGATTTTCAGGTACATGATACTATGAGATGTGTTGAAAGGAATTTGCGTATTTTTGACTGGAATTTAAAGGAAAAATGACTGTTGGGCGAAGTACTCTACGCGATCGCGGACACCATCACGCGATCGCAGAAGACCAGGCAGCAACTCTATGCAATCGCAGACACCATCATGCGATCGCAGAAGACCAGGCAGCAATACTACGCGATCGCAGAAGCTCTCACGCGATCGCAGAAGTAAAACACCTAAAGCTACCCGATCGCAGAATTGGATAACGCGATCGCAGAAGACACATACCTAAAGCTACGCGATCGCATTAATGGTTCACGCAATCACGGAAGGTTAAACCATTGCTCTACGCGATCGCGAGCCAAAACACATGATCGCGATGTGTTGCATCTGGGCCAGATCTGGGCAATACCGGCATTTCACATATTTTTCACTCCAAATCATTTTATACTCGTCCAAACAGACATTGTAGGGATCTCTCATTAATTTCTACACTCTTGGACATATTTTTACTCTTTGGCTTAGAGAGAAGGCTAGGGTTTTGCACACACACTTGGGTCTTGAAGATTAAAGCTTGTGGTTAAGGATTTCTTACCCATTTATGTTTATTTCTTCATTTCCTTGCTTTGTATTGTATATCTAAGTGTGTAGTATTTATTTCCAACACTTGAATCTTGTTTATGGGAATATTCATATTTAAAGTGTGGATTAAATACCTTGTTGTGCTTATGTATTGAATGATTTTTATATATTTATGAATTGAGTTATTGTTACTTTAATTATTCTTGTTCTTTAATGTTTCCAAAGAGATTAGCTAACTCTAGGACTCGCCCATTTACTTTGAATTAATTTTGGGAAAGATAATTCGAAGTTGGGAAAGATTAATTAACAAGAACTTGAGGCGTTAACCTTCACTTTATAGATTCAACCTAGGGATAGGATTGACTACTTGTAGCCTATCGGGTGCGCTTAATCTTCTAATTGAGATTAGGGATAATTCAATTAGGAAGTCTTGTTAGTCTTCGGAAGAAGCTAATTAAGAATTATTATCCGTGGCTAATTAACATAAACTCACTCATATTTGTAACATCATGAAATACATTGGATCGTTACTTGAGTGTAATTCCCGATGCATTCATACTTGTAGCCATTGATCATTTTAATTTGCATTCTAGGTTAGTTTACATTCTTGCATTTAGATATAATCATTTTCCAAAACCCAAAATCTTAAGTGTTTGGCTTAGCGCGACTAGCGATAATTTTCTTGCATTCCTAATTGCCTACATATTGTTCTCTGTAGGATTCGACCCCGACTCATAGTTGGGTAAATATATTGCATACGACCGTGTCTATTGCTTTTTAGCGGTGGAAATGGACGTTATCAGCCTACTCGTGGTAGCTAGGCAAGCCAATTCACTCACCATCTTCCTGTTTATACAACCATTTTGTTCTCATAGTTAATAGCGCGAATAATACTCATATCTTTAAATTTGGAAGTCTTTCAAATAAAAGAGGAATAATAGTATAAAGTAATTGACATAAATCCTCTACCCAAGATGTGGAGTCATAAACTCACGAACTACTAAAGAATAACTACACATAATAGTCTGAAAGAAATAAAGAATAACCGTATGTCTTGGAACAATGAGACCACAGCAATAATAAAAGCAAATAGAGGAGACGCTGGGCCTGCAGACGCCTGCAAGCTACATCAGTCTCGGAAGTACGATAATCCCACTAGTGTACTACTGCTGCTGCTCCTGCTCAAAACCTGGACCTGTGCGCAAAGATGCACAGAAGTGTAGTATCAGCACAATCTGACCCCATGTGCTGGTAAGTGCCTGGCCTATCCCGGCGAAGTAGTGACAAGCCTAGGACCAAACACTCACATAAACCTGCGCAGTTCAATATATGTATGTACCACAGAATAATAGGGATATAGAGCAACACAACTAACAAAGGAGGGAACATGCTGGGGGAGCACAATCGGAAACACATATTAAACCAGTAAGGTAAAAACAGAGTGTAGCAAAAACAGTTATCACCAAACAAGAAATTGAAATGGTTGCACGGCATCACCCTTCGTGCTTTTACTTTCATCCTCACCAAATAAGCAGATAAAAGTGCACGGCATCACCCTTCGTGCTTTTACTCTCATCCTCACATCCATGGCATGGCATGATCCTTCGTGCATGGTTTAAGCAACAACGGCACGGAATGTCCCTTCGTGCATAAATAATAAACATGGCACGGAATGATCCTTCGTGCATAATTTAAGTAACAACGGCACGGAATGTTCCTTCGTGCGAACATAAGTAAAAATGGCACAGCATCACCCTTCGTGCATTATCACTCTTCCTCACCCAAATAACAGTCACAGTCAACAGGCAAAAGAATGAAACAAGTAATATGTACCATCCCGGCAAAGGAGTAACAACAGTCACAACAATATTCCGGCAAGAGAACAACATCAAAAACATAACAAAGTCCCGACAAGGGAAATAATAATCAACCTTCACAACCCGGCAAAGGCTCAAGAATATGACTTAGGAATATTCTACATTAGCTCACAACATGTATCAACAAACGACTCACGGTCATGCTAGACTCCGGTGTATAGATGCTCGTCACCACGCCTATACACCGCACTCGATCACATAGCAATTAGCAAATTATTACACGCAATCCTATTCCCTCAAGCTAGGATAGATCAAACACTAACCTCAAAGCCTTGAAGTCCAATTAACCTTCAACTATCGCTTTATCTCGTAATTCAACCTTCAACTCGCTCCAATCTAATCACAATTGGTTCAATTACTTTAATAAATACTATATAAATTGGTTTGAATGTATAAGAATGGTTTTCTCAAAGTTTTACTAAAAATTTCCCAAAACGCCCCCAGTCCCACGTGGTCGAAACTCGAGGTTCGAACCAAAATTCGGTTACCCATTCCCTCACGAGTTCAATTATATGATTTGTTTCGAAATCGGACCTCAAATCGAGGTCCAACTCCCCAATTTATGAAAAACCTAGGTTCTACCCAAAAATAACAATTTCAACCATAAAAACCTTTGATTTCTCTTGGAAAACATGTTTAATGATGTTAGGAATTGAAAGAGTTGAATGGAAGTCGACTTACAAGTGATTTGGAGTGATATTGCTCTTGAAAAGTCGCCTATGGGGTTTTGGGTTTTGAAAGAATGGTGAAAAAGGGGTTTAAAATTGTTAAGTATAAAATTGCACAACTACAGATATGGGAATTGCGAACATATGTTCGTAATTGCGAACACAACAGTTCCTGGCTGTGGGCATCGCATTTGCGAAGCTTTTGTCGCAATTGCAACCTTTGCCCATTTTGGCCTGGATTTGCATTTGCAAGTGTTTTGTCGCATTTGCGACCACTGCCCTGTTTGGCCTTTCTTCGCATTTGCAAAGATTTTGTTCGCTTTTGCGAACTCCGGCTATATTGGGATTTCTCGCAATTACGAGTAATTCTTCGCAATTGCGAAGATATCAGCTCGGGAAAAATACCAGTTGTGTTATTTTTCAAAATTTGCTCTAACGGCCTATCAAATCTTTACCTGAGCCCTCGGGCTCCAAACCAAACATGCACACAACCTCAAAAACATACCACGAACTTGCTCGCGCGATCAAATCGTCAATATAACATCGTTTTCATAGAATTAAGCCTCAAATTCATGATTTCTTATTTTAAACTTCATAAACTTTCAAATATGGAACTCATGGTTCAAAATACATCAAACGACGTTCAATTTCCGTCGAACTTTGCAGGAAGTACTTAAATAATATATAAGACTTGTATCGGGTGTCAGAACCAAAATACGAGCCTGATACCATGGTTTTTTAATCAGTTTTCATTTCCATTTTTATTAATAATTTTAGAAAAATAATTTAACAGAAAAAATCATAACTTGGGCTCTAGGCCTCGGAATTCGACTCCGGACGCATGCCCGAGTCTCATATTTTCCTACGGACATTCCGGGACCGTTCGATCTCAGGTCCGGGTCCGTTTACCGAAAATATTGACCGAAGTCAACTATATCATATTAATATCAAATTTCTTCAAATTTTCATAGAATTCACATATTCTAACACAAAAATTTTCCGTCTACGTGTCCGAACTACGCACGTAAATCGAGGCAATATAAAATAATGTTTTCAAGGCCTCGGAAGTGCGGAACAGACGAGAAAAATAGGTGATGACCCTTTGGGTCATCACAAAATTCTATATTATATTCATGTGAAATGGTTAAAAAAGATTAATTTGTAGTTGGATCTTTTATTAATTGCTTCAAATAAAAATACTACTACTTACTTTTGAAAGATGCCATATATTCCATTTTCTCCTGGACCTCTGTTAAATGAATAGAGCCCAAGCAAACAAAATTGAAAATTGTGGTGTGAGCATTGTAAACAGATCACACACATCCCCTCCACAAATCCAAATTTGTGAATTATCCATTCCAACATCACCCTATCTTCTCTATCCCTTATTAACCAAAACCCCCCTCTCTCTGCATATTAACCCCTTCAAGATTCACAAAAAACATGATTATAAACCTCTCCTCTTCTCCTTCTTCTTGTTCTCTCTCCCTCTCACGACTAATTGATTCCAAACCGCACATTTCTAAGTTCCATCTTAGGTCCAAAACTCACTTCTCAAAATCCTTACCATCTTCTTCGGAAAAACTCCTTTTTCATTCCAAGAATCAATTTTTACATGACAAGAATATATACCCACTTAGCAGAAGAATTTTTTTTAAAACTTGGGCCATTCCTGGGCTTGATTTTAGTGGATTTGAGAGTGCACAGTCAGTATTAGAAGCAATTAGTGTATTGACAGCTATTATTGTAGTACATGAAAGTGGTCACTTTCTTGCTGCGTATCTTCAAGGTATTCATGTAAGTAAATTTGCTGTTGGGTTTGGTCCAATCTTAGCTAAATTCAATGCCAAAAATGTTGAGTATTCACTTAGAGCATTTCCTCTTGGTGGGTTTGTCGGGTTTCCTGATAATGATCCTGACAGTGATATTCCCCCTGATGACAAAAATTTGCTTAAAAATAGACCCATATTTGATAGGGTAATTGTAATTTCAGCTGGTGTTATAGCTAATATAATCTTTGCTTATGTTATAATATTTACACAAGTGTTGTTAGTTGGATTGCCTGTTCAAGAATCTTTCCCTGGAGTTCTTGTCCCTGATGTTAGGCCTTTTTCAGCTGCATCTAGAGATGGATTACTTCCTGGTGATGTTATTTTAGGTTTAAATGGAATTGAATTAGGAAAAAGTGGACCTAATTTGGTTTCTGAGGTAGTTGATGTTATCAAGAAAAATCCAAAGAGAAATGTGTTGTTGAAAATAGGAAGAGGAGAAGGGAATGTTGATATTAGAGTTACCCCTGATGAGAATTCGGATGGTACGGGTAGAATTGGAGTTCAACTGTCACCAAATTTCAAGATTTCGAAAGTTCAGCCGAAGAATATATTTGAGGCTTTTAGCTTCTCAGGAAGAGAATTTTGGGGTCTTACGTATAATGTATTGGACAGTTTGAAACAGACTTTTATGAACTTCTCACAAACGGCTAGTAAGGTATCGGGTCCTGTTGCCATTATAGCTGTTGGTGCTGAAGTTGCAAAATCAAACATTGATGGCCTTTATCAATTTGCAGCTGTTTTGAATATCAACCTTGCGGTTATAAATCTCCTTCCTTTGCCTGCATTAGATGGGGGTTCTTTAGCCTTGATTCTTGTAGAAGCAGCTCGAGGTGGGAAAAAGCTTCCTTTAGAAGTAGAGCAACGGATTATGTCATCTGGAATCATGTTTGTGCTCATTATTGGACTGTTCCTTCTAGTCCGTGATACTCTAAACCTTGATTTTATCAGGGATTTATTATAATCAGTTGCGTATAAGTTCATAATCCGGAAGAGTTGATATGGAGAATATTACAGACGACTATTAAGAACAGTAAGCAACTAGAGGTTCAAGGAGATGATTTTTACCCATGATTACTGAACATTACTCCTCCTTCCAAGACAAACTTTGCGAGGTACTTGGCTTCAATTTATTGCAGATACATGTGGATATATCAGAATTTTACCACATTGTCTTCAGTTGTGTTGGTATCACTGGCTCAAAAGACAAACACCTTGCTCGTTTCATTATACAATGTATATGGGAATTTATACAAGTACAATGCGTTACTTTCATATTCTTATTGTTGATGTGGAAACTGAGGAAACGAGGGAAGGAACTTTAATAGAACATGGAGAACTGTTGATACAATTTGTTTATAGTGTGAACTTACAGGTTTTCGTTTTGTCTAAAGAACGTGTCTTAACATTTTGCTTACTCGATTGACCTTAAAAATCTATGTTGTGATCCTTTTGTTTCTCTGAAGATGGGAGTGCTTAACTGTAATTGTATATTTCAGTGCCGAATTCTTTAACTCATATTACTAACGCCACAATAGGTCTAATTTGTAAATACATTAACTCAGAGATTGAAAGTGCGTCCCCCGGAAATTTTGCAACCACAAACTGAACTTGGCTTCTCCTGTTTTTCTTTCCTTGAATTGTGTAGTGCAGCATTATGTTTATGTCTTAATTATTATGGATGATACAGACTTGGTGCTGCTTCTTCTTGGAGTGGTTCATTATGTAGGCAGGTCTATTTTGCATGAAGTGAAGTATTTCCTGTAGTCTGTGTATTCTATATTGTACTTTGTACCTATATTGTGCAGACTCTAAAAAAATGGACAACTTTTGGAGGATCAGACATGCACCTAATGACATTTGTGCAAAGTTCGAGCAACATCGCTTTGTACACACTAATGAGGCATGATAAGTTCTATGCTCCTCTAGTAGTCATTTAAGAGTGTTGTTAGCTGGAAACAGCTTTTATTGCAGTTCAGTCATATGTATTTCATAATTCGGAAACAATGAAGGCGTTTAGCTGTACGGGGATGAAGTGGGTGGTCCCTAATGAGCTCCCAAATATAATTCATACGTCTGGGGTGGAAGGTCTGGGACAGACAATCCGTCCCAAATGTGTGAAGACCTATGGTTGCCTTGGAGCAACACTTACTCTCGAACAGCAGGTCCAGGTTGCACAAGGGGAAGCTCCGTGACAATGTCTTGAACAATATTAATTAACGTATTTTTCTGTTTAATCATATAACATCTTTAATATATTGCGATATTTTTTATATTAATATTTAATTGATCAGATTTCTATAGTATTACTTAGGTTGATACATTTTCGATATTATTATTATTATTTTTATATGTTAGTTTTTATACATTTTTTTTACTAAAGTTTGACAGGGTTTTGTTTGAACTATCATTTTTTGCCAGATATTTTGGGTTATAAAAGAATTAAATATTTATTTTCATAACTAATCAATATATATTTAGTAATTATTCATATAAATATACTTAGGTTGATAAATTTTGTGTATTATTATATGATATGTTAGCTTCTTATAATTTTTTTTTACTAAAATTAGGTAGGGTTTTGTTGAACTATCATATATTTTTCAGATATTTTGGGGTTATAAGAGAATTAAACACTAAATTTTCATAACTAATCAAGATATATTTAATAATTATTCATATAAAAAAATACTAAAATCTTAATACCAAATAATGTTCAATTTATTTCGTTCGTACGATTTGTTAGTTAACTTTTATATTTTGCCCAAAAAATCTGGGAATGTCACTTTTGTAATATCAATTAATTATTTTGTGGTTCATATCTAAAATTTGATATTTATCGAAAGAACTTTACATTAGAACAATTAGGTTCCCTATTTTTCAATTTTATAACCTATATTTCAATTTACGACCAATAAACCCAAAAATAATAGGCTAGGATTTAACATTCAACTCCAGGTTCTCAAATTACTATTTAATTTTTAGAAAAGGTTTCTCAAGCATTTAAATTAATTTTCGAATCAGTAACAGTGACTCAAATATTATTTCAACAAACTAAATTTATTTGGATGATCAAAATTAGATTTTTAACATGCTTAAATATGTGGGTTTAAATTTTGAATTTGATTTTGTGAGAAATTCAGACTAGGTATTCTTTAGACTTAGAAATAGTATAAGGAGGTTGAACAAGAATGGCAACTAAAAGAAATGACAACTAAAAATCGTGAAAGAAATTCGTCTACATATGCTTGTATAAAGGTGTATAATAGTGTATAAGGTGTGTTTCTACACTAATATACAATATTATACAAGATTATACATAATTGTACAAAAAAACTGACTTCATCTTCTTCGTTGCGTCTTTTCTGAAATTTAACTCAAATCTTGCTCAAATGTACTCCAAATCACTTCAAATTTCAATTTTGAACTCCTTTTGGTATTTTCAATCAATTGGAACAACAACCCAATTCAAACAACTAACAAATTAAAAACAAATCCCATTTTCAAAAGCAAAGCTTTGAATGTTCATCAATGGTGGACTTTTACTCGTCAATTTTCTTATATTGCAAGAGGTGACACAAAGGAGACGCAGAAAATACACGGTCCCTTGAAGCATATGCAGAAGATGTGAGAAGAAGAGAGAGTAAAAGCAATAGTTGTGAGAACACAAATTTAGCTCCATAGCTTTTAGAAGCATTGGTCATAAGAATACAGATTTTGAATTTGCTAGTGCTTTCAAAATATTTACAATGTGTGCTAGGTGAGCTAAATCTTAAAATATGTTTCATTTTTTATTATGATGTGAAGTCGTGTGTAGTTTTTTGTAATTTTGTTATATTTATCTAGTAATACATTTAATTCATAATTGAGTACTCTGACCGAGTTAGTTAATGAGGGCACACAGTTTTTATTGTAGACTAACGAATCCTAAAAACCAATAAAGTCACACTGCTCTAAATGACACGTAGTTCGTTAATGAGGGCACGCAGTCAACTACCATAATCTAAAATTTATTATCAGTTTTACTATGCTAGAGGGTACTATATAACGATTAAATGAACTACATAACATTAAAGGACACTAAACAACAATAAAGTCATATATTATTATACGTATAAAACTCTAAAATCACATATAACACTAGTTATTCAATAAAATTTTAATATATAATTTTCATAAAATTTTAGCACATAAATAAACTTATCTGGATAAAAAAACAAAAAATAATTACTCCGTATCATAAAGTGATCACAAAAAACATAAAACACAATAAAAACATCTAATTCATAGAACTTTATATATGAGTTTTACTAAAAAGGGAGTCGAAATACTTTGATTTAGAATTTTTTGAATTGTGAAAAAAATAATAATTTAAGCACCGAAACGAGCAATAGGAGAGATCCACAACATAACAGCACCTTGGATCCGGTGTTAGCTCGCTAAAATACGGTGCAAACACAATTTTTGGGGGCAAGTGGTTTCAATGAAATTTTTGATTAAAAACGGAGGTGCAGAAAAAATTGTTCTATCGAGGAAGATAGCTGGACTATTTTTTCTATATAAGTATAGCGCATATATGGGATGATTTATACTTACCTATATATCTTTTCAACTTCAGGTATAGCGCATCACATATATGCGCTATACTTATATTATGACTAGTACATGTATTATATGCGTTATATCTTAATGGACATATGTATCGTTAAGGTATCGCATATGCAAGATTAGTACTCAAATTTAAAATGAATGTAAGATAAGCTATTTTAGTATAGATCTTTTAAAATGAATGTAAGATTAGTACTCAAATTTTCTTGTTGAATCTCCTTAGTTTTTCGTTAGAAGAGATGAATCTAAAATTTTAATGGGTTTTAAATCATAACTCTTTTTGTTTACTCATTCAAGATAAGCCATTTTAACATACAATTAAAAGTTTTAATACAAATTATTTGCAATAAATTATATGTGATACAAAAATAAATTTCAACCACAATATAAATATGAAGAAACATAATTTATAGACAAAATGATGCGAGTAGAATTCTATTTGTTCCCTTGATTCTTCCTTTGAATTGTTATCCGTAATTCGAGGCCTTAGCAGCATATTTCTCGAACGTTGGGTATATGCATCTCCTTGATGTATTTGATTATCAAGAAGCATGTGGCAACACTCCATTTGGATCTTGAATGTTGCTAGAACTTTGAACAAGGCATATTTGACATGTTTTTGATCTCTTGTTGAATTATCGAAATTGCTGAGATGATCTCCATATTTTTGAGATATTTTTTAAAGGATTATGTAATCCTTTTTATAAGAGTGACCTAGGGTTTGGTAGAGTAGCCTCTAAGCAACACCGAGAGACTCCTAGGATTTCAAGAGGTCTTGTAGTATCTTGAATTTAGGATTTAACTTGATCCACTAAAATTTCGATGTCTACAAATGCCCTCTACTTCAAGGTTTGTCGGGGCGTAGCCTTGGCAAAACTTGAAGACGAGACTTGAAGTATCCGATCATCATAATAGAAAATTTTAAAGCTTGTAGCTTCGATTTGTAGTAGGAAGAGATAAAGGGAAGAACTGGTCCCACTGGGCATGCATATTTGTTCGGAACAAATTTTCTTAGAGAAGAAAATTAAATGCGCAACCACAATATAAATATGAAGAAATATAATTTTATTCATAAAAAGACGGGGGTACAATTTTATTTATCCCCTTGATTCTTCTCTCCTGATTATCTCCGTGATTCGAACTGGAACTACGTGTTTCTCGAACATAGGATGATGTAAACCTTTATGGGAAGTATTTGATCTACTAAAATTATGTTTACCAGCCGCATCTTGATCTCTTTGTGAATATTCCATGTGTTTATGGAATTTTCGAGATGATCTTTATTTTTTGAGATGCCTTTTTAAAAGAATACATAACCCTTATTATAGGAATGACCTACGGTTAGGATAGAGTAGCCTCCAATGCTGGATTTGGTAGAGTAGCCTCCGAGCAACACCGACGGACTCCTAGAATTGCAAGAGGTCTTGTAGTATCTTGACTTTAGGATTTAGCTTGATCTATTAATATTTAGATGTCTACAAATGCCCCCAACTTCTTGGTTTTTCGGGGTCAAGGCTTGGCGAAACTTGAAGGCGAGACTTGAATTACCTGAACACAACGAAATTTTTTGAAGCTTGTAGTTTCGATTTGCAGGAGGAAGAGATGAAGGGCAGAACTTGTCAAGACCCAAAATTCACTAACGGTCGTGGTGGCGCCAGACACCACTGTCACGCAAGCCAACTAAATTATCAATTGAATTCTCTTTTTAATTACATTGAAATCTAGGATTTTCCTTCCATTTTCATAAATAAAAAGGTAATTTATTCAATTCAAATTAAATAATAAACAATTAATACAAATCTTTCGAACCATCCCAGAATCCGGTGTCACAAGTGCATGAGCAATTACTGATAAGGTAAATAAAATACAACATTTGTCCAAAATACAGTGGACAGGGAATAAACTACAAAATATTGAAAGGAACTACACTAGTTGCGGGTTGCCTCAAATAATGCAGTTCACCTAGTCCCAGAATCATCTACGTTGCTACGTCCAGTAGGCCACTAGAGTTACTTATACATGTATGATAAAAATGCACAAAAGTATAGTATGAGTCGTAATCAACGTGTATTCAATGAGTATATCTTCTAATATCGAAGAAGTAGAGACGAGATGGTCAACTTCGACACTTACTAGAGGTCGATTAACAATATCATAGAAGTGTGAGGAAAATAATGGATTTATATAGTAGTTCTAATTCACGAAGCCAGGAAACAGGTAAACACCTTCAACAAATAATCAAGGGCTTTCAAGGTTTATTCTTTATTATCTTATCAATTTATATCAAGCCACGAAAGACCAACTTCACATTTAAAATTCTCAAGCGATAAACAACATGCGCAAATCACACCGAGGCGATGACCCGATCCAACAGGAATGTAAATTGTGCACTGCCGAGGGTCGAGAGACCCGAACCATAGATGCATCTATTTAATCTGTCAAGGCATTCGGCATGTTCCATAAATAAACACATACCCTTGTGAGCACGTGATTTTTGCCCTAAGCAATAAAATTCCTCAATTAGTCAATTAAGAATTTGTCGGGGAATAATTATCCAAATAATACCAATTCTCCTTTAACAACCTTTAAGAAATGAAGTTTAATACTTTTAAAAATTTACTTACTAATTCAATGTGATTTAACCAATTCAGGCTATCCATGGGTTCACAAATAATCCAAGTATAACATGCTTTTGGGTCCTATCTACCAGAATAATTAATATCATAGTATCTATGCACGGACTCTCGTCACCTAGTACGTACGTAGCCCCCATATGTTGTAGCAAATACTCATTTATTATACCTATGGGGATAATTCCCTCTTACAAGGTTAGAAAGGAGACTCACCCCGCTCTAACATGCACCCACAATTACCAAGGATTCGAATTGTTGCAAAAAATGCTCTGAAATTAGCCAAATAATGGCAAACTAATGAGAATATACTCAAATACTTGATAACAATTTAAATTATACAAATTCCCAACTCTGCTTAGTGAAATTACCAAAATGCCCTCGAGCCCACGGGCCCGAATTCTGAAATTTCTCGAAGATATACTCTACTCATAGCTTCACTAGCGCAAATATACAATTTACTCCTAATTCCATGCTCAAATTCGTGGTAAAATCCAATTTATCAAGCTTCTAGTTTTTCTTCCAAAAATCTTAGTTTTTCCACAATTTTCATGTCTAATTCCATGATATAATCTTGTATTTAACATGGAAATGAGTAGGAGTAACTTACCTTAACATAGATGATAAAATCACTTCTTGAAGCTCTCCAAAGATCATTCATGCTTTGAAGAAAATGAAGAAAAATGAGCTAACCCCGCTAAAATACTATTCTGCACAGGTATTTACTCATCGCAATCGTTGAAAATGCTAGACTTAAAGATGTACAAGTTTCGCGTGTTGGTTATTTCCCAATTCCTTATAGATTTCTAGATATAATTTGTCAAAATTAGCCCATGTGCGATACAAATTTCTTATATATCTTTCTGGACACCATGTAGTGTAACAGCCATATCTCTTTGTAAACAAATCCAAATCATGAATGATTTACTTTTCTAGAAACTAGACACAAAGGGATACGATTTTTAGTTTTACATCATATAAAAAATTCCTTATAGATTCTGAGATATGAGCTTCCGAAGTAGGATCAATGCACATAAATTTTCCTTCTTCGCGATCGCGGAGCATTTCACGCGATCGCGATTCATTAATACTTTTCGCACATTTTACTCACCTTGATCGCGTCCCATTGTCCGCGATCGCGTAGAACACTGCTACAGACATAAACCAGCAGTTAAAATGGCCTAGAAATGGTCTGAAACCACCCCGAAAATTACCCAAGCCCCTTGGGACCCCGTCTGAACGTGCCAACAAGTCTGGAAATATATTACAGACTTATTTGAGGCTTTAAATCACTTCAAATAACATCGAAATCACGAATCGTGCCAAAATTCATCTTTATGAACTTTGAAATTTCTAACTTTCACACCCGATACTGAAACTTATCAAATTACGTCCGATTGACCTCAAATTTTGCACACAAGTCATATTCACCTAACGAAGCTATCCGGACCATAAAATTCGCATTTCGAGCCCGATATCAAAATTTCCACTTCCGTTCAAGCTTCTTAAAAACCTTTAACTTGCTACCTTTACCCAAATGACTACAAAATGACCTACGGACCTCCGAATTCATTTCCGATCACGCTCCCAAATCCAGAATCACTATACGGAGCTACGTCCAGTCTCGAAATTCCAAACGGACATCGATAACACCAAAATGCACTTCAAGCCAAACTTTAAGAAATTTCTTCCAAAATGTTAACTTTCACAATATGCACCAAAATGCTCCCGGGTCATCCAAAACCTGATACGGGCATACACCTAAATCCAAAATCATCATACAAACCTGCTGGAACTTTCAGATCCCAATTCCGATGTCATTTACTCAAAATTTCAATACTAGTTGATTTCTTCAATTTTAAGCTTCCGAAATGAGAATTCTCTTTCCAAATCAACCCTAAACTTCCCGAAATTCGATTCCTACCGCGCATACAAGTCATAATACCCGAAATGAAGCTGCTCATGGTCTTTGACTATTGAACGATGCTCTAGAGCTCAAAACGACCGATCAGATCGTTACATTCTCTCCTACTGAGAACTATATTTAAGTAGTCTGAAATCACTGTGTAACACCTCACGCATCTTCTCGTGCTACCACAACTCAGTTGAGCACCTTAATTCGATCAATTTTGAAGATATTCCCTTCTATTCAAGAAAATAAGTCTTAGAGCCCAATTCCAACATCCGGAATTCTATGTGCGACATGTTCCAACATAAGATCACCATATCAATCACTACACGATGTACCCAAATATGGATGCATAAATTTGCTAAATTCACCCCTAGTATCATTTTACTCACCGGATCACAATAATATTTTCTGATTAACTTAGTCAAAATTCCACGAACACGATGCTTCCATTGCACCTCGTGACCTACATAGGTCTTGTTATAACTCTTACAATACCGACACGACGGAATATATGTGTAGAAATTCGTAACCAACTGCCGAGTCAACCAATCATTGATTCTATACCCCTAGCAAGAACCATCACCTAATTCTGAACCAATATAATGGTCTTAGCTCCATAATATATTTCATATAGTCGGATTGCACTTATCCTACATTAAAGGATCTCGTCCCACCCAATACGAACTGCTTAGGAAATAAGCCACCCCAGACATAATCAAAAGTCTCATATGATGCCACGACGGGCCAATAGCCTACCAATTCGAACATGATACAATCAGGAAAATGAACTCTGAAAGAAGTTTTTAATTACCCTGCTCGTGAATCATACATGCGACGCGGGCGCACAACTAATATGAGCTTCCTTCAGAAAATAGGAAATAGAATACAATAAACAGATATGGGGAACTGTACTGAACATTACACTATTGCGGCGCACCAATCCGATCTAAACAACATAACCATGGCGGCGTGCCACCCGATCCAAATAACATACACATGGCAGCGTGCCAACTGATCCACATGTATAAATCACATAAGGAGATATACATCGGGCTAAATTGCCCGTAACACCAAGATATCGAATTTGGTCACAAGTAGGCTAAGTGCATAATACCATCCCTGAGGGGACATATAGCGCCACAAGCTATGAAACTCAAGCACAACTTAGGTGCAATATATAATCTGAATCTCAAGAGCCACCTTGCTCATAATACATCATTTCTACACGGATCCTCAACACATAAGCAATTTCTCAAGCCATCTCACAACTCCCACAGTGCAATGCATCAATACATGGATTATCTGACAACGAAATAACACCCTGACTACTCCATAAGGAGCGCATTACTGAAATGAACACAACTGGCCTGACACGGAGCCCAAATTCACATTTAAATCCATCCACCGACCTCAAGTCGATCCTGATCATATCAAACTAAGCCATTAACCTTTCAAAGGTCCATACTAATTTCGCTGTTCTCATAACACACAAGGACAACCATCATAACTGAAGTATAGTCCACAACTCAGAATCTGAGTGCCTTCCAGGCATCTATTCTCAATTTAACGATATTATTACAATTCTTCATACGTGGTCTATATATTTAATGAATCAAGTGCCTACGTGCCACATTTATGCAATCTTCCTGTGGAACACACTCCCACAACCTACTATAACAATTAACTGGGTCTTACCTCCAACCCATCGGTTGCACTAACGCTGAAAAACGATCAAGAATCATTAACCATGATACAAGCCCTTTTTTACAAAACACCAATCTCAGGTGACGCTGAAGACAATACCAACTTACTTTAAACATCCTGAAGCTCCTTTCCTGCTCATCCGAGCTTGTGACATCTTTGTCCACACCGAACTGCAACCTCGATCCTCACTTCGAATTTCCATGCTACTCACTGCACCCACTGTGCCAACATATGATAGAACATGATCCTCATCGTAACTCCGAAACCATTAATATTCAACACTTCATCACATAAAAACTTTTCACTTAACTCACTTTAGGAGAATCATAGCAATACACAGGTAATTTCCCATAATCGTAGGATATGAAAATATCTAAGTAGTGGTCCAAGCAACCATTGCCCTTCCGAAATTTGCTTCCACTTAACAAGCCATAATAGAAGAATGCTTCCGAATAACATCAAGTACAGCGACCGACAAGCCTCACACGTACCGCCACAAATCATACACATAACTTGATCACGCGGAATGAACTGATCACTGGCCCCAATATGCCAATTCAATATGGCTAATCAATCTACCTTCTTCCAATTTATCCTTGCTTGCCTTAGAAATAATACTAACTCCATTCAACACATAACATACTCCATCTACACTCACCCCGAGTGACCTTGAATCACGAGACCATGTCCGATCGTGATGGCGCCCAGCACACTGCTAGGCCAGCCTGACCAATTAACAACAATCACGGAGCCATAAGCTCACTTTATCCAATTTAAGCATAACGGAATAATTCAACGGTGATAGATACATATTAAAAACAGGGAACCAAATCCCAACACGTGCCAACTCCCATAGACCGAAGGGTCAAGAGTCATGAGCCTCTACAGAGTATACAAAGTGTAAATATTGAATATAATTGTGCACAAGTGTGGGGTGATCAGAACAAAATATAGACAAACTGGAGAATCAGGTCCTGCGAACGCTGGCAGCTACCTCGACCGTCCAAAAGCACTCCCGAGCCGCAATGGAATCAGCTCTGCTGTAATGTACCTGGATCTGCACACAAGGTGCAGGGGAGTCGGGTGTGAGTACTTCCAACTCAGCGGTAATAAAAGTAAATAATGCTGAAGGGAAGGAAACCACGCAAGGCACTATCTCTTGCTACACAATACAGAACTATCATAAAACTTCAAAACACTATCATTTTATTCCTTTTCAGCATATGTGAGTAGATTATTTAGAAATCTCAATTTTTAGCTACTTTCTTTCATTATAACATACCAATACCGGGGAGAATCTCAAGCAGTGCAAGTCAGCACTCAAATCAGCCTCTCGGGCTCAGCACTCCTTAACAATTTATACCAGGAGATCTTGTCAATAAAGCAACAAATGCACATGTGCCAGTAAAGTATGAGTGCTAAAATGTTATGCCACGTAGTACACGTAAACCAATGTATGTATACCATGCAATGCATATGACTGCTACGGCGTGTAGCCCGATCCTTTTGGGTACCCGTGCTCACTGGGGGTGTCCAGACTCCGGAGGGGCTCCTACAACCCAAGCACAATATTAATATCACACCTGCTGCGGCGCGCAGCCCGATCCATATACCACTGCGGCATGCAGTCCGATCCATGCATGTGTATGCATATGCTCATATGATTGTCATGCCCTAACATATGGCCCTCAACCCCAATCAGTCTAACAAATAATCAAGAAAGCCCTACGGGCAACAATATCATATTAGTT
Organism: Nicotiana noctiflora; assembly: GCA_032618575.1. Classification (NCBI taxonomy): domain Eukaryota; kingdom Viridiplantae; phylum Streptophyta; class Magnoliopsida; order Solanales; family Solanaceae; genus Nicotiana; species Nicotiana noctiflora. The sequence goes on along the minus strand of JASVEL010013638.1, from coordinate 528,352 downwards.
CGCAGCAAAAATGTTATTAAGACCTTGTTCAAGTTTTTCATAACCTTACAAGAATGCTGAATAGCAAAATACACTTTAAAACCCTAACTTTAGATAAAATATGCACAGGGTTATCAAGACAGTGATACCAATCCTTGAAGGATTCAAATAATTGGCACGAAGCCCAAGCGTGATAATTAGTCCAATTCATTTTAACAATTAGGTGTTATTATTTATTACGCGGGACGGACCAAGTCACGATCCCCGATGGTGCTCTACCCCACGCCCGTTATTCGGCATGCAAGTCACCTCAACACAACGCTAAGATGTGCAAGTCCGGGGTTTACTAAGCCTCAGGACATCATTTACAAGAATTACCCACCTCGAACCGACGAAAGCTCATGCCCGCGACGCCTTAGCTCCTCGAACCGGCATCCACGCACGTCAAAACTAGCACAAATCAACACAAATATATCAAAATAGGCTAATGGAACATAACCCAATCGAAAGAACTCGAAAAATATCAACAATCACGAAATTGGCAAAACCCGAGCCCCGGGCCCACATCTCGAAAAATTTCGAAACTCATATTTCCAGAACCCTTCGTCTCGCCACGAGTCCGTACATATAAAATTTACCAAAATCGGAGTTCGATTGGCCTTTCAAAACCCAAATTTTCGTTTTCAATATCTAGGCCACAATCCTTCACAATTTCTACCCAAATTCATGAAGATTGATGTTAATCCTATCATAAAATGATGTTTTTGAGTCAAGAAACTTACCTCCGATGAATACCCGATGATTTCCCAGCATTTTCCCGTGATTTCTTCTCTCTAGGGCTCAAAAATGGGGGTTTATGAAATGAAACCCGTATGTGAAATGTTTCTGGTTTTAATTCACTGCCTGGGACTTTTCTTCTACGCGTTCGCGTTCCTTGCCACGCGTTCGCGATGCCCAGCTCCGGATTGACCTTCGCGAACGCGACCTCCCCAACGCGTTCGCGATGCACTAGCTCCCAGCCGTCTGATTTTCCTTCTACGCGTTCGCGATAACCCTCACGCGAACGCGATGCACACCCTGACAAACCTACGCGAACGCGACATCCTGAACGCGATCGCGAAGCTCAAGAATCCTGGCCTACGCGAACGCGATACCCTGTCTCGCGATCGCGATGCTTGACTCGCCTGGCCTTCGCGAACGCGGCCCATGCCACGCGAACGTGAAGGCTTGGATTTTGCCCAGTGATCTGCAATTTTTCTGCAGATTTTTAAGTTCAAATGCCGGATGATGGTCCGGATTCACCCCGAGGCCCCCGGGACCCCAACGAAAACCACCAACATACTCCAAAACACGATACGAATTTGTTCCAATCATAAAAACACCATCCTAAACATCAAAATCACCAATTACACACGGATTCAAGCCTAAGTTTCTTCGAAACTTCCAAATTACACATTCCATCAAAAACCCGACCAAACGACGTCCGAATGACCTGAAATTTTGCAGGCACATCCAAAATCACCTAACGGAGCTACTGCAACTGTCGGAATTCCATTCCGACTCCCGGATCAAAATCTCACCTACCGTTCGGTTTTCGCCAAAATTCAACCTTAGCCAATTCAAGCTTATTTCTACACCGGGCCTCCAAATTCAATTCCGATTGCTCTCCTAAGTCATAAATGATCCCCCGAAACTAGTTGAATCATCAGAATCCGATTCCGAGCACTCTAACTCGATAGTCAACTCTAGGTTGACTTTCCATATTCAAACTTCATTCAAACATGCTATTTGCTTCATTTTTAATTCAATTCACTCCTAACTCACCCGATAGGTTCTAACACTGATATAGAAGCATAAGATATGTTAATGCAAGGTAACGGGGTGCCACACTCACCCCGAGTGACCTTGAATCACAAGACCATACTGTCTCAAATTCCATGAACCATTACATACCTCCCAATTGCTATATCACAAGCCAAAACATTCTGGAACATTCTGTGCCTCTTCTCATAAGCTATTTTCCAAGCTTGATTCTTAGTCGTACCCATAGGCTCGAAATTGATAGGCATCAGACTTTAACTACTGAATTCACTAGGACCATCACTGAGAGCCACCTGCTCTACTAGGTCCCGAATATAATCCACCCCATAAAACGAGGGACATGACCGGCGCCTGACCGAGTAGCCCCAGTCAAGCGGACCTGGGTGCCTTTATATCCCACGCGTTACCCCCGTGTCGATTATTACTCATTAACCAAATATCTTACCAATAATGACTGATTTCACAATGCAGAAACATAACCATGTGATTGATTTACTAACAAGTTCACAATTTACATTTACAACGCCCGACATATATATATACATGAGCCTCGAATCCCACAGTTTACATGTCTACGGAACCTCTAGGATACAAAGGACAATACAATACTTGCCGGTAACAAGGCTCCGGCTATACCTTACACAAAATCAAAATAAAGTCTAAACAAGAGTGGCATGAGCCACGTAGGGCCCCGAAAGGAAAGGGGCTCACCAAAACGGGCGAAGATGAAGGATGCTACTGCCGATGAGCTGAAGTACCTGCTACTGATTCACCTACAATCATAGTACGAATGTAGCGTCCCCGGCAAAAGGGACGTCAGTACACTTGAATTGTACTGGTATGTATGGACAAACTTTGTCCCAAGTAAACTCAAGCTATTAAATTACATCAAAACTAATCAAGCCAGACAACCATACATTTTACTCATTTCAGATAAGCCTCAACATAAGCACGTTCAAGGTCAACAATTAGAACAACAACCAATCAACCACATAAATTGCAAGTAGTCAAACATAGGGGCAATCGGTGCCCCCAGGTTGCAAACTCTCCTGCTGTCTCCTTTCACAATTTCACATCATTGATTTTTGTATCAATTTTCAATAGCGATTTCGATCGCTTTCCATCCTTATTACCCCTGACCACCCTTATTACCTCGGCCACCCTTATCACCCCAACCCACACCTTATTTCCTCATGTTGCGGCGTGCAACCCGATCCCACCTTACAGTTTAAAACACAACAATTTCAAACAGCAGATAAGGCACTACACATAATTTCAACAAGTTCAAATAAGCAACTTGCACATTGTTTCATGTTCTCAATTACTTATCAAGCCAATATCACAACCAAGTTACAATATATCCATAATCAAGAATATTCACACAAGTATGTTCAACAATTTTCCACAATTCAAGTGTTTCATCTCTTTCCACAATAAACCAATTCTCAAGTGTTTCGTTTCTTTTCCACAAGGTGCCATCATAACCATTATTCACAATTCTTCACCAATTCCAATTCCCTTGTTATCTTTCAATTCATATTTCATACCACACCACATATAGTTTAACATCAATTAGATACCCAACAACAAAATCAACAAATTACACACAATCTCTCAAATTAACACATGCCAAACGAATTGCACACATAAGGGCGATTTCACAAGAATCAAAGTTAGCCATACATACCTCGAAGAGCTTTTCCTTAAGTTACTACAACGTTCCGAAAATTCTAGCAACTTCAATCTATTTTGAGACATAGCAAAATTAAACATATATTAGAAAGATATTCATGAAACTAGCTCATTTTGAGCATTTTATCAAATACTAGTTGAGCATCTTGATTTTAAATCCCCTTTTCAAGATTTCCTTCTTTCCCTAACCCAATCTTACTTAATTAAGTTAAACAATCTTCCCATAAACCTAAGTTGTACATGCATGTATACACAATACTAATAAACCCAAGAATCATACCTCAATAACTCATCTTATACACAAAAACTCGAAATTAAAACCCTAGGGTATAGAATCTTACCTCTTAGATGAAGAACTTGCTATTGGGTTCTTGATTCTTGAAGATTGATGCAAGATTTGGATGATTTAAATGTTGGGTTCCTCCTTCTCTCTCTAAAATGCTCTCACCACTCTCTAAAATCAGTAAGAAATGACCCCAAAATGAACCCCAAAGCCTATATATTGAAATGGGGTCGGGTTATAAAAATAAAACAAATAACCTTGCGATGTCAATTCTGCTATCGCAGAATGCACCGCATAATGGACATGCGGGCCGCAAAATGCACCGCAAAATCGGCAGCCAAAAATGAGCTACACTGGTTCAATCTGCGGTCAAAATGCGGACCGCAGAACGAACATGCGGACCGCAAAGTAGAAATGCGGATCGCAGATTTGACCCGACACACGATCGCATTTTCCAGCCTTTGGTAATTTGATCATAACTTTGTGTAGGAATGTCCAAATGACGAACGGTTTGAAGCGTTGGAAACTAGACTCAAAGAGCTTTCATTTGATATGCTATTCACCACATAAAACCTTATACATAATTATCTATGGTCGTTTAAAGTGGAGCCTTATGTGAATCCATTTGGAATTTTGGCCTATTTCGAAAGTTTTCCTATTTGGCTTACACTTGGGCTTTCATTTGGACCTCATATCACTTACCATAAGACTCATACTCATATTTAGCAAGTCTAATTGATGTCCATAATGTTCATAGCACATAAAATATAATAATTAGCCTACGTGGCACCACAGAATCCTATATTACTTAGCGAAATTTTCCGGGGCCTTACATTCTCCCCCCTTAGGATCATTCGTCCTCGAATGAGGAGTATAGTCTTTCCCAAACACTTTAACATCATACATCTCTTTTCTAACCTACCTTCAGTCTCAAAATTTTCACTAACTCCTAAATTTTTCAGAAATTTCGGCAGAGTTTCCTTTGTAACTAGGCCTATCCTCCTGCCAGGGAATCACCAAATTCGTCTCAACAACACATCCACAATTATACATAGCACCACAATGTATATATCCACAATCCTAATCCCGGTATTACAAGCACTACATTATCATAAGGATACTAGAACATGGACTGCACAGTTTTAGATCAAAACACCTATATGGTACATTCCAAGTCAAAACTAACTGGTATTCAATCAAACGAAAGTACTTTCCTTCCACGACACATTTATCCTTCCACACGACATTATTGACTTACAAGCATTGTCATAAGACATTCTCAGAAGTAATATCAACTCCCAAAAATACATAACAAGGATGACAGATAAACATCTTGCATGAGATAACTATCCATTGACTTTACCTTTTGATAACTTCCACTGTACAATTTACACTCCACTGGATATTGCAATTCATGATAACAACAATAACCCACAATTCCATAACTTGGCATCATACCATCAAGGATGTCACTTCATAGTAAACAAACAATCATGTGTTCATAATAGTCCTTACCAGCCATTAGTGTAATCACAAGGGTGTTCATCAACAAGAATATAATTTCATTTCAATCAATAGTCCATATGAAATCAAGACATCACGAGTCTTGCTAGTAGTGCATCATGATCATACAATGCAATCGAGTCAATTCGTACCCACATTTTGTTTTATCACTATCTTCTTAGACATAAGCATATGGAAACACAAAGTACATGAGGAACATTTACGAGGAATATCATACACCTATTGCAACCTAATGTGTAATACAGTCATGTTACCTTTATTAGCAACTCACATAACATTTTTAGGGGTACACTCACACTAAACCCTTGATGACCCTTAATAGTTACCCTAAGATGTGATACCATAAACTGACCATAACTTTATCTATCAACAGATTTGACTTGACACACGATCGCATTTTCCAGCCTTTGGTAATTTGATCATAACTTTGTGTAGGAATGTCCAAATGACGAATGGTTTGAAGCGTTGGAAACTAGACTCAAAGGGCTTTCATTTGATATGCTATTCACCACATAAAACCTTATACATAATTATCTATGGTCGTTTAAAGGTGGAGCCTTATGTGAATCCATTTGGAATTTTGGCCTATTTCGAAAGTTTTCCTATTTGGCTTACACTTGGGCTTTCATTTGGACCTCATATCACTTACCATAAGACTCATACTCATATTTAGCAAGTCTAATTGATGTCCATAATGTTCATAGCACATAAAATATAATAATTAGCCTACGTGGCACCACAGAATCCTATATTACTTAGCGAAATTTTCCGGGGCCTTACATTCTCCCCCCTTAGGATCATTCGTCCTCGAATGAGGAGTATAGTCTTTCCCAAACACTTTAACATCATACATCTCTTTTCTAACCTACCTTCAGTCTCAAAATTTTCACTAACTCCTAAATTTTTCAGAAATTTCGGGCAGAGTTTCCTTTGTAACTAGGCCTATCCTCCTGCCAGGGAATCACCAAATTCGTCTCAATAACACATCCACAATTATACATAGCACCACAATGTATATATCCACAATCCTAATCCCAGTATTACAAGCACTACATTATCATAAGGATACTAGAACATGGACTGCACAGTTTTAGATCAAAACACCTATATGGTACATTCCAAGTCAAAACTAACTGGTATTCAATCAAACGAAAGTACTTTCCTTCCACGACACATTTATCCTTCCACACGACATTATTGACTTACAAGCATTGTCATAAGACATTCTCAGAAGTAATATCAACTCCCAAAAATACATAACAAGGATGACAGATAAACATCTTGCATGAGATAACTATCCATTGACTTTACCTTTTGATAACTTCCACCGTACAATTTACACTCCACTGGATATTGCAATTCATGATAACAACAATAACCCACAATTCCATAACTTAGCATTATACCATCAAGGATGTCACTTCATAGTAAACAAACAATCATGTGTTCATAATAGTCCTTACCAGCCATTAGTGTAATCACAAGGGTGTTCATCAACAAGAATATAATTTCATTTCAATCAATAGTCCATATGAAATCAAGACATCACGAGTCTTGCTAGTAGTGCATCATGATCATACAGTGCAATCGAGTCAATTCGTACCCACATTTTTTTTATCACTATCTTCTTAGACATAAGCATATGGAAACACAAAGTACATGAGGAACATTTACGAGGAATATCATACACCTATTGCAACCTAATGTGTAATACAGTCATGTTACCTTTATTAGCAACTCACATAACATTTTTAGGGGTACACTCACACTAAACCCTTGATGACCCTTAATAGTTACCCTAAGATGTGATACCATAAACGGGCTATAACTTTATCTATCCACTATATATGTGATCACACTATTTTATTTTCCAGCCTTTGGTAATTTGATCATAACTTTGTGTAGGAATGTCCAAATGACGAATGGTTTGAAGCGTTGGAAACTAGACTCAAAGGGCTTTCATTTGATATGCTATTCACCACATAAAACCTTATACATAATTATCTATGGTCGTTTAAAGGTGGAGCCTTATGTGAATCCATTTGGAATTTTGGCCTATTTCGAAAGTTTTCCTATTTGGCTTACACTTGGGCTTTCATTTGGACCTCATATCACTTACCATAAGACTCATACTCATATTTAGCAAGTCTAATTGATGTCCATAATGTTCATAGCACATAAAATATAATAATTAGCCTACGTGGCACCACAGAATCCTATATTACTTAGCGAAATTTTCCGGGGCCTTACATTCTCCCCCCTTAGGATCATTCGTCCTCGAATGAGGAGTATAGTCTTTCCCAAACACTTTAACATCATACATCTCTTTTCTAACCTACCTTCAGTCTCAAAATTTTCACTAACTCCTAAATTTTTCAGAAATTTCGGCAGAGTTTCCTTTGTAACTAGGCCTATCCTCTTGCCAGGGAATCACCAAATTCGTCTCAACAACACATCCACAATTATACATAGCACCACAATGTATATATCCACAATCCTAATCCCAGTATTACAAGCACTACATTATCATAAGGATACTAGAACATGGACTGCACGGTTTTAGATCAAAACACCTCTATGGTACATTCCAAGTCAAATCTAACTGGTATTCAATCAAACTAAAGTACTTTCCTTCCACGACACATTTATCCTTCCACACGACATTATTGACTTACAAGCATTGTCATAAGACATTCTCAGAAGTAATATCAACTCCCAAAAATACATAACAAGGATGACAGATAAACATCTTGCATGAGATAACTATCCATTGACTTTACCTTTTGATAACTTCCACTGTACAATTTACACTCCACTAGATATTGCAATTCATGATAACAACAATAACCCACAATTCCATAACTTGGCATCATACCATCAAGGATGTCTGTTCATAGTAAACAAACAATCATGTGTTCATAATAGTCCTTACCAGCCATTAGTGTAATCACAAGGGTGTTCATCAACAAGAATATAATTTCATTTCAATCAATAGTCCATATGAAATCAAGACATCACGAGTCTTGCTAGTAGTGCATCATGATCATACAAGTGCAATCGAGTCAATTCGTACCCACATTTTTTTTTATCACTATCTTCTTAGACATAAGCATATGGAAACACAAAGTACATGAGGAACATTTACGAGGAATATCATACACCTATTGCAACCTAATGTGTAATACAATCATGTTACCTTTATTAGCAACTCACATAACATTTTTAGGGGTACACTCACACTAAACCCTTGATGACCCTTAATAGTTACCCTAAGATGTGATACCATAAACTGACCATAACTTTATCTATCCAATATAGATGTGATCACACTATGAAGCTTTATCTTTGGTAATTTGATCATAACTTTGTGTAGGAATGTCCAAATGACGAACGGTTTGAAGCGTTGGAAACTAGACTCAAAGAGCTTTCATTTGATATGCTATTCACCACATAAAACCTTATACATAATTATCTATGGTCGTTTAAAGTGGAGCCTTATGTGAATCCATTTGGAATTTTGGCCTATTTCGAAAGTTTTCCTATTTGGCTTACACTTGGGCTTTCATTTGGACCTCATATCACTTACCATAAGACTCATACTCATATTTAGCAAGTCTAATTAATGTCCATAATGTTCATAGCACATAAAATATAATAATTAGCCTACGTGGCACCACAGAATCCTATATTACTTAGCGAAATTTTCTGGGGCCTTACAGTATGTAGACGATGTAATCATAAAATCCAGGTGATAGGAAGACCATGTGGCAGATGAAACCTGTATCTATACAAGGCATAAATCTTGAATCTCTTCCCAAGTTCGAACATGAGCCAATAAGGCCAACCATAGCACGCCCAACAACTTATCTACTGATTTTACCACTTACGGTCTTTTCCTGTAGCTGGAATAACCCATCATATGCCAATACCCATAAACCTCGCAAGTAGCTAATCATGCAACCCAATCATAAATGATGGGACTCTCCCACTTAGCATGAAGCCATTGTTCATAATCTGGAACTCACCGAAATTCTCTATTTCTTATTGACATATCCTTACGCAATCAATCACCAAAATTCTTGATATTTTACTATAGAAACCCAATTTTTATACCCCGAATTACTAGAAACATTCGTACGACCGACTCCTACATTGTATAACTAATAGAATTATTCGCAGAAGTCTTGCCAACCATGCGACCGCTAACTTGATCACAGGAATTACCCACCTATAGAATTCAATCCCCGACATCTACCAACGCTGTTGCACAGGGTACGATCACTACGACATCAATAACACATCCTGAGTCCAAGCTCACTCTCCAGCTGCACAAGTTAATTACCCCTCGTGGACATCAATTAAATATACAATAATATTCTTCCAATTCAAAGTTATGTTGTATCCTTCTTCATTCAAGAAGCTCCATCCCGATATATCAAATCTCCTGCCTCATGATAGCCCATTCTTCTAATTAATTTTGTAGGATTCAATCGTCATCCACTAAAATCCCAAATCATTCCAAACTTTCCTTAAGGTAGGTGGTCATCCCACTACAAAGCACATATGAGACTCCACCACTCTCCCACTTTGGCGGAACTCATCCCCTTAATGGATTACTTGGCCTTTGGCCTCTTATACTCGTCCTTCCGGAAACTTTAGCCACCGCCTGACACTTCCCACATGCCCTTTCTCATACTTTGTTGCTCACTTGCAGTCTTAAACAAAATATATCTTCACGGCACCTGAACCCACAATTGTTGCTGACTTAAACCTTTCCGAATGTCATCTTTATCGAACCGTCAACATTAGAAATACTGGTTCAATCCTGAACCACCGAACCCTGTGATTTCTGATAGTTGCCTCTTTAATACTATTTTACAATTTCTTAGCCCAAAGGTGAATTGTAGAAGATCATAAAACCAAAAAACTTAGTACGTTCAATTAGGACAACGACACCCCATCATAGAAGAAAGCTCCACCATGCTTGCCAATGCCAAGCCTCTTTACCCCACCATCGCAAAACTGCACGTTCTTTGTCCGATTGCCCTTCCCTTACCAGGAATAAAATACTGAATCCCTATATCATGCACTAAGTAAACCTCCCTTCAAGTCATTCATTACCCCGAAACGTGGGCAACATCCTACCATCATATCACTACTGCGGAACAATCATTCATAAGCATCATGGCAACTTGTGCCTAGCCTCAAAGCCCTCAGAAGTATCGTTACTAGGCTGAAATAATAAATTATCCATCCATAAGGCGATGATAATAGCTACGACGACTATACCGGGAGAAACGTCCCACACCATATTCATAATATCATTACAATTCTTCAATTCTCGATGAAGAGGAAGAGCTTTGCGTCGCGTAAGATTGAGTAGGAAGGAAACAAAGGTATAAGCCTCATAGGAATCAAACCGCATGATATGGAAATCAAGAAGGGAAGTACTCCTAATAGTCCTGCAGCCTCTCGAGGATAATTACAAACGTATCAGTACCGATCCGCGAGATTCTACTAGACTTGCTCATAACTCGTGAGGCCGATGGGAACCTAGTGCTGTGATACCATATTGTCACGACTCAAAATCCACTAAGGGTCGTGATGGCACCGGACACCACTGTCAGGCAAGCCAATTAAATTACCGATTTAAAAATCCTTTTAATATTTTTGAAATCGTTTCTTTTATAGATTAAACAATGAGTAATGATTTTTGCTGAACAGATATTGATGTCTTTAACAAACTTAATATTAAGTAATCCCATAATTATCTCAGAACCCGGTGTCACAAGTGCACGAGAAATCACTAAGAAATCAAATAAAGTACAATAACTGGACAGGGAATAAATACAAAATACTGAAAGGAACTATACGAGCTGCGGGTCGCCTCGAACAATTTAGCCCACCTAGTCCCAAAATCATCCGCGCTGCTACGCCTAGTAGGCCACTAGAGTTACTTATATCCGTGCAACAAAAATGCACAGAAGTGTAATATGAGTACGTAATCAAATTATACTCAATGCGTATTCCATCTAATCTCAAAGAAGTAGAGAAGAGATGGTCAACTTTGACACTTACTAGAGGTCGATTAATAATATCCTAGAAATGTAAGGAAAATCATGGATTTATATAGTAGTTCTAATTCACGAAGCCAGAAAATAGGTGAACACCTTCAACAATTAAGAAATGGCTTCCAAGGTTTATTCTTTATTATCTTATCAATTTATATGAAGCCACAAAGGGCCTAATCCACATTTAAAATTCTTAAGCGATAAATAACATGCGCAAATCACACCGAGGCAATGACCCAATCCAACAGGAATGTAAACTGTGCACTGCCAAGGGTCGAACAGCCCGAACCAACAGATGCATCTATTTAATCTGTCGAGGCGTTCAGCCCATTCTATAAATAAATACATACCCTGCTCGCGAATCATGCATGCGACGCAAGTACACATAAATACATACTCAAGTAGCCAATTAAGAATTTATCGGGGAATAATTATCCAAATAATACCAATTCTCCTTTAACAACCTTTAAGAAATGAAGTTTAATACTTTTAAAAATTTACTTACTAATTCAATGTGATTTAACCAATTCAGGCTATCCATGGGTTCACAAATAATCCAAGTATAACATGCTTTTGGGTCCTATCTACCCGGACAATAGCATAATAGTAGCTACGCACGCACTCTCGTCACCTTGTGTACGTAGCCCCTATATATAGGAGCAAATAATCAATTATTTCACCTATGGGGACAATTCTCTCTTACAAGGTTAGAAAGAATACTCACCTCGCTCTGAAACTTTGTAAACGACCTCCAAGCCTTCCCGATGATTCGAATCGTTGCAAAATGCTCCGAAACTAGCCAAATAACGGCATACTAATGAGAATATACTCAAATACTTGTTAACAATTCAAATTATACAAATTCCCAACTCCGCATAGTGAAATGACCAAAATTCCCTCGGGCCCACGTGCCCGGATTCCGAAATTTCTCGAAGATATACTCTACCCATAGCTGCACTAGCTCAAATATATAATTTACTCCTAATTCCATGCTTAAATTCATGGTGTAATCCAATTTATCAGTTTTAAGGTTTTCTTCCACAAATCCCAAATTTTCACAATTTTCATGTCTAATTTTATGATATATACTTGTATTTAACTTGAAAATGAGTAGGAGTAACTTACCTAAACATAGATGATGAAAGCTCTTCTTGAAGCTCTGCAAAAATCGTCCATGCTATAAAGAAAATGAAGAAAAATGAGCTAAACTAGCTAAAATACCATTCTTCCCAAGTATTTACTCATCGCGATCGCGAAGAACAATTTTCCATCCCAAAATTTACACTTCGCGATCGCGGAAAGAGCTTCGCGATCGCAAAAAACAATTTTCTAGCCTTCCGGACAGCCTCTAGTAAATAATCATAACTCTTTTCACACAGTTCTAAATGACAAATGGTTAAATGTTCTGAAAAGTCAACGCAAAGACATATAGTTTTTATGTGTTGGTCATTTCCCAATTTCTTATAGATTTCTAGAAATAATCTGTCAAATTCAGCCCATGTGCGACATAATTTTCTTCTTCATCTTTTCGGACACCCTATAGTGTAACATCCATATCTCTTTGTACACAAATCTAAATCATGAATGGTTCACTTTTATAGACACTACACACAAAGGAATACAACTTTCATTTGAATATCATCTCAAAATTCCTAACAGATTGTGATATATGAGTCTCCGAAGTCGAGTCAGTGCAACAGAATATTTACTGTACGCGATCGCAAAAGGCTTTTCGCGATCGCAGTTCCCTAGCCCGTTTCTTATATTTTACTCACCGCGATCATGATCTATTCCCCGCGATCGCATAGTACAATGCTGTAGCCAAAAACCAACAATTATAAATGGCCTAGCAATAGTTCGAAATCACCCCAAAACTTACCCGAGTCCCTCGGGACCGCGTTCGAACGTGCCAACAAGCGCGAAAACATATCACATACTTAGTCAAGTCTTCAAATCAGATCGAAAAACGTCAAAATCACGAATCACGCCAAAATTCATCTTTATGAACTTTGAAATTTCTAACTTTCACATCCGATGCCGAAACCTATCAAATCACGTAAGATTGACCTCAATTTTGCACACAAGTCATATTCGACATTACGGACCTACTGCAACTTTTGGAATTGGATTCCGACCCCTATTAAAAAGTCAACTTCCGGTCAAACTTCTCAAAAACCTTCAAATTTCTATCTTTAGCCAAATGACTCCAAAATGACCTACGGACCTCCGAATTCACTTCCAATCGCGCTCGCAACTCAAGAATTACCATACAAAGCTACTCCCAGACTCGGAATCCCAAACGAACATCGATAATACTGAAATTCACTTCAAGCCAAGCTTTAAAAAATTTCTTCCAAAATGTTAACTTCCACTATATGTGCCAAAATGCTCCCGGATCATCCAAAACTTGATTCGGGCATACGGCCAAATTCAAAATCATCATATGAACCTGCTGGAACCTTCAGATCCCGGTTCCGAGGTCGTTTACTCAAAATTCCATTCCTAGTTGATTCCTTCAACTTTAAGCTTCTGAAATGTGAATTCTCTTTCCAAATAAACTCTGAGCTTCCCGAAATTCAATTCCAACCACGCATACAAGTCATAGTATCTGAAATAAAGCTGCTCATGGCCTCAGACGGCTGAACGACACACTAGAGCTCAAAAAGACCGGTCGGGTCGTTATAGAACTGGTCCCACTGGGCGTGCCAATTTATTTGCAATAAATTATATGTGATACAAAAATAAATTGCAACCACAATATAAATATAAAAAAAGTAATTTTATTGATAAAATGATACGGGTACAATTTCTTTTTTGTTCCCTTGATTCTTCATTCGGATTGTTATCCATAATTCGAGGCCTTGGTAGCATATTTCTCGAGCGTTTGGTAGTATGCATCTCCTTAATGTATTTGATTATCAAGAAATATGTAACAACATTCCATTTGGATTTTGAATATTGCTAGAACTTTGAACAAGGCATATTTTATATGTCTTTGATCTCTTAATGAATTATAGAATTACTGAGACGATCTCCATATTTTTGAGATATTTTTTAAAGGATTATGTAACCTTTTTTACAAGAGTGACCTAGGTTTGGTAGAATAGCCTCTAAGCAATACCGAGAGATTCCTAGAATTTCAAGAGGTCTTGTAGTATCTTGAATTAGGATTTAACTTGACCCATTAAGATTTCGATATCTACACAAATATAAGATTGGGCGTGCAGTCGATTTTTGATTCGATTGTGTTGTTAGGTTTTGATTTTAGATTTTGAAAAATACAATCCAATAACCAAAAGTAAGTTTTGTTTGGTATGATTTTTCTCTTCTCGGGTCGGATTTTTTCAGTTTAGTTATCTGGTTATATCTTATAAAATAACTAACATAATAGAATATTTATATTTACGACGAAAAAAATAACTATTATAGAGAATAAGAAGTAATAATATTAAATCTATTAAATATTTTTTAAACTAGTCACATATAAAACTGTTAAAATATAATATTTAAAAGTAACATATCCAATCATAAAAATAAATAATCTAAACTATAATCCATGCATGATAAAATTCTTGCTTGCAACTATTAAAACCTGAAGAAATAGTAAATTTTTTTATGAAAGCTTCATAATCAAAATATTACTCAATAACGATGTAGAATAAGGATATGGTGTGTTATGACTATAATATAAGGAAATAACAAATAACGAAAAGTCCTTTTTTCAAATTTATGTGAACAATGTGGCTTAGTGAAATATCCGACACATATATATATATATATATATATATATATATATATATATATATATATATATATATATATATATATATATATATATATATATATATATATATATATATATATATCGGAAAAGGCCTAAATTTTTTTATTTACTTAAATCCGAAATCAAACTAAAAAATCAAAGGTTATAATTTCTCAAGCCAAAATCAAACTGAAAAATCAATCTAAATTGGAATTTTGATCTTTTTTTTTCCGGTTTAATCCGAATAATGCACACACTTAGTTCTCGGCCTCATTCTTTCAAATGACGATTTAAGCTCGGTGGTCCTGGTATATATAAAAATACTTTGTATCAGTGAGATTGCAGATAATCTGATAATCATATTGTGAACATAAAAAAATATTGTTTGTAGTAAGAGAATTACTGATATTGATCTATTAAAACGGATAACGACAAAAATTAAAAAGTAAGGATTTAAATAAATGGTTATTTAATAAATCAAAGTGAAATTTCCTTTTAAGTAAGTTAACTAGTTCATTTCAATATAATTTTTACATGGATGAAAAATTAATATTAAAATTGAAAACCAATATTTTTATTCTTTGCCAAATTTCATGAAATAATTATTTGATGAGAAAAATGCAAAAATTAGGCACATTTGTGGAAGTTTTAAGGCAAGTGATTAAAAGCATGGATCAAGAAGGGAGAGGAAAATATTGAAGCATAGAGCTTGGAAGGCGGGGACGAAATACAAGCTCGCCCTATAAATACTCACCACCTCTCCTTCTCTCCTATCTCACTTCTCTTCACACACTCTCCATTCTCAATACAATTTCATGCCTTTCTCTAACCCCCTACCCCTTACCACCCACCCCACCTCCATCTAGCTAGTTTCTTTCATTACCCCCAAAATATTTTTCTTGAACTTGTCTTCCTTAATTCTTTTAATTTGTTCTCTCTTTCATATCCTTGTCAAATCACAAGAAAACAATCAAAAAACGAAGAAAAAGTTTTGGTTTATCTTCCATCTATATTGGATTGTGAGTAAACCCACAAAAGTTTTAAAGTTTTGTACAAGGAAGTCATCATCTCACATAGAAACAAACATTTGAAAAGTTTTTTACTTTTTCTTTATTTCAGGAAAAAAAAAAAAAAAGGAAGGGTTGATGGCTCCAGAGGATAGAGGAAGAAAGGGAGGAACGAGCAGGCAAACGCTTAAGAAAGGGCCATGGACAGTAACAGAAGATGGGATTCTAATGGAGTACGTGAAGAAGCATGGAGAAGGTAATTGGAATGCTGTTCAAAGGAATTCAGGATTGATGAGATGTGGTAAAAGTTGTAGGTTAAGATGGGCTAATCATCTTAGACCTAATCTTAAGAAAGGTGCTTTTTCTCCTGACGAAGAAAGGATTATCATTGAGCTTCATGCTAAATTTGGCAACAAATGGGCTCGCATGGCTGCTCAGGTTTATTCCTTTTTTTTTATTTGGCATATCCATTTATTCTTACATATTATATATAAATAGGTCATATATACATATGTCTGAACAAGACATCCATGTCCTTTGTTTTTCATACGCAAATTAACCATCTTCATGCATATATGTAGGATCTTCTATTTTCAATCCTTGAATTGATTTTACAAACCAAACCAATCATTTTCCTTAAAGGGATCCTTTAATTAATTCTCTGCTTTAATAATCTTCTTGATTCTTCCTTTTTTTTATTCTTCAAGTTCATCACCATTTGAGTGGGAATTTTGGGCGTAATTTGTTGTATTAAATTTTATCGATGAACATAGATTACGTGATGTTGATGGTTCTGTCCCTTTAATTAATTTACTCTTCCTTCTAGTCATTTGATCAAATGATTATAATTTAATTTGTCTAATTCTTTACAGCTACCTGGAAGAACAGACAACGAGATCAAGAATTACTGGAACACAAGGCTAAAGAGAAGACAAAGAGCTGGTTTGCCTATATATCCTCAAGAATTACAACAACAAAACCAACAAGAAAACAATCAACACCAAAGCCTTGTTTCTTCACCATATGATCCCAAAAGGGCAACTTATAATAATAACAATAATCCTCCCTCTTTTTCCCTTTTGGATATCTTCAATCCTTCAACCATGAAACCTTGTATTACTCAACAATTCCCTCTTAATAATAACACCATTTTTCGCGATCCTCCCAAAGGCATTTCCTTGACATTACCATCAGCGCCAAATAACAATTTTGGTCACGGCTTGTCCAATTCAATGCCAGTGCCATCATTTCTAAATAACTATCCAGGTTTTAATAGCTTCACAACAAGGCCTTTTACTGGGAATATTCATTCCAATCCAAATGAACTAATCTCTGGTATTAATAATATTAATTACCCCACAGGACAATCATCTATCCCTGTAACAGCATCATCATCTGAGAATACATGCAGTGATTTTGGTTCAAGTGAAGCTAATAATTATGCAAACGTTGCTGGATTATCGCGAGGAAATAGTGGATTATTGGAAGATTTATTGGAGGAGTCTCAGACTTTGACTACTCGCGATGTCAAGATAGAAGATCACAATAATTATCTTGATTTAAAGGAAGAAGAAGCTGATTATAAAGGGAAATCATTGTGGGAAGATTATGGATTAGTAGAAGATGAAGGAGAAGAAGCTATTTTAACTGAAGAATCTGTTTACAGCTTTGCTCATGGTGTTGATGTCACCTTAAATAGTAACTCTGAAACCTCCAGCCCTTATCCAGATTTATCTTCAGGTAATTAATTAAACTATCATACTAAATCTGCTTTTATTTATCGTAGTTGAATATATATTTTATTAGCTTCCGCATGCATAATAGCTGATTATTTCGATCCTAACTTAACTTTGGTTTTCTTTATAATAGGGAAGTTGGAGAAGGAAGTTTCATTACCGGGAATTAATCAAGTGGATGACGATATAATGTGTCTTCTTGATAATTTTCCACTAGCTGTACCAGTTCCCAATTGGTATGACGAAAGGGATGGCAAAAATAACTCAAATGTAGAAAATGGTGATAACAAAGCTGAAAATCAGGCTGAAGATTTCAATAAGTCACAAGTTATGACAAATTCTGGGTCTAGTAACCATGATTGGGAACTTGGAGGATGTTGCTGGAATAACATGCCGTCTTTTTGCTAGAATTAGATTTAATAAAAACAACTTATATAAAGTAAGTGGAAAATATTGAGGGATTTTGATGTCACCTCTCTTTCCTTTTTTTTTTTTTTTTATACCTTAGGTTGAGATATAGGTATATTTGATGATCGTTCATTTGATCGTCCTGGGTTAATTATTTGTTGTTTTGGAATTTGAAAAATGGAAACTCATGTTTTGCTGAGATGGAGAGTGTCTAGTTTTAGAGTAATTAGTCCACACAGTTGTTCTTTGAAACAACAATCAAGAGTTGTTTAAGCTATACTTTATTGGTTTGTGATGTGATGAATATATCTGGGAAATTTTAATTTATGTTGTCACTAGAGACTGGAATTAATTTTTTTTTTTTTTTTTTTTTTGGGCAAGGTTCTGGTGCCAAATAGTTGGGACCCCATTGGAAGTATTTTCCAATAATTTCGTTCAACTCTCCAAACAAATTAATGCAGGAAAATATTTTCCACAAAATAAGTCATTTTCTCGATATATGATGAAGGGTATTACTCCTTAATTATAGAAAAGTTTAATATATTTATTATATTTTTTTTTAAAAAAAATATGTTTTTGAAACTAAAAAGTGGTACCCACTTGACACAAGGATAAGTCATAGAACAATGGTCAATTGATAAGCATATATTTCGTCTATCATATAAATATCATGATCGAATTGTTAACACTTGCATGGTAAGTTTCGTTTATCATTATTTTTAGATTAAAGAAGTATTAATTTATTTCTTGGTTATTAATTTAAAGAGTTTTAATGGTTACTTTAGTCCTCTATTCTTTGAAAAATGTTAAGAAATTTTAGCGTTTCTCTAAACTTGACCAGTTAAATGAAACACTAACAAAAAATGACACCGGTCATTTAATTAAACCGTTTAAAAAATAAGGTACGAACCGCTTGGAATGCAGTCTCAAGATTATGGAACTTATCTTGAAACTTATCTCACTGTTAGGACTCCATTTGTCTAGCTTAAAAGATGAGGGATCAAATAAAACGTAACAAAGAATCTTTGCTAATTTAATAAAGAAAATAATGTTATTCCAACTCCGAGTATATGTGACGACCCAAAGGGCCATCACCGGAATTCTCTCTTTTTCCGTGCTTCTGAGGCCTTAAAAACCTCACCTTTAGTTGTCTCGATTTGTGTGCGCAGTCCAGGCACGTAGCCGGAAAGATAATATGTTAAATTCTGTGAAAATTTTCAAAATGTAGCTTTAAAACGATTAAAGTTGACTTTGGTCATATTTTTGGTAAACGAACCCGGACCCATAATTTGACGGCCCCGGAGGGTCCGTAGAAAAATATGGAACTCGAGCATGTGCCCGAAATCGAAATCCGAGGTATAGAGCCCAAGAAATTATTTTTCTGTGAAATTATTTTTCTGAAATTATGAAGTAAGGAAAATGAAAATGAAAATTGATTAAAAGACTATGGTATCGGGTTCGTATTTTGGTTCCGACGCCCGGTACAAGTATTATATATTATTTAAGCGCGTCCTGTAAATTTTGATCAAAATCGGATGTCGTTTGACGTGTTTCGGACCTAAATATATAAATTTTGAAGTTTATGAAGCTAGAATGAAAAATGATGATTTTGAGGTTTGATTCATTGATTTTGATGTTGTTTTGGCGATTTGATCGCTCAGTTAAGTTCGTAGGATATTGTTGAGTTAGTGTGTGTGATTGGTTGAGAGCCCCGAGGGCTCGAGAGTGTTTTCGGAGGTGTTCGCGGTGGTTTTGGACTTAGGATGATATTAGATTTTCTGCAAATTTTTACACAGGGATTTCCGTCTTCGCGATCGCGCTCTTCCTCACGCGATCGCATAACATTGAGTCATCCTTCTTTGCGTTCGCTTCTTGAACCACGCGATCGCGTAGGCCAAAAATAAAAGCCCAGTAATTTCCACTTTGCGTTTGCGTTCCACAGTCCGCGAACGCATAGCATTGTTGCCCCCTTCTACGCGATCGGGCACCCGTTCAGGCGTTCGCGTAAGCCAAATCTTTGGACCCCCTAGCATTTCTTCTAAGCGTTCGCGTTACCATGCACGCGATGACTTGTCAGTGGGACCCTTCACGTTCGCATCCCTATTTCCGCGATCACGTAGGAAAAATTCGCCTAGTTATTTTTAAAGCCTAAAAACAGACTAGTGATGGGATATTTTCACCCAAACACACGAGTTCTCCACAGCGCATAGGCGATTTTTAGAGCTATTTTTCACCAAAGCTTCTTAGGTAAGTATTATATAACTCGTTTTCTTCATTTTCTATCATCTTTTATCAAATTCCTAGACCTAAATCATGAAATCAAAGTAGAAATTTGGGGTTTTTGGGTAGAGTTAGGGTTTTGAGAATTTAGTGTGATTCAACCTCAATTTGGGGTCGAATCTAGAAACAAGTTATATGTTTGAACTCGTGGGGTCATGGGTGATTGGGTTTTGGCCTGAGCCTCGTGTTTGGACCATGTGGGTTGGGTGTCGAATTTTGGTATTTTTGGGAGAATGCTAGGAAATTCTTATCTAGGCTATTGGATGGTTCCATTGAGTCTTTATTGATATGATTAAATTAATTATGCCTATATATTGTTGTTTTTGAGTCGGATTGTAGAGGAAAGGTGGTATTAGAGAGCTGATTGCTATTCTTTGGACCGAGGTAAGTGTTTGATCTAACTTTGGCTTGAGGGAATATGATTAAAGTGTTATTAATTGCTAATTGCTAAATGATCGAGTACGGTGTATAGGCATGGTGACGAGTATCTATACACCGGTATCTAGCATGACCATGGGTCCTTGTTTGTACTTATTCAGATATTATTATGACTCTTCCATGTTAATTGATGGATCCTATGTAATGTGAAGCGTATGAGGATTGATTATGAATTGTGAATTCTTTAGAGCATTGGCTCGAACGATAACAATACAAGTGAGTAAGAAACGAAAGAAATGGGAAGAGATATGATTAATCCCTTGCTGGGATGGCTTGAGTATATTGATTATCTCCCTTGTCGGGATGTAAAAGTTGATGTTGTTGCTCCCTTGCTGGGATTTAGTTGTTTAATTGTGTTTTGCCATGCCGGGACATTTATTATTATTTGTTTATTCCCTCGCCCATTTAGTTGCAATTACGCTTTGGGTGAGGAAGAGTGATAATGCACGAAGGGTCATTTCGTACCATGTTTTGATTATAATTGCACGAAGGGTCATTCGGTGCCATGTTGATTATATTTGCACGAAGGGTCATTTCGTGCCATGTTTTGATTATTTATGCACGAAGGGATATTCCGTGCTATATTTTGATTATATTTGCACGAAGTGTCATTCCGTGCCATGAAATGAGAGTTATGTGAGAGAAAGCACGAAGGTTGATGCCGTGCACTTTACTTGTTTGCTTTGGGTGAGGATGGGAGTAAAAGCACGAAGGGCGATGCCGTATAACTATTAAATTTTATATTCTTTGGTAGTCATTATTGTGCCCTGCTTTCTTAATTACGCTGATGACTTTGGATATTTGGATTGCTCTCCCTCATATATATATATATATATATATATATATATATATATATATATATATATATATATATTAAACTGCATAGGTTGATTAGGTAGTCCTATCTAGCCTCGTCGCTACTTTACCGGGGTTAGGCCAGACATTTACCGGTACATGGGGTCAGTTGTGTTGATGCTACACTTCTATGCTCTTTTGCACATATCACGGTACCGGAGTAGCTTTTGGACCACAGTAGTAGTAGATTGATTGGGAGCTGACTTCAGTACATGGACTTACGAGGTAGACCTAGCTGGCATTCGCAAGCCGAAGCCTCTTTCTATGTTTTTAGTTTGTTTTCATTGTACCGAGACAGACATTTATGAATTTTCTATTCAGACTTTTTTGTAGCACTCTTTAGTAGTTCGTGAAATAGTGACACTAGTCTTGGGTAGAAAAATATTAAACTTCCACATTTTGAGTTTTCGGTTATCTATATTTTAAAGACTTCCGCTTTTATTTAAAGTTTTATTATTGTTATTACTATTGTGTTATTATTCGAAAAATGTTTAAATGTTTGGCTTGCCTAGCTTCCACTAGTAGGTGCCATCATGACCCCCGATGGTGGGAAATTCGGGTTGTGACAAGTTGGTATCGGAGCACTAGATTGCACAAGTCTCACAACTCACGAACAACCTTCGTAGGGTCTGAGGGATCGGTACGGAGACGTCTGTATTTATCCCCAAAGGCTACGGAGTTAGGAAAAGTTTCACTTTTGTTCTTTCATGTCGTGTGATTCTGTTTCTCAAATACTAATTGTCTTTCTAATCTATTCTTTCCTAGATGGCGAGAACATGTGCTTCCTCTTCTACGGCGCAGCAGCCTGGGCTCCCAACAGCAGCGCCTATGAAGGGTAGAGCCTTAGGCCGTGCCAGAGCCGAGGTAGGGGCAGAGCTCAGCCCCCGGCAGCAGTTCCAGAGGTGGAGCCTTATATTGACTATGATAAGAAGGTTCCAACACCAGCAGCTCTAGTGGGCCCAGCCTAGGTCCTAGGAGGGGTCATGGTCACCCTAGATCTTCAGGACGCTCTAGTCAGATTGAAAGGATTTATGGAGAGTGTCACTAGCGCGTGTTTACTGCAGGTAGCACCAGCCACTTCCCAGGATAGAGGAAGGGTTCAGACTCTTGCTACACGTACTCCAAAGCAGGTAGCTCCCCAGACTTATATCCTAGTGGTTCAGCTAACTGGGACAGCTCAACCAGGTATTACAGCCTAGACTGGCAATGGAGCAGCTATGTCTTCGAATGATTTGTGGAGACTTTATTGGTTCTCTAAGCTCTTCACCACCATATTCAATGGTGCTTCATCAGAGGATCCACAGGATTTCTTATTCAGCTACTATGAGATCCTTAGGACTATGGGTATTGTGGAGACCAATGGGGTCGATTTCGCCACCTTTCGACTAGCAGGGTCTGCCAAGACTTGGTGGAGGTACTAGTGTTTATCCAGACTAGCAAGGTCGCCATCATTGACTTGGGACCAGTTTGCGGAGTTATTTTTGGAGAAGTTTCTCCCAATTACTCAGTGAGAGGCTCTTCGCAGGCAGTTTGAGCGCCTCCAGCAAGGATCTATGATAGTCATGTAGTTGAGACTCAGTTCATTGAGTTGGAATGCCATGCTGTTGTTATACTCCACATAGAGTGAGAGAAGGTACAGAGGTTTATTAATGGATTGTTTCAGCCGATCCATCTCCAGATGGCTATGGGAGCTGGTAGTGAGATTTCCTTTTAGGAGGCGGCCAATGCGGCTTGCAGAGTTGAGATGGCCCTTGCACATGGAGGTGGTCAGCTGTCGGATAAGAGGCCTCGTCATTTTGGTAGGTTAAGTGGTGCCTCGTCTGGAGGTAGGGATTCTTATGGTAGAGGTTATTCAACGAGACCCTTTCAGTCAGCACTCCAGGTTTCTCATGGTACTCCAGTCGGTGGTGGTTCTCAGCAGCATTATTCTGATCAGCAGCCCATCCGTGCACCTCCTCTTTAGAGTTTCCGGGGAGGATATTCAGATCGACAGGGCCAGTAGTCTCAGCAGCCGAGGGCTTGTTCGGGTAGCTCTCAACAGCAGGGTCATCGCCCCATGATTCAGGCAACTCTTAGTAGTTGGGTCTCGTCATATGATTCAGATATCAGGTGATCCACAAGCTTCCCAGCCAGCTAGAGGTAGGGGTAGAGGCCATAAAGGTGGGGGTAGAGATCATAGAGGTGGAGCTCGGACCATTAGAGGTAGAGGCCGGCCAGCAACCAATTGTCCTAAAGATATGGTTCAGGAAGGTGGGACGTAGCCCAGGTGCTATGCTCTTCCAGCCAGGCCTGAGGCTGAGTCATCGGATGCAATTATTACATGTACCATTCTGGTCTGTGATAGAGATGCTTCAGTGCTATTTGACCCTAGGTCTACGTACTCGTATGTGTCATCCTATTTTGCACTCTACCTAGCTATGCCTTAGTGATGCTTTGGGTATTCCTGTTTATGTATCTACACCGGTGGGTAGTTCTATAGTGGTCGATCAAGTTCATCGTTCCTGTGTGGTAGTGTTAGACGGTCTTGAGACCCGTGTTGTTTATTTGCTCTTAGACATGGTTGATTTCGATGTTATATTAGGGATGGATTGGTTGTCCCCGTATCATGCTATCTTGGATTGTCACGCCGAGACGGTGACCTTGGCTTTGCCATATTTGCCCCGTTTGGAGTGGAGAGGGACCCCAGGACATGCCACCCGCAGTGTTATTTATTATGTGAAGGCTCGACGTATGATCGAGAAGGGGTGTTTAGCTTATCTGGCATATGTTTGCGATTCCAGCATAGAGGTTCCTTCTATTGACTCTGTTCCTATTGTTTGGGAGTTACCCGAGGTTTTCCCTTAGACCTGCCGGGTATGCCGCCCGATAGGGATATTGATTTCTGTATTGATCTGGACCTAGACATGCAACCTATTTCTATCCTGTGGTATCATATGGCCCCGCCAGAGTTGAAGGAGTTAAAGGACCAATTGCAAGATTTTCTTGAGAAGGGCTTCATCATGCCTAGTATTTTTCCTTATGGTACGCCGGTGTTATTTGTAAAAAAAAGGATGGATCGATGAGGATGTGCATTGATTACCGACAATTGAACAAGGTGACAATTAAGAACAAGTACCTATTACCGAGGATCGATGATTTGTTTGACCAGCTTCAGGGTGAAAAGGTGTTTTCGAAGATAGACTTGAGATCGGGTTATCACCAGCTGAGGATTAGGGCGTCTGATATCCCTAAGATAGCATTCCGCACTCGGTATGGGCATTATGAGTTCTTGGTCATGTCATTTGGGTTGACCAATGCCCCAGCGACATTTATGGAGTTGATGAACCGAGTGTTCAGGCCTTATTTGGACTTGTTCATGATTGTCTTCATTGATGATATTCTTGTGTACTCCCGTAGTTCGGAAGAGCACGAGCAGCACCTCTGAGTGGTTCTTCAGACTCTAAAGGATAGTCAATTATATGCTAAGTTCTCGAAGTGCGAGTTCTAGTTGAGTATGGTTGCATTTCTAGGTCACATCATATCAAAAAAGGATATTTAGGTGGACCCGATGAATATTGAAGCAGTCAAGAACTGGCCTCGACCAACATCACCTATAGAGATTCGGAGTTTCTTGGGGTTAGTAGGCTACTATTATTGGTTCGTGGAAGGATTTTCATCCATAGCAGCCCCGATGACCATATTAACCCAGAAGGGTGCCCGGTTCAGGTGGTTAGATGAGTGTGAGGCGAGCTTTTAGAAGCTCAAAACAGCTCTAACTACGACATCGATATTGGTTTTTTCCTCAAGCTTGAGGCCTTATACAATTTATTATGATGCTTCTCGTATAGGGCTTGGTACGGTATTGATGCAGGATGGCAGAGTCATTTCGAGAAAATTGAAGATCCACGAGAAGAATTATCCGGTCCATGATCTAGAGTTGGCAGCCATTGTTCATGCTTTGAAGACTTGGATGCATTACTTACATGGTGTGACGTGTGAGGTGTTCACTGATCATAAGAGTCTGCAGTACTTGTTCAAGTAGAAGGAGTTGAACTTGAGGCAGCGGAGGTGGTTGGAGCTATTGAAGGATTATGATGTTACTATTTTGTACCACCCGGGAGAGCCAATGTGGTGGTCGATGCATTGAGTAGGAAGTCCGCCAGCATGGGTAGTCTTGCTTATGTTCCAGTCAGCCAGAGACCGCTTGCTTTAGATATTCAGGCCTTGGCCAATCGGTTTGTGAGGTTGGACATTTCTGAGCCTAGCAGAGTGTTAGCTTGTACGGTTGCTCGTTCTTCATTATTAGAGTGTATTCGTGATTGACAGTTTGATGATCCTCATTTGTGTGTCCTAAGATACACGGTGCAACGCGGAGGTGCTACGAAGGTGACTTTAGATAATGATGGTGTTTTGAGGTTGCAAGGGCGAGTTTATGTGCCCAATGTCAACAGGATTTGAGAGTTGATCTTAGTGGAGGCCCATAGTTCTCGGTATTCTATTCACCGGGCACCTCAAAGATGTATCAGGACTTGCGGCAACATTATTAGTGGCGTAGGATGAAAAAATATATTGTTGCATATGTGGCTCGGTGTTTGAATTATCAGCAGGTCAAGTATAAGCATCAGAGACCTGGTGGTCTATTTCAAAGGACTGAGCTTCCCAAGTGGAAGTGGGAGAGGATTACCATGTATTTCGTTACTGGACTTTCGATGACTCGGAAGAAGTTTGATGTTATGTAGGTCATTGTTGATAGGTTGACCAAGTCATCGCATTTTATTCTTGTTGCATCCACTTATTCTTCTGAGAGGTTTGCTGAGATTTATATTCAGTAGATTGTTTACCTTAATGGTGTGCCCATGTCTATCATTTTGGATCGGGGTACGCAGTTTACCTCACACTTCTAGAGATCAGTTCAGTGAGAGTTGGGCACATGGGTGGACTTGATCACAACATTTCATCCCCTAATGGACGGTTAGTCCGAGAGGACTATTCAGATATTAGAGGATATGCTCCGAGCCTGTGTCATTGATTTTGGAGGCTCGTGGGGCCAGTTTTTACTGCCTTTAGCAAAGTTCGCCTACAACAACAACTACCAGTCCAACATTCAGATGGCTCTGTATGAGAAGTTGTATGGTAGGCGATGTTGGTCTCCAATCGGATGGTTTGAGCTGGGAGAGGCTCGGTTATTGGGTATAGATTTAGTTCAGGAGGCCTTGGATAAGGTCAAGATCATTTAGGATAGGCTTCGTTCAGCTCAATCACGGCAAAAGAGTTATGCGGATCGTAAGGTTCGAGATGTTGCTTTCATGGTTGGTGAGCGAGTCTTGCTCCGAGTGTCGCCCATGAAGGGCGTGATGAGATTTGGGAAGAAGGGCAAGCTTAGCCCTAGGTTCATTGGCCCATTTGAGATTCTTGATCGTGTGGGAGAGGTGGCCTATAGACTTGCCTTGCCACCTAGCTTTTCAGTCGTGCATCCCGTGTTTCATGTGTCCATGCTTCGGAGGTATCACGGCGATCCATCCCACGTGTTAGATTTCAGCACTGTCCAGTTAGACAGGGATCTGTCTTACGAGGAGGATCCGGTAGCTATCCTAGATCGGCAAGTTCGACAGTTGAGGTCGGAGAGTTTTCCTTCAGTGCGTGTCCAGTAGAGAGGTCAGCCTACTAAGGCATCGATCTGAGAGTCTGAGTTTGATATGCGGAGCTGCTATCCTCATCTATTTCCTGAGAAAACCTCCTTCTTTATTATGCCCTTCCCCGGAGTGTAGTAAAGCCGTCGGAAAAAGGAGGTGTGACAGTTATCACATGTTTCCTCATTCATTTCGCACTTATGAGGCCTTTAAAACCTTATTTTTACTTGCCACAATTTGCATGCACAGTCCAAGCGCGTAGCCAGAAAGCATATATGTTAAATTCTGTGAAAATTTTCAAAATGTGTCTTTAAAATGATTAATGTTGACTTGGGTTAACATTTTTGGTAAACGAACCCGAACCCATGATTTGACGCTCCTGGAAGGTTCGTAAAAAAATATGGGACTCGGGCATGTGCTCGGAATCGAAATCCGATGTCTAGAGCCCGAGAAAAGAATTTTTCTATGAAATTATTTTTCTGAAATTATTAAGGAAAATGGAAATGAAAATGGATTAAAAGACTATGGTATCGGGCTCGTATTTTGGTTCTGATACACAGTACAAGTCTTAAATATGTGTTAATGTAATTATAATATAACGGGGTGGAAATTCCCATGACGACGGGCCGGGTCGTCACACCTAAATATCTAAATTTTGAAGTTTATGAAGTAAGAATGAAAAATGATGATTTTTAGGTTTGATTCATTGATTTTGATGCTATTTTGGAGATTTGATCGCTCGTTTAGTTCGTAGGATGTTGTTGAGTTAGTGTTTGTGATTGGTTGGGAGCTCCGAGGGCTCGGAAGTGTTTTCAGAGGTGTTCGGAGTGGCTTTGGACTTAGGATGATATCAGATTTTCTGCAACTTTTACACTGGGATTTCCTTCTTCGCGATCGCGCTCTTCCTCACGCGATCGCATAGCACTGAGTCGTCCTCATTTGCGTACGCATCTTGAACCACGCGATCGCGTAGGCCAGAAATAGAAGCCCAGTAATTTTCCTATTCGCGTTCGCGTCCCACAGTCAACGAACGCATATCATTGATTCCCCCTTCTATTCGATCGCGCACCCGTTCACGTGTTCGCGTAAGCCAAATCCTTGGACCCCCAGTATTTCTTCTACGCGATCGCATAACCCTCCACGCGATCGCGATGACCAGTCAGTGGGACCTTCGCGATCGCATCCCAATTCTAGCGATCACGTAAGGCAAATTCTCCTTGTTATTTTTAAAGCCTAAAAACAGACCAGTGACGGGTTTCTTCACCCAAAACACACGAGTTCATCTTCTCCTCAGGACATAGGCGATTTTTAGAGCCATTCTTCACCGAAGCTTCTTAGGTAAGTATTATACAACTTGTCTTCTTCATTTTCTATCATCATTTATCAAATTCCTAGACCTAAATCATGATATTAAAGTTGAAATTAGGGGTTTTGGGTAGAGTTAGGGTTTTGAGAATTTTGGATGATTCAACCTCAATTTGGGGTCGAATCTAAAAATAAATTATATATTTGAACTCGCGGGGTTATGTTGATAGGATTTTGGTCCGATCCTCGAGTTTGGACCATGTGGGCTAGGTGTCAGATTTTGCTATTTTTGGAATAATGATGGGAATTTTATTTCTAGACTATGGGACTATGTTTTTGAGCACTTATTGATACTATTGAATTAATTATGCCTAAATACCATTATTTCGGAGTCGGATTTTAGAGAAAAGGCGATATTTGAGGATTGATTGTTATTTTTTGAACCGAGATAAGTGTTTGGTCTAACTTTGGCTTGAGGGAATAGGATTAGAGTGTTATTAGTTTCTAATTGCTAAATTTTCGAGTACGGTGTATAGGCATGGTGACGAGTATTTATACACCGATGTCTAGTGTGACCGTGGGTAATTGTTTGTACTTATTCTGATACTTTTGGGACTCTTCCATGCTAATTGATGAATTCTACATAATGTGAAGAGTATGAGTATTAGTTATGAATTGTGAACTCTTTGGAGCGTTGGCTCGAACGATAAAAATACTAGTGAGTAAGAAATGAAAGAAATGTGAAGAGATATGATTAATCCATTGCCGGGATGGTTTGAGTATATTGATTATCTCCCTTGCCGGGATGTGAAGGTTTTTGTTGTTGCTCCCTCGCCGGAATTTAGCTGTTTAATTGTGTTTTTCCTTGCCGGGTCATTTATTATTATTTGTTTATTCCCTCGTCCGTTTGGTTATGATTACTATTTGGGTGAGGAAGAGTGATAGTGCATGAAGGGTCATTTTGTGCCGTATTTTGATTATAATTACACTAAGGGTCATTTCGTGCCATGTTGATTATATTTGCACGAAGTGTCATTCCGTACCACGTTTTGATTATTTATGCACGAATGGGCATTCCGTGCTCAGATTTGATTATAATTGCATGAAGGATCGTTCTGATCCACGATATGAGAGTTATGTGAGGAAAGCACGAAGGGTGATGTCGTGCACTTTATAAGATTGCTTTTGATGAGAATGAGAGTAAAAGTACCATGGTTGATACCGTGCAACTGTTGATTTTTCCTGCTCTCATTAATTATGGTTATTGCTATATTTTTATTTAAATTGTTGAAGTTATATCCGGACTATATTGCCTCCCCCTCCGCCCCATAGTATGCTCTCTACATTTCATGGTAGGCCATGAAAGTCAACCTTTTGTTGCATATATATATATATATATATATATATATATATATATATATATATATATATATATATATATATATATTGAACCGCACAGGTTGATTAGGTAGTCTTGTCTAGCCTCGTCACTACTTCGCCGGCGTTAAGCCAGGCATGGGGTCGGTTGTGCTGATGCTACACTTCTGTGCTCCTTTGCACAAATCACGGTACCAGAATAGCTTTTGGACCACAATAGTAGTAGATTGATCGGGAGCTGACTTTAGTCCAAGGACTTACGAGGTAGCCTAGTTGGCGTTCGCAGGCCGAAGTCCCTTTCTATGTTTTCAGTTTGTTTTTATTGTACCGATACAGACATTTATGTATTTTCTATTCATACTTGTTTGTAGCACTCTTTTGTAGTTCGTGAGGTAGATACACCAGTCTTCGGTAGAAAAATATTAACTTTCACATTTTGGATTTTCAGTTATCTATGTTTTAAAGACTTCCACTTTTATTTAAAGAATCGTTATTATTATTATTATTGTTGGGTTGTTATCCGAAAATGTTTAAATGCTTGGCTTGCCTAGCTCCGACAGTAGGCGCCATCACGACTCCCGATGTTGGGAAATTTGGGTCGTGACAGTACATGTGTATCATTCCGTGGAAAATTTCCAAAGAAATCACCAACCCGATGCGACAAGTTCTGACCGAGGAGGCTGCTGATGTGGGAGATCGATCTCAGATCTCCCAGGTGAAAAATCACGCATCCAACCAATTCAGCTAACTCTTGTCGGCCTAGGTACAAATTCTTATTCATGTAATTAATGTGTGCTTAGCAAGTTGTACTTTCTATTAATGTAAAGATTCCAAGTCACAAGTTGTACTTTCTCTAGTATTTACTTTTATGGATAAACCCCAATAAGATAGACAATTGGATCACATCCTTCTTTATCCGGAATCTCGCAGAAATGTCTTTACTAAATTTGGAGTTATAATGATGCAATATAAGAAGGCCATTTCCAATTGCTTCAAAGTACCAGGTAGCAATACGTCTCTATTATTAGTATTTCCCTATTAAAGGTTCACGCATACCATCAATTCCCCAATCGTCTATCACTTTAAACCCAAATAGTCGCCCACCAAATTGTTTAAACTAAAAATAACTGACGAATATATTATATATATAAAATTTAAGTATTGTATATGTATAACTATGTACAATCAATGTATATCTATATATATATTGACTAGAAAAAATAAACAGAAAATTTGGCCAGCTATTTATGATAAAATCCTTTTTTCTATTTTCTTTTTTCAAAAAAAAAACAATTAGCCAACCTTATAAAAAGAAAAAAAAAATTACTATTTGGGTGACGGAATTGCCATGTTTCACGTTCTATGTCATTGTATTTTGGTACTTTATATTGAAACTTTACTTATACACATTTGACGTTAGGATATGCTTTTTAGGGTTTTAGGGACTGTGTACCATACGTCAAAGCGTTGCTAACGTTATGCCCATAAGGCCATAGGATAGACGATATTTTGATTATCTTGAGAACATACGCCTAATGTTTTTTGGATTTGTGTGCATCATATTTTTTTAAAAAACGTCAAGAGAAATTTAAGTCCCGGAAAAAAAAGGAGAGAAATTCTGGGTAAAGTAAATTAAATCATCTTCTCGCAGCTTTGATAACCCACCGATTTCTTTCAAATCAAGCTACATTGGATATGTTTCATACACAAGAAAATCTTTTATCTCTTCTTCGAAGTGGTTATCCAAAAAGAAAAAGAAAAGTTAGTTGCAATGATTAAATATTGAAGAAAGATCTCATCTTAATTAGACATCATAGGAAATTAGGAATATTCCTTGTTTAACCAAAATATAATAATTCGATCAAAACTAGAATTTAAGATAAGAAATCGGGTTATTGATAATCAAGAGACCAAAAAGTATAATAGGTTTTCTTTGAATAAGAATAATCAGTAAAGAAATTTGTATTTCAATATGATGTAGATGATATTTCGTCTCCTTACAAATGATGAGATCTTCTCCTTTTATAGCTAATAAGGAGTAACAGCTCACTTCCTTAGCCTAAATAAGAATAATAACGGACATTTAATGAGGCGTTACACAATTATTGCTAGTACATACCAATTTATTAACGTATTCGGCATTTAATACTGTATTTGGACTACTTTTCTTCATCAGATTCATGTCTTTTGAAACCTCACGAATTTCTGGTCTTAAATGCCTTATTTAGATACGAGATACATATCTGAATTGCACCCCGTGCCTATTTTGAGTTCTTCTTCTCGTGTCTTTCGCCTCTCGTGTCTCTCAATTAATTATTACCTGTTGACCTTATGACCAATCCACGTATCATGCCACGTCATCTTTAATATAGATTCAGTTTTTTTCCAATAGAGATAGTCCCCCACTTTTCTTTTATTTATCGATTAAATAATTGGAAAGTGGATTTTTCGCCATAATCAATGCTTATGACAATACTGACACCTCGGTTGCCTTGCTCATTTAATGCTTCACACACGTGTCATCTTCTGATTAGATCTGCAATTCTACGTCCTTCTTTCAAGGCTTCTTCAACCTTTCTTTTCACGAAGTGACAGTTCCCTTTAATATAAGCTTTTCATCATTATACTTCTTAGTTTGACGGTTGCTTCCATATGCCTTTTTAATTCTCTCTTCCTTTGTCACCTTCTTCATAAATTTTCATCAAGTGCTTCCTTACTTTCTTTTACTTCTCCTTAGTTCAAATTCGTCCAACAATGACATCTCCAAACCCCAACCCTAGAAAAGTTCCAGTTCTTGATCAATTTCCTAATGCCCATGCTCCGATTAGGCATAGTAGAGACAGAGGAGGAAGGCTTCGGAGTTTGAGATCCACACGTGGAGGTTCGATTGGCTCTGCTTCTCCTTCTTCGAGTTCAGGCATCAAAGGTTCCATCTCTAAAACTCCTTCTTCTAAAGGTAAAGAGGTTTCTGACCCTTCTCAAGAACCTTTAGTTGAACATATTATACCAAGTGATTTACCTTTTGGGGGTGACAGAACGTCTCTTCAGAAGCAAGTTGCAAAATTAGAAAGATTGATACTTACCCTTCTCTTATAACTGAGCTTGCAATCCCTACCATTAGCAAAGATTGTAATTGGAAAGGGAGTCTTCATCTATCAATTCCTATCCTAAATCAAAGAATTTCTTCTTATAGAAGTGGGTATTCTTTCGTTTATACTTATCTCTTTAATTTGGGATTTAAACCTGCCACAGATCTAGTTATCCTTTATTTCTGTCACTTCTTCAATATTTGCTTAGCTTAAGTTGGCCCCTTAGTATGGAGGGATGTGGCGTGTTTGAGATATTTATCTACCAAAACCAAAATCAACTTTACTCTTTTCCACCTTATTCATTTATACCATCCCAACCTAATGTGTCATGGGGTTTTTTACCTTAACTGCGAGGAGTAAGAAATTTTTTGTAAACCCTGAAGATGACAAGGACCGTGGGTGGTATCTTCGTTATATTGTTGTTCGTACATTAGATTTGCTGGGTGAAACAAACATTTCCTTTCCCGGAGAAGTGGAACGTTGCACGTAAGTTTGTATTTACTTTACCGTACCTATTTTTAGAGATTTTGATTTTCTTTTTAATTTTATCCCTTGTTGGTTTTTTGTTGCAACCATGGGAAATGTGGAACCTATTCCAACTTCTGGGTTGGCTAGATTCGATTTTAAAAATTGCTCCTAAAGAAGATAGGACTTGGAAATCTATTTCTTCTTTCCATGGCTGGAGAGTGAAAACACACGGTATATATTTCTTTGCATATATATTGTTTTTGTAAATACATATGGTGGACCATTTTTTTTACAATATTATATATATTTTTTATAAATATATATGGTAGACCTCTTTCTTTACAATATTGAGTTCATATCCTTCTTTTCATCAGGATTTGGTATGAGAGGAATGACGACTGATGTAGCTTTGGCTATGCGCACTGCTGCCAATGCCTCCCTCTATTCGGACAAGGCTAAAGCCTTGATAGCAAAAACAAAATCTATGGGAGTAGATACTGAGAATGAGGAAGAAGGAGGTACCTCGTTGGTATCTAGACCTAGAGTTAGGAGACGCGTTATTATTGAGGATGAAGCTGAAGATACTTCTGCTTGTACCTCCACTACCGAGCATGTTCTGATTCATTCTGATGAAGATGCCGCACCAAGAGACACTAGTGAATCTGTTCACCGTCTCTTTGTTTGGTGATTTTGAAAGTGGGGAGCCCGGCCCTGTTTTAAACGAAATTCCTCTGTCTTCCTCAGTCCCCATTTCTCCTATTCTTTTTGTCTCCTCACCAACTATGAGTGTTTCTTCACCTGTGTTGACCTCTTTTGCTCCTTCATTTATTGTGAGTGTTTCTTCACCTGTGTTGACCTCTTTTTCTCCTTCATTTACTATGAGTGCTCCTGCTTCCTTCACTTAAGCTGAATGCTTCCATTCCCATGTCTATTCCCATTTTGGATCCCGTACCTTCTGCTATTTTTTCCTTCTTCTACTACTCCTCCATCCACTGCCCCTTCTTCCTCTGTAGTGCACTCGGAAACTGGCCCGAGTAGCAGAGGTAGGACCTATGAGATATGTTACACTTGAAGTACCTGCTACTCATAGCCTTTTGAGGAAGACTGGTGGAGCTGATGTTTGGCTCGAGCCTCTAATCGGAGATGTGGAGAGGACGAAGATGCAGATCCACAACTGCTTTACTTTGATGAATGACATAGTTCATTCGACCTTGAAGGTAATTTTTTTGAACTTGGACATTTGCTCTCCTTTTGCTTTAAGTTCTTATTTTTGTGCCTTATATTTGTAGGCTAACCAGATTGGGACCGAGCAGATGGGAGGGGTCTCTACTTTGGAAAGGAAAGTTTGTGCGTCTGCAAAGGCCATTTTGGATACTAAGAGAATAGCTGAAGAGGCCCAGCTTGAAGCTCAAAATTGGAAGGAGCAGTTTGAAAGTGTCGTAGGGATCATAGAGAAGTTACAAGATAGTAAAGCTCATTTGGAACAACAAAATTGTATTTTATCCGCAGACTTAGGAATTATCAAGGCTTCCTTAAGCCAGATAAAAGGGATGAAGAATTTTTGAGGGACTCATTGTCAAAAGCTAATGAAGAAATTAATGAGCTCAAAGCACTTATGGAGAAAAAAGAAGAATAAGCTAAAGAGTTAGTGCAGAGCTTGAATTAGACTCAGGCTGATTTAAAGGTTTCTTTAGATAAAATTTGCACTTTGGAGAGTTCCAACACCACACTTGAGATTTTCCTTAATTCCCATCTAGCTGAGCAAGAGTCAATGAAAAACTCCCTTGCTATATGGGAAAGGGATTATGAAAACTTGGAGAAGGAATATAATTCTCTTGCGGAGAATTTTAATTATGAATTCAATAGGGCTTTTCTAAGATCGCGTCGATGATTTATTGGAGGCTACTCAAGAAAATTTTAACTTGCAATCTGAATTAGCCAAAGTCTTAGACGTGATTGAGAAGAATAACCAACCTGCTGACACTCCTTCTCCAGAACAACCAATTGATATTTCTTCTCCAGCTCTTGGAACTTCCGAGGTAGCAGAGCCTTTGAATTGTGAAGCAGTTGCTGAAACAGCTGAAGTTGTGATTCCAGTGACCGAGGGTGAAACGTCTATATTACAGTCTATGGGAATTGAAATTCCCGTGACTACTGCTTCCCTCGGTGATGTTAATACTTCAAGCTCAGCTGAAACTGCTCCTATTGCTGCTCCCTTAGAAGTTGTTATCGAGCCTATTGTTTCTTCTTAAAATGAGGCTACAACTTCTGATGTTCCAACCCCTTTAGTGACCAATTAAAAGTGTTTCAGTCCTTACCTTTTTTTATGATTGGTGATGTAATCTCTTGGTAATTTTAATGGATCTTTTTGGTGAAGTCCCCACTTTCCATAATGGGGCACTTGTTTAAAGATAACTGCATTTCAATGACTAAGTTTTTTTCCTTAGTCTTTTATGTTCAGAAGTTTAATTAATACCTCTATATATTTTATTCTTGCCTATTTACTTGTTTAGGACTTGTAGAATAGCTTTTGCATTTTTATCCTTTGAAAATGCTTTATGATTCTTTTCATGGAATATCAACATGAAGTTTATAAAAGAGGGCCCTTTTATTTTATAGACACTTAATGAAGAAGACATCTCAACTTCATAATGGTGTTATAATACGACGAAAGTAATAGGAATACACATGTTTTGTATGCAACAACTTTGATAAGTTTTCATTCATAAACTTTGACAAGTTTGTTTTTTACTTTGACTATTACATGTGTTAAAATACATCTATAATTTCTCGCAATTGTTTTTCTTATAACAGATTTTTTACATGATATAAAATAGACAAATTTTTTCTTCGTAACCCATTTTAGCACATAGTCACAACCCTGTCTTTGCATATTTAGGAGGGGTTTGAAAAGTGACTTCGTTTGCAACATTATAATGAATGTTTTATGCTGAGTGACTTCGTCTTCCTCTCAACACTTGTCTTTTTGTAGCTGAATCTTGATCAACTTTTGCTCGATATTCGTATCTTGTGATATTCGTATATGTTTTTCTGCATGAGTCTATGTATAATATATAGTCCCCCAAGTGTTTGAGCGGTGAAGAATGAAGCCTCGAGCACTTGTTTGTTCCTCATAGTTTGGTCCTTTTCCTAAAACAAAAGAATATACGGGACTCGGAGGTGCGATTATAGATAAAGACTGCCTAACCTGTGTGTATTTCCATTAGATTAATGTAACCCTATGCTCAAAATTTAAGAATATTCTATTTTTCCATGCAGGTCGTGACTCATCATTTGGCACGAGTTAGGGTTTTTGCCTCGCATCTAAAATCATTAGTAAACCTTTAACAATTCAAAAGAAAAATTTAACATGGAGATACCTGACCATGACCACTCCCTTAGAAGTAATATCTCTTTAGATGGACAACATTCCAATGTGAAGGTAGAACCTTTCCATCTTTTGTCTCCAACTCGTACGCACCTTTTCTTGCAACTTTACGGGTTTTATATGGTCCTTCCCACGTTGGACTTAGCTTTTCTGAATTAGTAGCCTTCGTAGATTAAAACACCTTTTTGAGCACAAAGTCCCCAGTTTTGAAGAATATGATACGTGCTTTCCGGTTATAGTATCGTTCAATCACTTGTTTTTGAGCCGTCATTCTTATCAATGCCGCTTCTCTTCTCCCTTCAATCAAATTGAGGTTAACCTGTAACTCTTCATTGTTCGAGTCTTCCGTTGCTTGAACGTATCACATGTTTGGTTCTCCTATTTCTACTGGAATTAGAGCTTCTGCACCATAAACCATTGAAATTGGTGTTTCTAACGTACTTGTTTTCGACGTTGTTCGATATGCCCATATTACCGCTGGTAATGCTTCAGGCCAATTGCCTTTTAAATCTTGCAGCCTTTTCTTTAAGTTGTTGATGATTACCTTGTTTGTAGATTCCGCTTGTCCATTACCCACTGGACGATATGGTGTTGATGTTATTCTTTTGATTTGCCAGCTTTGAAAGAATTCTATGATCTGTGCTCCTATAAACTGTGGACCATTATCACACACGATCTCCTTTGGTACTCCAAAGCGGCATATTATATTTCTCCAAATGAAGTCCTTAACTTCTTTTTCTCGTACCTGTTTAAACGCGTCTGCCTCCCCATGAGGAAGTTCAGAACCTTACAATCATGTTTATCCTGACCTTTTGCCTGAGGTAATGAGCTTACAATATCCATTCCCCATTTTATGAAGGGCCATGGAGCTATAATAGGGTGTAATAGTTCAGCTGGTCTATGCATATTATTGCCACACCTCTGACATTTGTCACACTTAGATACGAAGTCATTTGCTTCCTCATCCATTTTAGGCCAATAATATTGCTGTATTAACGTCTTTACCAGTGACCTACCTCCCGCATGATTTCCACAATGTCCTTCATGTATTTCCCTCATTACATACTCTGTTTGTGAAGGTCCGAGACACCTTGCTAAAGGACCTTTGAACATTTTTCGATAAAGATTTCCCTAGTGCAAACAATAATGGACAACTCTCTTACGTAATGCATGGGCCTTTGTTTTGTCATTAGGGACAGTTCCATACTGCAGAAAAACAACAATTTCGTTTCTCCAATCCCATGTTACATTATTTGCTTTACCTCATTCTTATCAGATTCGAGAATGGAATGAAATAAATGTACGACTGAAGCATTTGTATTATTTGCTATGTCTACCATAGACGCGAGGTTGGACAAAGCATCTGCTTCTGCATTCTCATCTCTTGGGATCTGCATTACCTTCCAAGTTTCGAATTGTCTTATCAATTCTCGTACCTTTTCGAGGTACTCTTGCATTCTTGTTTCCCTGGCTACATAAGTCCCCAACATTTGATTTACTATGAGCTGTGAATCATTTTTGATTATAATTTGTGTGATGCCAAGTTCAAGTGCCAACTCTAAACCTGCAATCACAGCCTCATACTCTACTTCATTATTAGTTATAGGATGACATTTTATAGCCTGTCTAATTGTTTCACCCGTAGGTGGTATAAGAACAATTCATAAGCCTGTCCCATTTACATTAGATGAACCATCAGTAAATAATGTCCAAATCCCCGGGTTTGCACCATTAAAAACTTGTAACTCTTTTTCTGCCTCTAAATACATTTCTTGACTAAAATCAGCTACGAAATCGCCGAGTACTTGGGATTTAATAGCAATTCTAGGTTGATAAATTATTTCATATTCACTTAAATATATAACCATTTTACTAATCTTCCTGACAACTCATGTTTATGCAAAATATTTCGTAATGGAAAAGCAGTAACTACAACAATAGGATGACACTGAAAATAAGGCCGTAATTTTCTAGATGCCATGATTAAAGCTAATGCTAACTTTTCTAGCTACGGATACCTTGTCTCAGCATCTAGCAAAGTCTTACTTACATAATAAATAGGAGATTGCTTACCTTGGTCCTCACGGACAAAAATAGCACTTACCGCTACTTCTGAAATTGCCAAATAAATGAGTAGCTTTTCGCCTTCCTTTGGTTTTGCCAATAGAGGGAATTTGACAAGTAAGATTTCAAATTTTAAGGGCTTGTTGGCAATCTTCATTCCACTCGAAATGATCTTGCTTTTTGAGTGCAGAGAAAAATTTGAAGCACTTTTATGAAGATTTGGAAATAAATCTCCCTAGGGCCGCGATACTTCAAGTTAATCTTTGAACCTCCTTTTTATTGGTAAGGATATTAGGTATTTCTTCAATCACTTTAATATGAGAAGGATTTAGCTCAATACCATGGTTAGAAACAAGAAAACCTAAAAATTTACATGAGGCTACTCTGAACGCGCATTTCTCTGGGTTGAGCTTCATATTAAATTTTCACAAAATTTTAAAAGTAACAGATAAATGAGAAATATGATCATTAGAATGCTGGGTTTTGACGAGCATATCGTCTATATATACCTCCATAGTTTTTCCTAAATGTTCTTGGAACATTTTGGTGACAAACCTTTGATAGGTTGCTCCAGCATTTTTTAGACCAAATGGCATTACTTTGTAATAGTAAGTCCCCCCGTCTGTGATGAAAAAAGTCTTTTCTTCATCACTGGGGTGCATTTTAATTTGGTAGTACCCCGAATATGCATCTAAAAACTTAGAAGTTCATGACCTGCAGTAGCATCTATCATTTGATCTATATGGGGTAAAGGAAAAGAATCTTTCGGGAAAGCTTTATTTAGATCTATATAATCCACACAAACCCGCCACTTACCATTCTTCTTAGGTACGACCACCGTGTTGGCTAACCAATCAGGATATTTTACCTCGCGGATTGACCCAATTTCTAGTAATTTTTGAAACTCATCTTGAATTACTTGATTTTTGAAAGCGCCTTGCTTTCTTTTCTTCTACTTGATTGGAATAAAAGATGGGTCCTCGTTGAGTTTATGAGTCATTACTTCCGGTGGTATACCTGTCATATCAGTGTGGGACCAAGCAAAATAATCCACGTTAGCTTTTAAAAATTCAATTAACATACCTCACATGTCGGGCTTAGATTAGCTCCTATGTAAACTTTTCTTTCAGGCCATTGCTCAAATAGCACCACCGCTTCGAGTTCCTCTATTGTTGTTTTAATGTTCTCATTCTCTTCAGGTTCTTGAATTTCTTCAGGTTTCTGAATTACATCAGGTTTCGAGTCTAAGTCCGTTTTTTCAGTTGAAGTTTGATTGTTGATGCCTCCAACTGTTCCTACGGTACTCGTATCTGTCACAGTGTTGATACTCCTGGCTGTTTGTTGATCCCCTCGAATTTGACATATTCCCCAAAACGATGGAAACTTGATCAGCGTCCATATCATGGATCCATGGTCACCCCATAATTATGTTATAATCTCCCCATAATTATGTTGTAGTCCATTTCCATATAAACTATCTGAAATTTAGTTTCTTTAATAACACCTGCAACATAAGTTGTTAGAATTACCTCGCCTTTTGTTATCACGCTTGAATTGTCGAAGCTTGACAAAGTATGTGCCTTGGGTATCATTTTATCTTCAGCTTGCATTTCCCGCAATACCCTTAGTAGAATGATATTTACACAACTTCCTGGATCAATCAAGACTCGTTTCACATTGGTGTCATGTACAAGTAAGGATATTACGAGTGCATCATTGTGAGGAGTAATCACTCCTTCCGCATCTGCTTCATCAAAGTTTATGCTTTCATGTTCTATGGTTTGCCGTACTCGCTTCTCGTGTGTGATCGCCATTTTAAAAACCTTATTTTAAGCCGTATGCGTTACTCCATAAATATCCTCCCCTCCATTGATGACATTTACTGTTCTTTTAAGTGATGGTGGTTTTGGTGGCTCCTGCCTATTTTTCATGTAAGCTTGTTTTCCCTTCTCACTAAACAACTCTGTGAGATATCCTTGCTTCAGTAGATGGTCTACTTCACTTTGCAGGAATCTGCATTCTGATGTATTATGCACGTGGTCATTGTGAAACTCGCACCAATGGTTTGGGTTACGTTTGTTTTGATTTGACCACATATCTTTTGGCCACCGTACCTTGTCTCTCATACTCCTTAGAACAGCTACGAGCTTAGAATTAGTTATGTTAAAATTATAGCCACCGAATCGTGCCTTTAAATTTCTATCATCATCTCGTGGCTCTTGATTACTTCGATCATCTCTGAACCTGGATGTAGACCCGGTCTACCTGTCTCTTGGTCTTTGATCATATAGTTGATTATTCTGTCTCGATCATGAATCCTTTCTTACAGGTCCCGAATATGGATCGTATCTATTCTTACCTGATTTTTTTCAGCTTCTAACCTTCCAGATATGCTCCTTTCTTTACGAGGGTATTGAGGTACGGTATCCTCTTCAATTCTGAGTTTTGTACTATACCTGTTATAAACATCGTTCCAAGTGGTTGCAGGAAATTCACGAAGGCTTTCTTTAAGCCTTCTCATGGCTTCCAAACTTTTGTCGTTCAAATTGCTTGTAAAAGCTATTGCAGCCCAATTTTCTGGTACACGAGGTAAAGTCATTCGTTCTTGTTGAAACATATCAACAAAATCTCTGAGTAACTCCGTGTCTGATTGTTTATTTTTGAAAAATATCTTCCATTCTTTTTTTGACTTTTTGAGCCCCCGAGTGTGCTTTGATGAAAGAATCTACAAGCTCAGCAAAAGAATTTATAAAATTTTCGGGTAAAAGAGAATACCATGTTAATGTACCCTTGTGAGTGTTTCGACAAATTCAATTTCCTGCTTAGTCAAATCGTTGCCTTTTACGCCTATTGTGAATGCAATCACGTGGTATCGTGGGTATGTTGTTCCATCGTATTTTCGTTTATCAGGCATTTTGAATTTTTTAGGGATTGGAAGAGGATCAGAACTCGGTTTCCAAGTTGTTGTGAGTATTTATTCGCATCTATTCCTTTGATTATTGGGGGAACACCATGTATTTGATCGATGCGCTCGCTTTGTTCTTTGAGCTGTGTCTGTAAAGTTAGTACCAATTGTGTAAATAAGAATTATTTGTATTACCTGGATCCATTTCTCGTGGTTCACTGGGAGTTCCTTCGTTTGTGTTATCAAGTCCAGAACGAGGATTCTCTAGTGTATTGTTATTAGGTGAAGGAGTGGGCGGCGCAACAGGTAACCGGCTAACTAACGCTTGAAGAGCTTGGCTAACCCGTGCATCAATTATTCTTTGCAGAGCTTCCTCTGGTCCCTCAAAATGTTCTGATTGCTCTTGCTCATCAGCATGTAATTCTGGTGCAGGAGTACCCTCACGAGATTGGCTTGGAGAAGTTTGAGGGAAAGGAACTATGTTAACATTGTGCAAATCCCCTTGACCCTGATGGATATGGTTTTCAACGGTATTGTTGTTGTTGTTGTTGTTGTTATTGTTTGACATGATGTTAACAATGGGTAGAATGTAACTTCAGAAAGAATAGATTATCAGATTCCCCGTAACGGAACCAATTTGTTTAACCAAAAAATAATAATTTGGTCAAAACTAGAATTTAAGATAAGAAATCGGGTTACTGATAATCAAGAGACCAAAAAGTATAATAGGCTTTCTTAGAATAAGAATAATCAGTAAAGAAATTTGTATTTCAATATGATGTAGATGATATTTCGTCTCCTTACAAATGATGATATTTCGTCTCCTTACAAATGATGAGATCTTCTCTTTTTATAGCTAATAAGGAGTAACGGCTTACTTCCTTAGTCTAAATAAGAATAATAACG
Source organism: Nicotiana noctiflora (assembly GCA_032618575.1). Taxonomy (NCBI): domain Eukaryota; kingdom Viridiplantae; phylum Streptophyta; class Magnoliopsida; order Solanales; family Solanaceae; genus Nicotiana; species Nicotiana noctiflora. The sequence continues at coordinate 485,384 of JASVEL010013638.1, read as the reverse complement.
GACATTTAATGAGGCGTGACACAATTATTGCTACAGGAATTCCTGGTCTTAAATGCCTTATTTAGATACAAGATACGTATCTAAATTGCACCCCATGCCTATTTTGAGTTTTTCTTCTCATGTCTTTCGCCTCTCGTGTCTCTCAATTAATTATTACATGTTGACCTTTTGATCAACCCACGTGTCATGCCACTTCATCTTTAATATAGATTCAGTTTTTTCCTAATTCACTCCTAAAGTTGGTTTAACGACCCACAATCAGCCAGGGGCGGATCTAGGATGGCGAAAGAGGGTCTCGACCCCTTTCGCCAAAATATTGTATTATATATATATACAGTGGCAGATCCAGGATTTTAGGTTCGTAGGTGCTTGAATTTTTTTGACTTAAAGTACTATCAATCACATTGTATAAGTGCATAAAAATTTAAAGATGATCATAAAAAGAAATTAATAAAAAAACTTGTAGTATTGATATTATAGACATCACGAGACTATAATGGATAATACAACTATCAATAAAAGAATGCGTTTTGCGTTTTAGACGAATTGTTGGTCTTCAAAAAGAGTCTGACCTTTAATTGGAATCCCTTTTTAAGTAGATTTTCTTGTTCTTTCTTTGAGATAGTAATTTAGATAAAGTAAAAAGAATTTTTTTTTTAAAAAGACAATACAAAGAGTCAGAAAAAAATAAATAGGTCTTATATACTGGAAAGAACATAATTTCCTAATTTTGTGGTCCAAAATAAGTGATTTTTTTCGGATTTCAAGAATAACTTAATGATGTTTTTCCTACATTGTCCTTGGAGTAAATAGTGTTGGAATATGTGTTAGGAGTGTTTATGTGAGATAATAAGGTTAAAATGATCAATTCTATTGCTAATTAATGCTAAAATGTGACTTTCTTAATATGTGTGAAAACATCAAAAGACAATACAAAGAGTCAGAAAAAAATAAATAGGTCTTATATACTGGAAAGAACATAATTTCCTAATTATTAGGGACTTGCTAGAAGCTAGAATAACTCTCGTTGCCCCCTTTCATAAACTTAAAACCATCTTTCTGGACCAAAGCACCCAGCAAACGTTTCTGCACAGCGGAAAAATAAATAATCAACGAAAAATAAATGACACAAAGAATTTAACGTGGTTCACCTAAAACGTTTAGGCTACGTCCACAAACCCGGCACTAACTTCCACTAAAACTTTTAGTAGGCTTACAAAGAGAGACTTCTCCAATAGTTTGGAGGTACAACAATTTCCCGAGCTCTACCCAAAATAGTGGCACACACAAAAGTGTTTCCCGAAAATACCCGACTAGTATTTTACTCACTATTTTGTCACTCCCCCTTTAGAAAAACTTCCTAAAGAAAAGCAAACTCTCTCTTTCTCTCTAACTCTTATACTTGAGTTATTGAATGTTTTTTTTTGGTGTGTTATACAATAAAATGGAAGGGGGTATTTATAGTTTTGAGATAGGGACCAAAAGTGCAAATCTCACCTACCAAGAAGGATCAATTTGCAATATTCACATCTCACCTACCTCACCTACCATCCATTGCATCATTGCTTACAACATGGGAAAAGTGGGAGGAAACTTCCTAACAATTCTCCCCCTTCCGACTACTTGGAGAATCCCCTATCCTTGCAGCTTTTCTGCAGAACTCAAATTTACCCTTTGGTACAGTTTTGGTCAACATGTCTGATCCGTTTTCATCTGTACGGATCTTTTCAAGCCGCAACATCTTCTTCTCTAACACATCCCTGATCCAATTATATCTAACATCAATATGTTTGGATCCGGAATGGAACGAGGCATTCTTCGCAAGGTGGATAGCACTTTGACTATCACAAAATAACTGATAACCGTCTTGCGAAAATCCAAGTTCAGTTAAGAACTTCTTCATCCACAGCAGTTCTTTGCAAGCCTCCGTTGTTGCAATAAATTCAGCTTCAGTAGTTGATAATTCAATACATTTTTGCAACTTTGATTGCCATGACACAGCTCCCCCTGAAAAATTAATCAAGTATCCCGAAGTTGATTTTCTAGAATCAACATCTCCGGCCATATCTGCATCAGTATAGCCAACCAACACAGGGTTGTCTTCTCCAAAACACAAGCATAGTTTGGAGGTTCCTCGAAGATACCTGAGAATCCACTTAACAACATCCCAATGTTCCTTTCCTGGATTAGAAAGAAATCTACTTACCACTCCTACAGCGTGAGCGATATCTGGCCGTGTACAAACCATGGCATACATCAAACTTCCTACTGCTGAAGCATATGGAATCCGCTCCATCTTTTTTGTACTTCTCCTGAGACAACCATAACTTATTGGCTTCTCGGTCTCGCATAATCCTCATCCCAAGGATTTGTTTTGCTGGCCCTAAGTCTTTCATGGCGAAGAACTTGCTTAGCTGCTCTTTCAAGCTATTAATTCGGGAAACATTTCGGCCAACAATCAACATATCATCCACATAGAGCAATAGGATGATAAAATCATCGTCAGGAAAACTTCTGAACGAACACACAATGGTCTGAAGTTGTCTTCTTGTAGCCATGTTGCCCCATCACCGACTCGAACTTCTTGTACCACTGCCTTGGTGCCTGTTTTAAGCCATAGAGGCTTTTCCTCAATCTACAAACGCAGTCCTCTTTCCCCTTTTGCTGGAAACCGTCCGGTTGCTCCATGTATATCTCCTCTTCCAAATCACCATGTAGGAAGGCGGTTTTCACATCCATCTGCTCAACCTCCAGGTTGAGGCTTGCTACTAATCCCAGCACCGTGCGTATTGAGGTCATTTTCACAACCGGTGAGAATATTTCATCAAAGTCTATACCTTTCCTTTGATTGAAATCTTTGACGACCAATCTTGCTTTGAATCTCGGACAGGAACTGTGTTCATCATGCTTGATCTTGAACACCCACTTATTCTTCAAAGCTCTCTTGCCTTTCGGCAACTTCACCAGGTCAAACGTCTTGTTCTCATGCAAAGACTTCATCTCGTCTTGCATGGCTTCTATCCACTTCTCCTTATGTTCATCATTAACAACTTCTTCAAAGCTATCAGGTTCTCCCCCATCGGTGAGTAACACATACTCATGTGGAGGATATCTGGTAGACTGTTGCACAATTCTTCCAGATCTTGTATGATAAGGAGGGTTGTTGAGGATTGCTGGTTGAGGTTGATCATCCTCGTCTGCATCATCATCACCATTATCCTCGTTACCTTCAGCATCTGCTGGTTCATCTTCATTTGGAAGATCAGGGGCTTCAGGTTGATTATCCTGAACATCGTCTCCAACTTGTCTCGGCACCATTGTTGGAGGCAACTCAAACTCAGCAGAATCATCGGTGGACTTCTCTACTTTGTCAATGTCTTCAATTGTTTGGTCCTCAACGAACACAACATCTCGACTCCTAACGAGCTTCTTCTGCACCGGATCATAGAACTTATAGCCAAGCATGTCTTGACCATAGCCGATGAATACACACTCCCTTGTCTTGACATCAAGTTTTCTCCTTTCATCCTTCGGAACATGGACATAGGCTTTGCAGCCAAATACCCGCAATTGATCATAAGAGATATCTCTTCCTGACCAAATCTTTTCTGGAGCCTCGTACTGAAGAGGGACACGGGGTGAATGGTTTAGCACATAGGCTGCTGTAACTAGTGCTTCACCCCAAAAAGCCTTTGGTAACTTTGAATGAGAGAGTAAACATCTGGTTCTCTCGATCAAGGTTCTGTTCATCCTCTCAGCCAAGCCATTCAACTGTGGAGTTTTAGGAGGTGTGAAGTGATGTCGAATACCATGCTCTTTACAGTAAGCATCAAATTGACCCTGGTATGCACCGCCATTGTCTGTCCGGATGCACTTCAACTTCTTACCGGTCTCTCTTTCCACCAAGGTCAGAAATTGTTTGAAAACTTGAAACACTTGATCCTTGGTCTTCAGCGTGTATACCCATGTCTTTCGTGAATGATCATCAATAAAGGTCACGAAATATCGGGCACCACCGAGGGATTTCTTGAAAGGCCCACATACATCTGAGTGTACCAGATCCAACACGTCTTGCTTTCTGGAAGGAGGGAATTTTTTGAACGAAACTCTGTTTTGTTTCCCAGCTAAACAGTCAGCACACTTCTTCAACTAGATCTGGTTTAGACTTGGTAAGGCGTTCTTCTTCACCAAACGCGCCATTGACTTTTCACTCATGTGGCCAAGACGTCTATGCCACAACTTGATATTGCTATCATTCTCCGCAACATTTATAACTTGTTGGGAGATGCTCGCCTGGGTCACGTATAACTTTGACTGCTTCGTGCCCCGCGCCACCACCAATGAGCCTTTCGTGAGCTTCCATTGGCCATTATGGAAGGTATTGCAGTAACCTTCCTCATCGAGCTTATTTACGGAGATCAGATTCAGGCGCATATCTGGAACATGCCTGACATCTCTTAAAAGTAGCTTCATCTCATTCATGGTCTCTAGGCAAACATCTCCTTTGCCTACAACTGTTGAGAAATTGGCATTTCCCATCTTTACACGACCGAAGTCTCCGGGTGTGTAAGATGAGAAGAGTTCTCTCCGTGGCGTTGCATGAATGGTAGCTCCACTATCAATCACCCATGTCGTCTCTTGGGTTGTCAGATTGATAATGTCGTCATCGTAGACAATGTTAAACTCACCAAAGGAGTTCGCTTCATCATCACTGATTTCTTCGGATTTCTCCTTTTCGCCTTTGTTCTTCTTCTGGTCATTCTGGAACTGTCGGCAAAATCTTTTGATATGGCCCTTCTTTTTGCGGTAATGGCACTCAACATGTGCAAATTTGTTGGATTTACCTTTGCTCTTATCTTTGTTACTCTAGCCCTTGTTTTATCTTCTCCCCCTGGTCGTAACAGCCAACACCTCTGATGAAGAAGATGATCCTTGTGATCGGCGTCTCATTTCTTCATTTAGAATGACACTCTTGACTGTCTCCATGTTTACCACACCGTTGGGTGCAGAATTGGTGATTGAAACCTTCAAGGTTTCCCATGACTCTAGGAGTGTTGCCAGCACCATAAGAGCAAGTACCTCGTCATCGAACTTTATGCCCATTCCCGACAACTGGTCGACAATCCCTTGTATTTTATTAAGGTGATCTGCCACAGTTGTCCCTTCTGCATATTTTACTTGCATTAATTTTGTCAAGTAAAATAATTTGTTGTTACCTGTTTTAGAGGCATACAACTCCTCGAGCTTGTTCCATAACGACCTTGCATGTGTCATACCAGAAATGTGGTTGTACACATTATCTTCAACAAATTGCCGTATGTAGCCGCACACTTGGTTGTGCTCAAATTCCCAGTCCTCGTCTGACTTGTCTTCAGGTTTCTGAGCACTGAACACCGGCAGGTGCATCTTCGTCACGAACAGGAGATCATTCATCATGTTTCTCCATAAGTGGTAATTTGTGCCGTTCAGATTGACCATCTTGCTTGTCATTGCCTCCATATTTCCGACGGTGAATAGTAACCATAGGTATGAATAGTGCTCGTATGGATGAATAGTACCCGTACGTATGAATAGTACTGTACGTATGAATAGTATTCTAACCAAAGCTCTGATACCACTTGTTAGGACCCGGTGGCACTAAACACTTCTGCACAGCGGGAAAAATAAATGATCAACGAAAAATAAATGACACAAAGAATTTAACGTGGTTCACCTAAAACGTTTAGGCTACGTCCACAAATCCGGCACCAACTTCCACTAAAACTTTTAGTAGGCTTACAAAGAGAGACTTCTCCAATAGTTTGGAGGTACAACAATTTCCCGAGCTCTACCCAAAATAGTGGCGCACACAAAAGTATTTTCCGAAAATACCCGACTAGTATTTTACTCACTATTTTGTCACTCCCCCTTTAGAAAAACTTCCTAAAGAAAAACAAACTCTCTCTTTCTCTCTAACTCTTATACTTGAGTTATTGAATGTTTTTGGTGTGTTATACAATGAAATGGAAGGGGGTATTTATAGTTTTGAGATAGGGACCAAAAGTGCAAATCTCACCTACCAAGAAGGATCAATTTGCAATATTCCCATCTCACCTACCTCACCTACCATCCATTGCATCATTGTCATAAACTTAAAACCATCTTTCTGGACCAAAGCACCCAGCAAACGTTTTGTTACTTATTTATTGCTATCTTCTTATAGCCGTTTCCTTAAAATTCAATATAATTATGCGCACTCTTTGTGGAGGTCAGTGGGTGCTTAAGCACCAATTTTGATTAATAGATCCACCTTGTATGTATGCAGTGGTAGAGCCACATTGACCCAAGAAGACACCCTTCGCCAGAAAACTATACTATATTGCTAAATAATTTTTTTTTGTTTTATGTATAATTACTATATGATGACTCCCCTTGATTTTACAATGTATCTAATTATTTATATTTTGACAACTCTTAATGAAAAATTCTGACTCCGCCACTGTATAAATATATGATCAAAATTATTTTTTATGCATAAATAGTAAATATTGAATCTCCTTGGCATGTTCATGTGTTTATTTTTTAATATTAATAATCTAAAAATTTCGACCCGCCACTGTGAATCAGCTAATCATGCCCCCTCTCTCTCTCTTATATTCAGTTCAAGTTTTACGCATGTTCCCTTCGCCTTACCCTAAATGGTAAAAGAATTGCCGGTCTAGTAACACCAGATTTTTAATTATATAACAAAATGAAAGAAAATTAATTTCGTAATGCCAAAAATGAGGCAAGAGGACGAACAGGAACTGGGAGCGCAGAACAGGAGGTTCTAGCTACGTTCACATATGAATATCATCTAAAAAACTAAAAAATACACTTAGTAGAAATGCATCAGCTAGCCAGTTTAATCTAGTAACACCAGATTTTTAATTATATAACAAAATGAAAGAAAATTAATTTCGTAATGCCAAAAATGAGGCAAGAGGACGAACAGGAACTGGGAGCGCAGAACAGGAGGTTCTAGCTACGTTCACATATGAATATCATCTAAAAAACTAAAAAATACACTTAGTAGAAATGCATCAGCTAGCCAGTTTAAAGAGCTGAGATTTTGAAATTAGTCAGTGTGTTTTGAATTTCAATTTTTCAAGATAAAATGTTCTGAGTTGTCTTGAAGTTGAGATTTTTAATTAAAAATTTCAGAACAAAATACTGGCTAATTTCTAAATAGTATCCCAAGAATGATTATGTGTGCACTAGCCCCCAAAAAAAATACTTTGTTGGTCCATGAAAAGAATTAACCCACGCATTAGGAGATGTATTGAGACACAATATATAATTAAAAAAAAACTAAATAAGAAAGAACAATTGTTGCTTCCTATTCTTGCAAGTTTGCATCTTGTATTCATTTATTTTCTAGCCAAATGTATTCTATACTAAGCTCATTTTTCGCTGGAATTGATAAATTTTGCTTTAATATAAGATGGAACCAGGGATATCCTAACTACTTTCTCAGACAGCATGTATCTTTATTGATGATCTTAATGTGTCATTCCTCTATTAAAGCACCAAACATATGTCATTTGAGTTGTGGGCTAACGTACAAATGGGTTGGTCTGGTATGAGAAGTTATGGGAAAGAGACCTCGAGGATCGGCTTAAAAAAGCCAAGCATCAATTGGTTCCGGTTTCCGTCGATGATTTCACCAAAATATTCATGTCTAACAAATTCAAGAATTGGATGTGTATATAATAATTAGAAAAAGTAAATAATAAATTTGGACGGTTACTAATCATTTTTCTTAGAATCTATTCACGTTTACACTTTACAAGACAGTTGATCGATTGTACTTAACTTTTAGTCCTGATAATAGAATTCACAAATCTCGAATAAATCATTTTATCCAAGATCTCGCAAATATATACTAATATTATATTTAGAACTCAGTCACTAACACTTGGAATCATTGTTCTTAAATCTGAAATCCATAACGTTAAAATTCTGACTTCGCCTCTGACGTCAATGTATTGCCCAGCACTTAATGCCCATAGGCCAATCTATATAATATGATAGTCTCACTACAATGATAGAAACAAATAAATGAAAGCAGACCTCAGCTTTCAGATCCATATACATTGAATTTGTTTAAATCTAGAAATTATTGTTTTTCTAAATTTTAAGGAGTATAATAAATATATTATCTTTTTTTTTCGTCGAACAAATAAATATATTATCTCACTACAATGCTAGAAGAAAATATAGCTCAGCTTTAGCATCTATAGGCATCAAACTTATTTAAGCTTAAAAAAATGTTGACGTTTAAGATATACTGTTTTCATGAAATTTGAATGTCAACGTTTTATTTCTTCTTAAATTTCAAGATATTTGGATCGAGTTTTCTTATATTAAGGATTATTTTATAAAAAATTTATGAAATAACATTATTAAAGTTAATTCACGAGGTTGATATATTATTTCTCACAATTAGCGAGTTAAATATCTCACAAGAAAAGGGACTATTCCTAAATACTCAAAATCCCAGATAATTTATCTATACTTAAAAGCCAAAAACAATGGCTTCTCATGAATCCAAGTGTCAAAGGTAAGCAATACACACGTGTCACATTAGGACATTCATCCTAATTTATAGGAACTTTAAAAAACCAATTACAATTTTTTTTAAATTAGGATTAGGAGGAAGATTAAATTTTATTTATAAGAAATAAACAAAAGTCAATTCATTCCTTCCAAAACCTTCATTGCTCCTCTCTATAAATAACCGTCAGTGCTCCATTTTATTTTTAGGAATTAAAAACAAGGAAAACTAATTACAATTTAAATTAGGATTAGGATAGCAACAGTAATTTAATTTATTTTAAATAAAAAACAAAATCATTTTTTAAAAAACCGTCTGTTTTGTTCGAAATAAATAGTAAGTTACAAATACGAGTTAAAAATTTATTTTTGTTATAATTACTATTTGAAGAAAACAATTGAAAAAATGGTATATAAAAAACGGTTGGCATTACTTTAAAACCGTCACTTTTACCCATATTTGTAGGACGTTTAAACAAAAGAATTACAAATTTATTGCTATTAGGTTTAGGAATGTCACGACCCTAGTTCACCAAATCAGGAACCATAAAATGGTTCAGTTTACATCAAAACTGTCACGTTTTAAAATTTCCATTGTATTTGAATTTTATATTTTTTAAAGGTGAAATACTATAAAAACAAAAATATTTTTATACACTTTGATAACTCTGATTATAACTGTCGTTCCATATTCCCATTCACTTAGCCTAAATTTACGTCGCATAAATACCATACCTTCAACCCACTTTCCCACTTACCAATTACAGATTTTTTCAACTGCTAAAAACTCAAAATACATATATCTTCCTCAACTCTACAATCTGCATTCCTAATTCCCTTTCTTATATAACGATTTCCACAAAACCTTATATCTATGCAAAAGATGGCTACTAACTTTGATTTCATTAAAGATATAACTATTTCGAAGATGCAATGGAAGTTACAAGTTTGTGTTGTCTGGTTGTGGGAAGTACCAGATCGTTTTAATCCAGGCACTATTTTTCGATTGAATTGGTTCTACAAGATGAAAAGATATTTTAAATTTTTTTTTTTACCAGGATAATTCAGGTTCAGTTTTGGAATTGTTGTTCCATTATAGATAAATTTGTTTAGGTCGTCTAAATTGTTATATCACTATAATATCATAGAAGTTATTGTTGTAAAAAAGCTTTACGATTTAATTTGTTTCGGTTATTAAGTGCTCACTAAAATTCCGTTTCTTTCACTTTGACGCAAACATTAGTACTTCAGTATTGTTTACTACTCATGCCGCAATCTTTAAGTTTACAGTTTTTTTTCCAATGAAATCATAATAAATGCAGAATCTATATGTATTCATTACAGTATTGTAACTTCTGTAACTTGTGTCAACTTTGTGTCTTAATGCCATACTGGCCACTTAGTGTACATGACAAATTTGATTTCGTGTATTGTTATTTATTTTTTACCCGTTTAGATTGGTGTTATTCGCTCATAATTATTACAGCACCATAAAAAATCCAAATTACAAATGATGTGAAATGTTAATATGTGGTAAAACTATAAATTTGTATCCACACATCATTTATTTTATAAATTAGTATTAATATAAATTTATAATCTCTGTTAAGTCAAATAATTTATTTATTTTTGTAGGAAGATCGGATAAGTGCTTCTATAGGAAAGTCAGTTTTGCATCTTTTCAAAACACAAATTACTGAGCTTGGATTATATTACATGGCAAACTTTATCGTTTGTCATAATAAGGAGAAGTTCAACAGCACGAAACACAGGTTGAGGCTGACGTTCACTCAACGAACAACTTTGTCTGAAACAACGGACCCACTATTCCCAATGAATATCTTTGCATTACGACCATATGACGAATTAATAAATAAGGTTGACGTGAACGGGACTGAATTATTTGGTAATATAAATTTTATGTCCCTATTGTAATTATACATGTATCTATATATTTGTTTTAACAATTTGTTTTCCTATAGATGTGATAGGAGATATTGTCAATTTTAGTGAGGTAAAAATGCAAAATCAAGGAGAAATTGTTAGGAAGTTTATGGATGTTGAACTAGAAGATGACGCGTAAGAATAAATTTGCAACTACTAATTAACTCTTGATTTGTTAATTACATATTCTACTATTACATTTTTATTTGTATTTCACAGGAGGAAGAAGTTGTCTGCTACATTTTGGGGTGAATTTGTGGATGCAGTTGTACCTCATCTTTTAAGTGCAAATAACCAGCCTATTATTGTTGTTATGCAGCTCATAAAAGCCCATAAATATCAACGTAAAAAGCAATTACCAAATTTACAATTACATAGTCAGAGTTAATCATTATATCTTACAGAAGCGTTGTTTTGTAGATTCATATTCTGTGCGCAATATATGGAATGCATCAAAGCTATGGATTAACCCAAGTTCACCTCAATCTGATGAATTTAAAATACGGTTCAATAAATACACATATACATTAATTTTTTTAATATATTATAATGGTTACACACTCAAATAATATTTTGAAAGTACACATGTAACTATTTTATTCATTCATAACCACAAATTGCTTTCTGTCCGGGATAATATCTCCGAGAGGCTGACTCAAACCATATCACAACAAAGTAACTTAATCTCGGATGAGATGCAGAAGGGCATTGTTCAAGTTAAAACAATTAGCCAATTAATGGAGTGTGTGCAAGTGAGTAAAGTAACTTATTTAATATTAATTTAAATTGTGTTTCATTTTATATAATTATTTAAATTACATATTGATATGAAGTTGGAAATCTTTTTTTTTGTTTTAGCTTCTTTTTTAAAAACATAAGATGGCAATATCTTTTTATACCTACTTCCCTGATTCCCTATATATGTCAAATAATTTATGCGTAAATTTTAACGTTTCAGTTTATATTAAATTTGATTGTTCAAGTCAGTAGTTTGGGTCCGGAGTAGTTTTGGAGTTAAATGAATACTTCATCTCTTAGTTAGAAAGTTATGCTAGAAAAGTCAACCTGAAGTTGACTTATGATTAAACGAATTCGGATTTAGATTTTTATGATTCGATTAGCTTCGTCGGGTGATTTTAGACTTAGGAGTGAGTCCAGAATGTAATTTAGAAGTTCGTGGTAGAATTGGGCTTGAGTTAGCGTAAGTCGGTAGTTGGACTTTATTATGTGTAAATATATAAAGTACTATATTACATAAATAGATGTTGGGCCTAATTTACAAATATAATAATAATAAATAAATAAAAAAAGAGATGATGGGTTTGACAACGTCAATCTAAGTTAGGCTTTCCAATATTTATTAGTTTACCTTGCCATGAGCAAATTGGATTAGGAGAGGAGTAGTACTTATATTTAACCCTAGAAGTCAAGAAAAAATAGTAGTTTCGGCAGATCAGTGACGGCAAATTGATTGCTAAGGTATTAACTTCATTCTCTTTCTTTTCGATACTTTTTGTTCAAGATTAGCACTTCTCACCTTGGACTTAAGTGGATACACCCAATTTGAGTAAAAGTGTAAATTCAGCTGAGATTTATTAAAAAATAGACGGAAGATTTATCACAAACTGCTTTATTTTTATTTTGTCTTCACTACACATTTAACATGCAGATTCTGATGTGACAACTTTTCCTTCTCCTCTGGTCATATAGTTTTAGTTTGGACATAACCACCAGGGTATTAAATGTGGTATTAAGATTCCTTTGGGTCCATTATTATATATATACTTTGACTAAGTTTAGTGTGGTGATACTATTATCAAAAAAGTAGAATGGTGAAACATAATAATTTAGTGATAAGTAATCACTACCAGATATATAACTCAGTCAAAAATAAGGAGGAATGATTATGAGATGATTGGATTTCAAGGATCAAATAATTTTAAAAATCTGGAAATAGTTTATTAATACATACTCATGTTTTTACAGCACATTAGTGAAGAACATATTTTGACGTGAATATAATAGCTACTGTTTGGAATCCTTACTCTTAATTTGTATAGATTCTTCTTTGGTTAAGTCCATTGGAATACAAATTCTAACTTACGGATATTTAATTGGAGATTAAGTTGAATTGTGATATTGAAGTATGGTTTACTTTTATAATTTATGATTTGTTGAGTGAAATATTAATAGTTGTCAATAAGATGGGAATTTTGGACGAACAAGGATTTTCGTACACTTATACAGTGAAATTGAACCTATTTAATAACTACAGTATTGGATGTATTTATTGTTAAGTACATATAATATAGTTGTCAATCATGATGTAATGATTCCAAGTAATGATGAAGGCAATGATAAAGTAATATAAATTATATGGTACAAGTTATGGTATAGTTGTGCAGCTACTACTGTTCGGCACTTTTGAAGCACTACTGACCATGTTCATGTACAAATTATTTATTAATTGGATTGGAGATTGACTTTTATTTTTACTTGTCGTGATATTATGAAAATTATTCACCTAAACTAATTAGGACGTGTTATGCAATATTGTGGATAGATTCGGAATTTTTGGAGACCGAGTCGAGGGACGAGGGCATCCCGAAGTAGGATTTTATGTTGTTAAGGTAAGTAACAATTTTAACTCTGGCTTTGAGGGTATAAACATGGAGAAATTAATATCATGTGATTGTTTGGTGGTGATACCCACGCTAGGTGACGGGCGTGTGGGTGTGCACTGCGAGGGATTGAGACTTGGTCCATCCCGTGAGGCCTTATGGCCATCTTCTGTATTTACGTAGTTACTTGTTGTTGAACTTGTCTGGCTTTATGTTAGAGATCATGCTTAGGCTTAATTATTTCATGCTCACTTTATTTGTACCCAGTCATAGAAATTATTGTACTTGTTTACCTCAGTATCTATTATTCGCTAATATGTTGTGATACTTGATGTGGATTGTGTTCCCTTATTTGTTGATGATGGTAAGGCTAGTGAGGTACATGATTGAGTGAGGCCGAGGGCCTGGTTGTGAGGATATTAATACCATAGCGCGTGAGTTGTCCGCGTAGCACGTGAGTTGACCGTGCGGGTCCAGGTATTAATGCCATAGCGCGTGAGTTGTCCGCGTAGCATGTGAGTTGACCGTGCGGATCCGGGTATTGATATGATGGCACGTGAGTTGTCCGTGCTTAGCGCTTGGGCTTTGGGAGCCCCTCCGGAGTCTGTACACACCCCCCAGTGAGCGTAGAGTGTTGAGTGTGGAGTGTTGAGTGCGAGTGCTGAGTGATGGAGTGACATTGCTATGAGGTTACATTTACTTTTGTTGTTGCTACACTTACCTATTGATTTCTTTGTGATACTTGTTGGTTTTATGAAATTTACCTATTTATTCATGTTTATTGTAAATTGTGAAAATAAATAATTGGACTACTTTTCTCAGCTCGTCAATACTGCTCAATTCCTTAGTTATTTTTGTTACTACTGAGGTGGTAGTACTCATAGTACTCCCTGCACTATATGTGCAGATCCAGGTGAGTTAGAGCGCGGCGATCGTTGAGTTCAGGCCGACTATCTTTGAAGACTGCAAGGTAGCTGCTAGCGTCCGCATGACCTTGTTAATCATCTTGTCATTTCTTGTTTTAGACAATTATATTTCTTAGTTCCTAGTTTTAGACGCTCATGACTTAGTGACACCCCGATGTTTGGGACTCGTTTCCGTATTTTATATTAATTATATTTGGAGTTGATTAGTTTATGAGAAATTCAAATGTTGAAAATGTTTTATTAAATTCTTATTATCGATTTAGTAGTAATATTTTGGGAATAGGCTTGCCTTGTAACACGATAGGCGCCATCACGACCGTGGTAGATTTTGGGTCGTGACAAGTTGGTATCAGAGCCTAGGTTACATAGGTCTCACGAGTCATGAGCGGGTTTAGTAGAGTCTTGCGGATCGGTACGGAGACGTCTGTACTTATCTTTGAGAGGCTACAGAACCCTTAGGAAATTTCACATTCTTTGATTCTTGTCGCGCGTTCTGTGTATTCTAGTAACTGAACATTTATTATTTCATTCTCTCACAGATGGTGAGGATTCGTGCTACCGGTCAGGAGGGACAATCATCCGCACGGGCCGCAAGAGGCCGAGGCCGCGGAAGAGGCCGAGACCGCGGTAGAGGTCGTGGTAGGGACGGAGATATCGCCGGTGCAGTAGCTGGTGCAGCACCTGCAGTTCCCCCAGTTGTTCCCGCTCAGGATCAGGTCCCCGAGGTAGAGGTTCCAGCAGGACCAGCTCAGGCACCACCTGTGCCTATTGTTATTCCAGGCCTTCAGGAGGCCCTGGCCCAGATTTTATCAGTGTGTACAGGCCTTGCTCAGGCGGTTTCAGCCACTACGGCTGCAGCTACTTCTCAGGCCGGGGGAGGCACTCAGACTCCCGCTGCTCGGACACCTGAGCAGGTAGTTCAGGGACTTCAGACACGAGGGGCACCTCCAGCCCAGCCGGTTGCAGCTGCTCAGGACTATGTTGCTCCTGTAATGCTAGAGGACGAGCAGCGCAAACTGGAGAGGTTTGGGAGACTCCATCCTCCGTCATTTAGTGGTGCCGAGGGTGAGGATGCACAGGGTTTCTTGGACAAGTGTCAGAGAATGCTTCGGACCGCGGGTATTCTGGAGACTAGTGGGGTCTCATTCACTACTTTCCAGTTTTCTGGGGCTGCACTTAATTGGTGGGAGGCTTACGAGAGGCGTAGGCCGGTTGGCGCAGCGCCTATTTCTTGGCAGCAATTCACCGTTCTCTTTCTAGAGAAGTTTGTACCGGAGTCCCGCAGAGAGGAGCTTCGCAGGCAGTTTGAGCAGCTTCGTCAAGGTGAGATGTCTGTTACACAGTATGAGATGCGGTTCTCTGAGTTGGCTCGTCATGCGGTCTGGTTTGTTCCCACAGACCGAGAGAGGATTAGGAGGTTTGTAGATGGCCTCGGGTTTCAGCTTCGATTGCTTATGACCAGGGAGAGAGTATCTGGTTTTACCTTTGATGTGGTTGTTGATATTGCTCGACAAATTGAGATGGTTCGAGGTCAGGAGAGGGCTGAGAGGGAGGCTAAGAGGCCTCGTGGTCAGGGTGATTTCAAAGGTTCTCCTCGGGGAGGTCAGCTTCAACAAGGTCAGTTTCAGCAGAGTCACTCATCATTCAGTGCATTGCCAGTGCAAGATTCTCATTATGCCCCGCCCGGTCAGGCATCATCGGGTAATTCTGTTGGGCATCGGGAGCAACAGTTTCGTCAGAGGAGAGGTTGTTTCGAGTGCGGGGATTTTGGTCACATTGCAAGATATTGCCCTAGGCTGTCGAGTGGGACCCCACAGCAGGGTGCCGGACCGCCCACACCAGCACCAGTTCCTCCACCACCCGCCCAGCCAGCTAGGGGTGGAGTTCAGCCAGCTAGGGGCGGAGCCCAGCCAGCTATGGATCGCCCGAGAGGGGGAGGTAGATCAGGGGGTGGTCAGGCCCGTTTCTATGCACTTCAAGCCGGGCCAGACACTATTGCTTTAGATGCCAAAATTTCAGGTATGTTCTTTTGTTGGACTCGTTCGAGGACGAACGTTTCTTTTAGAGGGGGAGGATGTAACGACCCGATCGTTCATTCCGAGATCCCATATTTCTATTTCTTTATGTGTTATTCAGTTGTGTTGAGTTGTATCGAGTCGGTAGGTTTGGGTCCGGAGTAGTTTTGGAGTGAAATGAATACTTCGTCTCTTAGTTAGAAAGCTAAGTTAGAAAAGTCAACCTGAAGTTGACTTATGATTAAACGAATTCGGATTTAGATTTTTATGATTCGATTAGCTTCGTCGGGTGATTTTAGACTTAGGAGTGAGTCCAGAATGTAATTTAGAAGTTCGTGGTAGAATTGGGCTTGAGTTAGCGTAAGTCGGTAGTTGGACTTTATTATGTGTAAATATATAAAGTACTATATTACATAAATAGATGTAGGGCCTACTTTACAAATATAATAATAATAAATAAATAAAAAAAGAGATGATGGGTTTGACAACGTCAATCTAAGTTAGGCTTTCCAATATTTATTAGTTTACCTTGCCATGAGCAAATTGGATTAGGAGAGGAGTAGTACTTATATTTAACCCTAGAAGTCAAGAAAAAATAGTAGTTTCGGCAGATCAGTGACGGCAAATTGATTGCTAAGGTATTAACTTCATTCTCTTTCTTTTCGATACTTTTTGTTCAAGATTAGCACTTCTCACCTTGGACTTAAGTGGATACACCCAATTTGAGTAAAAGTGTAAATTCAGCTGAGATTTATTAAAAAATAGACGGAAGATTTATCACAAACTGCTTTATTTTTATTTTGTCTTCACTACACATTTAACATGCAGATTCTGATGTGACAACTTTTCCTTCTCCTCTGGTCATATAGTTTTAGTTTGGACATAACCACCAGGGTATTAAATGTGGTATTAAGATTCCTTTGGGTCCATTATTATATATATACTTTGACTAAGTTTAGTGTGGTGATACTATTATCAAAAAAGTAGAATGGTGAAACATAATAATTTAGTGATAAGTAATCACTACCAGATATATAACTCAGTCAAAAATAAGGAGGAATGATTATGAGATGATTGGATTTCAAGGATCAAATAATTTTAAAAATCTGAAAATAGTTTATTAATACATACTCATGTAGTTACAACACATTAGTGAAGAACATATTTTGACGTGAATATAATAGCTACTGTTTGGAATCCTTACTCTTAATTTGTATAGATTCTTCTTTGGTTAAGTCCATTGGAATACAAATACTAACTTACAGATATTTAATTGGAGATTGAGTTGAATTGTGATATTGAAGTATGGTTTACTTTTATAATTTATGATTTGTTGAGTGAAATATTAATAATTGTCTATAAGTTTGAAATTTAGGGAAACAAGGATTTGGTACACTTATACAGTGAAATTGAACCTATTTAATAACTACAGTATTGGATGTATTTATTGTTAAGTACATATAATATAGTTGTCAATCATGATGTAATGATTCCAAGTAATGATGAAGGCAATGATAAAGTAATATAAATTATATGGTACAAGTTATGGTATAGTTGTGCAGCTACTACTGTTCGGCACTTTTGAAGCACTGCTGACCATGTTCATGTACAAATTATTTATTAATTGGATTGGAGATTGACTTTTATTTTTACTTGTCGTGATATTATGAAAATTATTCACCTAAACTAATTAGGACGTGTTATGCAATATTGTGGATAGATTCGGAATTTTTGGAGACCGAGTCGAGGGACGAGGGCATCCCGAAGTAGGATTTTATGTTGTTAAGGTAAGTAACAATTTTAACTCTGGCTTTGAGGGTATAAACCTGAAGAAACTAATATCATGTGATTGTTTGGTGGTGATACCCACGCTAGGTGACGGGCGTGTGGGTGTGCACTGCGAGGGATTGAGACTTGGTCCATCCCGTGAGGCCTTATGGCCATCTTCTGTATTTACGTAGTTACTTGTTGTTGAACTTGTCCGGCTTTATGTTAGAGATCATGCTTAGGCTTAATTATTTCATGCTCACTTTATTTGTACTCAGGTCATAGAAATTATTGTACTTGTTTACCTTAGTATCTATTATTCGCTAATATGTTGTGATACTTGATGTGGATTGTGTTCCCTTATTTGTTGATGATGGTAAGGCTAGTGAGGTACATGATTGAGTGAGGCCGAGGGCCTGGTTGTGAGGATATTAATACCATAGCGCGTGAGTTGTCCGCGTAGCACGTGAGTTGACCGTGCGGGTCCAGGTATTAATGCCATAGCGCGTGAGTTGTCCGCGTAGCATGTGAGTTGACCGTGCGGATCCGGGTATTGATATGATGGCACGTGAGTTGTCCGTGCTTAGCGCTTGGGCTTTGGGAGCCCCTCCGGAGTCTGTACACACCCCCAGTGAGCGCAGAGTGTTGAGTGTGGAGTGTTGAGTGCGAGTGTTGAGTGATGGAGTGACATTGCTATGAGGTTACATTTACTTTTGTTGTTGTTGCACTTACCTATTGATTTCTTTGTGATATTTGTTGGTTTTATGAAATTTACCTATTTATTCATGTTTATTGTAAATTGTGAAAATAAATAATTGGACTACTTTTCTCAGCTCGTCAATACTGCTCAATTCCTTAGTTATTTTTGTTACTACTGAGGTGGTAGTACTCATAGTACTCCCTGCACTATATGTGCAGATCCAGGTGAGTTAGAGCGCGGCGATCGTTGAGTTCAGGCCGACTATCTTTGAAGACTGCAAGGTAGTTGCTAGCGTCCGCATGACCTTGTTAATCATCTTGTCATTTCTTATTTTAGACAATTATATTTCTTAGTTCCTAGTTTTAGACGCTTATGACTTAGTGACACCCCGATGTTTGGGACTCGTTTCCGTATTTTATATTAATTATATTTGGAGTTGATTAGTTTATGAGAAATTCAAATGTTGAAAATGTTTTATTAAATTATTATTATCGATTTAGTAGTAATATTTTGGGAATAGGCTTGCCTTGTAACACGATAGGCGCCATCACGACCGTGGTATATCTTTTTATACCTACTTCCTGGATTCCCTATATATGTCAAATAATTTATGTGTAAATTGTAACGTTCCTGTTCATATTAAATTTGATTGTTCACTCTCTAAATGTTGTCCAAAAACATTACAATAATACGAAGCACAAGGTTATCTTAGTTGTTTTATTGTTGTACTGTAGGATTACGATGTCATATCTATAAAAATATTCGCATAGTTGTTTTATTTGTTCCGTTTAGAATTCGGTTAGACGGTGATGAAATATGTGCCTTCTGAAACTCATTATTCTCTGCATTATTATTTAACGGCAAAAACGGGGTGGTAACTCACGTGACGACGAGCCGGGTCGTCACAATTATTAAAGAGAGTTATATTTTTGTTGTAAGTTGTCGATACCATAAATTGATGAAATAATAATTACCACAGCTTCTTATACCTAATCATATGACCGCAACTATTTTTCAAGATGTATGTCAGCGTGTTTGGAAGTTGTAGATAAAGTATATGTAGCACATAAGTAGTTGTGGCGCTTTGGTCAAACCAAATAAATAAAACATAATTTTGCTCCTCATTTTCTTCCAAGATTACATATATTGCGCTCCTCCTTTTTTAAATGCTTAGGTAGTTTTAGAGTTGTATAATTTGGTTCATACCATGTTTAGTATTTCACTACAACTTGGTACAACCTAACAAGTAAAGGCATATTCCTTACCATATCAACACTTACACTCTAAAGTCATGTAAAGTACATCCTCTAACTTATAACAATGACATGTCGGATCAACTCATCTAAATCACAATCCATACGATGTACATACAAACCATTGGACCTGTCAATGAATTGCCAAATGGACCATATTTCACTTTCTGTATAAACAACATTATAAGTTATTTTTTGGGTATTAGTGTTCGACCTTTGAAGTTGTAAACAGTTTTGCCCCATTTCTTAAATACAAAAAAATAAATTACACTAATGTTATGTCTTTAACAGAGTAATACAGCTTTCTGTATATGTGTTTTCCTTACATTCATCTATCAATTCATTGAAAACTCTTATATCAATTTATTAAACAGGAAGGTCCATGTTGGATTGTCGCAAGTATAGAGAATTTAGAACTAGAAAAAGGATGGTCGTACGTCAGCTGCAAGAAGTGTCAAAAGAAGGTTGATAAAATAGGAAATCTTTATCAATGCCCAAACCTCAAATGTAAACATGAAGATTATTCTGCAATTATTAGGTAAAACCATCATCTATATTTGCTTAAAATATAAAATTTCTTCCATTAAATATGAAATCAACTATGTTTTTAGGTACAAGCTTCAGGTTAGGGTACTTGATACAACCGGATCTGTTTCCCTATTGCTTTGGGACCGTGAAACCATGTTTCTCATTGCTAAATCCGCAAAAGAATTGAAGGAAGGGTATCTTCAGGTATATACAATAATTAGTTTTAACTATGTATTTTGCAAAATTTTAAGTCAACATTTAATTGTAGGATACTGGCTTACTTTTTAAAATTTTAAATTCGATTCATACACTACAATAATCTTGTAAACAAACCTTTGTTTAGTTATAAAATCTATGAATGCTATATCACATATAGGCTGCTGCAATATGAAAGTACAAAACAGCAGCAACACAAAAATATGGTATTTCGTCTCTGTGACAGGTTTGTTTGCGATATCAACATACTTGGGTTGTTGTTCCAGTACATGTTTCACGGCTGATATTGTAAAGACCACTTAGCCGCACAGAAAACTGCATACTGTACCTAATGTATCTCACCACAATGTCAATGCCGACTACAACCATATTCAATCGCTCCTCTATCCTGGATAATATCATAATCAGTTTTTTTAAAGAGCTAAACATTTCAAAAGATTATAAACCATTACTGCAGAAGAGGAGGACAAATATTTAAACCAACTAATGTTATAATGGGTAATTATAGGATTCATCTTATCGATTTTTCTTGTGTGATATAGGTTTCAACTATCCGCAATTTGCTTACTTCTGACATTTAAGGTATGCTCAATCTATTAATGTATATACAAGGTTTTCAATCTATTGACAAAACATGTGTTCTACATATTTACACCTTTATTTGTGTTTTCCTTGCTTTCAAGTACTAAGCGACACTCATCTGAGGTATATATATTTCTGCAGTTGTCATCCCTGATCGGCCACTTGCCTTAAATTGGTTTTTTCCTGATTATCCATCCAAGGCTGCCATTGTATATGATAACAATCATCGTCCTGACTTACATGCCTTTCTCCCCAACAATATTCCTGCTGAATAACATTTAGTTCACATATAACTTTAGATCTTCAACACACTTCAGGGGGAGAGAAGGCTTTGAAAAGCTATGCGTGATAAGGTTGGTTGTATTATCCCACTTAACGTTAAACAAGTGAAGTGCATTTGATACGTAAAATTCTAAATTCCTTATTACTCAATTCCATTGCTAAACTGTCATCTATCTTTCCATTTATTGTTTAAAGATGTCTCACTTGCAGGTGTAGAAGCAGAAAGTGTACACTGCTGTTTCTCGTGTCCGTAATGGAAGCAGAGTCACAGTTTACTATAATGATTCCAATTCAATTATTAATGATAAACCTGAAATACGTTCAGATGTTCATTTAATAGTTTTTATCAGTGCCTACGCCCATTGCCGGCTCCAAAACTGTTGCATCCTGCAAATACCACACATGTCAAACCAAATGGTTATTTTTTGTTTAATCTCATGTCTTTTTTCAATCAGTAGTTGACTGTTCTATCATCATAACTTCAAGTAGAAATATTTCATACATGCTTAGCAGTATCTTTAATGTTAGAACAAAATAGAATTTGAGTTGCACTTTTTTGCATATATTTCGCTATTTTACTAATCAAATAAACAGCTCTCTGTACCTGCTAGCTAGAATGCAAACATGTGATTCAAAAACTTAGTATCCTAACAAGTAGATAAGGTAATTTAACCCTATGTCAGTCTGCTTATATAAATACATGACTATGAATATTATGAGTCGTAGTACTATCTTTGAACCACAAATGTATCTTCTGTAAATATGAGTTATAAATTAACACTTAATATGAAATGAATTCTGCAGGATCATAGTTTACGTTTGAATGAATAAATTTTTCGTTGGGTGAAATTGCATCAGCAGTACTTGGTTTCCTAAACTTTCAGTGTAATCACTTGCCAATATACAATCACAAGTGATAACTACAAGCAGAATGAAACGCAATGTTACACGTCTTTTGTTAACTTTACAAACCCCTATCGATTACAAACACAAATAAGTTGTAATAGTGAAACTTCTGTTTGTCACACTAAGGAGCTACAAATGAGAACAAATGTCCTATTAATTACATTGAACAACAAATGCCATTTGTCTTCCAATTTGTCTTTGTTAATATTAGTTTTATTACATAAATCAATTGAAATTGTTCATGTTATGTTTCCAAATACATGATGCTTGTTGTATGCAACATCAATAACGTTGAACCAAAATAAATAAAATAGAGAAATGAAATTTTGCAGCAGTTAAAGCCCTCCTATTACAAAAACTTTCCGATACGACACATAACTCTTCTAAAAATAAATTGCTGCACTAAGTAATCGTCTCTTCTCCTTAACGTTTCACAATACAATAAATTAATGAAATATACCTGTTAAATAAACTTATATAGCATAACTATTCAAGTTTCAAGTAGTTAACGAGCATTTGATTTAAAATATGTTGCTATATAGGTAAACCTTTCATAAATTTCAGAAATTAAATTAACAATTATCAGCTGATACTTCTAAAACTATCCCACAGTTCACTTTATATGAAGCGCTACTTTTTATACACGCAACAGCGTAAAAGTTCTTCACTTTGCCGCAAACATCGCAACTTCAGTTTCTTACGCTGCCAAAGATTTAACAGAAATGACCACGTTTATTTTTATGTTTGTCATGTTCGATTTCTGAAGTTTATAACTGTCTCTATTAACCATTTGTAACGTTCATTGCAATTATCCTATTTATTCGATTGTTGTTAACTTTTTTTACATACTCACAGTTTTGTTTCTCTTATAATTGGAATAAGCAGTTATTTCTATAAACTATTTCCCCACAACTCTTCCCACTACCATCAACAATCCCCATTTTCCTACCCACTACTTCATCTTTTATATTTTTCCAGCAGTTAACATACTAATTATAAATACACAACTTCAACGTCATTATGGTTAAAAATAATTCAATTGAATATGCTCCAGGAACGATCAACAACAGTTTCAGGTTTGTTTTCTATTACTACAATTATCTTTTACTTTACTACATTTAATCTATTTATAGGTACATTTTAATTGAGATAACACTTATTTTTTTAAAATAAATAATTACATCTTGCATAACTATAGTATAGAATGTTGATTTTCTTAAAACAAATTCAACTATAGATATGGTCAATATAATATTGGAAGAATAATTCGTGTCCATATTGCATACAATGTGAATGTGAAGAAATATTGAAAGTAACTTCTGCTATTATCGATTTGATACATTTGTTATATATGTTTTGCAGTTGTAGCTTGAGGGAGCTTTTGTAATACGTAAAAATTCAAATTCACTATCCCAATTATATATTGAGTGCTTTAGATTTCAATATATCATACATTTCTTTACATGAATTTACTTCATTTTATGTGGTTCGGATATTTTATTATGTAAAAAATTCAACTGTATTTTCATTTTATTAGTTAGCTTAATTAGATTACATTGCGTAGTAATTTACCATAACATTCACTATGTTTTTATATTATTTTTCACATGCCTACACTTCTTTTAACTTATAACGTTTTCCCACTTCATTTTAATATTGCAAAGACCAAATTTTAAACATTTCAAAAAAATAACACTTTGTAATTTAAATTAAATTTTTGTCGTTCCATAGAAAACAAATGAATCTTTATATCCTCTATACATGTTTCATCTTCATAAAGTTTAACAATTTTGTTTTAAATGTTTATATAAATCCTTTATTATTTCCAACAAATATGCATTTCATAAATGATCACAACGATTTGTTATATAAAATCTTATTGTTTTATTATTCTTCTTTCAGATATGGCTAAACAGGAAATGATTCAAATTACTCAAAATTCAAAAATCCAAATTCAACAAAAGGGCCAACGTAGAAGGTCTCGCCGTCGCAGGGTTTATTCCTTGAATAAATCGGACTCAAAGGCTCAAGTTATCAAGAAAATTCCAATATCTATATAAAACAAGTTAAGAGATGAAAGGGCAAAAAGAAGGGAAAAAGATAAAAAATTAAGAGAGCTTAGGCATTCAATAGACGAAAAAATTAGAAATTATCAAATTACTCGAGATCATCTTATTGAATCCATAGACAAAATTGAACTATTAGATTGGGAAGCTTTAATCATTTTGGTAGATTCACTTGGCCAACCGTTAGGTACAATTTTAACTGACATTTATCACGAAGTTTGGCCAAGTGAACCATTTTGGGTTTATTTGGTAAAATTTGAAGTTGAGTGGGAAAACCGTCTCTACAACTACCTTTAATTTATAATTAATGAAAGTTTATTATTGTTTCGGAACATTATCTATCATTTTATTGTATTTGTTTGTTAGGAGTGTAACATTAACTTATAGTCTATGCTTTCAGTTGTCACTACTATTTTTCAATTTTATGTGTTGGAGATTACCATACATCGTAAGTAGCTTCATAGGTTTTACGATAATTATACAAATGCTTATATAATGTAATTCATTCTTACGTAACAACCTATATTACTCAAAACAAAAATCATCTACTCATTTTACAATAACTTATTTTGTATTAGATCGCTAAATCTCACTGCAATAAACATAGTTTTATTATCTCTTTAAACTTTTCTTTTCTTAAAATTAATCCGCGTATCGCGCGGGTACTATACTAGTAGGAACTAGAAAGAACTAAGTATTCTATAAGCATCACAAAGTTGTAACACGCTGTTGATATCCAATTTTTTCTTATGTATTTTATATACTCAAAATATTCTTAAAATAGTATGTACATGCATATATAAGTATGCCCAAGAGTTTTGGTCTTTTCCCCTTATTTTTAAAGATTCCGTTTCATGTTAAAAAGAAAATATTTTTTAATGAAGTCCTTAAATTATTCATCACTATTTGATTCAATTATCATCAATATATTTTAGTAAATAATAGATTTCTCAAAGGGCAATTGATTTGATAGTGTTACGTTCAAAATATTCTTCCCACGATATGTGTTTGGCAGTGTATGTCTTATATTTAAGAAAATAAATTGACAAATAACCGAAAAAATCGAAACAAAATCCGACATAAATCAAATCGAGAAAAACCCGAATTAATTGGTTTGGTTTGGTTCTAACATTTGAAAAATCGACTTACTTGGTTTGGTCCTTTTTTTTATCACTGTTGCGCGTGTGGAGATGTGTGACATTGAGTAAAGGAACCAGTGGCAATACTCGAATCGAAAGATGATTAAAAGAGAAAACCATGTTGTGACACAAGTGTTGGTGCGATGGGTAAATTTATCTCCTGAGGAGGCAACTTGGGAAGATTTTTCTTTTCTCAACTCACAGTTTCTATAATTTCGACCTTGAACTATCAAGGTTCTCGAAGAGGGATGGAATGTAGCGGGTCAAGGTCAGTTGGACTAAAGAATTGGGCCTATTAATTGAAGAACTAGTTAGTTGCTTTGGGCTCAACCCAATCTAGGATAGTTTCCTTATTGCAATAGTAGTCTACTAGCTTAGGATCTTTCCAGAATTTCCTAAAAGATGATTGTCTATCAAGATAATGATACATGTCCTAGTGTCAGTATTTTGTAACGTTAAGGAATATTACTAAGTTGTCTATCACTAATTGGTTTAGTACAAGGTCACAACTGTAAGTCCCTAGTATATCTAATACATCAAAATCAGTGTAACATCATCTTTTATGAAATCAAATTCAATTTTGTTATAAATAGAATTCTATTTAGAGTGAATGTCTATCTTGTGGAGAGTTTTACTTTGTGACTAAGTCACCATCTCCCTATAAATACATGGTTCTATTAAGTAAAAATATAAAAAATTCTTTGATAAGTGAATATATGTTTAGTAAATATGAAAAAAATTGACAAATATATGATCTATTAATATATTCTAATGGGAGAATTTTTTTAGTAACACATGATAGTTATTTTCTTAGTCGTCTAACAATAATTTTTCGTTAATTTACGCTTTCAAGGTTAATACATGAGAGGATCCCAAATATTTCTACATTTTCTAAAGAAAATTCACTATAAAATCTTAAAAATATAAATAAAATTTATATATTTATATGTCGGTATGGTTGAGTTTTTCGATCGGTTTGGTTTGGTTTTTCGGTTTGGTGTGGTTTTTCGGTTCGGTTTGAACACCCCCAATTTCCCTGTTTAGAAACAGCTTTGTTCAAATAAAATGCCTATGAAGAATCCAACGGTTGCAATAAGTTGTAACGGTAGAAAGTTATAATGCTTATATGATGAAATAATTTCCATAACTCATCTCATCAAATACCGAATTAAATGAGGAACCTGTATATGAAATGATCTATTACAAAAGTTAGTCCTTTCATGTCTTTACGTTTATCTCATCTTTAGCATGTGTTTGATAATTAGTTTATGATGCGAGAAAGAAATGAAGAAGAAAGAGTTGTACGTGAAGCCTGTTTAGTTGTTCCTAGCCGTTAGAGTTAGTTATTTGGTTAGGATAATTATAGTTTCAAAAGTTACACTTTAGTCCCCCATAATAATTAGTTTAAGTTTTATGATGTTCAATTAGGTCCCTGAATTTAAGTGTCAAGAGGACATATGGTCCATCTAGTTAGTTATGCTACATTGTCCTTTAGTGGCAGAGATTCTCTTATAATTGTACACATTCAGCTGATGGAATACAACAGAAAAATCTATCTTCTTCATATCTTAATTTTCTTTTTTTCTGCATTTTTCTGCATTTTCTTCTTATTTCTTCTTCTTCCAGCTTTTTCCAGCTTGCTCGTACCATTTGGTATCAGAGCATCGACTTGGAATCTGTGGGAATGTCGGAATTAACAGAAGTAATGAAGCTACTACACCAATTATCCACTGATATGACACGCTTTGCAGCTCGGCAGAATTAGATGGAAGCTAACCAAAAGCAATCGAGTAAGCATCAGGAGGCAGCCTTGAATGAGATTAGAGAAGTATTGAATGAAGCTATACATGGGGGAAAGAGACCTGAGGGAGATAAAGAGTTGTATTCACCCAGTGACAAGCCATTGGAGCTAGGTGAGATGAACATTCCTTCCTCAGTTGGCATCAGTAATACAATGCCTGTGGGAACAGGTAATAGCACTGTTCCATTGATTGTTATTAGCCATCCTCACATTCCTTTGATTTCCTTACCTATTTCCTCACTGAATGTTAATCCCCATCCATTTCAAATATACTCCAACTACAATCCTCCTATCTCCTTCACCACAGGTCGAGCTGTTTTACCACATCTCATTCAGAACCAAGCACCCCTACATGTGTTCTCTCCTCAGCCTAGAGGAGTTAACACTCACTATCCCCCTACCTCACACCTCAAGGAATTAGTAGAAATGCAAAAAACCAGTCAGTGTCCTATGCTCCTTATCCTCCAACCTACTACCCTCACCCTACTCATATCTCACCATCCTTGTATCACCAGCTACCTTATACTCAACCTACACATGCACAAGCTTCCTACCAGAATAACCCTTCCTATGTTAACCAACCAGTCACCCAAAATGTAGCCTATCCTAACTTACCCTTCACTAAATATATCAAGGTAGAATTTCCTAAGTTTTATGGTGAGGACTTGAGAACATGACTGTATAAGGTGGAGCAATTCTTTGCTGAAGAGGAAGTTACCATACAGCAAAAGATGAAGTTGGTGTCTCTTCATTTTGAAGGAGATGCACTTCAATGGCATTTGGGGTATATGAGAAGTAGGGGATAGTCACATCTTCCTTCTTGGGAAGAATACATTTGGGCCTTGTGTGACACATTTGGAGCTGAATACACTGACCCTATGACTGAAATAAGGAACATCAATCACACAGAGACAGTAAAGGAGTATCAAAGGTCCTTTACCAATGTGATGACCAGGTTGAACATAGCTGTAGAACATGCTATCAGCATTTTTCTGAACAATCTCAAGCCAGAACTCAGCAATGCTGTAAGGATTGGTAACCCTACCACACTTCCTCAGGCATTTTACTTAGCTAGATTACATGAAGCTAGCTTTGCAGCCCAAAGTAAGGTCATAAAGGCAAGTCACCATGTACCAACTATGCACAAGGGGAATACACGACAAGGATAGGGTAGTTGGGCTAGAGGTAATATGAATACACTTAAGAAACCAACCATAGCTAGGTTTGACACCAGTAGAAGAAGGAGATTAAGCCTAGCAGAGATGGAAGAGAAAAGGGCTCAAGGGCTATGTTTCTTCTGTGATGAGAAATTTGTACTTGGCCATAAATGCCAAGCTAAGAGGCAGTTGTTCTCTTTAGAAGTGGAGGTAGGAGAATCACCAATAGAATAGGAGGAAGAGAAGGATGAAGAGGAGGAAGGAGAAGAGACAGTTGCAGAACCTCCTGAAAACTGTGCTATATCTCTACAAGCTTTAAATGGAACATTAGGCAACCAAATTTTAAGGCTAAGAGGGTTCACAGAACAAAGACCCCTTGAAATCTTCATTGATTGTGGATCCACCCACAATTTCATAGATGAGAGGACTGCTTCTAGGTTGGGATGTCAAGTCACTAAGACAAAGACTCAGCTAGTGCAGGTTGTTGATGGCAGGGAGGTACTTACTGACAGCATTTATAAGGGGTTTAAATGGCTAATGCAGGGAACTGTCTTCCAAGATGATTTCCTAGTTTTTCCAATTGGCAAGAGTGACATAGTTCTGGGAATACAATGGCTTCATCCCTTAGAGGACATCAAGTTCAACTTCAGGAAGCTTATGATGGAGTTTGAATACCAAGGGCAATTACTCACCTTGCAGGGAATCCAGCCTAAGTTCAAAACTGTGCAACCTGGTGCTATCAACAAAATGACCTTGGAAGGATCTCAGCTTTTTATGATTAAAGTAAGAGAGCTGAGGGAAAAGAAGCAGATGTGGTAGAACTTGAAGAGAATGAAGGATCAGAAGAACTTGAGGAAGTTTTAAATGAGTATGCAGGAATATTTGGGGAGCCAACTCAGTTACTATCCTCAAGGGGGGTGTTTGATGACCATATTCCCTTGAAAGAGGGAAGTTTACCGGTCAACTCCAGACCTTACAGGTATTCACCTGTGCAAAAGGATGTCATTGAAGCCATTGTGAGAGAGATGATGGATCAAGGCATCATACATTATAGCTCTAGCCCTTATGCCTCTCCAGTGGTACTTGTGGGCAAGAAGGATGGATCTTGGAGGCTTTGTGTTGATTACAGATCCCTCAATAAGATGATAGTTAAAGATAAGTTTCATGTACCTATCATTGAGGAACTTTTAGGTGAACTGGGAGGATCACAGGTTTATTCAAAGATAGACCTTAGAGCAGGGTACCATCAAATTAGAATGGCACCCAAGGACATCCAGAAAATAGCCTTTAAGACTCACTCAAGACACTATGAATACTTGGTCATGCCTTTTGGATTGACCAATGCACCATTAAATTTCCAAAGCCTTATGAATCACATTTTTCAGGAGTATCTTAGGAAATTCATTTTAGTTTTCCTTGATGATATCCTGATCTATAGCAGCAGATTGAGTAAACACCTGCAACATTTGAGGATAGTCTTTGAACTGCTCCTACAACATCAGCTACTAGTCAAGAAGAGCAAATGTGTTTTTGCAACTAAAAGGGTGGAGTACCTGGGCCACTATATATCAGCCCAAGGAGTGGCAACAGATCCTAGGAAAATTCAAGCAGTCCAGTCCTGGCTTGAACCTCAGTCTGTGACTCAACTAAGAGGGTTCTTGGGGCTAACTGGTTATTACAGAAGGTTCATAAGAGGGTATGGAGTATTCAGCAAACCCCTCACTAAGATGCTGAAGAAGGATGGATTTGTTTGGACTGAAAAAGGCAGGGAGGCCTTCAACCAACTCAAGCTTGCCCTCACAATAGCTCTTGTGCTTGGACTTCCTGATTTCTCACTAACCTTTGTAGTAGAGATTGATGCCTGCAATGTAGGCATTGGTGCTGTGTTAATGCAGAAGGGACACCCCATTGCCTTCCTCAGCAAAGGGTTATCCATACAACATCAGTCTTTATCTGTGTATGACAAGGAGCTACTTGCATTGGTCCTAGCAGTTAACAAATGGTCTCAGTACCCGACCATTAGACCCTTCATTGTTAAGACTGATCAGAAGGCACTAAAATTCTTGTTAGAGCAGAAACTTCACACTAGAACTCGGCTTAAATAGATCACCAGACTTATGCAGTATGACTTTGAAATAGAGTATAAGAAGGGAAAGGAAAATAAGGCAGCAGATGCCTTGTCCAGAATTCCACTAATCCAACTAGCCTCCATGACTCTATCTTCTGTAAGAACTGGTTTATTAGAGATGATCATGCAAAGTTGGGAATTGGATGATGAACTGAAGGCCATTATTATGTCAGTGCAAAGAGGGGAGGACAACAAAAAGGGGTACAGCTTCATACATGGACAACTTAGGAAAAAAGGGAAATTAGTAGTAGGACCTAATGATCAACTCAGGAAGGAGATATTAAGGTTGTGGCACAGCTCAACTGTGGGAGGACATTCAGGAGTAGAGAGTACTTATAGGAAGGTGTCTGCTCTTTTTTACTGGAAGAGCATGAGATTGGAAGTTCAAGAGTTGGTTAAAGCTTGTGACTTTGCGTTATTTTTCTTTTACTGTTTGTATTTATCTATGCCAGTTTGTTTGTTTAAAATTAATAAAAATAAAATAAAATACAAAAATTAAGTCGCATTTTTGCATTTAGATTTTAATTCTACAACTAGGATTAATCAAGTTTGTTTTACAAAAATGAAAATCACAAAAATAGGCATATTTCGCATTTTTTATCATTTAATGTCAAAATTGTGCAATTTTACTTTAATTAGTGTTTATTGTGTATAATAATTATTTGTTAGGATTTTAATTAGTGTTTTTCGAGATAACTTAGTTTATAACTTAATTTAGAATTTTAGTTCTATTAATTAAAAGAAAAGAGAAAAAATAAGGAGAGCAAACTCGGATTGGGCCAATTTTCGGAATTGAAATTAGGCCCAAAAACTAAACCTACCCAACCCAAATATCCCAAACCCTACCCTTAATTTCAGCAGCCCCTTTCTTATTTTTGTCACATTTTAGTCTTCTATTTGAAAGAAACAAGACTAAGTCCTCTTCTTCTTCTCCAAATAACCAAAACACAAAACCTAACCTAGCAAAACCCTAGCCGCCACAACCACCAACCACCAGCCATCCAAACGAACTGCCACAGCAGCTTGCCGGCCAGCCACTGCATCACTCCATCGCTGCCACCACGGACTGGCAGCCATGAACGGCGGCAGCACCATCACCAAGCTTCGAAAATGCTGTTTTCTTGCCGCCAACAATCGCCTATCTTTGTCTCCTTCGCTGTCCAGCTCCACGCTAACCACCAGCCCTAAACAACCCTCCAAACAGCCCCCGTTTCTTCCTCTTGATGGAGCAACAACCACCGTTCGTCGCCGGCAGCAGATCGTCGCGTCCAAACAGCGACCAAACTGCCATGAACGACCGTTCAAAACAGCCCCATGTCGTCTCCTTTCCCCGTCACCAACCATGGAGCAGTCCGCTAGCCTACTGTCCAAACGACGCTACTGTTTTTATCATCTTCAGCTGCTGTCCGTCGTCCATGAACGAGCAGTGGCGGAACTCTTTGAACGATCAACAACATCCACTAAGATTCGAGTTCGATATGGGTTCGTTCATGGACTTTCAGATTGTTGTTTTCTTAGGTTAAAGTGTTAGTTATGATTTTTGTTTTATTCTTTCTGTTTTTTTTAGATTAATGTTTTTAGTTTAAAGTGTTAGTTATAATTTTTGTTTCGTTTATTTTATTTTTCAGATTATCGATTTTTGATTTTGAAGTGTTGTTGTAATTTTGTCTTGTTCATTGAACTCTTCTTCTTCCTCAAGACTTTTATTCAGTCAGATCTTTTCTTCTTGAGTTTTTGTTTGTGTGAATTAGCTATTGAATTGGTTATACCTGTTATCCAATAATTAATTAGGGGATGCTAATAATTTTTAGGGGGTAAGTAGCATAAACTTAGGGGTCAACCTAGATAGTATATAATATAGGGATAATGGTGATAATAGTAACTTCACTAATCTGATTTTTAAATAATTGACATTAAAATAAGAATAAGATTGATGGTGGGGGAAGGACAGCACTAATTTGATGCCTATTAAAGGGAGTAAACATTTTCTGAAGAGGACACACATTTCATACACTTGAAAAATAGATTTTTGATAGACATTAGAACTCTCTAAGATATAGAAACAAAAACAGATTTCAAGAGATAAAATAGATTGTTGTTTGGTCTGCCTTAAAATCATTGCCTTGATTCAAACCTTTCTTGAAGTATTGGATATACCATTCTCATATTCAAATATCCACGTTGTTTGAAAGTTTCTTAAAGTTTTGTTTTGGGTTTGGCGCTGTTTTGGTCTTCTGGAAGCTGTTGGTTTCTATTTTGAAATCCTCCTCTATTTCGAGCTTATTTCGGGAGTTCTAAGCCTTTGTTGACCGTTGTCTTTTGCTTGTTGTTTTGCTGGGAATTGCTACTGATCTCTTCTTTCATTTCTGATATTGAAATCCAGGTACACACTTTCTGTTGATATGGTCTCCTCCATTTGACAATTAATTGAAAATTACAGTTTAAAGCTTTGTTGTTCGGAGTGGCGGTTTCAATAAACCGTGTTTGTATTTGGACATTATAGTTAATGAAGACTGTCCTTTAGTCATGATATTTTTGTATTGTTGCCTATTGGAAGCATGTTTTAGTTTTATTAATTATTAACAATTTGAATGTATTTGGAGTTGGAAACAAGGTGGCTAGGTCCTAGTTGAAATGAATGGTATTTTGTTTAATTTTTTTTTTACATGTTTTAGGATTATAATTGAACTTCAAATGTTGCCAAGCTTAAAACACGTGTGATTTAGTAATACAGGGTTTTTGACAAGTTCTTTTTTTTTAGAAGTAAGATTATCTTTATTTTTATCTCTTACATAAAGATAAATGTCGAACCTATCCAAATGCTATTAAACAACCATTTTTTTTGTATGATAGTTTACATAACACGAGACTCCGCTCATCAATTTATTTGCTTTAGGATAACACTACTAGTGATTCGTATAAGAGGCATTTATTATCAGAATGTCGAACCTATATATGTTAATATAAAAATTAAAAAAGATACTTTCAATCCCGTAGTGCTACAATGGAAACTCAATTGTCGTTAATAATGTTTTAAAATACTATTATGGTTGTAAAGTTATTCATAGACTAGATTACTTCATAGAAATAAATATGGGCCATTCACATTTGATTCTAAAAATGCAAGTTTAAAAGGTTAATGCGGTTTAAAGTTTAATTAGAGCATATAATTTATAAGCATGTATAAAATCAGGTTTTTTTTAGCCATTTATTTATAATTGAAGCGACCGTGCTAGAACCACGGGATCTGGGGGTGCCTAACACCTTCCCTCGGGTCAACAGAATTCCTTACTTAGAATTTCTGGTTCGCAGACTTCATTTGGAAAGTCAAAAAATTTCCTCGATTCGGGATTTAAATAAATCGGTGACTTGGAACACCTTAATTTATTCCAAGTGGCGACTATGAAATAAATAGAATAATCCCGTTTCGAATATTGTCACTTAAATTAGAAAAACTCCCTTGTGCTCCTACCCTCCGGGGTAGGGGGCGCGCCAAAAGGAGGTGTGACACATGTATAGGCTGCTGGGGACACAAACCCAGAACCACTGGTTCAGGGTTTAAGAATTCGAGCTTTGAATAATTATTTTATTTGGCTTATTTATTATCTGATTTTATTGCATGTTTATATTTGATATGCTAAATGTTGCTTTACCGCTTTGATATTTTGTGAACTGTATATAAATTATGCCGATACCCATTTTTTTTTCTCTTCTGAGTCTTTTGAAATATAATACCGGGCATTTGCTGGACATAGCCCGTTTTTCTCAAGATAGCCGTGGTGCTTGGCACCGG
This sequence comes from Nicotiana noctiflora, assembly GCA_032618575.1. Lineage (NCBI taxonomy): Eukaryota > Viridiplantae > Streptophyta > Magnoliopsida > Solanales > Solanaceae > Nicotiana > Nicotiana noctiflora. The sequence continues at coordinate 450,986 of JASVEL010013638.1, read as the reverse complement.
TGAAGGATTTTGTAGTCACACATGTTTAGGCGGAGAGTTTTGTCAATTAAGCCGGAAAGCCATGCTACCGGTGCACTGACACTCATCGGCTCGAGTTGTCCGCTTGAGTTAAAGCCAGTCTAGACACTTTTTTCCAACAAGATGATGACTTAGAATAACAAAACCTTATGCGGATCCCCGATAGGAACGTTTATTTGCATCATGTGCATATTTGACTTAGGAGGCTCAACACAGGGGTTGGGCCTGTCTAGGACAGGTGTACCTGAAACAAAAGGACCAACTTGTTGCATCTTTCTGTGTGCATTTATTTGTTTCGATCTTACATGCCGACCGGTTTGTTAAAAGAGAGGAAGAAGTGGGAAACGTCAGGGTATATAGTCAAAATAGTTTTATGAAAAATAGTTAGTTCTTTGAAAATAAATTCTGAAAAAATGCAAAAAAAAAAAATTCCAAATAAATTTTCTTAATTTTACGAAAATAGTTAGTTCTTTAAAAAATAAATTTTTCAAAAAAAAATGCCAAAAAAAAAAAATTTCCAAATAAATTTTCTTAATTTTACGAAAATAGTTTAGTTTCTTTGAAAATGATTTTGAAAAAAAAATGCAAAAATGATTTCTTTGTTTTAGAAATGCTGTTTAAAAATAGTTTGTTTTCTTTTCTTAAAATGATTTAGTTCTTTTATTTTCGAACTACGCAAGTTTGATTCTCACCAAACATGAGATACGTAGGCAACCCATATCGGGCTCAACTGATACTGATTTTTTTAAGAGAAAAAATAATAAAATATTAGAATTAGGAATTTTGTCCTTAGTCGAGAGTTAGGAAATTTTGCAAAAATAGCCAAACGCCTCAAAAGGGGCGCCGGAGGACTAATTTCGCAAAAACGGAATATAGACATCACACTGGTATCCTGTTATACAGCCTTCAAATCTTCTTCAAGTGCTGAAAGGCCGTATTAAAAAGATTCGTTTTTTTATATAATAAAAAAAAAAAATTTTGAAAAAAAATCTTAAGTCCATTTTTTATCTTTTCTAGGATCAGCATGACTTCCTCGCAACGAATCGGCCAAAAAAGGGTGAGAGACGAAATGCCACCTATGTTCATGGTCCAAGACAAAACCCCAGATCGGCTCCGTAAATGGTGGACTAGTTTTTCGGCTTGGGAAAGAAATCAAGTTCACAAGCACCTCAAATTTCTTCCGGACATCATGATGATAAAACCGGATAAAAATGTGATCAGAGCTTTAGTGAGTTTTTGGGACTCAACAAGCAATGTGTTCAAATTCCGGGATTGTGAAATGACACCCACTTTGGAAGAATTGGGCGGACTCACAGGACTCGGAAGAGATTTGCACAAGATGAGACCTGCAGCTCCTAGGCAGATGGGTGTGAATAATTTCTTGAAAAAGTTATGTCTCCGGCGGGTTCCCCTCGGTTTTCTGGAGAAAGGTTGGGTGCCACTAGATTATCTCTACGACAGATTTGGTGATAAGGAAGGGTTTGAGAAATTCTCAAACGTTGAATTTGTTAACCAACTAAATTATGACGCCTGGGGAGATTTAAGAATCTACGCTTTTATGATCGCTTTTTTGGGAACCATGGTTTTTCCCGAACGTGGCGGACGCATCAGAATCCGTTTAGCTGCGGTGGTCTCATATCTACAGAGTAACGAGGAACACACTGTTCTTCCGATGATACTAGGAGACATCTTTCGGGCCTTAACTCGGTGCCAAGAAGGACAAGACTATTTTGAAGGTTGCAATATCTTATTACAAATGTGGTTTATAGAACATCTCTATCATCACCCAATTGTGATAAACTTCAAAGCAGATTGGCTGAATTATATTCGTTGTCATACAAACAGAGCCGCCCGTTGTAACCTTCCAGAAGACTTGAGGACTTGGCAAGAACTTCTCAACTCTTTGAGAGAAGATCAACTTACCTGGAATTATTATTGGTTCCCTTCCGCCAAAATCATGCATATGTCGACATACCGCCCATTCTACATACTAATGGGTTTCAGGGGGTTTCCAACCATATGCCCCGCTACGTGTCATGCGGCAGTTGGGAAGAGAACAGAAAAGGGCCCCAATTGAGGATATGCAATCATTTGTATGGGAATTTGTGACGGAAGAGACCCCGAGGGAGACTTATGCATAGAAGGTATGGTTCGGTAGTCGACTCTCCGACATCAACGAGATGGTTGCCGATCGAGAACGGGGAGAAGTGAGTCTCGCTTATCTTGAATGGTTCCACAACCAATCAATACCGGAGCAAAGGTCAGAAAGGTCAGTGAAGTATGCCGTCGATTGGGAGAGAGAAATAGAAGCTAGAGTTAGGGAGGTTGAGCATGAGACAGCACAAAATTTCCAATCTTGCATCAACACTTTAAAAGAAGACAAAGGAATCCTGGAAGCGGCCATGGACATACAACAGGCTGACTTCGATCGGGAAAGGGCCGGTTGGGAGCAGGAAAGAGAAGCACTCCAAACTCAAATTCGAGAGATGCAATTGGCCGCGGAGAGGTCAAGGAGGAGTCGGAGTGATCAGATGCTAATAAACGATTTGGAAAGGAAAGCCTTTGAACACCAAGAAGACTTGGAGAAGGCAAAAGCGGCTTTGGTTGCAATCCGGACAAAATGGAAGAGAGCGGCCCACCAAGAAGCACTTCGTCTACAACAAGTAGAGAAAGACTATGATGCGATCATCGTTGATTTGAGAAAAGCAAATGCCACTCTTAGAGAGCGAACTCTCAGGCAAGTCCAGGATGCTAAAGCAGATAGAGACCGTTGTCACAACTTGATGGCACGGATGGAAAGACAAATAGATAGGCTCTTGGACCATGTCTCCGGCAACTCTCAAGTATTAGGGGCAAAGAACGGGCACATAGGGCAGCTGCTCAGAGAAAAAGACATAATCAGAACCAGGATCAATGAGATCGGGCACTACATTACTATGAGGTGTTTGAACTGCGAACGAGTACCTCGGCCGGCCCTCTTTTCTTCAATCATGGAATGTGTCCACCAAGTCATGGCAGAATTGGGAAGCATACGGAAAGATCTTACCCCAAGAACTGCAGCAAGACCAAACAACGCTCCCCGGGCGCAAAGATTCGAGGCGTTGGAACATGCTTAGAAGAGTCTGTTATTTTAGAGTCTGTTTGTCCTTTTAAAAGTTTTTCTCCATTGTTGTCATTTTGCAAGTATTTCAAGTTTGAAGTTTGTTGAAATAAAATTCATGAACATTTCATTCATATCTTATGTCTATTGTTTCCGAACTACGCCCGGTCTGATTCATGCGGGGACATGATACGTAGGCAATCCACATAAGATTCGACCATCACTAAAAAATAAATAAATAAAAATAAAAATAAAAATAAAAATAAAAAAGGGGGGAGAAGAGAAAAAGAAGATCGATGAAGGATGAAAGCGAAGGAAAATACAAACCGGAATGACGCATCGCAAACGAATACATGTAGCAACATTATCACCTGTATAAGTGCATCACACCCAACGTGAGATTACTTATCTGTTATGTTGTTTCAGACTAACCGTTTGTTTGCTGAAATCCAGGTTTTAGTAAAAGTGGTTGACTTTGCGGTAATCCGGCACCACATTCGTACTTCACAAGGTCCAAAGGAAAAGTTCGGCAGCCTGAGAGTACTCATTCCTATTTCACTAGATCAAAAAAGGGTGCCGACATGTCTTCAGAAATGCCTTTAGCAACCATTCCCGTTTCAGAGGAAAGCTCATTGACAACCATCCCGGCTACTGAGTCGGCAGCTTTGGAGGAGAATAGAATCTTGCGTTGCCGCATGCTCGAGATGTTGGACGATTGGAACAACGGGAAAGAGCCCCCGAGTCTGGTCCCTGGGTTCCCTGAAATTCTTCTTAGATCAAGTGGGATTTCCAATACCCCCATCAATTACCCGCCTACTCTGTTCGGGTATTCTAATGCTACAACCCTCTCTGAATCACCCTCCACCTCCCATCCTCGGGTGACACCATATGATACATCCGCAAGAACGTCGGTTGAGTTGCCAGTTCCAGTCACAACGCACCCCGCCGCACATGCTCCTTTCTTCGACTCCTCATCCTTTACATTCCCGGCACCACCGCTTACACGAGACCATACCCAGGTTGCAGCCAATATATATCCTCAGCCACCTCGATATGAGTCTCTACCAAGCCAAAATCCAAAAGCTCCCGAGCAGGATGAGATGGCGAAAAGAATGAGGAGTTTGGAACAAAGCTTTAAGAACATGCAAGGTCTGAGTGGACAGAAGAGTGTATCTTACGCCGATCTGTGCATGTTCCCGCACGTCCATTTGCCATCGGGTTTTAAGACACCAAAGTTCGAAAAGTACGACGGACATGGCGACCCCATTGCTCATTTGAAGAAATACTGCAATCAATTGAGGGGTGCCGGCGGCAGGGAAGAATTGTTGATGGCGTACTTCGGAGAAAGTTTGGTCGGAATAGCATCCGAATGGTATATGGATCAAGACATATCTCGATGGCACATATGGGATGACCTGGCCAGAGATTTTGTAAAACAATTCCAATACAACATCGATATTGCGCCGGACAGGAATTCTCTATCGAACTTAAAAAAGAAGCCCTCAGAAAGCTTCAGAGAATATGCCATCAAATGGCGAGAGCAAGCATCCAGGGTGAAACCCCCTATGGACGAAATTGAAATGGTCACGACTTTTCTCCAAGCTCAAGAGCCAGACTACTTTCAAAATATGATGTCGGCGATGGGAAAACCTTTCGCCGAAGCTATCAAGATCGGAGAAATGGTAGAAAATGGCTTGAAAACAGGGCGAATTTTGAGTCAAGCGGCCATTCGGGCAACTTCCCAAGCCATTCAAGGCGGGTCTGGAGGGATGCCCCGAAGCAAGAAGAAAGAAGAATCTGCTATGGCAGCGGTAGAAGACAGGAGATATCGAACCTCAAGGCAGGTATTCTCCGACAGGGTCCCCCAACATTACTATCCACATCACAGCATGGCTTATGCTCCTCCGCCTCCACCCTATGCAGTCATGAACATTCAACCTTTGGCACGGCCGCAGCCACCAGCCAACAGAAATCCACCTCCATTCCAGAGAAGCCAACCTCCTTACCCAAACCAGTATAATCCACGGCCAAATAACGCTCGCCACCGTGAGCAACCCAAAATGAGCTTTACACCGATTGGGGAGCCGTATTCCACTCTTTTCCCAAAACTCGGGCAAGAAAACCTATTGCAGCCTGTTCCGCAGAACAGGCAGAATCCAGACTCTCCTGCCTACCAGAGGGGGATATACTGTGCATATCATTCAGGTGTTGAAGGACACAGTACTGACAATTGTTGGACGTTAAAAAAGGCGGTGCAAGAATTGATCAATCAAGGGAGGATCGTCTTCGCAGATGAAGACATCCCAAATGTGACAAACAACCCATTACCAGCCCACAACAACGGACCGGTGATTGGGATGATTTGTGACGACAAAGAATTTGACCCAGCTTTGAAAGCGATAATCGCCATCGCCAACATAGAGAAGCGTCCTGAGGCTACCCCGAAACAAGAGAAAATGGGGAAAAAGGTTGAAGCTCTTGAAACCAAATCCGAAAAGACGATTGAATTGAAAGCATCGTCTCGGAAGGGCGGAGTCCTTTACCTCCCACGAGGTAGAGTGGAAAAACCATTGTCCATAGGTGCCCCCAAGAAGTTCCATTTAAAGAGAGAAACATCAATGTATGTACCAAAGGGAACTTATGTGGCCCGAAAACCAGACGAACCCGTGGTTATTGCACGCGTGCAACAAAAACCAATGACAGATCCGTCCGCAGTACCCTGGAGCTACCAACGAACACTTGTTACGCGCAAAGGGAAAGAGGTTGCAGGAAATTCATCTGAGAGCGTCCTTGGGCAGAAGTACTTAAACACGCAAGAGGTAAATAACGCCACACAAAGGCGTTTCCCGTCAAAGAAAACTGTAAGTGCTGAAGAGGCAGAGGTCTTTTTTCAAAAGATGCAAATGCCTGACTATGAGGTGATAGACCAACTGCGCAAATGCCCAGAGCAGGTGTCGATGTTGTCCCTTCTAATGAAGTCTACTGAACATCAAAAGGTTTTGCTAAAAGCCTTGAATGAGGCATACGTGCCTATTGAGACTTCATCCGAACAACTTGAAAGAATGACAGAAAGATTCTTCGCGATCAATCAGATTTCCTTCAGTAAAGCTGATTTGCCTTTGGAGGGTGCCGCCCACAACAAAGCTTTGCATTTGACCGTCAAAAGCGAAGGCTACTATATGAAGAGGGTCATGGTTGATGGGGGTTCGGGGGTAGACATATGCCCGCTTTCCACTTTAGGCCGCATAGGGATCGGAGCTGAAAGGATTCGGCCTAACAATATATGTGTGCGAGCTTTTGACGGTGTGAAAAGAGATACTGTCGGAGAGATTGATGTAATTATGACCATCGGCCCGGTGGACTTCGAAGTGACATTCCAAGTCTTGGATATGGACACTTCTTACAATTTTCTTCTAGGGAGACCATGGATTCATGCGGCCGGAGCTGTGCCCTCTACCCTCCATCAGATGTTAAAATTTGAGCACAAGGGACAAGAGATTGTGGTCCACGGTGAAGACGAGCAATCAATTTATCGAGATCCATCCATCCCTTGCTTGGAAGCGGAAGTGGGAAACGAAAACATTGTCTATCAAGCTTTCGAGATTGTGTTGGCAGATCAACACGAAGAAGGGAACCCTCTCCCCCAACCTTTTTTGTCTAATGCCTCCATCATGGTGGCGAAAGAAATGATTAAACATGGCTTTCAGCCAGGAAAAGGTTTGGGAAAGTCCCTACAAGGAGTGCCGAAGCTGATAACTTTACCTGTAGCTGAAAAGTTTTTCGGAGTGGGCTTTCGCCCAACCCCTGAAGATGAAAGATGGGCCAACAAGAGAAAGGAGAAAGGATGGGTTCTGCCGCAACCATTGCCGCATCTGTACCAAACTTTTGTCCGACCAAGGTACAGTGAAGAAGAAGAAGACGAGGTCTTTACGGCGGAGGAAATTGAAGACATATGTGGGGCCATGAGGCAAATGCTCTATGATGTTAATATGGTCCAATCGGGAGAAGGAACAAGCACCGCCGAGGTGCTGTATGTGGGCCTTGAAGCTAAATTGCAAAATTGGAAAGCCACACCCTTCCCAATCAGGCGGGAGTTCTGGTAGATTTGTCCTGTCGTTTTTCCTTCATCACAAGTTACTTCGGGACGTAGCTTGGATGTTTTTCTTTGTTTTCTTGTATTTTGGTTTCCCCAATGTAATTTTGTTTGTTTTCAAAAAATTCCAAGAAAATAAAATAAATATTTCCTTACTTTTGCAATCTTTCTAATTTTGTTATTTATTCTTCCTTTTCGGTCCTAATAATGCGGCTTTAAATAACATGACATGCTTGCGGAACTCATGCTCAAATCCGAACACGCCACCTAATCTGGAAATAATGAACCAAGAACCGGAATACGATGAAGACGAGGCTTTTAGGGAAATAAATCGAGAATTGGAACATTTCGAGAATAAACCTAAGCCAAACTTGAATGACACCGAACCGTTTAATTTGGGAACTGATGAAGAGGTCCGAGAGACCAAGATAAGCATCCACACAGATGAGAAAACATGAGATGCAATAATCCAACTCTTGTTTGAATTTAAAGACGTGTTTGCTTGGTCTTACGACGACATGCCAGGATTAGGAGCTGACCTAGTGGTGCACAAATTACCAATCTACCATGACTGTCGCCCGGTGCAACAGAAGCAAAGAAAGTTCAAGACTGACATCAGGTGATAAAATCAAAGAAGAAATCACTAAGCAGTTGAAAACGGGGGTAATCCGAGTGGTACAATACACCACGTGGTTGGCTAATGTTGTGCCCGTGCCAAAGAAGGACGGAAAAACTCGAGTATGTGTTGACTACCGAGATTTGAATAAAGCGAGTCCTAAAGATAACTTTCCTTTACCGAACATCCACATCCTTGTTGATAACTGTGCCAAACATGAGATACAGTCGTTTATGGATTGTTATGCGGGATATCATCAAGTGTTGATGGATGAAGAGGACGCCGAGAAGACTGCTTTTACCACACCTTGGGGGACTTACTGTTACAGAGTCATGCCATTCGGCTTGAAAAACGCGGGAGCAACGTACATGAGAGCTATGACTGCCATTTTCCACGACATGATGCATCGGGAAATAGAGGTGTACGTAGACGATGTGATCATCAAATCCAGAACTCAAGGCGATCATGTGCGAGACTTGAGGAAATTCTTTGAGAGGTTGCGGAAGTACGATTTGAAGCTGAATCCGGCCAAATGCGCTTTTGGAGTCCCGTCAGGTAAACTTTTGGGTTTCATAGTCAGTAGAAGAGGTATTGAATTAGATCCCACAAAGATAAAATCCATCCGGGATTTACCTCCTCCCAGAACAAAGAAAGATGTAATGAGTCTTCTAGGCCGACTGAACTACATCAGTAGGTTCATCGCTCAATTGACTTCCACATGTGAACCCATATTCAAGTTGTTGAAGAAAGACGCTGCAATCAAATGGACAACTGAATGCCAAGAAGCTTTTAACAAGATCAAAGAATATTTGTCAAACCCTCCAGTCTTAGTCCCGCCAGAGCCAGGGAGACCTCTTTTCTTGTATTTAACAGTCTTGGAAAACTCTTTTGGTTGTGTTCTCGGACAACGTGATGCGACGGAGAAGAAAGAGCAGGCGATTTACTACCCGAGCAAGAAATTCACTAGTTATGAGGTCAAGTACACTTTGCTGGAAAGAACGTGTTGTGCTTTAACTTGGGTCGCTCGGAAATTGAGACACTACCTCCAAGCCCATACGACTCACCTCATTACTCGGTTGGATCCTTTAAAGTACATATTCTAGAAACCGATGCCCACCGGAAGATTGGCGAAGTGGCAAATCCTGCTCACTGAGTTTGACATAGTCTATGTCACTCGCACGGCAATGAAGGCCCAAGCATTGGCGGACCATTTGGCCGAGAACCCGATCGACGAAGAGTATCAACCATTGAATACCTACTTTCCTGATGAAGAGGTAAATACGACAGAAGTTGTTTCGGAAGACAGTCATGCTTGGAAAATGTTCTTCGATGGGGAGGTAAACGCTAAAGGTGTAGGGATTGGGACAATCTTGATCTCTCCTGTCGGTCAGCATTACCCATCTACGGCTAGGCTCCGTTTCTTTTGGACGAACAATACGGTTGAGTATGAAGCTTGTATCATGGGTATGAACATGGCAATTGATCAAGGTGTCGAAGATTTGTTGATCATGGGAGATTCGGATCTAATTATCAAACAATCTCAAGGTGAATGGGAAACTCGAGACGTTAAACTCCTCCCTTATCGACAGCACGTGAACATTCTTGGCAAGCGATTTGCATCGATAGAGTTCAGGTATATCCCACGATGTCACAATGAACTAGCTGACGCACTGGCCACTTTAGCTTCAATGCTACCTTATCCGGGCAACGCCCATGTCAATCCCTTGGAAATTCAAATCAGGGAAAACCACGGTTATTGCAATGCAATCGAAGAAGGACCAAGCGTCAAGCCATGGTATTACGATATCAGGAGATTTCTGAAAACGCAAGAATACCCAGAACATGCTACTGGAGATCAAAAGAGGACCATTAGGCGACATGCAGGTGGTTTCTTTTTTAGCGGCGAGGTCATGTACAAAAGAACCCCGGATCTTAACCTTTTAAGGTGTGTTGATGCCGAAGAAGCAGGAAGAATCATGCACGAAGTACATGCAGGAGTATGCGGGCCTCATATGAATGGTTATGTCTTAGCCAAGAAAATCCTTCGAGCAGGTTATTATTGGATGACCATGGAGAAAGATTGTTTCGGTTTTGTCCGAAAATGCCATCAATGTCAGGTACATGGAGATCTGATTCATGCACCTCCAACTGAGTTGCATCCTATGTCAGCGCCGTGGCCATTTGTCGCTTGGGGAATGGATGTCATCGGCCCGATTGAGCCGAAAGCCTCGAATGGACACCGATTCATACTAGTGGCTATCGATTACTTCACGAAATAGGTTGAAGCCATCACTCTCAAATCAGTCACTAAGAAAGCTGTGGTGGATTTTGTACACTCAAATCTTATCTGTCGTTTTGGTATACCTGCAACTATCATCACGGACAATGCTGCGAATTTGAATAGTCATTTGATGGAAGAAATATGCGAGCAATTCAAAATAACGCATAGGAACTCCACCCCTTATCGGCCCAAAGCCAATGGTGCCGTGGAAGCGGCGAACAAAAACATTAAGAAGATTTTGAGAAAGACGATCCAAAGCTCTAGACAATGGCATGAACAATTACCATTCGCTTTACTGGGATACCGTACTACAGTACGCACATCGGTGGGAGCAACTCCATACCTGCTAGTCTATGGAACCGAGGCTGTGATACCGGCAGAGGTAGAAATTCCTTCACTTCGTACAATTGTTGAAGCAGAGATTGAAGACAGCGAGTGGGTTAAGACTCGTTTGGAACAATTAACTTTGATCGATGAAAAGCGAATGGCTGCGATCTGTCATGGACAACTGTACCAACAAAGAATGGCTCGTGCTTACAACAAGAAAGTACGACCGAGGAATTTCGAAGTAGGTCAGTTGGTTTTAAGACGCATTCTTCCACATCATGAGGAAGCGAAAGGAAAATTCGCTCCTAATTGGAAATGACCATACATCATCAGGAAGATACTGCCAAGAGGAGCATTATACTTGGGAGACATGGAAGGAAAAGATCCCGAAACGGCTGTGAATGCGGATGCTGTGAAAAGGTATTATGTCTGAACTTGCTTCAATGAGGTCCTCACAAGTCGAAATGATTGAAGGCTTTTATTCCCGCTACCCAAACACTACCAACCCTTTTGTAAACCCTTTGAGCCGGTTACCTTTCTTTGGCTACCCTCTTTGGAATCCAAACCAAAAAAAAAAAAAAAACAAAACAAAACAAAGTTCCTGAACTACGTTCTGACTTGATTCCGAAAGGATATGTAGGCAACCTCTCCCTGAGGTTCAGTCACACCAAACCAAAAATCCCAGTTTCCCCAAAAAATGAAACTGGGGCGGATGATATTGTTGATTCGGTTTAAGATCCGTCAAGATGATTCCAAAGTTGTAATTTTGTCCATAATTCTTGTTACCCAAACCGAGTACAAGTCCTTCAAGATCGATGGAAGCTGTGAAAACATCATTGTCGCGGTCCGAAGTTCCTAGAATGAAAAGAAATAAAATGAGAGAGTCTTATTGGTGAAAACCTTCGGGCACCATAAGACAATGGAAGTAGAGAAATACAAAATGAGAGAGCCTGTTGGTAAAAACTCGCAAAGAGTGCTATCTGGCGATGGTAAGAAGAGAAATGAGAGAGGTCGATTGGCGAAAACCCGCAAAAGGGCGCTATCAACCGAAAGGGTTGTTTCACCACAAGAAGTCCTGGCACGCTCCTTAGCTCGGAAACATAGACCCGTTTTGGTTCATAAGAAAATGGGAGTTTGTGACGATCAAGCATCTAGTCCGAGAAGCATGTCATGTTGGTTAAAGTCGGCATATACCTCAGATAATTCCTTCTTTTCCCCCAAAAGGGACTCCTCTATCTTTGATACGTTTTTCCATTCTTTGTTCATTCTTTTTCTTTGAAATCCCTTTCGGTTTAATTTTAATTCTGAAACTATTACAAAGGAAGGCGACAAGACCGGTTTTACAGGACTCCGCCTGGTAAAGAAGAAAAGAAAAACAGCCTCAGTGGTGCATTGTTACAATCCACGATTGGATCGTAATGATAGATTGTTTCCAAAGAAAAGGAGTTTAGAAAGGAAACGGAAATCAAAGGCTAAGGTCTTAGAAGAGACGGAATAAGGCAGAAGGATGGAACCCACACGGAAAATCCCCATGGAATTCCGGGAATGAACCCGGTCAGTTCGAAAGGAAGTCACCCCAAAGACAATTGGTAGCAAACTTCTCAATGGAAATGGGGAAACGATCAAGCAATGAAGATAATCAAGGCCGCAAAGTCAACCACTTTTTCAATTGATAAAATGTTCTTTGTTGAAAGCAGGTCTGTTTAATTGTGCAAGAAGAAGGTATAACTCAAAGAAGTGAAATACGCAAGCTTTGAAATGGCTTTGGAACAAGGAAAACGCATAAAAGGGTAAGTTTCTTTTTAGAGATTTATCTTATGCATTTGTTGATTGTTAAAAAGAAAGCTTAAAAGAAGGCCCAAAAAGAAGAATAAAAGAAAAGAAAATGAAAACTCAAAAAAAGAGAATCAAATCATATCAGTCCAATATCCGTTTGAACCCGGTCGGAAAAACCGAGGGTCTTTCCGACCGAAAGCCGTGAAACTTTCATCCCGGTCGGAGAACCGAGGATCTCCCGGTCGAAAAGCTGCGGAGCCATTTACTTTAACCCCGGCCAAAAAACCGTGGGTCCGACGGCCAAAAACCGTTAGACATTGTTTGAATTCCGGCCGAAAGCCGTGAAACTTTCATCCCGGCCGGAAAATCGAGGATCTCCCGGTCGAAAAGCTGCGGAGCCATTTACTTTAACCCGGCCAAAAACCGAGGGTCCGACGGCCAAAAGCTGTTAGACATTGTTTGAATTCCGGCCGAAAGCCGTGAAACTTTCATCCCGGTCGGAAAATCGAGGATCTCCCGGTCGAAAACAGCGGATCCATTTACTTTAACCCCGGCCAAAAAATCGAGGGTCCGACGGCCAAAAAACGGTTAGACATTGTTTGAATTCCGGCCGGAAAGCCGTGAAACTTTTATCCCCGGTCGGAAAACCGAGGATCTCCCAGTCAGAAAACTGCGGAGCCATTTACTTTAACCTTGGCCAAAAAACCGAGGGTCTGACGGCCAAAAAACCGTTAGACGTTGTTTGAATTCCGACCAGAAAGCCGTGAAACTTTCATCCCCGGTCAGAAAACCGAGGATCTCCCAGTCAGAAAACCGCGGAGCCATTTACTTTAACCCCGGCCAAAAAACCGAGGGTCTGACGGCCAAAAAACCGTTAGACATTGTTTGAATTCCGGCCGAAAGCCGTGAAACTTTCATCCCCGGTCAGAAAATCGAGGATCTCCCAGTCGAAAACTGCGGAGCCATTTACTTTAACCCCGGCCAAAAAACCGAGGGTCCGACGGCCAAAAAACCGTTAGATATTGTTTGAATTCCGGCCGAAAGCCGTGAAACTTTTATCCCGGTCAGAAAACCGAGGATCTCCCAGTCGGAAAACTGTGGAGCCATTTACTTTTCCCCGGCCAAAAAACCGAGGATCTGACGGCCAAAAAACCGTTAGATATTGTTTGAATTCCGGCCGAAAGCCGTGAAACTTTTATCCCGGTCAGAAAACCGAGGATCTCCCCAGTCAGAAAACTGCGGAGCCATTTACTTTTACCCCGGCCAAAAAACCGAGGATCTGACGGCCAAAAAAACCGTTAGATATTGTTTGAATTCCGGCCAGAAAGCCGTGAAACTCTTCTTCAAAATCCCGGCCGGAAAGCCGTGGAACGTTTATTTGTGAAATTGTGATTTTCTTACCCAATACCAAAGAGTCTTTTTAATCGCTTTCTGTGTCACAACTAACTCACGAAATTTTCCTAGCAAAACTGGGGCAGAAAAATTTCGTTCGTTTGTTTGTTTTGTTGTCTAAATAGGTTTGACCTCGGGACGCAATGATCGAGATAACCTACAAATGGAACATCAATCCAGAGTGAAGAAAAGAAGAAAAGAACCAAAAGAAAAGAGTTCAAATGTTGGAGTAAACAAAGGCGCGGATTGCTCAGAAGCTGATTGAAGTAACAAGCTCCGCCGACTCCGTTTCACTCAATGTTACATTAATAAACAAGCACATACAGCTTGTTGAGCATCAAGATTCAGATCGAGGTCTACAGCAAAATCAGCTAAGATTCAAGATCAAGTTTTCAAGAGAATCATAGATAGGAATCTTGTAACTCATAGTTTGATATCATAGCTAGTTCAGCTTTAATTTCTCTTTTGGTGTAATAAGGAGGTCAGTAAGCAGTAAGCAGCAACAGCAACAACGATAGCAACAATAACAGCAAAGTGTTAGTCCACGGTAGTCCCAGCTACCAAAACTTCCCGAACTACATTGACCTGATTCCCTTTTAGCCAGGGATATGTAGGAGACCTTCGGAAGCAAAGGTTCGGTCAAACTTTTCCAAAAAATGCTTCATACGGAGTGCTCAAACAAGCAAAAATCGCTCGTATCCGCTCACTTATCTTTGCACGAAAACTCTTCATGTTTCCGCGCAAAGAGGGGCAGCTGTGAGCACGTGATTTTTGCCCTATATGAGAATCACTCCCAAAAATTCAAAATAAAATAGTTTTGGGTTGTGTGTGATTTTTGTGGACTTTGCGTTATTTTTCTTTTACTGTTTGTATTTATCTATGCCAGTTTGTTTGTTTAAAATTAATAAAAATAAAATAAAATACAAAAATTAAGTCGCATTTTTGCATTTAGATTTTAATTCTACAACTAGGATTAATCAAGTTTGTTTTACAAAAATGAAAATCACAAAAATAGGCATATTTCGCATTTTTTATCATTTAATGTCAAAATTGTGCAATTTTACTTTAATTAGTGTTTATTGTGTATAATAATTATTTGTTAGGATTTTAATTAGTGTTTTTCGAGATAACTTAGTTTATAACTTAATTTAGAATTTTAGTTCTATTAATTAAAAGAAAAGAGAAAAAATAAGGAGAGCAAACTCGGATTGGGCCAATTTTCGGAATTGAAATTAGGCCCAAAAACTAAACCTACCCAACCCAAATATCCCAAACCCTACCCTTAATTTCAGCAGCCCCTTTCTTATTTTTGTCACATTTTAGTCTTCTATTTGAAAGAAACAAGACTAAGTCCTCTTCTTCTTCTCCAAATAACCAAAACACAAAACCTAACCTAGCAAAACCCTAGCCGCCACAACCACCAACCACCAGCCATCCAAACGAACCGGCACAACAGCTTGCCGGCCAGCCACTGCATCACTCCATCGCTGCCACCACGGACTGGCAGCCATGAACGGCGGCAGCACCATCACCAAGCTTCGAAAATGTTGTTTTCTTGCCGCCAACAATCGCCTATCTTTGTCTCCTTCGCTGTCCAGCTCCACGCTAACCACCAGCCCTAAACAACCCTTCCAAACATGCCCGTTTCTTCCTCTTGATGAAGCAACAACCACCGTTCGTCGCCGGCAGCAGATCGTCGCGTCCAAACAGCGACCAAACTGCCATGAACGACCGTTCAAAACAGCCCCATGTCGTCTCCTTTCCCCGTCACCAACCATGGAGCAGTCCGCTAGCCTACTGTCCAAACGACGCTACTGTTTTTATCATCTTCAGCTGCTGTCCGTCGTCCATGAACGAGCAGTGGCGGAACTCTTTGAACGATCAACAACATCCACTAAGATTCGAGTTCGATATGGGTTCGTTCATGGACTTTCAGATTGTTGTTTTCTTAGGTTAAAGTGTTAGTTATGATTTTTGTTTTATTCTTTCTGTTTTTTTAGATTAATGTTTTTAGTTTAAAGTGTTAGTTATAATTTTTGTTTCGTTTATTTTATTTTTCAGATTATCGATTTTTGATTTTGAAGTGTTGTTGTAATTTTGTCTTGTTCATTGAACTCTTCTTCTTCCTCAAGACTTTTATTCAGTCAGATCTTTTCTTCTTGAGTTTTTGTTTGTGTGAATTAGCTATTGAATTGGTTATACCTGTTATCCAATAATTAATTAGGGGATGCTAATAATTTTTAGGGGGTAAGTAGCATAAACTTAGGGGTCAACCTAGATAGTATATAATATAGGGATAATGGTGATAATAGTAACTTCACTAATCTGATTTTTAAATAATTGACATTAAAATAAGAATAAGATTGATGGTGGGGGAAGGACAGCACTAATTTGATGCCTATTAAAGGGAGTAAACATTTTCTGAAGAGGACACACATTTCATACACTTGAAAAATAGATTTTTGATAGACATTAGAACTCTCTAAGATATAGAAACAAAAACAGATTTCAAGAGATAAAATAGATTGTTGTTTGGTCTGCCTTAAAATCATTGCCTTGATTCAAACCTTTCTTGAAGTATTGGATATACCATTCTCATATTCAAATATCCACGTTGTTTGAAAGTTTCTTAAAGTTTTGTTTTGGGTTTGGCGCTGTTTTGGTCTTCTGGAAGCTGTTGGTTTCTATTTTGAAATCCTCCTCTATTTCGAGCTTATTTCGGGAGTTCTAAGCCTTTGTTGACCGTTGTCTTTTGCTTGTTGTTTTGCTGGGAATTGCTACTGATCTCTTCTTTCATTTCTGATATTGAAATCCAGGTACACACTTTCTGTTGATATGGTCTCCTCCATTTGACAATTAATTGAAAATCACAGTTTAAAGCTTTGTTGTTCGGAGTGGCGGTTTCAATAAACCGTGTTTGTATTTGGACATTATAGTTAATGAAGACTGTCCTTTAATCATGATATCTTTGTATTGTTACCTATTGGAAGCATGTTTTAGTTTTATTAATTATTAACAATTTGAATGTATTTGGAGTTGGAAACAAGGTGGCTAGGTCCTAGTTGAAATGAATGGTATTTTGTTTAAATTTTTTTTACATGTTTTAGGATTATAATTGAACTTCAAATGTTGCCAAGCTTAAAACACGTGTGATTTAGTAATACAGGGTTTTTGACAAGTTCTTTTTTTTTAGAAGTAAGATTATCTTTATTTTTATCTCTTACATAAAGATAAATGTCGAACCTATCCAAATGCTATTAAACAACCATTTTTTTTGTATGATAGTTTACATAACACGAGACTCCGCTCATCAATTTATTTGCTTTAGGATAACACTACTAGTGATTCGTATAAGAGGCATTTATTATCAGAATGTCGAACCTATATATGTTAATATAAAAATTAAAAAAGATACTTTCAATCCCGTAGTGCTACAATGGAAACTCAATTGTCGTTAATAATGTTTTAAAATACTATTATGGTTGTAAAGTTATTCATAGACTAGATTACTTCATAGAAATAAATATGGGCCATTCACATTTGATTCTAAAAATGCAAGTTTAAAAGGTTAATGCGGTTTAAAGTTTAATTAGAGCATATAATTTATAAGCATGTATAAAATCAGGTTTTTTTTAGCCATTTATTTATAATTGAAGCGACCGTGCTAGAACCACGGGATCTGGGGGTGCCTAACACCTTCCCTCGGGTCAACAGAATTCCTTACTTAGAATTTCTGGTCCGCAGACTTCATTTGGAAAGTCGAAAAATTTCCTCGATTCGGGATTTAAATAAATCGGTGACTTGGAACACCTTAATTTATTCCAAGTGGCGACTCTGAAATAAAAAGGAAAATTAGTAGTAGGACCTAATGATCAACTCAGGAAGGAGATATTAAGGTTGTGGCACAGCTCAACTGTGGGAGGACACTCAGGAGTAGAGAGTACTTATAGGAAGGTGTCTGCTCTTTTTTACTGGAAGAGCATGAGATTGGAAGTTCAAGAGTTGGTTAAAGCTTGTGATACCTGTCAAAGGCACAAATATGACAATGCCCCTTACCCTGGCTTACTACAACCTCTCAAGATACTAGTGGCAGCCTAGAGTAGCATTAGTATGGACTTTATAGAAGGGTTACCTAAGTCAAAAGGAAAGACAATTATTTGGGTAGTGGTAGATATACTAACTAAATATGCCCATTTCTTAGCTCTTTCTCATCCTTATTCTGCATATGGTATTGCCAAGTTGTTTATGGAACATATATACAAGCTACATGGAGTGCCTGAAAACATCATAAGTGACAGAGATCCCATTTTTACCAGTAAGGTTTGGCAGGAGCTATTTTCCATGATGGGAGTAACTCTCAGCACCTCTACCGCATACCATCCTCAGACTGATGGGCAGACAGAGGTTGTGAACATATGTGTAGAGACCTACCTGAGGTGTTTTTGCTCAGATTCACAATCAGATTGGGTACAATTCTTGGCTGCTGCAGAATGGTGGTATAACACTTCCTTCCACACTTCCATACAAACCACTCCTTATGAAGCATTATATGGGCAGCCACCTCCCTTACACCTACCTTATATGGCTGGAGACTCTCAATTGGAAGAGGTTGATAGGAGCTTATTGACTAAGGAATTTAAGACACATCTGCTAAAGTATCAGCTGAAAAGAGCTCAGCAGAGGATGATAGAACATGTCAATAAACACAGGCCCGACAGACAATTCCAAGAGGGAGACTGGGTCTATCTCAAGATCCAGCCTTACAGGCAACTATCCATGACAGGCAGGCATTTCTCTAAGCTCTAAGCTAGATATTATGGTCCTTACCAAGTGCAGCAGAAAGTAGGCTCTATAGCTTATAAGCTCTCTCTTCCACTTCACCTTTTGTTACACCCTACTTTTCATGTTTCTCAGCTTAAACTCTGCTATGAGTTACCATCCACCATAAATCATCCACCATTTATTGAGCTTTCTAGTCCTTATTTCCCCCAACCAGAAAAGGTACTAGAAAGAAGGTTAATTCAAAAGGGAAACAAGGTTGTGGCTCAAGTGTTAGTCAAATGGAAGGATCTACCACCAGATTTAGCAACTTGGGAAGATTATTCAGCTCTTAAAATGCGATTTCCCTCCTTTCTTCCTTGAGGACAAGGAAGCTTTCAACAGGGGAGAAGTGATGCGAGAAGAAATGAAGAGGAAGAAGAGTTGTACGTGAAGCTTATTTTATTGTTCCTATCTGTTAGAGTTAGTTATTTGGTTAGGATAATTATAGTTTCAAAAGTTACACTTTAGTCCCCCATAATAATTAGTTTAAGTTTTATGATGTTCAATTAGGTCCCTGAATTTAAGTGTCAAGAGGACATATGGTCCATCTAGTTAGTTATGCTAAATTGTCCTTTCGTGGCAGAGATTCTCTTATAATTGTACACATTCAGCTGATGGAATACAACAGAAAAATCTATCTTCTTCATATCTTAATTTTCTTTTTTTCTGCATTTTTCTGCATTTTCTTCTTATTTCTTCTTCTTCCAGCTTTTTCCAGCTTGCTCGTACCATTTGGTATCAGAGCATCGACTTGGAATCTGTGGAAATGTCAGAATTAACTGAGGTAATAAAGCTGCTACACCAATTATCCACTGATATGATAGGATTTGCAGCTCGGAAGAACCAGATGGAAGCTAACCAAAAGCAATCGAGTAAGCATCAGGAGGCAGCCTTGAATGAGATTAGAGAAGTATTGAATGAAGCTATACATGGGGGAAAGAGACCTAAGAGAGTGTGACGACCCGGCCCGTCGTGGCTGGACAGGAGGAGCCTCAGGTGTCTGCAAGCCCTGCACTGCCGGCTCTAGAGTGCGAGCTGCGGGGGTCTAATGACCACCCCCGGTCCCTGATGTAGCTGCTGCGGTGGAAGTTGAAACTGTCTGTGCCAGGCCAGTGCAAACCGCTAATATCTGAGTTAGGGTCTCCTGTAGACCTAGAATAACAATGGGCACAGCTGGTGCCTCAGCTGGTACTGCTGGAACCTCAGCAACTAGAGGCTATGGGTCAGCTGGGACTGCCTCAGCTGCCCTACCCCTACCACGACCATGGTCGCGTCCACGACCTCTAGCAGGTGGTAATGGTGGTTGTCCACCTCGCCCGGAAGCTCGTGTTCTCGCCATCTGCGAGAGAATAGAATATCAAAGTTCAGTTTTGGATCAACAAAATCGCACGACAAGAATTTCAAGAATTTGAAGCTTTCCTAGAAGGTTATGCAGCCTCCCGAGGATAAGTACCGACGTCTCTGTACCGATCCGCGAGACTCTACTAAACCGACTCATGACTCGCGAGACTTGTTAACCTAGGCTCTGATACCAACTTTTCACGACCCAAACCCTGGTCGTGATGGCGCCCAACACATTGCTAGGCAAGCCCGACCAAAATTCCCAAATAACCAACCCATTTATTAATTAATATTGATTCATTAAAGTTAATAGCTTTATTCATAAAAGAAACAACAAATGCGGAAAGGAAATACATGAAATACAGCCCAACGATCTCGGTGTCACAAGTCTGAGCCTCTAACAGATGGAAAATATCCTATACAATCCAAGTCTAGGCAGAATAGTAAAATTCATAATGATAGGGAAGGGAGAGATCGGGTCCTACGGACGCCGGCAGCTACCTCGAAGTCTCCTCGGAATAACAGAAATGTAGCAGATGCGGGTAGCTTAACTGCCCTCCTGAAT
Source organism: Nicotiana noctiflora (assembly GCA_032618575.1). NCBI lineage: Eukaryota > Viridiplantae > Streptophyta > Magnoliopsida > Solanales > Solanaceae > Nicotiana > Nicotiana noctiflora. The sequence continues at coordinate 430,656 of JASVEL010013638.1, read as the reverse complement.
ACCTGTATCTGCACATAAAGTGCAGGGGAGTGGGGTGATTATCTTTCAACTCAGTGAGTAATAATAATAAATAACAACTGAAAGTAAGAACACCTGTACTATCACTAAATAGTTCTAAGAACAACCGTACAGGTAAGTCATCTTTACAGTGATAAGTCCAATTCCAGTCCACAACTGCCTCACAATGATCCCACGGTTCCAGTCCACTACCGTCTCACACTGATCTAGTCCTGCTGCGGCGTGCAGACCAATCCTCACTCATAGTGCTGCGGCGTGCGGCCCAATCCAATATATATATATATATATATATATATATATATATATATATATATATATACCGCTGCGGCGTGCAGCCCGCTCCATTTAACGTCGACGGCTCTTACTAGGTGTGTATACAGACTTCGGAGGGGCTCCTTCGGCCCAAGCGCTATGATACTGCGGCGTGCAGCCCGATCCACACATATATTACTGCTGCGGCGTGCAGCCCGATCAAATATATATATATATATATATATATATATATATATATATATATATATATATATATAATGTTGCGGCGTGCAGCCCGATCCAATATATATGTATATATATGTATAATGTTGCGACGTGCAGCCCGATCTGTTATGTATATCAATACCTCACAGCGGGTCCTCGCTCCCATCACAGTCAATCTAAACTTGGCCTCTCGGGCCCACTCAGCTAGAACAGGAAATCCCACCCCAGGTAGTCTCTCTAAGAGTACACATCTAGTACTGGCTCATGATATGTTATACAGCTATGAATACAGCTAAGTGTATGTGTCCAACATGATATAAGGGTCACTTAGCTCTACAGGCTTCCCTAGTACTCTACAGATCGGCACAAGGCCCCAAACACGGCTACTAGCCTAAATACACAGATATAAGCTCAATCTCAGTCATTATACATAGTAAACTATCAGTCGGGAAGGACCAAGTCCAAATCCCCAGTCACAATACCACCACGCTCATCACATGACGCGTGCTCCATCTCAGCATAGCATTGTATAGTGCAAGTACGGGGTTTCAAACCCTCGGTACATCATTTATTACCACCACTCACCTCGAATCGGCAAAACTCCTAGCTCGCCTTACGCTTGCCTCGCAAATCGACCTCCTCGGATGCCAAATCTGATCAAAACCAATAAGAATACATCAAAATAAGCTAAAGGAACATAACCCAATCGAAAGAACTCGAAATATATCAAAAATCACGAAATTTGCAAAACCCGAGCCCCGGGCCCACATCTCGAAAAATTATGAAACTCACATTTTCGGAATCCTCGTCTCTCCACGAGTCCGTACATACCAAGAACTCCCAATTCGGACCACAAATGGTCCTTCAAATCCCCATTTTAAGATATTTGCTCAAAGCCCTAATTTTCTTGATTTCTTACCCAAATTCAGAGAATTAATGGAAGATTCTTTGATAAAATCATGTATTTAACTCATAAAACTTACCTCCAATGATTCCTAGTCGAAACCCTTTCATTTCCCGTCCAAAAGCTCTGAAGAATGACAAAAAATGGTGGAAAAATGGGTTGTTTTCGCGACTAAAATGTATTAAAACATTCTACGCAGGCATATTACTCACCGCAGTCGTGGGAATTGCTCCGCGATTGCGGAGAACAAATTTTTCTGCCCAAAATTTACCCTTCACGATCGCAGGAAATGCTTCGCGATGCGGTGCACAATTCTGGTTCCTCCGGACAGGCTTTAGTATAATGGTCATAACGTTTTGCACACAACTCCGAATGATGAATGGTTTGATGTTCTCGAAACTAGACACATCGCGCTATAACTTTCATTTGATGATCATTTCCTGAATCCTTATACATTTTGAGATATAAGCTTCCCAATTTATACATGTGTATTAGAGATCCTTCTCGAACACCCTATAGTGTAACGTCCATAACATTTTACACAGATGTTCAAATCAAGAATTCTTTAGCTATGAAAACTAGACACAATGAGATACAACTTTTGTTTTTGAATAACCTCAAAATTTCTTGCAGATAAAAGGATAATAGCTTCTGAAGTAGGATCAATGCAACAGAAAATTCCTTCTTCGCGATCGCGGAGTATTTCACGCGATCGCGATTCATCAATTTTTTTCGCACATTTTACTCACCGCGATCGCGACCCATTGTCCGCGATCGCGTAGAACACTGCTACAGACATAAACCAACAATTAAAAATGGCCTAGAAATGGTCCGAGACCACCCCGAAACTCACCCGAGGCCCCCGGGACCTCAACCAAAAGAACCAGCACGTCCTATAACCTTATTCAAACTTGCTCGAACCATAAAACACATATAACAACGCTAAAACTATTAAAACACGTCGGATTCAAGCCTAGATTTGTCAAGTTCTTCCAAAACTCACATTCGATCCGAAACCCAACCATACGACGTCGGAATGACCAGAAATTTTGCGGACAAGTCTAAAATCACCTAACAAAGCTATTGAAACTCTCGGAATTCCATTCCGACTCCCGGATAAAAATATCACCTATCAACCGGAAATCACCAAAATACTAACTTCGCCAAAATAGGCTAACTTCTTCACCGGACCTCCAAAATTACTTTCGATCACTCTCCTAAGTCACAAATGATCCCCCGAAGCTAACCAACCATCGGAATTCGATTCCGAATCCTGTAACTCACAAGTCAACTTCAGGTTGACTTTTCTGAGTCAAGCTTCATTCTAAGAGGCTATATGCCTTATTTTCAACCAGGTTCAACCCAAATTCACCCGATAAACTTTAATACAGATATAGAAACATGAAACATCATAATAAGGGGAAAACGGGGTGGTAACTCACGTGACGACAGGTCGGGTTATCACAGGTCATCTTGCTTAGCTACGATAGCAATACCTTCAATCCACTATTAACCCGCTACCGGGTGAATAATACCTGCAGTTGCACGCAAGGTGCAGGGAGTAAAGTGAGTACTTCCAACTTAGCGCAAAATAAATGTGGAGAGCAAACATAACATTCTTACTAGGGATGTCAAATGGGGCGAGGCGGGACGGTTTTCAGCATTCGCGGGGCGGTGCGGGTTACACTATTTGCGGGGCGGGGTGGGGCCTAAAATTTTTTTAAAAAAATTAACGCTGGGCGGTGCGGGTCGCGGGTTTCTTTGAAATGGTGTTTACTTGTATGCCATTTGTGTTCACATGGAGTATTTCTAGTTTCTTGTGATGCAATACTTCAATATGAAGTTTAGATCCAAGTTTGATTATGGATTTGTTATCAAACATACAGTTTATTATCTGTAGACCTTTTTACCCATGAATTTACTATATTTAATCTCTTTCTTAAGTTTGTTTTGAATCTCATTGATTTGTTATTTTTCATTTGCTTTTTCTTTGAATCTGCTTTACACTAAGAGCATGTTTGGAATTAATAGAATCTGGAATTTTACCTAGTTTATTGACAGAGATTAAAGAAACTAAAGGTGTGAAACACTGAGAGTTCGCCATTAAGAAAATGAAATTCAGTTGTTTCTTGAATTAGTTGAAGTAACATATTTGAGATGGAAAAAAGAAGTGAACTTTGGAAAAGTAAAGAGTTGCTAATTAAAGTGCTGGAAAATGTTGGTTACAATAAAAACTACATGCAACTGCAGGTTTACTATATTAGATTAAAAAAATTTAAAAAAATATATGCGGGGCGGAGCGGGGCGGGGCGGGGCGGGGCGGTTAAAAATAGTAAATTTGTTTAGCGGGGCGGGGCGGGTTAGAGTCTTTGCGGGTGTGCGCGGGTGTGCCCCGCAACCGCCCCGCCCCGCACCGTTTGCCATCCCTTTCTTACAGACAATACTTAGACTAAAGTACAAGTATATTATGTATTCAAGTACTTTATATTTGAATAAATAAGACCTACCCTTCAATGAAAAACGTTCAAGAAATTCCTGTTTTGTCCTAGAGTAACCTCAGTAGCATCAATTGAGACTAACAATTATCCTCAATGCAAATGCATCATCAACACATTTAAATCTTTGAAAACTTGTGGATCAAGTGTGACACAAGAGCCTCAAGAGTTGACATATTTCATCAAGGAACCTTTCGTAAGTACTATGGTCATTGTAGAACCCAAACGCACACATCCTCGACTCTCCTTAAGTGAACCTCACCATATAGAGTATTTGCACACAAATTGAGGTGGAAGGATTTCTCGCACATATCTCACAAAGAAGAGACCCTAAGTCCGACACTAAGTACCATATGCTTGCCCTTCATGTAATTATCCACTAATGAGGGCTTCCATTAACTCAAGATCATATAGGGATTTTGAGGAGTCATTGTGAAGGCTTTTGGGTAAGGGTAGGATACGCTTTCATCCATTTATGTTCAATCTTCCCCTAAACACTTCTTTTGATTCGTTTTGGCATACTTTATTGACTCATTTGAGTAAAAAAAATTTCAAGGGGTTAGAGAGATACAATGTCACTCTTTCTTTTGCAATTCAAACCTTTCTCCTTTTTTTCACTTTTTCGCATCTTTTTCCACTTTTTTTTTGTTGACTTTGAGTTCCCTATTTGGGTCTTTTTCACTTTTGTCTTTGTTGTTGCCCCTTTTTCATCTTTTTCATTGCCTTCCTTTTCCTATTTGCATTTATCGCCTTTTCTACCATATTGGTGTCTGTCTTGTATCACCCCCAAACTTATATTTATGACATTACTCAAGGGAAGATTTTTGGATGCCAAGAGAGGGTTTCATTAAAACGGCTATAGGCTTGTAACATTGGTTCATGAAAGAAGAAGGTTTAAGGCTCAAAAGGGGTGGACTAGGGATCATTGCATTGATAGGTCATGAAATGGATCAAATTAGCATTTTTGGATCAAGGAGAGCCTACAATCACATCTCAAGTCAAGTTCCACCTATGATTTCACCTCAACAAACATTCGGGGCAAGTTCTAGACCATTGGCTCGGTACTTGGGCTCACAAATTGAGTTCTCGCCACACATACACTCAAGGATTGCCAAAGATGAAGTCGAGGGCCCACAACGACTTTAAATACGATTCAAGCGCACAATGGCTCAACATGACCATATGATGATATTTTGGTCAACACAAGAGTCTCAAGGCACGACTTTCACCATCCTAAACACAACTTAATGTATTTGACCATAAGATCAAAGGAAAATGTGCTAGGCCCAAGTGATGCTCAGCCTAAGGTACCCTTAACTACAGAAACTTTAAAATCAAAAAGAAAAATCAAAAACTGACTCAACCCTTAAAAAAGTTGTCACACTATCTATTATTGGGAAGAGCCATCCGGTTCACACAACACTCTACCCTCGAAAAGAACCCCTTGTGTTGATTATTTCTTATAAACCAAATATCTTACCAATTATAACTGATTTCACAATACACAAACATAACCATATGATTGATTTACTAACAAGTTTACAATTTACATTTACAATGCCCGACATATATATATATATACATAGGCCATAATCCCACAGTTTACATGTCTACGGAGCCTCTAGGATACAACAAAGGAGGATACAATACTTGCGGGTAACAAGGCTCCGGCTATACGTTAAAAAAATCCAAAATAAAGTGTAAAACAGAAGTGGCATGAGCCACACAGGGCCCCGAGGAAGAAAATGGCTCACCAAAATGGGCAATGGAAGATGAAGGATGCTACTGCCGATGAGCTGAAGTACCTGCCACTGATTCACCTACAATCATAATACGAATGTAGCATCCCCGGTAAAAGGGACGTCAGTACACTGGAATTGTACTGGTATGTATGGATAAACTTTATCCCAAGTAAACTCAAGCCATTAAACATGTAATCACGATGATAAGACATCCAATAAATTACACCAAGAATCAATTAAGCCGGCCAACCATGTTTTCCACATTTTCCTCATTTCAAATAATTCTCAACACAAAGCACGCTTTAATATCAACAAGGAGAACAACAACCAATCAATCACTGTCACACCTCCTTTTTGCACACCTACCCCGAAAGATATACAACAACAACCCAGTATAATCCCACTTTACAAATTTCATATCAATGATTTTATATCAATTTCATTAGCGATTTCGATCGCTTTCCATCCTTATTACCTCGTCCACCCTTATTACCTCGGCCACTCTTATCACCTCAACCCACACCTTATTTCTTCGTGTTGCGGCGCGCAACCCGATCCCACCGAACCGACCAATTACAAACAGCAAATAAGGCACTACACACAATTACAACAAATTCAAATAAGCAACTTACAATTCGATTCATATTCTCAAATACTTTTCAAACTGATATCACAACCAAGTTACCATGTTTCCATATTCGAGAGTACTCACACAAGTATGTTCAACAATTTACCACAATTCAAGTGTTTCATCTCTTTCCACAAGAAACCATATATGCCACCACAATAATTGTTCTTAGTTCTTTACCAATTCCAATTCCCTTGTTATCTTTCAATTCATATTTCATACCACACCACATGTAGTTCAACATCAACTAAATACCCAACAATGAAATCAAAGAATTACATACAATCTCTCAAATTAACACATGCCAAACAAATTTCACACATATGGGCGATTTTACAAGAATCAAAATTAGCCATACATACCCGGTGTCGGGTTTCTTCCTTTAACCTCCTACTTTATGCTTACCCAAGTTATCCTATTTTGCCGACCTCGTTCTTGCAGGCTCTTACGTCTATTCACTTCCTTTTTACTAAAAATCAAGTTCAATAATCATGCATGAGTGTTAAATTCTATTTTCAAAAGCTATTATATGCAAACCTTTCTTTACCCATTTTAAAACTGAAAATCAGAGAAAATAGTTAGGGTTTTTACCTTGTAAAGATTGGGAAAGTTGAATCTTTGCCCTAGAATCCTTTGGACTAAATGGTTGGAACAATTCTTGAAGATAATAGACTTCTCTCTCTAAAACCCCTCTCTTCTCTCTCTAATTTTGGTAAGAAGACATGATAAAATGAAGGAGAAAGGTGTTTTATTAAAGAAGGGGTCGGGTAAAAAATTTATAAAAAATCTGGGCCGAGTCAATTCTACGGTCGCATCTGCGATCGCAGAATCAACATGTGGTCCGCATAATGACCGCAAAATTGCCTCAAAATTTTCACAGGTTCTGTTACGGAATGCGACCAAAATGCGGTCAGCATTCTTGATCGGCGGTCGCAGAATGCACCGCAGATTTGACACCCAAAATTCTCGAGAAATTATGCGGTAGATCTGCGGTCCGCATTTCCATTATACAATCGCATATTGACCGCATTTTCAACATGATTTTTGGAAAATATTCTGTTAAGCTCTGCGGTAGGAATGCGGTCCGCATAGCTGATCTGGGATCGCATTCCTGACCGCAGAATTGACACTTTTTGGAAAAATTGATTCTTTGAATTTTTGAAACTTAAATCACTACCAAGGGTCCGAACCACGGCGACGCATTCCTAACACATTATTCGACCCATGACACCACAGCTACTAGGTTCTAAGCACGAAAATTTTACGGGAACCTTACAGAAGGCTGTCACGCAATCTATCATTGGGAAGAGCCACCCGGTTCACACAATACTCTACCCATTGGAAATAACCGTGGCATTAAGAAAACCAAGGGCTTATTGCAACACCAAAGCAAAACCAAAAAGAGGCTACGAGCCTAACTTTGCAACTAAAATAATATTTTTAGCGAAAATAACAAAAATAGAAAGAAAGCTCAAATGACAACCAAATGAGTTTTCACTGACACACTACTAGAAATTGAAGCTATGGTAACCCTTCGAAAACCGTTACTATAGATCAGCTAACCGTCCTTGTAGGGCTATTGGGACGGATGTTGACCCGTTCCAGGATTCAGCGTTACAATAGGTCTATTGGAACGGTTATATGCAACGGTTCTAAAACCGTCTCTATAGATAGGGATATTGTAACGGTTTTGGATTGCTCCCATGGTTTATCTACACGAACGGTTTATTTTCTATTGGAACGGTTATAAACCGTCCCGGTAAGTTAATACTGCTGATTTTTTAAAAGGCTGTTGCAACGGTTTTCATGATATATTGCAACGGTTGTCATGATAAATTGGAACAATTATCGGTATTCTATTGCAACGGTTTTCATGATATATTGCAACGGTTTTCATGATATATATGAACAATTATCAATACTCTATTGCAACGGTTTCACGATATATTGGAACAATTATCATCTCTCTATTGCAACGGATATTATAACATATTGGAGCAGGTATTAGGGGCTGCTCTTGTTATTTGCGAGGTCTATAAGAACGATTATATTCTCTATTGCGACAAATTATAATTTTTGATATTTATGGAAGCATCATTAAAAAATAGTTTACTATTCTATGAAATTGTTTACACCATATCCAACTAGCATTATCCATGTACAATGACAAAATATGGATACAATGTTTGGTTAAACAATTCAAAAGTCAAAATAGATGAGTTTGCATACAAAAAGTTCTAAAGTAAAATATCCTTAAACATAATAATAAAGCCTAACAACAATCCATAACAACACTCAAGTAAGGTCTTCGTCACTGCTTTCATCCGCAATCACCGCACCTACAAAAAGATCACGAGAAATAATTAAATAACATTTTAAGGATAATTGAATCACAAAGTAATTGAATGACCAATTTGATGATAACTCGAAAATTTTCATTCTCTCTAAATTCTTAAATTTTTCGGCAGAGTTTCCTTTGTAAATATGACTATTCCAAAATTTCCAACCTGCTCCAAACATCATTGGCAAATACAACTATGCAGAACCAACAAAGAAGAGAAACAACAACAACAACAACCCAGTATATTCCCACAAGGTGGGGTCTGGGGAGGGTAATATGTAGACAGGCCTTACCTCTACCCAGAACCAACAAAGAAGAGAAACAACAAATCATGGAGATTCCAATTCTGAACAAGAAAATCAGTGTTTTATTATAACAGAAAATATAGCAGAGATAAACCAACTCAATTCCCCTCAGGATAAGATACATAATAACATTTTGTACTAATACCAGTGGACACATTCTCTATAAAACCAAAACTCTAAAGAGATAAACCAACTCAATTTCAGCAGAACCAGTTACATATTTATGATTGCAGTATTTCAGTGCACGCATTATCAATCAAACTGTAAATCTAGATGAGATCAATCAACTCATTTCCCTCCAAATCAGATATGCATTTAAGATTGCACTAATTACCAGTGGACACATTCTCAATCAAATAGCCCTCCAGTGTCCTGTTAATTAGGTGTTCCTGGAACTTTTTCTGGTATTCTGTCATGGTAGCATACAATATTATCTCCTCTTACGAGGAAGCATTTGCTCAACATCCACTTTCATCCTCCGTAGAAGAAAAGGACGTAATATTGCATGGAGTTTGGCCACAACAAAGAAGAGAAAATGAGTGCACTTTTAATCCCTCAAATATCCACTTACCCTTTGTTAAATATCACATATTTCCTATATAAAGGTACCAAAAATACACATTTTAAGGTTAGATGTGCTTAACCAGAAATCACAAGGATCAAAACTAGAATTCACAAATTACAGAGGGACCAAAAGTGCAATCAAGAAGGAGCTCTTGGAGCATAGTTGAATATGAGCAGTGAGCAGCAAACATCAAGGTCTTATGGCTGACAACACTACTTCATTGTCAACTCTTAGCTTCTACATTAAAAGAAATAGAAAAAGATTCTTGTCCAACATTTATGCTTAACAAACTTCAAAATTTTGATAAAAGCAAATGCTTAACAACAGGATTCAGCCAGAGATGGACGACGAATTGGCATCAACAAGTATAATTCTAAATAGAATAAGCTAAAAAAATAAGCAATATTAATACCTCGAATGAGTTGGCCTTCTTTGTTGCTATCAGTAGATGGACGATGAATTGGTTGCAAAGTTGCTCGCTGTGCAGAAGAGGCTTCTCCAGGAGAATTATCACCCAATGCCGCTAGAATAATATTAGCATCAATATCAATTCCTGAACGCTGAAGTCGTGCAAGGACATCTGCAACAACTTCTTGACGGATAGTTGCCTTTTGTTCCTCAATTTTCTCCTCCATCCTTTGTATCTTCTCCTCCATTTTTTGTAGAGAATTTGAAGTATTTGAAGAAGATTCAAAACATTCTACCTTCCCTCTCAAAGAAGTTCTTGTAACTCCTCGTCCATACAATCTCAGAGGTCCCGGATGTTCAGGCCCCATGACAGATGCAAATGCATTGACGGACTCATTGCCATTATCATTTTGTTGGGCTTCAATTGCCACCATTTCAGCCTTCAGAGCAAATTCAAACAAATAGAACAAGTAAATAAAAAGTATACTAATAAAAACAAATAATTGATCTCGATATAACATCAGTTAAATATAATTCGCACAATTTTACTAGTTGTATCATCATCTGAGCACTTGTATGATCGCCCAACTTTCCTTTTTCTTGTAGCTACAAAGACTTCTTTTGCCGATAAAGGATCCGAAGTTTCTTTCTCGTTTTCCTGGTTACATAGTTACATGAAAGTGAGTTAGCATTCGCGGTGATCTACCATGCACTAAATAAGAGCAAACATTGAGAAAATTTTTGCCATTATTTGCTAGTTACACACCAACTTAGAGCGTACTAAAGCAAAACTTCTTTTTCCAGCAGTGTGAGGATTCTTCAACTTTTTCCGGTTCTCAATATTAATTTGGGACATTCTCTGCAAGAAAAAGAAACATCAAACATCAAAGAAAAAGGCAATCACATGCACCCAAGTATTCAAAAGGTACTTTGCATGAATGTAACTTCAGTTCATGGACATCCTTTTTTCCCTTCTGATAAAGCAGTTCCTGTACATTTTGTGACATACAACATTGTTTTTAACTACCTATTATGATGCAGGTTCCTGCTTTGGTTCTTGACTGCGAGCCTAACATTGACTTTAACAGAGATGTTGAAGCAAAGAGGGAGTATGTCAACTTTCCTTTATTTTCTGAAAATGTTTGTATAATTACTGTTTCACTTAAAAGTATATACTCACTAGAAGATATCATCTTTTTTTGTTATGAATCATAGAAACAAGGTTTCTTTTTTAGCAGCTTCCAACTGCTGCTTATATATCTCCTGTTAGTACTGATTGAGATGGATTAAAAATAGGCAGGACAATTGGGAGAAAATGAGGAATGCAGATCATCTGACAGTGCAAGAGGACTGGTTTTTCTTTCCCCGAAAAGTAGGCTAAAGGAGTCCCTTTTTTTGTGTGATTGAACTGACCAGCAAAATACATGAATACATTTCCGAAGGAGGTAAATGTCTCATTGTGTTGGACGACGTGTGGCAACCAGAAGTTGTGAATTCTGTCAGTACTGATGAGGAAGCGAAGAAAACGAAGTAGGATGGAACACTTCTAGAAGTTATAACATGGCCAGCTAAAATGATCACATGCTGTTTTTTATATCTAATCAGTGGAACAGATTATATGCAATAAGATACACGATTATCAGGGACAAGAAATAAGTAGCAAAAGCTGTTATACTGCAGATTATCAGGGACAAGAAATAAGTAGCAAAAGCTGTTATACACGATCATACACATGCATATCATACTGCAGATTACCAGGGACAAGAAATAAGTAGCAAAAGCTGTTAAAGGCCATCAACACTAACATCGTAAGTTTTATATTTGTAGTTTCACTGCTCTATTTTCACAGATTACATAAATCTATGTGGATACATAGCTAGGCCTAAAACTGATATGGAATTGCTTAAGACCATAACTTTTCAGCATATCTGCTTTTACGATATGTCGACGATCATACGACAACACAACAATTACATACTAGTCTTTCAGCGCTTTTTGGGGCATAATTTTTCTGAAAAAAATCGCCAGCATTTCGGCGCTTTGTGGACATTTAGAAAGAAGAAGAAGAAGAAGAAGAAGAAGAAGAAGTAAGAAATACATATACCTGGAGTTTCTCTGAGTTCCAATACCTAAGGAGTTCCTTAAACTGAGAAGCTGGAACATCTTCAGGGATATTTTGCAATCGAGCTTCATCATTGTGATAGGAGTCAAAGTGATCCCTTTTCAATCTATTCTTGTGTTTTCTCCAGGCAGCTTGCACTGATTCCAAAGTATATTTTTTTCCAGCTTCGGGAATATCATATTTATCCTACAATTGATGTCAAATATGTTAGTGCAGAAAATATGAGATTTTCAATCAAAAATTGAAAATTAAGAAGTTCATACCTTGGTATATTCCCATATATCCTCTTTTGTGTCCATCTTCCTCCCACACCCTTTTGGCAATTTGGCATTTTTAAAGACGGTGCAAAATCGCCTCTTCTCTTCTGGATTCATGTAGAAACAAGCTTTAGCCAAAGATATTGTTCCACTTACAACATCTTGTATTGGTTGAAGCTCTTTTCGTATTCCCATTTCCTGCAAATCGTAACGAGAATTTACATGATCTTTTGACTTTCCATCTATCTCCAATAATGTCCCAAGAATACTATCACATATATTTTTCTCAATATGCATTGGATCAAGATTGTGCCTCAATTTGTTAGTTTTCCAATATGGTAATTCAAAGAAGATAGATCTTTTTTTCCATGGACCCATGTTATCCCGAGACCTTTTCTTTTGGCCCTTTCCAAAGACATTCTTGAATTCACGCAACTCTTCGAGCACTTCTGTACCCGACAAAGGAGTGGGTGCAAGTCTATGATCCTCCTTACCATCAAATGATTTCTTATCTCTTCGAAATGGATGTTCAGGAGGCAAAAATGCCCGATGACCCATGTAGCACATCTTACGACTATGTTTGAGATATTGAGAGCATGTGCCATGATTACAGGTGGGGCATGCAAATTTTCCCTTTGTGCTCCAACCAGAAAGCATTGCTAGTGCAGGAAAATCACTAATTGTCCACATTAAGGCTGCCCGCATTTGGAACATCTGGTTAGATTCGGCATCAAATGTTTCTACACCGAATTCCCATAACTCTTTTAATTCAGCAATTAGTGGTTGTAGATACACATCTATATCATTTCCCGGAGATGAAGGACCTGGGATGATCATTGACAACATTATATACTCTGGCTTCATGCAAATCCAAGGGGATAGATTATAGTTCATTAACATAACAGGCCACGTGCTATGGGAAATACTCATTGTTCGAAAAGGGTTGAAACCATCACTTGAAAGACCCAATCTAATATTACGAGGGTCACTAGAGAATTCAGGGTGCAAGGAGTCGAACTCCTTCCAAGCATCACCATCAGCAGGATGTCTTATATTTCCATCATTCGGTCGTTCAGTGGCATGCCATCTCATAGCTGCAGCTGTTTCGGGACACATGAATATCCTCTGAAGGCGAGGCTTTAATGGAAAGTACCTTAAAACCTTTGCGGGGGTTTTGGTCTTTTTATTAGTCAATACATTAACAACATTCTTCCATCTAGAAGACCCACACACAGAACAAGTATCTGCATTTATATTGTCATTCCAAAATAACATGCAATCATTAGGACATGCATGTATTTTTTCATAGTGAAGACCCAAATCTTTTATCATGCTTGTTGCCTTGTAAAAAGACTCGGGTAGCTGAGCAAATGGAAATGCCTCTTTTAACAACTCCAACAAGTCTGTGAATGCCACATTACTCAACCCGTGAATGCACTTAAACAAGTACAATCGGATCGTAAAGCCTAATTTGGAAAAATTCTCACACCCTGGATATAATTCTTCATTTCCTTCTTCTACTAATTTAAAGAATCTTTTTGCATCTTGCGAAGGTCCATCCCCCACTCCTTCATGTCCCAAATCATCCTCGACGTTTCGAAATGTATCATGAAGTAATCCATCAATATCATCATACATCTCAGAACCTTCATCATTATTGCTTGGGCATGGAGTCTTTCTCGAGGAAAATCCTTCCCCGTGGAAAACCCATTTGGTGTATCCATGAACAAATCCATTAACGATCAAGTGATCCTCCACCACATTCCTATAATGCCAAAAACAATTAGCGCACACTTTACAAGGGCATAATATTTCATTTCCTTGGGAAGCTCGTTCAAACGCCTTATCAAGAAAATTATTCACTCCTTGTATGTACTCATCAGTTGACCTTCGGAGGCTCATCCACCTTTTATCTCCGTTATCCATTAAATTAGTTTTATCCTATATAACACCAAAACAACCGGTATAAATTGGGTTTATGTACTTATAATCGAAAAAAAACAGTCAATAAGAAAGAATAGAAAAAAGCCAAATATTCTCAAAATTATATGAGTTTCATTGTTGTGAAATTTAGCAAGAACAATGAATTTTTTAAGTTAATGAAGTGCCACAATCTTATAAGTGTACCATAAAAAGTAATGCAAAATACTTGAAAATTAAGATTAGCAGAAGAATGTTAAAAGATCAGCATTATATGATTCTGATGGGCAGTATACCATTCTGTTAAAACTGGGCAGCATGAAAACAATGAAAGTAGAACTAGGCAGCATTTCAGCGAAGAGGAGAAGACGTAGAAAGAAGAACCAAAGGTAAAAAAAAAATCGCCAGCATTTCGCTGCTATTTGGACGCTAAAACAGTGAAGAAGAAGAAGAAGAAGAAGAAGAAGACGAAGAAGAAGAAGAAGAAATCATCACATACCTGTTGCCGCTGAATCTCTGTTGAAGTTGGAAAAGGAACCCTGGTCATTGTTGTTGCTGGTCGTGTTTTAATAAAAGTAAATTGATCTCTTCTTGCTGGAAAAAAATGATCAATCTTTTCAATTTTAACGATACTAAATGAGTAGCCACTGCAAAACTAATCATCTTTTTAAAACTAGAACAACGCAGCCATAACAATTTCTTAAGGACTACTGTTTGAGTCGCGGAACAACTTTATCTTAGATAAATATTACTATATGTCTAACAAAATATCAATACCAAACTATATGCTTATTAATACCATCATTCTGAATATTAAACTCTTCTGCTTTAATCATTTTCTATAAGGATTTTCGTTTTGATCATATAATCAAACACACGATTGATTGTGCCTAATTTGCACATTTTTTAAACAATGTGGTTTCTCCCAAAACTTAATCTCCATTTTCAGACTTATATATAACAAAAAGGTTAGCCGAAACATATTTTTCTAAAGAGTTGTCCCTCCAAACACATATTTTTCTAATACATGTAAATAGGCTAATAGCTATGGGCTATTCTCACTGTAATTATATCATCCTTAGAGTTTGTTCGTAGGAATCACGTTCACAAAAATGTACTAACTGTTCAGGTAAAAATAGTGCTATATATAGTATACAACAAAAAAGAGAAGGCAAATAACCTAAAAGAGCAAAAACTTCCAGAGATACAAAAGCCAACAGTCATAGTGGTGGATGAGAATATGAACAGTAAGAAGATTCCAGAACTAACACAGGAACAAATTATTGATATTGTGAAGCTTGCCGGTTTACTGGTTTGTTCAGATAAAATACACGTAGCGTCGTGTCCGCATGATAATACATGTGCAGCTAAAGTAGAAAACATACACAAGCTGCAAACTGTGAAAGCCTAAAATGTATATTGCTCTATAGAACTTCACTTCTGGATTTGACGGTGATTTTAGTATAGTTTCGCACCATTTCTGGTCATTCCTCTTCTTTTTCCTAATATCCTAATGTGTTTGTACACAAGTTAATTCTTACTCATGTTTCGTGTAAGCTTTCTCTTGTAAATGTACGTAGAAAGATGAAATGGTTGTCTTGGTACTTATATATAGAGAGGATGTTGGCTGTGTTGGCTAGATTATATTGTAATTTATACAATCAATAAAATTGAAATTTTATCCAATCATTGCGTTAACGTTCTATTTAGGGTACCGTGTTTATGCCATATATTTTCCATATTCATGTAGCATAACTTTTGTAGTTTTTCATTGGAAAGATGAGAGCATATGCTAAGAAAAATACAAACACACCTGACTGCCTCAATATTGCTATTCTCCGGCAACTGTCCAAACCTCAGTTCTACATTAATTCAAACCTCGATAGTTGTAAAATGCCGCAAGACCCAAATCCTGCAAAATTGAACAAGTCAGAATACAAAACAATAAGAGAATTTGCAGAAACCATAGCCATTTATCTGAATAGTTTGTAATTGTTAGCAGGTTGCGATTTAATTGCAATTTGAAAAGATCTTCTGCTTTGATTAGTATCGGCAGAATATAGATTAACCTAGGGGAAAGGTAAAAACTCACTTAAACTTCTAGCAATATTCTTTACTATTTCAACTATGCATAATGAGTTCTCGTTACATATTTGGCCCCTAAATTGATTTAAAAACATAGAAAAGACAAGAAAATGACAATTAAGTGACCAAAAAGAATGGCGTTCCTTCCAATGTCAAACAAGGAAGATTCAATGGCAACACAATGGATCTTCCAGTATATCTCAGTATTAAGCTCTGATAAACTATTCATATAACTGCTTATGAGTTATGCCCAAAAGTCTCAAAGCCCACACACAAAAAAAGTGATGGACAACCTGGCCAAACTGAAAATTTTTATTTTACTTCATCTCGTCTACAGATACAAGTAAGAAAAACATACAAGGGAAAGAACTAGAACCAAACAAGTAAAAGGAAAATAAAGAAAATCAGTCGGTCCTTTTGAATATTCTCCAGTTCCTGCTGTGTTTCAAATGTGAAGATAAACAAAATCATCTATGGCTAGTGTTTTTCCCTGGCATCTATCGCATTACAATTGTTCAGCATGACAAGATCTTTAAGGATTGGAAAAAAGGGAATGTTCTATAAGGTTTGGGTGAAAGTTCATTTACTTGAGTTCTCTAGAAGAATGAGACCAAGAATTTTCAA
Organism: Nicotiana noctiflora; assembly: GCA_032618575.1. Classification (NCBI taxonomy): domain Eukaryota; kingdom Viridiplantae; phylum Streptophyta; class Magnoliopsida; order Solanales; family Solanaceae; genus Nicotiana; species Nicotiana noctiflora. The sequence continues at coordinate 413,765 of JASVEL010013638.1, read as the reverse complement.
CACCACTCAGTTGAGGCAGGCAGCAAGAAAAATGACAGAAAGGTTTGTTGCTTCCGTATAGTCACATAGGCATCCATAAACTTCAGATGTAGTGAGATCAATTGAACACTTAAAAGCACAAATGCAATTGAATTAGCTATAAAGATGGGACATGCTACTCTTGTAAAATCTAAGTGGGACGCACAATAGATCAAATGACATTAAACAATCTCGCTACTGTTGTCATCATGTTAGGCATACTGAACACTTGGTCGTCATAGGAATTAACTTTAGCAGTAAATAAACTTCATCAAAAGTAAACTTACTAACATCAAAGGTTAATTAGAGAGAGGAAACTCAGGTCAATTCGACAACTTTTTATGCTAAGTTCATGGAGATTCCAATTCTGAACAAGGTGGATAACAATATAGTACAAGTTGCAAAGTTAAGAGAACAAAGAGCATCTACAGGTTGCAAAGTTCTGTGTAAAGATTGTCTTTGAAGGACCACTGCTATGGATACAAGCTGTCTGATTTTGAAGGCATTTCTCTTCACAAAAGCAGGAAATTTTGTCAAGATTGTCCATTTACAGTCATACATCAATCAACAAAATAAAAGTTACTAGTATAAGGTCAAAAGTGAGATTGAACGTTAGATTTTCGTGGAGGTGATAAATGACTTCAGAGGTCAACCATCTTAAGCATTACGTAACATAATGGTTTCGACACATTTACTTCGAATTACGCTTAAAATGTAAACGTACTAGTATATAAAGGACAAAAAGCAATCATCATTGTATCTCTGTCTTAAATAACCACTCAACACTAACAAATAAGAGATAATACTCGAGGTACAAATATCCAAGACTTGATTCATCAGGAAATGTAAAGCAAGAAATCAAAATGAAACAGTTGAACTGCCTCTTTAGAAACTTGAGAGGCTGCAACGGCACCCTTCTTCCTTGGAGTTATTTGTTAATGTTAACGACAAAAAATGGTTTTGCCTCCGTTACAAATTAAAAAGAAGAAATTGGTGTCATAAAAATGTGGGGCTGTCGCTCTTTAATGATGCCAAAAGAAATAAACAAAAAAATATATTTTGATTAAAAATGCAGAGCCAGATATGCTAGATGCTTAGGACAATAGAATCTTAACGTAAGACAAGTCTTCTGTTTCATTTTTGTACTCACTCAGATCCACTGGGAGTTGAAACAGCTAAGCCTTTCCAATTTTTTGGTTTATTGTTGACACACATATGATCTCACTATGTAGTAGCATAAGACAAACACTTGTAACAACACATGGGATAAAGTAAAACTTGGGAAAAACAAGTATATATTTCTGAGCCACAAATTAAATATGTTTTAAAAAAAAAATTGAGGAAATAGTTCCTACTCCGTAACTTCCTTCAACCCTCAATCTTATTTTACAGTTTAATTTGAAAACCATGATATTTAAATGTTCAAAGTATGATAGGTCAGTATGCACATTAGGTCTCCAACGTTTTCACCTTCCTTTCTCCTTGATGTGATTCTTTATTGATGGCAAAAACATCTGCGACGCCTATACTTTTCAGAAAAGATTAAAAAGGGCGTAAAAAACTTACCTAGCAAAAATTAATGGTGTTGGATTTAGCCTTTAGGGATTTGGAGAGAGGACCTGATTTGGGGAAGCTAATCCGCCTCTGTTCAGACTGAAGGAGAAAGGCGATGTGGTATGAGAAAAGGCGATGTGGTATGAGAGAGAAGGGCTTTGGATGTATCGATAATTTTAGTGCTTTGGTGTGAGAGAGAAGGGCTTTGGATGTGCTGTGAGAGAGAAGGGCTTTGGGGAAAGAGTAATAAAATATTTTAACCTAATATTATATTATTATGTTAAAATTAGTTAAAGTTAAAAATAAAAGAAACATGGGTTATTTAATTTGGGCGGGTTTGGCGAAATTGACGAGGGAAAATACGGAGGGAAACAAGAACCGTTCCAATAGAATTTTTATCAATAAAACCGTTCCATAAATTGTTCTATTGGGACGGTTTATAAAAAGCGTTACAAAAAAATGGACTATGGTAACGGTTTTGTTACAACTGCAACGGTTTTATAGATGTAGTGTGCCGATATCACCTAAAATCTATTAGAACGATTACAACCGTTACAATATGGTGTCTATGGCAACGGTTTTTGAAACGTTCCATAAATAACTGTTCCCATAGGCCCGTTTTTTAGTAGTGAGTAGAATATACAGCTAAGAGAGTTCTGAATGAAAATTTGTATACAAACCATCTCTGTCTACGAATGTATTGAGAGTACAAAATATATACAATCATCCAGTCAATCAAAAATAAAAAGTAGGGCCACGCCCCCATGAACCCTAATGCTAACTACCAAATAATGCATCAAAAATAGGCAAAGGATATAGAATGGCCCCTCAAGCCTCATCAGCTGCCATATGCTGGTCAGTGGTTCCCGTGTCCTTGATAGGGACCTCAAAGTGGTCCCCAGTCTGCTGCTACTATGCTACTGGGACATGTGTCTACTCCTTGTCTGGCTCATCAAATGAAGGGGTATTGGAGGGATCCTCATGCTCTGGAGCGACTGCTATCATAACTCCCTCAGTATTAGGGAGTTTTCTCTTTTTCTTAGGCCAGTGCTCCTCTTCCTGTGGCTGCTCCAATGGTGGCTCTATGACCGACTCCCCAAACAGCAAATAAAGTGGCAGCTGATCTGCCACTAGTTTGTCTACCTGCACCTTCAATTTCGCCACCGTCTCCTTTGAGCACTTTTTCTTTCTCAGCTTTTTGTGCTCTTTGGCCAAGCTTTTAAGTGCCTTGCTATGCTCACTGACTGCCTTGGCCAAGGTATCCTGCTTTTCCATCATTTGATCCTGGTTGGCCAGGATTTTCTTCAAAGTATCCTCAATAGAAGCAGGGATCTCAACAGTCACCGGTGCTCCCTAGGCTTGTATGGCTATGGTCAATATGGAGAACTTGGATGTCGCTGCCGACATCCAGTTGTTCAAACTAGCTAATGAATATGTGAGCTGGTTGGCGGTGAACCTATGAGTCTTTGATACCGGGATCACCGGATCAGCTACAATAGATGGTCCAGCTGTGGTGGAAGGACCTAGGGACATTGACTAATGAGTAATAGGCTTGGTAGACTGCTCCGTAGCAACTGGCTCTTCAGATTGGCGGCCTGACTCTTCTTGGCATTCTTTGGTATGTGAGGACCCTTCTGATCATACCATGAATACAGGCTTACCGGAGGTACCATAACATTATATTTCTTCTTTTTCACCTCTAGATCTTTGAAGTACATGGAAAGTGTGTTGGGAAAAGGTTAGTTTGTCTTTGTCTCATTAGCCACAGTAGAAATCACCCTATGCATGATGTTTCCCACATTCAATGGAAATCCGGCCATGATGGAAGCAACCAAGATAGCACGATCAATTGGGACGGAGTGATCATGTGCGGACAAGTCCAACCTATTGCACACGAATGTCAACCACCAATTGGCTTCAAAGTTGAGGGTGTTCCTGAATATTCAGCCACACAGGGACTGTATCTGGAGCTACTAAAATCTCGGCTAACCACGAGCGAGCTTCTTCTTTCATAGCCAGCTTCTCCAAATATTGAGACTCATCATGTTCCACAAATCCCAAGAAGTCATTTAGTGTCTTCCCATCAAATAGCATAATCTTGTCCCTCACTTTTGTAGTTGTGGAGCCCCGAACTACATGGTGGACATTGCTATAAAACGCCTTTCACCGTGTCTTCATTTGCCATTCCCACTAATTCTTTCAAAAAGCTCTAACCCTCTCTCCTATGGAACTGTGCTTGTACGTGAGGGTTGTGAGGAACCAAATCACTATCAATAAACCTCCTCTTCGAAATGAGCTTTCTCTTGGTCCACCACTCCCTGAATCGGTGGAAGGCAACCTGACTAACGAACCTGTCCTCCCAAACCTCGAGTTTCCTATTCCACTCTATTCACCTCCTTCCGCCTGTTCTCCACTCTCCCCTGATATTGAAGATGTGAAAAAAGTGGAGTATTTGTCATCACTACCCTTTTCTGTTCAAGACTCATCAAACGAGTCCGAAGCTACCACATTCATTGGCCTCTTGGAGGTGGCCACATTTTCCTGCTCGGGGAAAGAAGACTCTGGCGCTGGAACCTCCACGTACATGTGTGTGGGGGTGGACGCTGAAGTCACACTCCGGGAGGGGGCATACTCACTACCTGTTGACTGAGAGGCAGCCTGTCGGCCTCCCGAATTATCTTTCTTATTCATCTTTATTGTTTTCCTGTCCTTGGGAGTGAGTTTCACAACCTTTTCTGATTTTCCTCCCTCGGGAAGAACCATCCCTCCCGGTTTGCTTCTCCTTGCCCCCACGTTGTGGTTGTGCACCTCCATATTTTTTAACCATTTTCTGCAAGAGATACAAATCTAACTTTTTTAGTAGAAGCACAGAAGGAGTAGACAGTTTAAAGTTCAATGCACATTTGCAAACAATATTGCAGACAGGGGGACGCGGACCGCACAAAAAGCCACGCGGTCCGTACAAGCAAATCATTGTAATTACCATCTCTCTGAACATGACCTATGCAGACCATACTATTTTCGATTGCGGCCGCGTAGGTCCAACACAGACCGCACAAAAATGCCACACTGTCCGCATAATTCAAGCTCTTAAATATACACTTCTCCGAACCTTGGCCACGCGATCCGCAATATTTTGGACCGCGGCCGCGCTGGGTTCATGCGGACCACATAGAAATGGCCATGCAGACCGCGCAGAGAGGTTGTTCAATGTCTAATCAAAGGCATGCGGACCGCACACAAATGTTGTGCGGCCGCGTAGGGAAAAGGTAACTGGGTAGGTCCCTTTTTTGGTTCTTTTTAGTCCAATTTTTAACATTATGGGTCCTAGGTGTCCCTACTCAATTGTTTTAACAAGAATATATGCCCAAGTTAAACAAATGTTCACAAAAACCTATTCTAACAGTTAACTAAGATGAACAAGAAAGAAATTAAGAAGTTATTCTAGTAGAAATCAAGTAAAATAAACACAAATTAAACTACAAATTGAAATGAAGATGAGATGTTACCAAGGATTAATGAGAATGAAAATATGTGCACAAATTGATGTGGGAAAACAGTAGAAATGTGAGCTCAGATGAAAATTTGCGAAAAGGTTTAAAGGAGGCCCAAGGCTCCTATCTTATAGAAAACCGTGGGACCCAGTTCTTACCTACCTGCGGCCACACATAAATGTCACGCGGACCATGCAGGATTTTCATCCTCAGATCATGAGCACATCCCACGCGGACCGCACTGCTTTGGTGCGCGTCCGAGTGGAAAACTTCAGAGATATGCCAAGTTTTGTTCATCCAGTGCGGACCGCTTAAAGATATCATGCGGCCGCGCTGGAAAAGTTTAGAGAGATGCTAAGTTTTGTTCTTCCAGTGCGGACCGCAGAAAAATGTCATGCGGCCGCGCTGGGTCTTCTAAGTTTAACTCCTTCAGTAGATCAAGCCCATATGGACAACACTATTTAGGGGTGCGGCCATGTATGCACTATTCAGACACTGTTCAGTTTTCATTTTGCCCTGCACTAATTCAATATTATCCCCACAAAACTTCACAAACCATCAACTAAAAAATTCTACTCTACAATGGAAAAACAAAGAAATATAAAAGACATGGGTTGCCTCCTACGAGGCGCCTGATTTAATGTCGCGGCACGACCAGGGTTACCATCATCTTTACTTCAAATGAATAAGCGTCACCACGTGGTTATCATCAACCTTGCCCAAGTAATGCTTGACTCAATGCCCATTAACCTGGAATACCTCACCATTTTTGTTCTTTAGATCAAGGGCACCGAAAGGAATTACAAAGACCCCTTCAAAAGGACTACTCCATTTGGATTTGAGCTTCCCCGGAAATAACCTTAGCCTTGAATTGAAGAGAAGGACCATGTCACCCACTTTGAATTCTTTACCCCGAGCATACTTATCATGGAGGTACTTCATCTTGTCCTTATACAAGGACGAGCTAGAGTAAGCATGGAATCTAAACTCATCAAGTTCATTCAATTGCTCCACTCGGAGGTTGGCCGCAACATCCCATTCCAAGTTTAACCTTTTCAAAGCCCATATCGCCTTGTGCTCTAGTTCCACTGGGAGATGACAAGCCTAACCAAACACCAATCGATATGGAGACATACCAATCGGAGTCTTGTATGTCGTCCTATAAGCCCAAAGAGCATCATCTAACTTCTTTGACCAATCGGTCCTATTCGCATTCACTATTTTGGACAAAATACTCTTTATTTCCCTATTAGAAACCTCCACTTGGCCACTTGCTTGTGGATGGTATGGGGTAGTCACCTTGTGGTTAACTCCATATTTGGTGAGCAAAGAGTCAAATGCCTTGTTACAAAAATAGGACCCCGCATCACTAATGATAGCACGAGGGGTTCCAAATCTAGTGAATATGTGCTTTTTCAAGAATGCCACGACACTCCGGGCTTCATTGTTGGGAAGAGCCACGTCTTCAACCCACTTGGAGACATAATTTACCGCCACGAGAATATACGTGTTCCCACAAGAGCTTAGAAACGAGCCCATGAATCAATGCCCCACATATAAAAAATATCGACCTTTACATGGTGTTTAGAGGCATCTCATCCTTTTTAGAAATTCCGCCAGCTCATTGATATGCATCACCCTTTTTTACCAAATTGCTTGCATCTTGAAACAAAGTCGGCCAATAGAAGCCACAACTTAGAACCTTTGATGCCGTTCTCACTCCCCCATGATGGCCACCCTAAGGAGAAGAGTGGAAAGCCTCCAATATATTCAACTGTTCTTTTTTCGGGACACATACGGAATCACACCATCAGTGCAAATTTTAAACAAGTAGGGCATGTCCCAATAGTAATCCAAACTATACCGCTTGAGCTTCTTCCTTTGGTTAGAAGAGAGCTCATACGGGACTATACCGATCACAAGATAATTGTCCACATCGGCAAACCACGGTATATCATGCATAGACACCGTAAGGAGTTGTTCATCCGGAAAAGCATCATTAATCTCAACACCATTGCTCGGTCTTCCTTCTTCCTCTAGCCGGGACAAGTTATCCGCGACTTGATTTTCACTTCCTTTTCAATCCACAATCTCTAGATCAAATTCTTGCAAGAGTAATACCCATCTCATCAACCTCGCCTTCGAGTCTTTCTTTGTCATCAAGTACCTAAGGGCGGCATGATCGGTATGGATAATCACTTTGGCCCCCATAAGGTATGGTCGAAACTTTTCCATAGTGAACAAAATAGCTAGCAACTCCTTCTTGGTGACTGTATAGTTCTTTTAAGCCTCATTCATCATCTTGCTTGTGTAGTACACCGGATGGAAATTTTGTTAATTATTTGGCCAAGCACCGCACCAACCGCTACATCACTAGCATCACACATCAACTCGGAAGGTAAATCCCAATTGGGTGTGGTAATAATGAGAGTGGTAGTCAACTTATGTTTCAACAATTCAAAGGACTCCATACACCTCTTATCAAACACGAACTTCACATCCTTTTCCAATAGCTTGCACAACGGGTTCACAACTTTTGAAAAATCCTTGATGAAGCACTGGTAAAACCCTGCGTTGCCTAAGAAACTTCTCAGTCCCTTGACAGAAGTAGGGGAGAAAGCCTTGAGATAACCTCATTTGCCTTGTCGAATTCAATACCATTCTTTGAAATTTTGTGCCCCAAGACAATTCCCTCTTGCACCATGAAGTGACATTTCTCCCAATTTAGTACAAGATTGGTCTCCTCACATCTTTCTTGTCCAAGTTCACTAGGAATTCTTCAAATGAGTCCCCCACCACACTATAATCGTCCATGAAGATCTCCAGAATATCCTCTACCATGTCGGTGAAGATTGCCATCATGCATCATTGGAAGGTCACCGGAGCATTACAAAGTCCAAAAGGCATCCTTGAGAAGGTGAATGTGCCATATGGACAAGTAAATGTTGTATTTTCCTGATCCTCCGGGGCAATGAGAATTAAGTTATACCCCGAGTAGCCATCAAGGAAGCAATAATAAGCCCGGCCCGCTAAACGATCAAGTATTTGGTCCAAAAATGGTAGAGGGAAATGATCCTTCCTAGTGACCTTGTTGAGCTTTCTATAAACCATGAACACTCTCCAACCCATGACCGTGCGGGTCGGAATCAATTCATTGTTTGCATTTGTGACCATCGTGATGCCACCCTTCTTTGGAACACATAGGATCGAGGAGGTCCATGAACTATCTGATATTGGGTAGACTACACCGGCATCCAACCACTTGATAACCTCCTTCTTGACTACCTCTTGCATAGCTTCATTTAGTCTTCTTTGGTGTTCAAGTGACAGCCTTTCATCTTCCTCCAAAATGATCTTATGCATGCAAAAGGCGAGGCTTATACCCTGAATATCCGCCAGCGTCCATCCGATCGCCCGCTTGCGCTTTTGTAAAACTGCCAAAGTGGCATCCACCTGCAAGTTAGTTAAGCAAGACAAAAGAATAACATGCAAGGTGAAATTAGGAACCAAGTATTCATACCTGAGGTGAGGAGGAAGTGGTTTCAGCTCCAACATCGGCGGCTCCTCAATAGATGGCTTTGTTGGAGGGGTCTTACGATTCTTAAGGTCCAATGACAACTTTCTCGGCTCATAAGAGTATGAGCCCATACCATGCAAAGCATTTACACATTCAATTCTCCCGGCATCATCATTAGCTTCCATGTTCAAAAGCACCGCTTCAAGTGGATATTCAACATTGATCATTGCACTTGTGTCATCCACTATCACTGTCGTGACAATGTCGACAAATGAACAAACTTTGGTACTATTTGGTTGCCTCATCGATTTGCACACATGGAAAACTACCTTTTCATCACCAACTCGGAAGGTCAATTTTCCGGCCTCGACATCAACCAAAGCCTTCCTCGTTGCTAGGAAAGATCTTCCAAGGATAATTGGGACTTCAAAGTCCACCTCAAAATCTAGTATCACGAAGTCGGCCGGCAAGATGAACTTATCAACTCTAACAAGCATGTCGTCGATGATACCCAAAGGCTGCTTCATAGACCTATCCGCCATTAGTAGCTGCATTGATGTCAGGCGAGGTTCCCAAACCCCAGGGTTTTGAACATTGAATATGGCATTAAGTTGATGCTTGCTCCCAAGTCACAAAGGGCTTTTGCAAAGTCGGCGCTTCCAATAGTGCATGGGATGGTGAATGCTTCGGGGTCCTCAAGCTTAGGAGCCGTGGAGTGTACAATTGCGCTCACTTGATGGGTCATTTTGATTGTCTCACACTCCATTGATCTCTTCTTTATGACCAAATCTTTTATAAATTTCTCATATCCTGGTATTTGCTCGAGTGCCTCCACCAAAGGCACATTGATAGTCAAACTCTTCATCATCTCAATGAATTTCTTAAATTGGTTATCACTCTTTTGTTTGGCCAAACGTTGAGGGTAGGGAGGAGGAGCGCTAGGCAAGGGTGCCTTGGCTTTGGGAACCTCCGGTCGGGCATATCTATTACATGTTCCCTAGACGGGTTCACGTTCTCTTGAGTCTCCTCCTCAAAATCTTTAATGTCAATTATCACCTCATCTCTTGCACTTGTCTCCACAACATCATCAACCCTTGTAGGCATTCAAAACTAGGCAACTCATCTTCCTCCACTATGGCTTGATTCTCTCTTGAGGCATGCACATCACTGCCTCGTCCACTCCTTGTGTGTCACCGCCATTACATAGTTTTTGTGCCCACCCTTAGGATTTACTACCGTGTCACTAGGTAGCGCACCCTTTGGGCGAGTATTTAGATATTGTGAAATTTGTCCAAGTTGCACTTCCAAGTTGCGGATGGAAGTATTATGTGAAGCTAATTGCCTATCGGAATCTTGGTTCTTTTCATCATGTGTTCAAACATGTTCTCAATTCTGCCCAGTTTGTTTCCTAAAAAGCTCGATCCTTGAGTGGGAAATGGGAGCGGTTTGTTCGGTTGTTCAAACATTGGAGGCTTTTCAAAGCCTTGCCCCCGGTTACCTTGACCACCATTGTTGTTCCACCCACCTTGACCATTGCTGCTGTTCCAATTATTGTTGTTGTTTCCGTTACAATTTCCACCATTGTTACATTGATTCCCCCAATTGTTGTTTTGGTTATTCCTATTCCAATTTCCACCACCGTGTTGTTTATTCCAATTCCCCCGAGATCTCCATTGTTGGTTACCTTGGTTTCCTTTATTTCCTTGGTAGTTGTTGACATATTGACAATCTTCACTTTGCTCATCATATCACTCATTTGAATAACCACTACCATCATCATAGTTGTCACAATTCCCTTGTTGTTGTTGTTGCCCTCTTTGCCTTTTTTCATCATATTTACTCATTTCATAGCATTGACTTGGCGAGGGTTTTGAACTTGTTGCAGTTGCGCCTTCACTAATTGGTCCATTGTTGTTGTAATTTCGGCAATGGCTTGGTCGTGGTCATGCAACTCTTTATGAAAATGTATAACATTAGGATCACCTTGAGGAACTTTTGCCCGACTTTACCATGCCGAAGAAGTATCGGCCATTTCATCTAACACTTCACACGCTTCATTGTACGGGAGCTTCATAAAATTTCCACCCGCCAATTGGTTCACAATGCATTGGATTGTTGTGTTGATGCCTCTATAGAATATTTGTTGAATCATCACATCATTCATATCATTATTCGGGCACTCCTTGACCATAGTTCTAAACCTCTCCCATATTTCATGCAAAGGCTCCGTTGGTTCTTGTTTGAAAGCCAAATCTCATCACGTAGCGCCGCCATGTGACTTTGAGAAAAGAATGTGGCAATGAACTTGTCCGCCAATTCATCCCATGTAGTGATTGAATGAATCGGTAACCTCTCCAACCAATCAAGTGATTTACCCAAAAGAGAGAACTGGAAAAGCCTCAATCTCAAAGCAACTTCGGACACATTGGTTTGTTTACACCCCCAACAAGTATCTACGAACCCCTTCAAGTGCTTGTATGCATTTTGATCGGAGGCGCCCGTAAAATACCCTCTTTGTTCGAGAAGTGTCAACATAACATTGGTGATTTGAAAATTCCTCGCCTGGATTCGGGGAGGAACTATGGCACCTGCATAACCTTGGTTAGGAAGGACCCTTGGAGCAACTCTTGGTGGAGGCGGAGGAGGGTCTGGAATTGCATCATTAGGATTTGCATTAGCATTTCTACCTCTCTGTGGTATTTGTGGTACCTGGAGTTCCTCTTGTTCAACATCATCAACCTCCTCCCACGCGACCACGTTGTCAAGAAGGACATTCCCGTTTAAAGCCATGTGTACATGTGATGGATCGACAAAAATAAAGTTAGTAAAAACAAGGAAAGAGAAGCAAAACACAAACCTAGCTACATAGATAGTCAACACCGTAAGCTCCCCGGCAACGGTGCCAAAAAGTGATCATTTCCAACTAGCTCCTTGAAGTACAGGGACAGTGTGTTGGGGAAAGGGTAGTTTGTCTTTGTCTCATTACCCACAGTAGAAATCACCCTATGCATGATGTTGCTACATTCAATGGAAATACGGCCATGATAAAAGCAACCAAGACAACACGATCAATAGGGACAGAGTGATCATGTATGGTCGGGTCAAGCCGATTGCACACGAATGTCAACCACCCTTTGGCTTCAAAGTTGAGGGTGTTCCTGAATATCTTCTCCCTTGCATTCTGCCATACAAGGACTGTACCTAGAGCTGCTAAAATCCCGGCTAACCACGGGTGAACTTCTTCTTTCATAGGCAACTTCTCCTAGTATTGAGACTCATCCTCTTCCGCAAACTCCAAGAAATCATTAAGTGTTTTCCCATCAAATAGCACAATCTTGTCCCTCACTTTCGTAGTTGTGGAGCCCCGAACTACATGGACATTGTTGTAAAACTCCTTCACCATGTGCTCCTTTGCCCTTCCCACACGTTCTTTGAAGAAGCCCCAACCCTCTCTCATATAGAATTGTGCTTGTACGTGAGGGTTGTGAGGAACTAAATCAGCATCAATGAATGGCCTCTTTGGAATCAGCTTTCTCTTGGGCCACCATTCCTTGAATTAGTGGAAGGCAACCCGGCTGACGAAATATATCTTCCCATGCCTCCTTCTTCTTGGTTTTATCTAGACCCCCAATCTTTGGCTCTCCCCTCACTCTCCTCTGATGATGAAATTATGGGAGAGGTGGAATATTGCTCGTCGTGTTCTTTTTCAGCTCCAGGCTCATCAGACGAGTCCGGGGCTACCACATTCACTAGCCTCTTGGAGATGGCCACATTTGTCTGCTCAGGGGAAGATGACTCTGGTGCTGGAACCTCCACGGACATGTGTGTGGGGACGGACTCTGAAGTCACACTCCGGGAGGGGGGCATACTCACTACCTGTTGACTGAGAGGCAGCCGTATCGGCCTCGCAAATTATCCTTTTGTTCTTCTTTATTGTCTTCTTGTCCTTGGCAGTGAGTTTCACAATATTTTTTATTGTCCTCCCTCGGGAAGAACCACCCCTCCTAGTTTTCTTCTCCTTGCCCCCACGTTGTGGTTGTGCACCTCCACATTTTTTTAACCATTTCCTGCAAGAGATACAAGTCTAACATTAATAGTGGAAGCACAGAAGGAGTAGACAGTTTAAAGTTTAATGCACATTTGCAGACATAGTATTGCGGACAGGGGGGATGTGGACCGCACAGAAAAGTCACGCGGTCCACACAGGCTAATCGTTCCAAACATCAGCTCTTTGAACGTGACCTACACGGATCACACTATTTTGAATTGCGGCCGTGTGGGTCCAACGCGGACCACATAGAAAAGTCACGCGGTCTGCACAGATCAAACTCTTAAAATAATACCTCTCTGTACCTTGGCCACGCGGTCAGCACTATTTTGGACCGCGGTCACACTGGGTTCACGCAGACCGCATAGAAATGGTCATGCAGACCATGGAGAGAGGTTGTTCAATGCCTAATCAAAGGCATGCGGACCGCACACAAATGTTGTGCGGCCGCGTAGGGAAAAGGTAACTGGGTAGGTCCCTTTTTTGGTTCTTTTTAGTCCAATTTTTAACATTATGGGTCCTAGGTGTCCCTACTCAATTGTTTTAACAAGAATATATGCCCAAGTTCAACAAAAGTTCACAAAAACTTATTCTAATAGTTAACTAAGATGAACGAAGAAAATAGGAAGCTATACTAATAGGTAGCAAGTACAAGAAACAAAACTTAGACTATGAATGAAATGAATAAGAGTTGTTACCATAGATTAATGAGAATTCAACTATATGCACAATTATGCTTGATGAACAGTGGAATTTAGAGAATAGGAGGAAATATTGCGAAAATGATAGAATGAGGCCCAAGGCCTCTATTTGTAGAAAAGCCCTATGACCCACAGATCACCTACCAGCGTGGCCGCACAAAAAGGGTCGCGGACCGCGCTGGGTTTAACACTGTGGGACCCATTACTTACCCACTAGTGCGGCCGCGCACAAATGGTCGCGGACCGCGCTGGATTTCTTGCTTCCTCGATTGTCTGAACAACCCACGCGGACCACACTGTTTTGTCACGCGGCTGTGTGGGAAACTTCAGAGAGCATGTATCTTGGGCTTCTCCTACACGGACTGCAAAAAAATGTCACGTAGACCGTGCAGCTGACTTCGGAGACCCAGCTCCCATTTCATCATTCTACGGACCACACTATTTTGGTGCGCGGCCGCGTAGGTCATTTTGCCCTGCACTGATTCAACATTATCCCTGCAACACTTCATAAACTATCAGCTCAAAAATCCTACTCTACAACAGAAAAACAAAGAAATTCAAAAGACATTGGTTGCCTCCCAAGAAGCGCATGATTTAATGTCGTGGCGTGACGCAAGTTACCATCACCTCACTTCAAATGAATAAGCGCCACCACGTAGTTGTCATCAACCTTGCCCAAGTAATGTTTGACACGATGCCCATTAACCCTGAATGCTTCACCATTTTTCTTTTTGAGATCAAGGGCACCGAAAGGAATTACAAAGACCACTTCAAAGGGACTACTCCATTTGGATTTGAGCTTTCCCGGAAATAACCTTAGCCGAGAATTTAAAAGAAGAACTATGTAACCCACTTTGAATTCTTTACCCCGAGCATATTTATCATGGAGGTAATTCATCTTGTCCTTATACAAGGACGAGCTGGAGTAAGCATGGAATCTAAACTCATCAAGTTCATTCAATTGCTCCACTCGGAGGTTGGCCGCAACATCCCATTCCAAATTTAATCTTTTCAAAGCCCACATCGCCTTATGCTCTAGTTCCACCGGGAGATGACAAGCCTAACCAAACACCAATCGATATGGAGACATACCAATCGGAGTCTTGTATGTCGTCCTATAAGCCCAAAGAGCATCATCTAACTTCTTTGACCAATCGGTCCTATTCGCATTCACTATTTTGGACAAAATACTCTTTATTTCCCTATTAGAAACCTCCACTTGGCCACTTGCTTGTGGATGGTATGGGGTAGTTACCTTGTGGTTAACTCCATATTTGGTGAGCAAAGAATCAAAGGCCTTGTTGCAAAAATGGGACCCCCATCACTAATGATAGCATGTGGGGTTCCAAACCTAGTGAAAATCTGCTTCTTCAAGATTGCCACGACACTCCGGGCTTCATTATTGGGAAGAGCCACGGCTTCCACCCACTTGGAGACATAATCTACCGCCACGAGAATCTACGTGTTCCCGTAAGAGCTAACAGATGGGCCCATGAAGTCAATGCCCAACATATCAAAAATATCAACCTTCTAGAATGGTGTTAAGAGGCATCTCATCCCTTTTGGAAATCCCAGAAACTCGTTGACATGCACCATTTTCACCAAATCGCTTGCATCTTAAAATAAAGTCGGCCAATAGAAGCCACAAATTATAACCTTCGATGCCGTCTTCACTACCCCATGATGACCACCATAAGGAGAAGCGTGACAAGCTTTCAATATGCTCAATTGTTCTTCTTCCGGGACACAACAATGAGTCACACTATTGATGCAAATTTTGAACAAGTAGGACTCATCCCAATAGTAATCCAAACTATCCCGCTTGAGCTTCTTCCTTTGGTTAGAAGAGAGCTCATAAGGGATGATGTCGGTCACAAGATAATTGGCTACATTCGCAAACCATGGCATATCATGCATGGACACCGCAAGGAGTTGTTCATCCAAAAAAGCATCATTAATCTCAACACCATTGCTTGGTCTTCCTTCTTCCTCTAGCCGGGACAAGTGATCCGCGACTTGATTTTCTCTTCCTTTTCTATCAATAATCTCTAGATAAAATTCTTGCAAGAGTAATACCCATATCATCAACCTCACCTTCGAGTCTTTCTTTGTCATCAAGTACCTAAGGGCGGCATGGTCGGTATGGATAATCACATTGGCCCCCATAAGGTATGGTCGAAACTTTTCCATGGAGAACACAATAGCTAGCAACTCCTTCTCGGTAACTGTATAGTTCTTTTGAGCCTCATTCATCATCTTGCTTGCATAGTACACCGGATGGAACATTTTGTTAATTCTTTGTCCAAGCACCACACCAATCGCTACATCACTCGCGTCACACATCAACTCAAAAGGCAATTCCCAATTGGGTGCGGTGATAATGGGAGTGGTAGTCAATTTATGTTTCAACAATACAAAGGACTCCATACACCTCTAATCAAACACGAACATCACATCCTTCTCCAATAGCTTGCACAACGGGTTCACAACTTTTGAGAAATCCTTGATGAAGCGCTGGTAGAACACGGCATGGCCTAAGAAACTTCTCACCCCCTTGACTAAAGTAGGGGGAGGAAGCCTTGAGATAACCTCTATCTTTGCTTTGTCAACTTCAATACCATTCTTTGAAATTTTGTGCCCCAAAACAATCCTCTCTTGCACCATGAAGTGACATTTCTCCCAGTTTAGTACAAGATTGGTCTCCTCACATCTTTTCAACACTCTATCCAAGTTCCCTAAGCATTCATCAAATGAGTCCCCCACCACGCTGAAATCGTCCATGAACACCTCCAGAATGTCCTCCACTATGTCGGTGAAGATTGCCATCATGCATCTTTGGAAGGTTGCTGGAGCATTACAAAGTCCAAACGGCATCCTTGAGAAAGCGAATGTGCCATAGGGACAAGTAAATGTTGTCTTTTCTTAATCCTTCAGGGCAATGAGAATTTGGTTATACCCCGAATAGCCATCAAGGAAGCAATAATAAGCCCGGCCCGCTAAATGATCAAGCATTTGGTCCAAAAATGGTAGAGGGAAATGATCCTTCCTAGTGACCTTGTTGAGCTTTCTGTAATCCATGCACACCCTCCAACCCATGACCGTGCGGGTCGGAATCAATTCATTGTTTGCATTTGTGACAACTGTGATGCCACCCTTCTTTGGAACATATTGGACTGGGGAGGTCCATGAACTATCTGATATTGGGTAGACTACACAGGCATCCAACCGCTTGATAACCTCCTTCTTGACCACCTCTTGCATAGCTTCATTTAATCTTCTTTGGTGCTCAAGTGATGGCCTAGCATTCTCCTCCAATAAGATCTTGTGCATGCAAAAGGCGGGGCTTATACCCCGAATATCCGCCAAGGTCCATCCAATTGCTCGGTTGCGCTTTTGTAAGACTGCCAAAGTCGCATCAACCTGCATGTTAGTTAAGCAAGAGGAAAGTATAACTAGAAAAGTGAAATTAGGACCCAAGTATTCAAACCTGAGGTGATGAGGAAGTGGTTTCAACTCCAACACCGACGGCTCCTCAATAGATGGCTTCGTTGGAGGGGTTTTACGATTTTCAAGGTCCAATGATAACTTCCTAGGCTCATAAGAGTATAAGCCCATACCATGCAAAGCATTTACACATTAAGTTCTCCCAGCATCATCATTAGCTTCCATGTTTAAAAGCACCATTTCAAGTGGATCTTCAACATTGATCATTGCGCTTGTGTCATCCACTATCACCACCGTGACAATGTCAACAAACGAGCACACCTCGGTGCTATTTGGTTGTCTCATAGATTTGCACACATGAAACACCACTTTTTCATCACCAAACCAAAAAGTCAACTCTCTCGCTTCAACATCAACCAAGGCTTTCCCCGTGGCTAAGAATGGCCTTCCAAGGATGATTGGGACTTCAAAGTCCACCTCACAATCAAGAATCACGAAGTTGGCCGGCAAAATGAACTTATCAACTCGAACAAGGACATCCTCGATGATACCCAAAGGCTGCTTCATAGACCTATCCACCATTTGGAGCCGCATTGAAGTCGGGCGAGGTTGCCCTATCCCCAAGGTTTTGAACGCTGAATATGGAATTAAGTTGATGCTTGCATCCAAGTCACAAAGGGCTTTTGCAAAGTCGACGCTTCCAATAGTCCATGGGATAGTGAATGCACCGGGGTCCTCAAGTTTAGGAGCCATGAAGTGTACAATTGCACTCACTTGATGGGTCATCTTGATTGTCTCACACTCCATTGATATCTTATTTGTAACCAAATCCTTTATGAATTTTACATACCCTGGTATTTGCTCGAGTGCCTCCACCAAAGGCACATTGATAGTCAAACTCTTCATCATCTCAATGAATTTCTTAAATTGGTTATCACTCTTTTGTTTGGCCAAACGTTGAGGGTAGGGAGGAGGAGCGCTAGGCAAGGGTGCCTTCGCTTTGGGCACCTCCAACTCGGGCATATCTATAACATGTTCCCTAGACGGTTTCATGTTCTCTTGAGTCTCCTCCTCAACCTCTTGAATGTCAATTCTCACTTCATTTCTTGCACTTGGTTCCACAACATCATCACCCTCCGTAGGCATATCATCATTAGGCAACTCATCTTCCTCCACTATGGCTTGATTCCCTCTTGAGGTATGCACATCACCGCCTCGTCCACTCCATGTGGCCACCGCCATCACATGGTTGTTATACCTACCCTTAGGATTTACTACTGTGTCACTAGGTACCATAACCTTTGGGTGAGTATATAGAGATTATGAAATGTGTCCAAGTTGCACTTCCAAGTTGCGGATGGAAGTGTTATGTGAAGCCAATTGCGCATCCGAGTCTTGAGTCTTCTTCATCATTTGTTCAAACATAACCTCAATTCTCCCAAATTCATTGCCCGAAGAACTCGACCCTTGAGATTGATAGGGTGGCGGGTTGTTTGGTTGTTGAAACATTGGGGGCCTTTGAAAGCCTTGCCCCCGATTACCTTGACCACCATTATTGTTTCACCGCCCTTGACCATTGTTATTGTTCCAATTTTTGTTGTTATTTCAACTCCAATTTCCACTATTGTTACCTTGATTCCCCCAATTGTTGTTTTGGTTATTCCCATTCCAATTTCCATCGCCTTGCTGATTATTCCAATTCCATTGAGATCGCCATTGTTGGTTACCTTGGTTTCCTCTATTTCCTTGGTAGTTGTTAACATATTGACAATACTCACTTTGCTCATCATAGCACTCATCTGAATAACTACTACCATCATCATAGTTTTCACAATTTCCTTGTTGTTGTTTCCCTCTTTGCCTTCTTTTCATCATATTTACTCCTTCCGTAGCATTGACTTGGTGAGGGTTCTGAACTTGTTGAAATTACGCCTTCACTAATTGGTTCATTGTTATTGTAATTTCGGCAATGGCTTGGTCGTGGTCATGCAACTCTTTATGAAAATGTATAACATTAGGATCACCTTGAGGAACTTTTGCCCGACTTTACCATGCCGAAGAAGTATCGGCCATCTCATTTAACACATCACAAGCCTTTATTGTCGGGAGCTTCATAAAATTTCCACCCGCCAATTGATTCACAATGCATTGGTTTGTTGTGTTGATGCCTCTATAGAACATTTGTTGAATCATCACATCATTCATATCATTATTTGGGCACTCATTGACCATGGTTCTAAACCTCTCCCATATTTCATGCAAAGGCTCCATTGGTTCTTGCTTGAAGGCCAAAATTTCATCACGGAGCGCCACCATGTGACTTGGAGAAAAGAACTTGGCAATGAACTTGTCCACCAATTCATCCCATGTAGTGATTGAATGATTCGATGACCTTTCCATCCAATCGAGTGCTTTACCTTGAAGAGAGAACGGAAAAGCCTCAATCTCAAAGCATCTTCGGACACATTGGTTTGTTTAGTTCCCCAACAAATATCTATGAACCCCTTCAAGTGCTTGTATGTATTTTGATCAGAGGTGCCCGTAAAATACCCTCTTTGTTCGAGAAGTGTGAACTTAACATTGGTGATTTAAAAATTCCCCTCCTAGATTTAGGGAGGATCTATGGAACTTGCATAACCTTGGTTAGAAAGGACCCTTGGAGTAACTCTTTATGGAGGTGGAGGAGGGTATGGAATTGCATTATTAGGATTTGCATTAGCATTTCTACCTCTCTGTGGTATTTGTGGTACCTGGAGTTCCTCTACTTCAACGTGATCAACCTCCTCCCCCGCGACCACGTTGTCAAGAGGGACATTCCCGTTTAAATCCATGTGTACATGTTGGTTTGACACAAATAATGTTAGTAAAAAGAAGGAAACAGAAGCAAAACACAAAACTAGCTACACAAATAGTCAACACCGTAAGCTCCCCGGCAACGACGCCAAAAAGTGATTGGTGCGGACTCAAACTTAGGAAGAGTGGGCACTAATTACTTTTACCCAATAGAAGTATCAGGGTCAATATCCACAGGGAGCTAGAAATGGGAGTCGAGCATTTGTGAAGTCTAGAAAGGTGTTTTGGCTTCTATTTTGCTTCTATCATTTTTGGTTTGTTTCTATATTTATCAACTACACTTTTAATAACTACTAGATTGAACTAAATTATGCTAAGATAGTGATTCTAAAATGTATGCAATATAGAGAAAAACACTAGGGTCATAGCACTCACCTAGGTGACTAATTAATGGGTATAGAATTTTAATACAAGGATGATAATTAAGGGGGATATGGATAGCCATTGCACTTTAGCACTCACTCTCACATCTCTCGATAGAGAGAGTGATTTTGCCCAATTGACTCTCTCAAGACCAATTAGGTAGGCTAATTTGCCCAAGTAACTTTAAGGTTCATGTGGGGTAATTACTCTCTGGAGGTTTAACCCGTTACTTGGGACTACCATTCTCACGGGTCCATCCCAAATCCTTGTTGGGTTAATAGTGAGGTCATAAACTCTCTTTCTCAAGAAGAGTCAAGACCCACTAAGCTAGACTTAGTGTTTGCAACCACCAAATCTAAGTGAAAACATACAATCAACCCAAATACCAAACACCCAACATCATCCAAGCATTAAGCAAAAACACCCATTAATTACCCACACTAGGGTTGAGCCACAACCCTAGCTAATGGGTTTAGCTAGACATGAAAGAAGTAAAAATAGAAGAAATACTAGAAGAAATTAACATAATCATCAACTACAAGCTTAATCTACTTGAATCTACGTTAATTACAAGAGAAAATTGCCTAAAGTAGGCTAATACGAAGTGTCTCATGCTCAGCTGCTAAAACAGATTACAAAACTTGACCTAAAAAAGTAAAATGTTCTATTTATACTATATAGGAAAAATCAGAAAAAAAATACCCGTGAGGGTCTGGCACGGACCACATAGAAATGGCATGTGGCTGTATAGGGCAATTGGTCTTTAGATCGATGCTTCTAGACTTGGGAATGCGGACCGCATAGAAATGTCACACGGCCGCATAGGTTGAGTCACGCGGACCACGTGGAAAGGGTGCGCGGCCGCACAATAGATTTTTCACCATTGCTGACTCTCTGAACTTTCACCCAGGTATGCAGTCATGTGGGCTCTTGCCTTGAATAACTGGGTCTTGGGACTTTCATTAGCACAGACATCGTAGAAAGGAGTGCGGACCGTGCAACTTGACATTAAGTTTGCATGGTCTCTGGACTTTCCTGCCCGACGGCATGGCAAAGAAGTGCGGACCGTGCAGGGAGATCTTGAGCTGCCTTAGTCTCTAAACTTTTTCTGCGTGGTCGTACATAATATTATTACGGTCCGCACAGATGATCTTGTTCCCCCCTTTACTTGTCTTTTGACACTTGGCAGATTTCACTCGGTTTTATGAGCCGATATGTGATATTTATCATCTAGTCGCTCAAACCTGCAATCAAGCGCAACTTGTAAGCAATTCAGGACTAATCTAGAGCAATTTATGCACAAAGCTCAGGTAAGAAGGGGTATAAAACATGTACAGTTCATAGTTATCAACTCACCCAAACTTAAACATTTGCTTGTCCTCAAGCAATTAAAATGAGACCTACCCCTCAATGGAAAACATCCAAGTAATTCCTGTTTATCCTAAAGTAACCTCAACAAGCATCAATTGGGACTAACAATTGCCCTCAAAGCGAATGCATCATTAACACATTTAAAACTTTGAAAACTTGTGCATCAAGTGTGACACAAGAGCCTCGAGAGTTGACATATCTCATCAAGGAACCTTTCTTAAGTACTTTGGTTATTGTGGAACCCAAACTCATACATCATCGACTCTCCCTAAGTGAACCTGACCTTATAGAGTATTTGCACATAAATCGAAGTGGAAGGATTGCTCGTTTATATCTCATAAAGAAGAGACCCTAAGTCCGACACTAAGTACCATATGCTTGCCCTTCATGTAAGTATCTACTAATGTAGGCTTCCCTCACCTCAAGATCGCATAGGAATTTTGAGGAGTCATTGTGAAGCCTTTCGGGTAAAGGAAGGATATGCTTTCGTTCACATGGGTTCAATCTTCCCTTAATCACTTCTTTTGATTCGTTTTGGAATACTTTCTTGACTCATTTGAGTATTTCTTCTTTCAAGGGGTTAGGAAGACACAATGTCACACTTTCTTTTGCAATTCAAACCTTTCTCCTTTTTGTTTACCTTTTTCTCATCTTTTTCACTTTTTGTTGACTTTGAATCCCTTTTTTGGGTCTTATTCACTTTTGTATTTCTATTAGCCCCTTTTTTTTAACGAAAATAACAAAAATAGAAAGAAAGTTCAAATGACAACCAAATGAATATGTACACAAGGGGAGTAGAATATATAACTAAGAGAGCAGAAACCTCGACAACGGTGCCAAAAAGTGATCGGTGCGGACTCAACCCTAGGGAAGAGTGGGTGCTAACAACTTTTACCCGATAGTGGTATCAGGGTCAATATCCACAGGGAGCTAGAAGTGGGAGTCGAGTATTTGTAAAGTCTAGAAAGGTGTCTTGGCTTCTAATTTTGCTTCTATCATTTTTGGTTTTTCTTTTGTTTAACAACTAAATTTATCAACTACAATTGTAAACTAAATTATGCTAAGTAATGATGCCAGTTGTATGCAATAAGAGAAAGGCACTAGGGTCGTAGCACTCGCCTAGGTGACTAATTAACGGGTATAAAATTCCAATACAACTCTCACACCTCTCGGTAGAGAGGCTGATTTTTCCCAATTGACTCTCTCGAGACCAATTGGGTAGGCTAATTTGCCTAAGCAACTAGTGGTTCAAGTGGGGTAATTACTCTCTCGAGGTTTAACTCGTTACTTGGGACTACCATTCTCATGGGTCCATCCCAAATCCTTGTTGGGTTAATTGTGAGGTCATAGACTCTCCTTCTCAAGAAGAGTCAAAAACCCACTAAGCTAGACTTAGTGTTTGCAATCACCAAATCTAAGTGAAAACATACAATCAACCCAAATACCAAACACCCAATATCATTCAAGCATTAATCAACAACACCCATTAATTACCCACACTAGGGTTTAGCCACAACCCTAGCTAATGGGTTTATCTAGTTATATGAAAGAAGTAAAAATAGAAGAAATACTAGAAGAAATTAACATAATCATCAACTACAAGCTTAATCTACTTGAATCTACGTTAATTACAAGAGAAAATTGCCTAAAGTAGGCTAATACGAAGTGTCTCATGCTCAGCTGCTAAAACAGATTACAAAACTTGACCTAAAAAAGTAAAATGATCTATTTATACTATACAGGAAAAACCGGACAAAAATACCCCTGAGGGTCTGGTGCGGACCACATAGAAATGACATGCGGCCGCGTAGGGCAAATGTTCTTTAGATCTGTGCTCCTAGACTTGGGAATGCGGACAATATAGAAATGTCACGCGGCCGCATAGGTTGAGTCATGCGGACCACGTGGAAAGGGTACGCGGCCGCACAGTATAATTTGCACCATTGTTAACTCTCTGAACTTTTACCCATGCGGACCGTACTGCTTTGGTGTGCGGCGGTGTGGGACTTTGCCTTGAATTGATGAGCCTCTGATCTCTCGTCATTGCGAACCGCGTGGAAATGGATGCTATCTGCATGGAATTTCTTCACTTTTGATGGTTCTATAAACTTTCTTGCGCGGCCGCGTGGCAAAGCAGTACCGTGCAGGTTGGGCTTGAACTTGGCAGCTTTCATACCTTTCCTGTGCAGCCACACATCAAAATAGTACGGTCCGCACAGGTCACCTATTTCCCACTTTCAATCATCTTTTGACGCTTGGCAGATTTCACTCTTTTTTTTGAGCCGATTTGTGATATTTATCATCTAGTCGCTCAAACCTGCAATCAAGCGCAACTTGTAAGAAATTCGGGACGAATCTAGAGAAATCAATGCACAAAGCTCGGGTAAGAAGGGGTATAAAACATGCATAGTTCATAGTTATTAGTTATTGTACTTATCTCATATCCAGGATGGACCCGTTGAAGTATATCTTCCAGAAGACCATGCCTATTGGCAAGCTCGCCAAGTGGAAAATCTTGTTGAGTGAATTCGACATTGTTTACGTAACTCAGAAAGCAATCAAGGGCCAAGCCATAGTAGATCACCTTGCCGAGAACCCTATTGGAGGAGAATACGAACCCCTGAAAATGTATTTTCATGATGAAGAAGTGTCCTTTGTAGGAGAAGATATTTCTAAATCCTACGATGGTTGGAGGTTGTTTTTTGACAGAGCGGCAAATTTCACATAGGATCAGTCCTGGTATCATAAACCGGCCAGCATTACCCGTTATCTACCAAGCTCAAGTTCCCTTGCACAAATAATATGGCCGAATATGAAGCTTGCATCCTCGGACTCAAGATGGCCATTGACATGAACATTCAAGAGTTACTAGTACTCGAGGTCTCAGACCTGCTCATACATCAAGTTTGAGAATAATGGGGCACCAAAAACTCTAAGATACTTCTCTATTTGCATCACATATAGTAATTAAGGAAAAGATTCACAAAGACAGAATTTCAGCATGTTCCCCAGGGTCCAGAATGAATTCGCTGACGCATTAGCTACTTTACCATCCATGATCCAACATCTAGACACGAATTTCATTGATCCCATCCCAGTAAAGATTTATGATCAACCACCTTATTGTGCTCACATTGAGGAAGAAGCAGACAGAAAACCATGGTTCCACGATATCAAGGAGTACTTGACAATACGAGAATATCCCGAACTTGCCAACGCCACGCAGAAGCGCACACTTCGAAGATTATCCAACAACTTCTTTCACGGTGGGGGAATCTTGTATAGGAGGACTCCTGATTTAGGTTTACTAAGGTGTGTTGAAGCAAAAGAAGCATCCAGACTATTGGACGAAGTGAGGGACCTGCGGGCCGCACATGAATGTTATCATTTCTAAACCAGTATAAAGTTGATGTTATCAATGACTATGGAAACAGACTGTAGTCGGTACGTTTGCAAGTGCCATCGATGTCAGATACATGCAGACATGATAAAGGTGCCTCCAAATAAGCTTACTACAACAAGCTCACCGTGGCCATTTGCCGCCTGGGGGATGGATCTCATAGGATCTATCGAGCCCGCCGCGTCAAACGGGCACCGATTTATCCTGGTGGCAATAGATTAGTTTACTACATGGGTTGAGGCAGCTTCATACAAAGTAGTGACTAAGAAAGTTGTGGCAAATTTCTTCTGTGACCCTAATGTTTGCTGATTTGGAATTTCGGAATCAATCATCACTGATAATGGTTCCATTCTCAACAACAACTTGATGAAAGCAATGTGTGAGGCATTCAAGTAGCAACCAAGAATATCAACAAGATATTAAGGAAGATGGTCGAAAGTCACAAACAATGGCATGAGAAGTTATCATTCACCCTACTAGGAACCACACCACGGTCCGCACATTGACCGGAGCAACTCCCTACATGCTGGTTTATGGTACAGAGGCAGTCATCCTCGCCGAGCTAGAGATTCCCTCTTTGAGGATCATACAAGAAGCAGAGTTGGACGACATAGAATGGGTAAAAGGTTGCTACAAGTAGTTAGCCCTTATAGATGGCAAAAGGATGAATGCAGTTTGACACGGTTAGTTGTATCGGAACAGAATGTACAGAGCCTTTAACAAAAGAGTTAAGCCAAGGAAGTTCACACCGAGGCAGCTGGTGTGGAAGAAAATTTCCCCACATCAAGAGGAAGCCAAGGGGAAATTCTCTACCAACTGGCAAGGTCCGAACATGGCTCATTGGGTTCTAACTGGAGGAGCACTTATTCTTTCAGAAATGGACGGAGAAGTCTAGCCAAAGCCAATCAACTCAGATGCAGTGAAACGATATTATGTGTAATCACCTATGATTGCTTTATGATGTAATTTGCACTACGCCCGACCTGATTCCCATTTAAAAGGGGATATGTAGGTAGCCTTGTGGGTTTGGTCATAATTTAATAAAACTTTCATGTCCCCCTATTATTAGAATTGGGACAGAATTTGAGGAGGCCCTCAAAATTCCGAAGTCAGTCTTGAGTTGTTCATCGCCAGGGATGTCAGCCCAGTGAGCTGGGGTACAATTTTGAGGAGGACCCTTAAAATTCTGAAGTTGATTTTTCATCCATTCAGCGCAGCCGTCAGAAGTGCCATCCCAGTAAACTGGGGCAGAATTTTGAAGAGGACCCTCAAAATTACGGAACAAGAAAGGTTGCAATGCTTTGAACCACGTCATAGTCGTTGGTTCATTTAAACAAAACTATTTTCTACTTACATTATACTTGTTAAATCATGTATAGCTATAATAGCTGCTGTTTAGCGACACTACCCAAATGATGCACGATGATGGAAGCCACGGAAGAGTAAACTAACCTTTCCCCTTTACAAAACTCACGATTTTCTTTAGATGCAGGCACCCAAGTCACAAAGTTACCAAACATGTTACGCAATCGCATTGAACCGTCGCGCCTATTCACAGTTGCTATCCGCACACAACATCGCCAACAACTACAATATCATGATCAACTATCAGCTAAGAAGACTCTATTACCATTTGTTTTTTTATCTTGCATAAGACTACCATTCTTCCTTCCTAGACTAAGCACTATCTCTATCCGCATTTTTTGTATTGCATAAAATTTTTCTACTTACTATTTTCTCTCATCCCAATGCATAAGGCTACCTTTCTGCCTTCCGAGACTAAGCATTGTCTCCATCTGCATTTCCTGCATTGCGTAAGTCTACCTTTCTGCCTTCCAAGACTAAGAATTGTCTCCATATGCATTTCCTGCATTGCATAAGGCTACTCTCTGCCTTCCGAGACTAAGCGTTGTCTCCATTTGCATTTCTTGCATTGCATAAGGCTACCTTTCTACCTTTTGAGACTAAGCGTAGTCTTCATCCTGCATTATCTGCATAAGCCTACTTTTCTACCTTCCCAGGTTATGCTCTACCTCCACTTGCATGGCTAAAATATCGCCACCTTATCTTTCCTGCATGGCTGAAATATCGCCACTTTATTTCTCTTGCATGGCTGAAACATCGCCACCTCTTACTTACATCTTGCAATCGGCTGAAATATCGCCATTTACAATTTTTTTCTTTGCATCGGCTGAAACATCACCAAACTATTATTTAAATTCTCCATCGGTTGGAACATCGCCTATTTATTTAAATTTTGATCGGCCGAAATATCGCCATTTACGCTTTTGCATCGGCTGAAATACTACCAAATCTCACATCTCATGGGCTAAAATATTGCTAAACTATCTAAAGGCGTCATCGTACGGAGGCATCATCCTCATAGCCCGAGAACACCATGACATAGCCCGGGGACCTCACTTTATATCATGCACATCATTATTCGAAGGCATCATGGTTCAGAGGAACCATTATCATAGCCCGAGAACATAATTTCATAGCCTCCAAATCCTTTAATTTTGCGGTTCATGGCCCAGGATATCATGGTCCAAGGACGTCATCCTAACCGTCCAAGGACAGCATTCATAGTCCAACGGGAACTTGCATCACATTTAAGTTTATGCACGATATACGCCTATATTGCTCACTTGTAGGTACACGTCCTAGCAACGTCCGTCTCAGCAGGAGCGACCCCGTTCCGGTTCTCGCAGCCGACCAACTTCAAAATACCTCTTGCTTCCCCAAGCGTCATGTTTGTTCTTTCGGTATGTTCCGTCAATGGTTCCTGGACTAAATACGGCCTGACTTCTATAAACCCAGGGATATGTAGGCAACTCAAAGACGAGAGCTCGATCAACGTGCACAATCCGAGCATGTAGCCGGAAAGATTTTGTGATAGAAAATATGAATTCTATGAGAAATTTGGATAAAAATGATATTGATATTGATATGGTTGACTTCGGTCAACATTTTTGGTAAACGGATCCGGACCCGAGATTGGATGGTCCCGAGAGGTCCGTAGGAAAATATGGGACTTGGACATGCGTCCGCAGTCGAATTTCGAGGCCTAGAGCCCAAGTTATGAATTTTTCTATGAAATTGTTTTTGATGCAATTGTTAAAGGAAATGAATTAATTGACCTTGGTATCGGGCTCGTATTTTGGTTCCGATGCCCGGTACAAGTCTTAAATATTATATATGTGATTTCGTAAAGTTTGGTGACATTCGGATGTCGTTTGAGATGTTTTGGACCTTGAGTTCCAAGTTTGAAAGTTTTGAAAACCAAAAGTATGAAAATCATGAATTTGAGGCTTGATTTGATGAAAACGATGTGATATTGGCGATGTGATTGCACGAACAAGTTCATAATGTGTTTTTGATGTTGTGTACATGTTTGGTTTGGAGCCCGGGGAGCTCGGGTAAAGATTTGATAGTCCGTTGGATGAAATTCTGAGTTTTTCCACTACTGGTTTTTCACCCAGTTGTTGTCTTCGCAATTGCGAAGTATTTCTCGCAATTGCGAAGGGGACAGTGTAAGGCAGGGCTCGCAAATGCGAACCCTTGGTCGCAAATGCGAAGGGTGCCCAGGACCGTTTGGGTTCGCAAATGCGAACCAAACCTCGCAATTGCGAGGCCTCCGGTGAAAAGGCATGCTTCGCAAATGCGAAGCATTCTTCGCAAATGCGAAGGTCCCTCAGCCCAGCCTCGTTCGGAAATGCGAACAAATGTTCGCATTTGCGAAAGACCCTAGAGGCCAGCCTGGTTCGCAAATGCGAACATATGTTCGCAAATGCGAAGCCCCAGATTTGCCTTGGCTTCGCAAATGCGAACAAAAGTTCGCAAATGCGAACTTCCGAGCCTTAGCTTATTTTTCAAACTCCAGAAATTGGTCGGGGTTCGCAATTGCGAACCCATGTTCGCAAATGCGAACACAGAGACCTGTAAAACACGATTTTCAGTTCATTTCTTCACTTTTTACAAAACAAAAACACTCATTTGCGATTCTTCACGGATTCCTTCTTCATCAAAACAATTGTAAGTCACTTTTTACTTAATTCTTTCAATTCCTAACATCATTAAACATGTTTTTCAATAGAAATCAAAGGTTTTCATGGTAGAATTTCTTGTTTTGTTAGAATATAGGGTTTTTCATAAATTGGGAAATTGGACCTCGAATTGAGGTCCGATTTTAAAACAAATCATATACATGAACTCGTGGGGGGATGGGTAACCGGATTTTGGTCCGAACCCCGAGTTCCGACCATGTGGGCCCGGGGTCGAAATTCACTATTCCGGGCAGAATGTTGTAAAAGTTGTAATTGGCCTTATGAATTAGTTCGTTGAGTAGTATTGATGATATTAAATCAATTGTGTATAGATACGATTGGATTGGAGCCAAATTTGAAAGAAAAAGACATTTCCACAGATTGAATTGTTCATAAACATTCGAGGTAAGTGTTTGTTCTATCCTAGCTTGAGGGAATAGGATTATGTGCTATGTGTTATGTGATCGAGTGCGGTGTATGGGCTATGGTGACGAGCATCCATACACTGGCGTCTAGTATGACCGTGAGTCGTTGTTAATGCTTATTGTGAGACATATTTGCAGATAAATTGTTGAACCTTTGCCAGGTTGTGGAATTGTTATTGTTCTCCCTTGTCGGGACTTGTTGTGAAGATGATTATTGATTGCCCTTGTTGGGACGGTTTATGAATTACTCTTTCTTTCTTTGCCCTTAACTGTGATTGTTATTTGGGTGACGAAGAGTGATAATGCACGAAGGGTGATGCCGTGCCTTTGATTTATTATTTATGCACGAAGGTTAATGCCGTGCCATGTTTTATTGATTATGCACGAAGGATCATGCCGTGCCCTGTTATTGAACCATGTACGAAGGATCATGCCGCACTATGGATGTGAGGATGAGAGTAAAAGCACGAAGGGTGATGCCGTGTACTTTATTTGCTTATTTGGTGAGGATGAGAGTAAAAGCACGAAGGGTGATGCCGTGCAACTGCTTGCTATTCCTTGACTTGATATTACTTGTGTTTCCATTTTACTTTGTTTTCCTTGTGAACTTATTAACTGTTGTTAATTGTTGAGTTCTTTGAGATATTCCTTATTGTGTTATTTCTTGTTATTCTGTGGTATACATATATATTGAACTGCACAGGTTTATGTGGGTGTCTGGTCCTAGGCTTGTCACTACTTCGCCGGGATAGGCCAGGCACTTACCAGCACATGGGGTCGGTTGTGCTGATACTACACTTCTGTGCATTTTTCCACAGGTCCAGGTTACGATCAGGAGCAGCAGCAGTAGATCGATTGCGTGGGAGTTGATCACATTTGAGACCGAGGTAGCTTGCAGACGTCCGCAGGCCCAGCGTCTCTCTCTTTATTTATGTTACTAGCTGTAGTCTCTTTGTTTCGAGACAAACAGAATTATGTTATATTTCTTTCAAACTTTTATGTGTAGTATTCAGTAGTAGTTCGTGAGTTGGTGACTCCACGTCTTGGGTAGAGGATTTCGGTATGATTTTCATCTTGTAATTAGTTATTTCTATTTCGATAAAGTATTCCGCATTTATTTAATTAAAATTGTGTTAAAAACAAGATAGTATGAATACAGTGGCTTGCCTAGCTACCACGAGTAGGCGCCATCACAATCCCTATATTGGGGGAACAATCCGGGTCGTGACAAGTTGGTATTAGAGCTCTAGGTTACATAGGTCTCACCACTCACGAACAAGCTTAGTAGAGTTTGAGAGGTAGGTACGGAGGCGTCTGTACTTGTCCTCCAGAGTCTATTGAGTTAGGAAAGAGTCTCTCATTTGTTCTTTCTTGTCGTGCGACTTGTTCCTCAATTACTGATTGAATTTCTATTCTGTCCTTTCGCGGATGGTGAGGACACGCGCTTCTTCGTCCGCTGACCAGCAGCCCGAGCCCCAGGCAGCTGCCGTGAGGGACCGAGGCCGTATCAGAGGCCGTGGTAGGGGTAGAGCTCAGCCCCAGGCAGCTACCCCAGAGGTGGAGCCTCATATTGAGATTGACGAGGAGGCTCCAGTCCCAGCAGCTCCAGTGGGCCCAGCTCAGGTCCCAGGAGAGGCTTTATTTACCCCGGATCTCCGGGATGCTTTGGTCGGAATAGCGGGATTTATGGACAGCATTGCCAGAGCGGGTTTATTATCAGTTGCACCAGCCGCTTCTCAGGCTGGAGGAGGGGCCCAGACTCGTATTGCTCGTACTCCGGAGCCAGTAGCTCCTCAGCCTCAGGCACCAGTGGTTCAGCCAGCTGTGGCCACTCGATCAGGTACCACAGCTCAGGCAGGAGATGGAGCGGCCATGACTTCTCTGATTCGTTATGGAGGCTTGATCGGTTCTCCAAGCTATTTACCACTACATTCAGTGGAGCCGCATCAGAGGATCCTCGGGACTTCTTATTTAGTTGCCATGAGATTCTCAAGACTATGGGGATCGTGGAGTCAAATGGAGTTGACTTCTGTACATTCAGGCTTGCAGGATCCGCCAAGACTTGGTGGAGAGATTATTGCTTGACTCGACCAGCAGGGTCCCCAGCTTTATCATGGGATCAGTTTGCGGAACTATTTATGGAGAAGTTTCTCCCTGCTACTCAGCGGGATGTACTTCGGAGGCAGTTTGAGCGCCTCCATCGGGGCACTATGACGGTTACACAGTATGAGACGAGATTTGTCGATTTGGCTCGTCATGCAGTGGTGATACTTCCCACAGAACAGGAGAGGGTCCGCAGGTTTATAGATGGGCTTAATCAGCCAATTAGACTCCAGATGGCTATGGGCGTGGGAAGTGACATATCATTTCAGGAGGCGGCCAATGCAGCACGCAGAGTTGAGATGGCTCTTGCTAGGGGAGGCGGTTATTCTTCAGATAAGAGGCCTCGTCATTCAGGCAGGTTTGGTGGTTCTTCCTCTGGTGGCAGAGAATCCTTTGATAGAGGCCAGTCCTCCAGGCCTTTTCATTCCGCCCTTCAGGCTTCACAGGGTGGACCAGGTGATCGTGGTTTTCGTGGGCATTATTCAGACCAGCCTCCTATTAATGCTCAGCCTCTTCAGAGTGTTCGTGGAGGCCATTCAGGGCGTCAGGGCCAGCAGCCCTATCAGTCTAAGAGTTGCTACGGTTGTGGTGACCCAGGTTATTTTATCAGGAATTGCCCTCTAGCAGCGGGCAACTCTCAGCAGCGAGGTCCTTGTCCGATGATTCAGGCCCCAGCCGACCCTCAGCCTGCCCATCTAGCCAGAGGCGGGGGTAGAGATTATAGAGGTGGAGGTCGAGACCGTAGAGGTGGAGACCATCCGCGAGAGGTAGAGGTCAGCCAGTTGATGGTCGTCCTAGAGACGCAGCTCAGAGGGGAGGTGCAGATCCCCGATTCTATGCTTTACCAGCCAGGCCAGAGGCAGAGGCATCAGATGCCGTGATTACAGGTACTATTCTTGTGTGTGGCGGAGGTGCTTCAGTATTATTTGACCCTGGATCTACATATTCCTATGTGTCTTCCTACTTTGCACCATATTTGGCCGTGCCCAGCTATGCTCTGGATATTCCAGTTTATGTGGCTACACTAGTGGGTGACTCCATTGTAGTCGACCGAGTGCATCATTCGTGCGTAGTTATATTTGGGGGTCTTGAGACCCGTGTTGATTTTTTGCTTTTGGATATGGTGGATTTTGATGTCATTTTGGGGATGGACTGGTTGTCCCCATACCATGCTATTCTAGATTGTCATGCTAAGACTATGACCTTAGCCTTGCCAGAATCACCCCGATTAGAGTGGAAAGGTACCTCAAGCCACTTCGTTCGCACTGTTATTTCTTATGTTAAGGCTCGACGCATGGTCGAGAAGGGGTGTCTAGCTTATCTGGCTTATGTTCGTGATTCCAGCGCA
Organism: Nicotiana noctiflora; assembly: GCA_032618575.1. Taxonomy (NCBI): domain Eukaryota; kingdom Viridiplantae; phylum Streptophyta; class Magnoliopsida; order Solanales; family Solanaceae; genus Nicotiana; species Nicotiana noctiflora. The sequence continues at coordinate 381,080 of JASVEL010013638.1, read as the reverse complement.
GAGGTTCCTTCCATTGAGTCGGTCCCTATTGCACGGGAGTTTCCTGAGGTTTTTCCTTCAGACCTGCCGGGCATGCCACCCGACAGGGATATTGATTTCTGTATTGATTTGGCACCGGGCACTCAGCCCATCTCTATTCCACCCTATCGTATGGCCCCGCCGGAACTAAAAGAGTTGAAAGATCAGTTGCAGGACCTTCTTGAGAAGGGCTTTATCAGGCCCAGTGTTTCCCCCTGGGGAGCACCTGTATTATTTGTAAAGAAGAAAGATGGCTCGATGCGGATGTGTATTGATTACCGGTAATTAAACAAAGTGACAATAAAGAATAAGTATCCACTGCCGAGGATTGATGATTTGTTTGACCGGCTCCAGGGAGCGAGGGTATTCTCTAAGATAGACTTGAGGTCAGGCTACCATCAGCTGAAGATCAGGGCGACGGCAGACATTCCTAAGACAGCCTTTCGCTCTAGATATGGGCATTATGATTTCTTGGTCATGTCCTTTGGGTTGACCAATGCCCCAGCAGTATTCATGGAGTTGATGAATCGGGTATTCAAGCCTTACTTAGATTTGTTCGTGATAGTCTTTATAGATGACATCCTGGTGTTCTCCCGCAGCCAGGAAGAGCACGAGCAGCACCTCAGAGTGGTTCTTCAGACTCTGAAAGATAACCGGCTATATGCCAAATTTTCTAAATGTGAGTTCTGGCTGAGTTCGGTAGCATTTCTGGGTCACATTGTATCGGTGGAAGGTATTCAAGTAGACCCAAAGAAGATTGAAGCAGTCCAGAATTGGCCTCGACCAGCTTCAGTGACCGAGATCCGGAGTTTCTTGGGATTAGCAGGTTACTACCGTCGATTTGTAGAGGGGTTTTCTTCTATTGCAGCCCCGATGACCAGGTTGACCCGGAAGGGTGTCCAGTTCCAGTGGTCAGAGGAGTGTGAGGCGAGCTTTCAGAAGCTCAAGACAGCCTTGACCACCGCACCAGTGTTGATACTACCTACAGGTGCAGGGCCTTATACAGTTTATTGTGACGCATCTCGTACAGGGCTTGGAGCGGTATTGATGCAGGATGGTAAGGTTATCGCTTATGCTTCGAGGCAGTTAAAAATACATGAGAAGAATTATCCAGTTCATGATCTTGAGTTAGCAGCAGTGGTTCATGCCTTAAAAATCTGGAGGCATTATCTATATGGTGTGACATGTGAGGTGTACACTGATCACAAAAGCCTACAGTACTTGTTCAAGCAAAAGGAGCTAAATCTACGACAGCGGAGATGGTTAGAGTTTCTAAAAGACTATGATGTTACTATCTTATATCACCCAGGTAAGGCCAATGTGGTGGCCGATGCATTGAGTAGAAAGTATGCTAGCATGGGTAGTCTTGCATACATTCCGGTCAGTCAGAGACCATTAGCTCTAGATGTCCAGGCCTTAGCCAACCGGTTCGTGAGATTAGACATTTCTGAGCCTAGCAGGGTGTTAGCCTGCACGGTCGCTCGTTCTTCTTTATTAGAGCGTATCCGTGAGAGGCAATTTAATGATCCTCATTTGCGTGAGTTGAGAGATACAGTACAGTGCGGGGAGGTGCCACACAGGTAAATCTAGATGATGATGGGGTATTGAAATTGCGGGGTCGAGTTTGTGTACCCAATGTCGAAGGGATTCGAGAGTTGATCTTAGCAGAGGCCCACAGTTCGCGGTATTCTATTCACCCAGGCGCCGCGAAGATGTACCAGGACTTACGTCAGCACTATTGGTGGCGCAGAATGAAGAAAGATATCGTTGTGTATGTCGCTCGGTGTCTAAATTGTCAGCAGGTGAAATATGAGCACCAGAGACCTGGTGGTGTATTCCAGAGGATTGAAATTCCCGAGTGGAAATGGGAGCGGATCATTATGGACTTCGTTACTGGACTTCCTTTGACTCGGAGGAAATTTGATGCTATTTGGGTCATTGTTGATAGGTTGACCAAATCAGCACACTTTATTCCAGTATCTGTCTCCTACTCGTCGGAGAGGTTAGCGGAGGTTTACATTAGGGAGATTGTTCGTCTCCATGGGGTGCCAGTATCTATTATCTCTGATCGGGGTACGCAGTTTACCTCGCGGTTCTAGAGAGCGGTCCGGCAGGAGTTAGGCACCCAGGTTCAGTTAAGTACAGCATTTCATCCTCAGACGGATGGCCAGTCCGAGAGGACTATTCAGATTCTAGAGGACATGCTTCGAGCCTGTGTTATTGATTTCGGAGGCTCGTGGGACCAGTTTCCGCCATTAGCAGAGTTCGCCTACAATAACAGTTACCAGTCTAGCATCCAGATGGCTCCGTATGAGGCGTTATATGGTAGGCGATGTCGATCACCAGTTGGATGGTTTGAACCGAGAGAGGCTTAGTTCAGGAGGCCTTGGATAAGGTCAAGACTATTCAGGAGAGATTGCGTTCAGCTCAGTCCAAGCAAAAGACTTATGCGGATCGTAAGGTTCGAGATGTAGATTTCATGGTTGGTGAACGAGTATTGCTCCGAGTGTCGCCTATGAAGGGCGTGATGAGGTTTGGGAAGAAGGGCAAGCTCAACCCTAGGTATATTGGTCCATTTGAGATTCTAGACAGAGTGGGAGGGGTGGCTTACAGATTAGCTTTGCCGCCTAGCTTATCAGCCGTGCATCCAATTTTTCACGTATCTATGCTTCGGAGATACCACGGCGATCCCACACATGTGTTAGACTTCAGTACTGTCCAATTGGACAATGATCTATCTTACGAGGAGGAGCCGGTGGCTATTCTAGACCGGCGGGTTCGACAGTTGAGGTCGAAGAGTTATCCTTCTGTGCGTGTTCAGTGGAGAGGTCAGCCTCCTGAGGCATCGACCTGGGAGTCCGAGTCTGATATGCGGAGCCGCTACCCACACTTGTTTCCTGACTCGGGTACTTCTTTCTTTTGTCCGTTCGAGGACGAACGGTTGTTTTAGAGGTGGAGATTGTGACGACCCAAAGGGTCATCACTTATTTTATTAATTATTTCGAGCTTCGGAGGCCTCGAAAACCTCATTCTATGTTTCCTCGATTTACGTGCACGATCCGAGCATGTAGCCGGAAAGATTTTTGTGATAAAAAATATGAATTCTATGAGAAATTTGGATAAAAATGATAGTAATATTGATATGGTTGACTTCGGTCAACATTTTTGGTAAACGGATCCGGACCCGAGATTGGATGGTCCCGAGAGGTCCGTAGGAAAATATGGGACTTGGACATGCGTCCGGAGTCGAATTCTGAGGCCTAGAGCCCAAGTTATGAATTTTTCTATGAAATTGTTTTTGATGTAATTGTTAAAGGAAATGAATTAATTGACCTTGGTATCGGGCTCGTATTTTGGTTCCGACGCCCGGTACAAGTCTTTAATATTATATATGTGATTTCTGTAAAGTTTGGTGACATTCGGATGTCGTTTGAGATGTTTTGGACCTTGAGTTCCAAGTTTGAAAGTATTGAAAACCAAAAGTATGAAAATCATGAATTTGAGGCTTGATTTGATGAAAACGATGTGATATTGGCGATGTGATCGCACGAACAAGTTCATAATGTGTTTTTGATGTTGTGTACATGTTTGGTTTGGAGCTCGGGGAGCTCGGGTAAAGATTTGATAGGCCGTTGGATGAAATTCTGAATTTTTGCACTGCTGGTTTTTCACCCAGCTATTGTCTTCGCAATTGCGAAGTATTTCTCGCAATTGCGAAGGTGGCAGGTCAAGGCAGGGTTCGCAAATGCGAACCCTTGGTCGCAAATGCGAAGGGTGCCCAGGACCGTTTGGGTTCGCAAATGCGAACCAAACCTCGCAATTGCGAGGCCTCCAGTGAAAAGGCATGCTTCGCAAATACGAAGCATTCTTCGCAAATGCGAAGGTCCCTCAGCCCAGCCTTGTTCGCAAATGCGAACAAATGTTCGCAAATGCGAAAGTCCCTGGAAGCCAGCCTTGTTCGCAAATGCGAACATTATGTCGCAAATGCGAACCCCCCAGCATTTTCCTTGGCTTCGCAAATGCGAACAAAAGTTCGCAAATGCGAACTTTCCATCCTTAGCTTATTTTTCAAACTCCAGAAAATTGGTCGGGGTTCGCAATTGCGAACCCATGTTCGCAAATGCGAAGACAGAGACCTGTAAAACACGATTTTCAGTTCATTTCTTCACTTTTTACAAAACAAAAACACCCATTTGCGATTCTTCACGGATTCCTTCTTCATCAAAACAATTGTAAGTCACTTTTTACTTAATTCTTTCAATTCCTAACATCATTAAACATGTTTTTCAATAGTAATCAAAGGTTTTCATGGTAGAAATTCTTGTTTTTGTTAGAATATAGGGTTTTTCATAAATTGGGAAATAGGACCTCGAATTGAGGTCCGATTTTGAAACAAATCATATACATGAACTCGTGAGGGGATGGGTAACCGGATTTTGGTCCTAACCCCGAGTTCCGACCATGTGGGCCCGGGGTCAAAATTCACTATTCCGGGCAGAATGTTGTAAAAGTTGTAATTGGCCTTATGAATTAGTTCGTTGAGTAGTATTGATGATATTAAATCAATTGTGTATAGATACGATTGGATTGGAGCCAAATTTGAAAGAAAAAGACATTTCCACGGATTGAATTGTTCATAAACATTCGAGGTAAGTGTTTGTTCTATCCTAGCTTGAGGGAATAGGATTATGTGCTATGTATTATGTGATCGAGTGTGGTGTATGGGCTGTGGTGACGAGCATCCATACACTGGCGTCTAGTATGACCGTGAGTCGTTGATAATGCTTATTGTGAGACATAATTGCAGATGAATTGTTGAACCTTTGCCGGGTTGTAGAATTGTTATTGTTCTCCCTTGTCGGGACTTGTTGTGAAGATGATTATTGATTGCCCTTGTTGGGACGGTTTATGAATTACTGCTTCTTTCTTTGCCCTTAACTGTGATTGTTGTTTGGGTGAGGAAGAGTGATAATTCACGAAGGGTGATGCCGTGCCTTGATTTATTATTTATGCACGAAGGTTAATGACGTGCCATGTTTTATTGATTATGCACGAAGGATCATGCCGTGCCCTGTTATTGAACCATGTACGAAGGATCATGCCGTACTATGGATGTGAGGATGAGAGTAAAAGCCCGAAGGGTGATGCCGTGTACTTTATTTGCTTATTTGGTGAGGATGAGAGTAAAAGCACGAAGGGTGATGCCGTGCAACTGCTTCCCATTCCTTGACTTGATATTACTTGTGTTTCCATTTTACTTTTTTTCCTTGTGAACTTATTAACTGTTGTTAATTGTTGAGTTCTTTGAGATATTCCTTATTGTGTTATTTCTTGGTTATTTCTTTATATTCTGTGGTATACATATATATTGAATTACACAGGTTTATGTGGGTGTCTGGTCCTATGCTTGTCACTACTTCGCCGGGATAGGCCAGGCACTTACCAGCACATGGGGTCGGTTGTGCTGATACTACACTTCGTGCGTTTTTGCACAGGTCCAGGTTACGATCAGGAGCAGCAGCAGTAAATCGATTGCGTGGGAGTTGATCATATTTGAGACCGAGGTAGCTTGCAGACGTCCGCAAGCCCGGCGTCTCTCTCTTGATTTATGTTACTAGCTGTAGTCTCTTTGTTCCGAGACAAACGGAATTATGTTATATTTCTTTCAAACTCTTATGTGTAGTATTCAGTAGTAGTTCGTGAGTTGGTGACTCCACGTCTTGGGTAGAGGATTTCGGTATGATTTTCATCTTGTAATTAGTTATTTCTATTTCGATAAAGTATTCCGCATTTATTTAATTAAAATTGTGTTAAAAACAGGATAGTATGAATACAGTGGCTTGCCTAGCTACCACGAGTAGGCGCCATCACGATCCCGATGTTGGGGAAATCTCCATCGGCATGTTCCGCCAATGGTTCTTGAACTAATTACGGCCCGATTCTTGTAAAACTAGACATATGTAGGAAGCTCAGAAACCAGAGCTCGGTCAAATTCTTTTCAAATCACCGTTTTCGGTCAAAATTGACCATCATATCTTTACCCGGTAACTCTTTCATCCTTCCCGGGTAAAGAGGGGTAATTATTGATACCCAATCTTTCCCTGAGTATTTTTTATACCCAAAATACTTTCAAAATAACATATATGAGCATACCCAAGAGTTTGATACTTTACCAAATTTTTAATGATTTTTTAAACCAATTTATTGTCTATTTTTATACCATAAAATCTAATAATTATTCCAAAAGTTATTATTTTGGTGGAAAACCTATTTTCATTCTCATATTTACACCAAAATATGGCTAACATGATTTTTGCATATTTTTTACAAATTTATTTAATATTTTTTAAGACTAAATTACATATAATTACAATATTAGCCCCTTTTAAGATCTAATTGTAATTATATTTATAAAATTGACTACAATATTTTAATTGGATAATTATGTATTATTAATCATTTTAGCACGCTGGATTCACTTCCAGAAATTAGTTTGCTATTTTTTATAAATTAAACAAGGGAAAAGTGGCTATTTAAAAGTTAGCCTTTTTTTGCATTTTCAATTTTAACCGGAATTGGGCCCCAATCTCAGCCCCAAATTGAACCCAATTCCCTAACCCAATTTCCTAATCTACCCGACCCATCACCCAATCACCCGAACTGGCCCGTATGGCCGTTGATCATTTAGATCAACGACCACCATTCCCCCTTTACTTTTTAATTCCAAACTACCCCCTGAACCCTCCCTATTCTCTCAAAGACCGCTGCCTTTAATCCCTTGTCTCTCTCAAATGCTCCCCCACACACTTGAAACCCTAACAGCCGCCTACCCCCTCTTCGACCTCAAATCACCGGAATCCATGGCTAATCTAACCATGCACGGCCTCTACCCACCATCTACTGCTCCCACATGCTTGCTCACTGAAGATTCGAGGCTATACCTCAAGGGTCTTCATCCAGACCTTGGTCGATTCGAGATTCTTTGGCCGTTTCCGGACTTGCTCCGGCGTATCTTGGCCTCTTGAGCCAGGATTAGACCTTACCAACTCATATCCATTCTCGTGACCTCCAAGCCTTTCTCGTCCTTTAGGGTCCTCAGAAGCCCTAGCCTATTCGAGGTTCCTTTTCGTTTATTCTTTTAGATATGTGCTAGATCTATGTTGTTGGTAACATTTTAGAGTTTTTCCCCAAGTTTCCTCTTTCAAAACTATTCAAATCAATTTTAGGGTTTTCTGTAAATGGCTCCTAAAATGTTTTCTAATTCTTTTAGTCTCTCTTATGTATGTTTATGCTCGTTGTTTTATTTTCTATTATGTTCGAGGTTGTTCTATTATTTCTTACCGGATTTCCACAGAGATTCTTTTACATTCTGTGTTCACATGCTAGCCTAGGTTGTTGACTTACTTTTTGATATATCTGTTCAAGTTCAATGCCTTAATTTTGTTTCTAATGTTCTGCTAATCATGTTCTTGCCTACCTTTGTCTTAATGCTCGTAGTTTTCTCTTGTTTTTGTTTGTCCATGTCTGCCTATCTCTGTGACTTTTTATGACATTCTAGAACTTGCATGTCAAGAATCTTGATTTCTTTTGAGGTTCCTAAATGTTTCTTCTGAGGTTATTTGCTATGTGTTTTGTCTGGTTCTCATCTCTAAGTTGGTTTAAACTCTCATGTAAAGTTTGTGCGCTCTTTATACACGCTGAATTTCCTCTAAAATAACCATAGATTCAGGACTAATTTCTGACTAACTTGTATAAGCATGATTTATTCTTTCCTTGTTTTATTTGAAAACTCTTTTTAACCTTTCGATTCCCCTATTTTTGAATTGGGTTCATTGGTGATTTTGAATCCCCGATTCCCCGATTTACTATGTACCAATTGATTACTTTGTCGTTGCCTTGTTTACTTAACAGTGTATTTCAAAATTTTATTTCCTTAATTAAAACCCCTATGTATTTACCTCTTATTTGTATGCTATGCACAATATGTTTACTTGATCTCCTTCCTTAAATAACCCTTGCACTTTACCGTTCAAATTTGAATTCCTCAATTAAAGGGATTTTCTGCTATTGATTGGATCTAATTGGTGCATGGTTATTTTCTTACCTGATTTCAAACTATAGATACTCTCTTCCCTTCTCTTTGAACATACACAAACACAAAACACAATCTGAGTTCACAAGTCACTGTCACTTAAAACTCACTATTTCTCTTTTACTTGTGCTGTTGTGGACTTTGTTTACTCTACTTCCTCCTAAAATCTTTTGCTTCTCTACTAGTATGTCTCAGCTAGTTTAGATGTCTCCACCACAATGTGTTTACTTCTGCCCACTTCTGTCCAATTCTTTTAGTTGACATTTGTTTCTAGCATATTGTAACATGTTCCCCCTTTCCTTTGTAATTCAGTATTTAAATTATGTATGCATCCTGTGAGTTGCTTGTGATGAATTAGATACTTTATGAATCCCAAACCCTCATACCCTTTTATATGTGAGTTATGGTTCATGGCATGACAACACTCTAATATTATTGTCCATGATTCTGGATTGGATTCTTTGAATGCCAACTCAACCAGCTCATATTCGCTTTCCCCCTTTATGTGTTTTTGAGCTTTAGACTTGGGTCTGGCAGTATCCTAATCACAGTCCAGACCCTGGTCTGACCTTCAAGGGTCTGCTCTTAATGTGTTTGACCAAGCAGGTGGTCAGGGGTGTACCAGCCTACTTTGTGGCTAGGTATGACCACCACCTGTCATGGCTCCCCAATCCCCCTTTCACTTTGCACTTATTCTTAGCTATTAAGTTCTGCCCCTCTCTTGTAAGCCATACTTTGGGTCCCCCTGAGCTCCCTCTGAACTTAGACGCCTGAGAGCTTCCTCTTCCAGACTGCATTGTTTCTATTCTAATGATATCTTGGGTGTAAGCAATGCCGCGAATCCCTAAGATTCCTTGGAACTTTGAAACACACTGGATAAAGAGAAGGCATTTGCAATCTGGATTTCGGAAGTGGCTCAATCACATATTATTAGACATTAAGGTTGAATTAGGCTGCTCGGATCTAGTTGTTAGCTTTTGATGTACTTTTAATTTCCAGTTTGATCTATAAGTTGTAATAACTAGTACGAAACTCGGGGAGTGGTCTTTAAGTTCTTGTATCAAAAGGGTAGAAATCATAATCTTAGGACTTTATTATTTAACCATCTAAAGATCCTGCCTATAGGACCGTTTTAATCACATAGAAAGCATGTCTATAGGACTTAACACTCACTTTATGCAATTATGCATATAGAAATTCTTCCTATAGGAGTTAATTTTCTACAAATTTATAGATATCATGCCTATAGGATGTGCATACGCATGACATTAGGCAAACTTTAGGATTAATAAACAAGCATCCGTCCACAAGTTTATTAACAAGTTTGATAATCAATAACTTGTAGATATCATGTCCATATGAGCTTCTTTTGAATCAAACTCGCTTAGCCTCTTTAACAGCAGTAGCAATTGATTAGCCATTTCTTATACGCCTAAGTCAGTACATGTTTTCCAAAATGTAGTCTCTAACAAAACTTATTTCAAATCAGTGTATACTTTTCCCTAAAATTTATTTCTTTAACTGGCATATCTTTTCTGAAACTACTTCTTTTTAATATTATGCCTAAACATGTTTTCCAACTCAATTCCTATCCTTTGAACTCGTCGTTTTAAATCAGTTCCGCAACTCACTCTTTTATTTAGATAACTCCGTCTCTTCTGGAATTTTCAAAGCTTTTCTTTTTTTGTGTGTTTAACCACAATTAGGCAATTTGTTTTCTCATTTGAACTAGTTTCTAAATGTTTGCAGCATACCCTTTCCTTCAAAACTCTTCTGCATAATCATCTTCTAAAATCAGTACTTTCTTAAATCAACCCGCGTTAATTCAGTGCCTTAATATCTGACAATTGTATCCGAGTTGCCTAGAACCAGTATGCTGTCTAAACATATGTGTTGAACTAGTCCGCTCACCACTTAATTTTAATCTAAGACCAAAATCAGTATTTGTTAAAGGCATGCTAAACTATATGATTATTTGATTTCTGGGGTTTATTTGAGCCTTATTTGCTTGTTTATTCTTCCCTTTATTTGATACTTATTTTGAATGTTGAGCTAGAATTTAATCCTTTAAACTCCACAATAGGCAAACGATACCATTCCGCGCTCCAATACCTCAATGGGGTGGGAAGGGTAGACATGGAGATGATTATTACACGATAACACTATGCATACAATCAGGTACTGGTGTTGTGTGAATGATCCATGTAATGTATAAATCTAGGACCCCATTCTCTCTTTATTAGTTTAATAATTTTCAGAGTTTTAAAAGTTGTTGCACTTTCAACTTCTGTTTCTCACACGATTTTTAGGTTGCTTGCACTAATTGCTTGACTTCTTCCCTCTACTTGCACATTTCTCTTACAACTAAACTGATCCCTTTCTGAATTTCAGCACTTCTTTTAACCTTTTTGTGCTTCCTGTTATACTTGTTAATTTATTCGCACTTGCATTTAAAGTCACAATGTAGCATAGCCGGGAACCACACTAGTGGATCTTGATGGGTGCCTAACACCTTCCCCTCGAGATAATTTCAATCCCTTACCCGAACTCTAACTTTTCATATTTATTTCTTAAAAAAGTGTCCTAATGCACTATAATCATTAGGTGGCGACTCTCCAAACTCTCAAAATTCGATTCCTCAAAAGGGAATAAGAGTTATTTTGTCCATAATGTCGCAAACCTCATGCGATGATCAGATGAAATTACTTTGAAATTTTGAGGGTCATCCTAAAAATTCTCCCCAGTTTCCAATTTGGGGGAAATGGAAATTTTATTTAATTGTGACCGAACCCATAAGGGTGCCTACATATCCCCTCTTAAAGGATTTAGGCCAGACGTAGTTCAAATTACATCATATAGGGAAAACATAGAGATTACACATAGTAATGCTTGACTGCATCCGAATTAATCGGCTTTGGTGGTAAACTCAACCCGAAGGTATGAGCGGGCACTAATACTCTTACCCGTATAGTGGTACGGGGTCAATTTCCTCGGGGAGTTAGATTTTTGGAGTGAATAATTGTGTTGCACTAGAATTGAGTTTTGGCTTCTAGTTTATCTTCAAATATTTTTGGTATTTTCAAAGTATCAACTATTGTATCTACTACTATTGAGTTGTCTAAATTATGCTAAAGCTATTTCTAATTATGATTTTTCTAATGGGAAAAAGGGGACTAGGGAAGTAGCTTATGCCTAGGTGGAATAACTAACGGGTATGGAAATTCAATGCGAAGATGATACATGGGATATTCGGATAGCCGTTGCTCTATATTTTCATTCTCACACCTCTCGGTAGAGAGAACAATTTTGCCCAATTGACTCTCTCGAGATCAATTGGGTAGGCTAATTTGCCCAAGCAACTTTAGGCTCAAGTTGGGTAATTACTCTCTCGAGGTTTATACCCGTTACTTGGGACTACCATTCTCATGGGTCCATCCCAAGTTCTTGTTGGGATTGAATGAGAGGTTTTAGACTCTCTTTCTCAAGTAGAGACAAAACCCATAAATATAGATTTCATGTTTGCAACCACAAAATCCCAATTAAATACATTCATTCAACCGAAAACCAATTACCCACAATCATCCTTACATTTAATATTCTAACCCATCAATTACCCACACTAGGGTTGGGCTACAACCCTAGCTATGGGTTTAGCTAGCCATAGAAATAGAAGAAGATGAAGAAATTGAAGCTAAAATTGACATAATAATTAATTAGAAATGAAATCTCAAGTCAAACTAGTACAAAATTGCCTAAAATAGGCGTGTAGATGTTCCTCACGAGCTCTGCCGCTACTTGGTATTCTCTAACATGACTTAAAAAAGAAAAGAAGCTATTTATACTACCCTGAAATTTTCAGACAAAAATTCCCCCGCGGTACTACGCGGACCGCACACTTTTGTCGTGCGGCCGCGTAGGGCAATTGGGCTGCTGAAGGTCCTCTGGTGGAACAGGCATGCGGACCGCACACTTTTGTCATGCGGCCGCATGGGAACAGTGACACGGACCGCATACATATGACATGCGGCCGCACTGTACAATTACTTTGTTTGCATGGCCTCATATCCTCCATCCACGCGGGCCGCACTGATATGGCACGCGACCGCGTGAGTACAATGACGCGGACCACATAGTTTTGGACACGGTCCGCGTGGGTCTTGTCTGCAATTGAGGCTTCTCTGATCCTCACCTGCGCGGCCGCATACCAAATCAGTGCGGCCCGCGCAGCTCTTGCTTGGATCACTTGGGTCTTTAAACCAGCCTGTGCGGCTGCACACCAAAACAGTGCAGTCTGCACAGGCTTCCTTGAAGTCCTTCATCTTTTTGTTGGCACTTTGCCGGTTTCACTCCTTTTTGAGCCGCTTTGATGGTATTCATCCTCTATTCGCGCAAACCTGCAAATTAGCGCACTTGTAAGTAATTCAGAGCCACTTAATCACATTTTATGCACAAAGCTAAGGTAAGACGGGGTTCAAAATCATGCAAAATTCCTAGTTATTAGTAGTCTTCCACTATTAGTTGTCCTCAAGCAAATCAAAACTAAGACCTAACCTTCAGAGAAAAGACACCAAAACACCCCTACTTGTCCGGGGGTAACCTCATAAACATCAATTGGGACTAACAATTGCCCCTAATGCAAATGTATCATTGACACCTTTCAGAAAACGTTTAAGCATTTTGGTTCAAGTGTGACACAAGAGCTTCGAGGGTTGACTCGATCCATCAATGAGCCTTTCTCAAGCACTTTGGTTATTGTGGACCCCAAACTCACACACCCTCGGCTCTCCCCAAGTGCATCTCACCTTTTAGGGTATTTTCACTCAATATCAATGTGGAGAATTTCACACTCGCGCTCTCAAAGAAGAGACCTTAAGCCCGACACTAGGTACCATAGGCTTGCCCTTTATGTAAGTATCCACTAATGTAGGCTCTTCTCAACTTGAGATCATATAGGACTTTTTGGGAGTCATTGTGAAAGCTTTTTGGGTAGGGTAGGACTTTGGTTCTTAGTGGTTCAACCTTCCCTAAAGCGTTTCTTTTGATTCATTTATGGAACACCTTTTTGACTCTTTTTGGCATTTCCTCTTTTAAGGGGTGAAAGAGAGGCACCGTGGCACTCGTCCATTTTGTAATTGGCAATTCTTCTTTGATCAATTCATTCTCATTCTTCCTTCTTCTTTTTTCACTTATCAACTCTTTTTGGTCCCCCCATTTTGGATCTTTTTTTCAACTTCTCGCTTGGTTTTCTCTTCGTTTCCTTTTTCTTCATGCCTTGTCTTTTCCTTATTGCATTTGTGCCTTTTTGCCACATTGGTGCCTTTCTTGTTCTTATCTTGTCTTTCTCCCCCCAAACTTATACTTTTGCAATCACTTTAAGGGAAGATCTTTGGGTGCCAAGAGAAGGTCTAAATTGGGTATAGGCTTGCACTTTGGTTTATGAAGAAATAATGTTTTAGGCTCAAAATGGGTGACTAGGGATTCATTTATTGGTAGGTTGGAAGGAATGATTCATGATATGTTCATTTGGATCAAAGGTGGCCTACACTCACTTCTCAAGTCAAGTTTCACCTAGGATTTCGCCTCAACAAACATTCGGGGCAAGTTCTAGACCATCAGTACGGTGCTTGGGCTCACAATTCTACTTTCTCACCACACTTACACTCAGAGATCACCAAGACATGGAGTCGAAGGCCCACAACAACCTCGGAATAGATTCGAAGCACACTTTAGTCCATATGACCAATCGATGGTTATTCGATCAACACAAGACTCTCAAGGCCACAACTTTCACCAATCTAGACACAACTTGATGTCTTTGACCATAAGATCGGAGACAAATGTGCTAGGCCCAAGTGAAGTTCGCCCGAGGTACCCTTAACCAACAAAAAGTTTGAAAATCAAGAAGAAAAAAGAAAAAAAAACTGACTCAACCCTTAAGAAAGTTGTCACGCTATCTATCATAGGGAAGAGCCACCCGGTTCACACAACACTTTACCCTTGGAAAGAACCGCGGCATTAAGAAAACCAAGGGTTTATTGAAAACTTTAAAACAAAAACTAATGATTCTACGAGAACAACCAAAAAATGAAAAAGCAAATGAACTATGAACAAAGATGGATCCATATATACAATCAAAATGAAACTAAAGTAGATCAAAGTGTTAAAATATATACAAATACTACGTCTACGAATGTGCTAAAAGTAGTCAAATATATACAATCCCAAAATAAAAAACGGTAGGGCACACCCCCACGAATAAAAGCTAGCATTCTCCCAAATGCTAACTATCAAATAAAGCACAAAGAGAAAGGATATAGATGGCCCCTCAAGCCTGATCAACAGGGTGGTTTTGACTGGCTCCCTCGTCCGCTGTAGTGGTGGGGACCTCAGACTGGTCCCCAACCTGCTGCTATGCTGCTGGGACAGGTGCCTACTCTGGAGGAGGCTCATCTGCTATTGTGGGTGCTGCTGTGGGTGAACTGGAGGACCCCTCCTGCTGCTCAGGAGCTACCATGATCACCACTCCCTCGGTGTTGGGGAGCTTCCTCTTCTTGCGTGGCCTGGGCTCCTCTTTTGGCTGCTCTGCCTGTGGCTCTACGGCCGGCTCACCAAATAATAAATCTAGGGACAACTGATCAGCTACCAGCTTGTCCACCTGCTCCTTTAGAGCTGCAACCGACTCCGTCGAGGCCTTGGTCTTTCTTAACTTCCTATGCTCCCTAGCAAGGCTTTTGAGTGCCTTGCTATGTGAATCGACCGCCTCGGCCAAATTATACTGCTTCTTCATCATCTTTTCCTGGCTTTCCAGGATTTTCTTCAGTGTGTCTCCAATAGAACCTGGGACTCCACCATCACTGGTGCACTATGGTCCTGAACCGCCGTCGTCAATGTGGACAACTTGGATGTCGCAGCCGACATCCAGTTATTCAAACTGTTCAATGTATAGGTAAGCTGGTTGGCAGTGAACCGGTGAGTCTTGGAGACTAGAATCTCCGAATCAGCGGTAGGGGAGGATGGTGCTGTGGAAGGACCCGGAGGGAGGGAAGTGGTCTGCTCAGTAGTGGTGACAACTGGCTCCTCAGACTGGCCAGCTGTGGTGGAGGTGGTGGCTTGGCCCTTTTTGGCCGTCTTAGGGTTTTCCGGACCCTTTTGATCATACCACGAGTACGCCCCCGCCGGAGGCACCAGAACATCAAACTTTTTCTTCTTCACATTCAACTCTCTGAAGTACATAGTCAATGTGTTGGGGAAGGGGTAGTTCGTCTTGGTCTCATTGGCCACCTTTGAGATGACCATGTACATGATATTTCCCACATTCAGTGGGAAGCCTGCCATGATCGAAGCCACCAACACCACTCTATCAATCGGCACAGAATGGTCATGAGTAGTGGGATCCAACCGGTTGCAGACAAAGGTCAACCACCCTTTTTCCTCGAAGCTGAGGGTGTTCCTATAAATATTTTCCTGTGTTTTAAGCCACACCGGAACAGTTCCGGGAGCCGCTAGCACCTCTGCTAACCAAGGTCGGGCCTCCTTCTTCTGAGCTAACTTCTCTAAATACTGAGATTCATCTTCCTCAACAAACCCCAAAACTCATTTAGCGACTTCCCATCAAACAACACAATCTTGTCCCTAACTTTTGTGGTAGTGGAGTCCCGGACTAGACGGTGAATATTGACGTAGAACTCCTTCACCATATGCTCATTAGCATTCTCAACCCACTCTTTAAAAAAACACCAACCCTCTCTCGTATGAAATTGTGCTTGCACGTGAGGGTTGTGCAGGAGCAGGTCCACATCTATAAACCTCCGCTCTGTAATCAATCTCCTCTTTGGCCACCACTCTCGGAACTTGTGCCTTTTGAATAACAAACCTATCCGCCCACACATTGGGGTCCCTAGTCCGCTCTATCCCTCCAACCCGTGGCTCACCTCCCTCACCCTGACCTCCACTCTCGCCTGATAGTGAAGTTGTGGGAGAAGTGGAGTACTCGTCATCACTGTTTTGCTTTTCAGCTCGAGACTCATCAGACGAGTCCGAGACTACATTGACTGGCTTGGAGGTGGCCTTGGAAGTGGCCTTGGAAGTAGCCTCTATGGGTTGATCTCTCTCTGGAGATGAGGATGGCATGAGTGGTACTGAGACTTCTATGTGGGAGGGGGCAGACTCTGATGTGATACTCCTTGAAGGAACGTAATCACTCCCCGTGGAATGAGAGGCCGCTCTGTCAGCTTCCCGAATTATCTTTCGGGTTTTCTTGATGTTTTCCCGGGCCTCCGGGGTGAGTTTTACTATCCTTTTTCCTTTGCCCCCTCGGGAGGGACCACCCCTCCCGGGTTGTTTACCCCCACGTTGTGCTAACATTTTCTTCATTGCTTGCAAAAGTACAATCTATATTGGTTAGTCGAAGCATGTGAGCAGTATACAATGATAGAATATCATAAGTAAAACAGCATAGTGAAGAATAGAAGCCACACGGACCGCACACTTTTGACACGCGGTCCGCACGGGCTAACTAGTACCATGTAGTATCCTCTGAAGTTACCCACGCGGACTGCACTGATTTGCATCGCGGCCGCGTGAGGTCAACGCGGATCGCATACTTTTGCCATGCGGTCCGCACAGGCTAAACAGCTTCATGCAATATCCTCTTAAGTTGACCCACGCGGACCACACTGTTTTGTGTTGCGGCCGCGTGAGGTCAATGCGGACCGCCCAGAAATGGACGCGGTCTGCATAAGCTGATCAATAGATTAACCAACTCTCTGAAGTTGACCCACGCAGACCTCACTGATTAGCATCGCGGCCGCGTGGGTGTTCTTGAGTTTCCATAAAAGCACGCGGACCGCACAACAAAAGCGTACGGCCGCATAGGGCAAAAATTAAAAACTGGTAGGGTATTCTTTTTGTTCAGTTCAGTCCATTTTGTTTAATATCCTATGTCCTAGGTGTCCCTACTCAGTTATTTTAACAAGGAAAATTTGCCCTAGTTCTATAATTAGCATGCTTGATCCTAAAGTTATCAATTAAAAGAAGAAAATAACGAAATTAAGAAGTTATGCTAACATTAATTAACATTAATTAAAATAATGAATACAATGAATCAAAGATGAAATGTTACCAAGAGTGGTTGAAGTTGTAATTGAAGCACAAAGAGTAGAAGTAAATAGTGATTTTGTGTCTCAGATTGAAATTTGGCCAAAAGGTTTAATGAAGGCCAGAGGTACCTATTTATAGAAAAGGATGTGGGACCCATAACTTACCTATCTGTGCGGCCGCACACTTTTGGCACGCGGACCGCGCAGGATTTTGCCTTGTGTTCATTTTACCTAGCAGGTCACGCGGACCACACTATTTTGGTGTGCGTCCGCGTGCCTAACTTCAGAAACCTCCTCAATGGTTAAGCTTCCACGCGGACCGCACTGTTTTGTTACGCGGCCGCGTGGCAAACTTCAGAGACCTACTTAATTGACCAATTTCCACGCGGACCGCACTGATTTGTGGTGCAGCCGCGTGGCCAATCTTCAGAGACTTGATATTTTGCATCCTCTCTTGTCCACCCCTACTCGGACCGTACACTTTTGGTACGCGGACCGCGCAGGTTTCCTTGAGTGCAGGACATTCACTTTCATCACCCCACGCGGACCGCACTATTTTGTGGTGCGGCCGCGTGGCCCAATCTTTAGAGAACTGTTCACTCTGTATTTTTCTGCATTATTTCAACACACTCCATGTAACACTTCACAAACTGTTAGCTCAAAAATCCTATCCTATTGATGAAGAAAAAAAATGAAAAGAAAAACACATGGGTTGCCTCCCAAGAAGCGCCTGATTTAACGTCGCGGCACGATGCAAATTACCATACCATCACTTCAAGTGCAAAAGTGCCACCACCTGGCTGTCATCCGGCTTTCCCAAGTAGTGCTTCACCCGATGCCCATTTACTCGAAATATTTCACCATTCTTGTTCTTTAAGTCTAGAGCTCCAAACGGGGTCACACCTACTACCTCAAAAGGGCCACTCCACTTTGACTTGAGCTTTCCCGGAAACAATCTCAACCGAGAATTGAAGAGAAGAACCATGTCGCCCACCTTGAACTCCTTGCTTTGAGCATATTTATCGTGAAGGTACTTCATCTTGTCCTTGTATGAGGATGAGCTGGAGTATGCATGAAATCTAAACTCGTCAAGCTCATTCAAATGATCAACCCGGAGATTAGCCACTACATCCCATTCTAAGTTCAGCTTTTTCAAGGCCCACATCACTTTATGTTCAAGCTCTACCGGAAGATGACAAGCCTTACCAAACACCAATCGGTAGGGAGACATACCAATTGGCGTTTTGTAGGCCGTCCTATAAGCCCACAACGCATCATCTAGTTTCTTGGACCAATCGGTCCTATTTGCATTGACCGTCTTAGACAAGATGCTTTTGATTTCCCGATTTGAAACTTCAACTTGACCGCTTGCTTGGGGATGGTAAGGAGTAGTGACTTTGTGATTAACACCATACTTGGTCAACAATGAATCGAAATCCTTGTTACAAAAATGGGAGCCCCCATCACTAATGATGGCACGGGGGGTCCCAAATCTTGTAAAGATGTATTTCTTCAAGAAGTTCACAACACTCCGGGCTTCGTTGTTAGGAAGAGCCACGGCTTCTACCCACTTCGAAACATAGTCCACTACTACCAAAATATATGTGTTTCCACAAGAACTCACGAACGGTCCCATGAAGTCAATGCCCCGCACATCAAAAATGTCAACTTCTAGAATGGTATATAGAGGCATCTCATCTCTCTTTGAAATTCCACCAGCTCTTTGACATGCATCACAGCTCTTCACTAAATCACTAGAATCCTTAAAAATTGTCGGCCAATAGAATCCACAGCTCAAGACATTGGAGGCCGTCCTCACTCCCCCGTGGTGACCACCATAGGAAGAGGAGTGGCAAGCTTCCAAGATGCTCATTTGTTCGCTCTCCGGGACACACCTTCTAATCACTCCATCCGTGCAAATTTTGAACAAGTACGGATCATCCCAATAAAAGTCCAAACTCTCCCGCTTTAGCTTTTTTCTTTG
Organism: Nicotiana noctiflora; assembly: GCA_032618575.1. Classification (NCBI taxonomy): domain Eukaryota; kingdom Viridiplantae; phylum Streptophyta; class Magnoliopsida; order Solanales; family Solanaceae; genus Nicotiana; species Nicotiana noctiflora. Next base: position 361,888 of record JASVEL010013638.1, on the reverse strand, counting down.
GTTGGAAGAGAGCTCACATGGAATCACACCGGACACAAGGTAGTTGGCTACATCGGCGAACCATGGCATATCATTCATTGACACTGCAAGAAGTTGCTCATCCGGAAAAGAATCATTGATTTCAAGGCCGTTGGATGGCCTCCCCTCCTCCTCTAGACGAGACAAGTGGTCCGCCACTTGATTTTCACTCCCTTTTCGGTCAACAATCTCTAGATCAAATTCTTGAAGGAGAAGCACCCATCTCATCAATCTTGCTTTGGAGTCCTTCTTTGTCATCAAGTACCGGAGGGCGGCATGATCGGTGTGGATTATCACCTTAGCCCCCATAAGATAAGGACGAAATTTCTCCATGGCAAACACAATGGCTAACAACTCCTTCTCCGTGACGGTATAATTCCGCTGGGCCTCATTCATTGTTTTACTTGAATAGTACACTGGGTGAAACATCTTGTTGAGCCGTTGACCAAGTACCGCACCTACCGACACATCACTAGCATCACACATTAATTCAAAAGGCAAATTCCAGTTGGGTGCGATGATGATGGGGGTAGTTGTCAATTTATGCTTTAACAACTCAAAAGACTTCATGCATCTCTCATCAAAAACAAACTTTGCATCCTTCTCCAAAAGTCTACACAAGGGGTTCACAATCTTGGAAAAATCTTTAATGAATCGCCGATAGAACTCGGCGTGTCCTAGGAAACTCCTCACCCCTTTGATAGAGTTAGGGGGAGGGAGCCTTGAAATGACTTCAATCTTTGCCTTGTCGACCTCAATACCATCTTTTGAAACTTTGTGCCCCAAGACAATTCCTTCTTTCACCATAAAGTGGCACTTTTCCCAATTAAGCACCAAGTTTGTATCTTCACATCTAGCCAATATACGGTCCAAATTTGCCAAGCAATCATCGAAGGAATCTCCAACTACACTAAAATCATCCATAAATATTTCGAGAATGTCTTCCACCATGTCGGTGAAGATCGCCATCATGCACCTCTGAAACGTGGCTGGGGCATTACACAATTCGAATGGCATTCGAGAGAAAGCGAATGTGCCATAGGGACATGTAAAGGTAGTCTTCTCCTGATCTTTCGGGGCAATGAGGATTTGATTATACCTCGAATAACCATCCAAGAAACAATAATAAGCTCTACCCGCCAAGCGATCCAACATTTGGTCCAAGAACGGCAATGGAAAATGATCCTTCCTCGTCACCTTGTTAAGCTTTCTATAATCCATACAAACTCTCCAACCCGTAACAGTACGAGTAGGAATTAGCTCATTCTTTGCATTGGTGACAACGGTCATGCCACCTTTCTTGGGAACACATTGGATCGGGGAAGTCCAAGAACTATCCGAGATTGGGTAAACCACCCCGGCATCCAACCATTTTATAATCTCTTTCTTGACGACCTCTTGCATAGCCTCGTTCAATCTTCTTTGATGCTCAAGTGATGGTCGAGCATTCTCCTCCAATATTATTTTGTGCATGCAAAATGCGGGGCTTATTCCCCGAATGTCCGCCAAAGTCCAACCAATCGCTCGCTTCCGCTTTTGTGAGACCGCCAAAGTGGCGTCCACCTGCAAGTTAGTTAAGCAAGACGAAAGAATAACATGTAAAATGAAATTGGGTCCCAAGTACTCATACGTGAGGTGAGGAGGAAGTGGTTTCAACTGCAACACTGGTGGCTCCTCAATAGATGGCTTTTTTGGAGGGTTCTTGCGATTCTCAAGGTCTAATGACAACTTTCTTGGCTCATAAGAGTACGAGCCCATACCATGCAAATCATTAACACGCTCAATAAATGCGGAATACTTTATCGAAATAGAAATAACTAATTACAAGATGAAAATCATACTGAAATCCTCTACCCAAGACGTGGAGTCACCAACTCACGAACTACTACCGAAAACTACACATAAGAGTTTGAAAGAAATATAACATAATTCTGTTTGTCTCGGAACAAAGAGACTACGGCTAGTAACATAAATAAAGAGAGAGAGACACCGGGCTTGCGGACGTCTGCAAGCTACCTCGGTCTCAAATGTGATCAATTCCCACGCAATCGATTTACTGCTGCTGCTCCTGATCGTAACCTGGACCTGTGCAAAAACGCACAGAAGTGTAGTATCGGCACAACCGACCCCATGTGCTGGTAAGTGCCTGGCCTATCCCGGCGAAGTAGTGACAAGCCTAGGACCAGACACCCACATAAACCTGTGCAGTTGCAATATATATATATATATATATATATATATATATATATATATATATATATATATGTGTGTGTGTGTGTGTACATAAACATTTATAAGGAAATACTCTACTCTGCAATAACAGCCAATAACTCATAATATCCAAATTAATCTAATCCACAGAATTAAATCTTACTTTCGTGTCTCAATTCTTTATTTTTCTTTTCTTATCTCGTGGTAGGCGTACCACCCGCTCCCAAATATATCAATAGGCTATCGGCAACTATGGCCAATGCCAAGATTCAAATCACTTTGTGGTCGGCGTGCCACACTATTCCATTTCTTATCATAAAAGTGGTCGGCGCGCCACACGATTCCAATTCTTTAATATATATATTACCACAATTTACAAGAATTAACCAAGTAATAACACAATAAGGAATATCTCAAAAGAACTCGACAATTAACAACGGTTAATAAGTTCACAAGGAAAACAAAGTATAATGGAAACACAAGTAATATCAAGTCAAGGAATGGCAAATAGTTGCACGGCATCACCCAAATAAAATATAATGGAAAAACAAGTAATATCAAGTCAAGGAATGGCAAATAGTTGCACGGCATCACCCAAATAAAATATAATGGAAAAACAAGTAATATCAAGTCAAGGAATGGCAAATAGTTGCACGGCATCACCCTTCGTGCTTTTACTCTCATCCTCACCAAATAAGCAAATAAAGTGCACGGCATCACCCTTCGTGCTTTTACTCTCATCCTCACATCCATAGTACGGCATGATCCTTCGTACGTGGTTCAATAACAAGGCACGGCATGATCCTTCGTGCATAGTCAATAAAACGTGGCACGGCATTAACCTTCGTGCATAAATAATAAAACATGGCACGGCATCACCCTTCGTGCATTATCACTCTTCCTCACCCAAATAACAATCACAGTTAAGGGCAGAGAAAGAAAACAACAAATCATGAACCGTCCCGGCAAGGGATACAATAATCATTTCAACAAAGTCCCTGCAAGGGCAATCAATATCTCACTTCACAACAAGTCCCGACAAGGGAGAACAATAACAATTCTACAACCCGGCAAGGGTTCAACAATTTATCTTCAAAATATCTCACAACAAGTATCAACAACGACTCACGGTCATGCTAGACGCCAGTGTATGGATGCTCGTCACCACAGCCCATACACCGCACTCGATCACATAACACATAGCACATAATCCTGTTCCCTCAAGCTAGGATAGAACAAACACTTACCTCGAATGTTTATGAACAATTCAATCCGTGGCAATGCCTTTTCCTTTCAAATTTGGCTCCAATCCAATCGTATCTATACACAATTGATTTAATATCATCAATTCTACTTAACAAACTAGTTCATATTGCTAAATATGGTTTTTACAACATTATGCCCGGAATAGTAAAAATCGACCCCGGGCCCACATAATCGAAACTCAAGTTTCGAACCAAAATAAGTTCACCCAATCTTCCATGAGTTCAAATATACAATTTGTTCTTAAGTTCGACTCCAAAACGAGTTCTAGATCGCAAATTCTTTGAAAGCCCTAACTATACCCATTTCTCAAATTTTTCAACCAATTTACACATGTTTAAGCCTAAGAATTTGATTGATGTTGATGAAAAATGAAGAAGACGAGTTAAACAATACTTACCCAATGAACTTTGATGAAGAAATGCCTCAAAGATCGCCTAAGAGTTGTGGAGAAGAAAGGATTTTGTGAAAATGGGATAAAATCCCGTAAGTGTTCTGTTTTGGGTATTAAATCACCGGGCGGAAATTTACCCTACGCGATCGCGTGAATTGGGCTGCGATCGCGTAGAGGAAAGACTGGCCTCTTATGCGATCGCGTGCAAAAGGTTGCGATCGCGTGGAGAAAAGATTGGAAGCTACGCGATCGCGTGAGGGTTGCTGCGATCGCGTAGAGGAAACTCACCGGGCAGCCTATTTGCCCTATGCGATCGCGTGAACATGACTGCGATCGCGTGGGGGAAGAACTGGAAGCTACGCGATCGCGTGAGGGATGCTTCGATCACGTAGAAGAACTGGCCAATGCTGTGCGATCGCGTGGATGAGGCCGCAATCACGTAGAACAAAATCCCTGTGCAGAAGTGGCAGAATTTCTGCTGTGTTTTCAAATCCAAAAACACCCCGAACCACCTCCGAAACACCCGAGCTCCCTGGCTCCAAACCAAATATGCACACTAACTCAAAACATCATACGAACTTGCTCGCGCGATCAAATCGCTAAAATAACATCAAAATCAATGGATTGAGCCTTAAAACTCAAGAATTCTTTCAAATTTCATAATTTCTAAAATTTCCAATTTAAGGCCGAAATGCGTCAAACGACGTCCGTTTTCAACCAAACTTTACAGGAAGTGCTTAACCAATATATATGACCTGTAACGGGCGTCAGAACCAAAATACGAGCCCGATACCAGTACTTTTTAATCAAAATTCAGTTTCATTTTCCTTAAACATTTTCAGAAAACAATTTAACAGAAAAATTCTTTCACCGGGGTTCTAGACCTCGGATTTCAATTCCGGGCATATGCCCAAGTTCCATATTTTACTACGGATTTTCTGAGAGAGTCAAATCACGGATCCGGGTCCGTTTACCAAAAATGTTGACCAAAGTCAACCATATCAATATTAATATCAAAATTCTTCAACTTTTTCACATATTTCACATATTTCAACATAAATATTTTCCAGCTTTGTGCCCGGACTGTGCACGCAAATCGAGGCAACTATAAATGAGGTTTTCAAGACCTCAAAAGCTCGAAATGATTAATAAAACAAGTGATGACCCTTTGGGTCGTCACAATCTCCACCTCTAAAACAACCGTTCGTCCTCGAACGGACAAAAGAAAAAAGTACCTGAGTCAGGAAACAAATGTGGGTAGCGGCTCCGCATATCAGACTCGGACTCCCAGGTCGATGCCTCAGGAGGCTGACCTCTCCACTGAACACGCACAGAAGGATAACTCTTCGACCTCAGCTGTCGAAGCTGCCGGTCTAGAATAGCCACCGGCTCCTCCTCGTAAGATAGATCATTGTCCAATTGGACAGTACTGAAGTCTAACACATGTGTGGGATCGCCGTGGTATCTCCGAAGCATAGATACATGAAAAACTAGATGCACGGTTGATAAGCTAGGCGGCAGAGCTAGTCTGTAAGCCACCCCTCCCACTCGGTCTAGAATCTCAAATGGACCAATATACCTAGGGCTGAGCTTGCCCTTCTTCCCGAACCTCATCACGCCCTTCATAGGTGACACTCGGAGCAATACTCGCTCCCCGATCATGAAAGTTATGTCTCGAACCTTGCGATCTGCATAGCTCTTTTGTCTAGATTGAGCTGTGCGAAGCCTATCTTGAATAATCTTGACCTTATCTAAGGCCTCCTGGAATAAATTTGTACCGAATAACCGAGTTTCTCCCGGTTCAAACCATCCAACCGGAGAACGACACCGCCTACCATAAAACGCTTCATAAGGAGCCATCTCGATGCTCGATTGATAACTATTATTATAAGCAAACTCTGCCAAAGGCAGGAATTGATCCCATCAGCATCTAAGGTGACCTGATTAGCACCTCCTCGCTGAACCGTGTCTCTAAGGTCACATAAATAGGAATCATTATATTGTTGATCGCGGATACGCTCCAATAATGAAGAGCGAGCGATCGCACAAGCTAGTGCTCGACTAGGCTCAGAAATATCCAACCTCGCAAATCGATTGGCCAAGGACTGAACATCCAAAGCAATTGGCCTCTGATTGACTGGAATATAAACAAGACCGCCCATACTGGCTGACTTCCTACTCAAAGCGTCAGCCACCACATTTGCTTTTTCCCTGATGATATAAAAAAGGTGACATCATAATCTTTCCGCAATACCAGCCACCTTCTCTGCCTCAAATTCAACTCTTTTGTTTAAAAAAATACTGAAGACTCTTATGATCGGTGTATACTTCACATACTACACCATACAAATAATGCCTCCAGATCTTCAATGCGTGAATAATCGCCGCAAATTCTAGATCATGCACTGGGTAATTCTTTTCATGCATCTTTAACTGCCTCGAAGCATAGGCAATAACCTTGCCATCCTGCATTAACACTGCACCAAACCCAATACGGGAAGCATCACAATAATCGGTATAAGGTCCCGTACCTGTGGGTAAAAATCAATACCGGTGCTGTGGCCATGGCTGTCTTGAGCTTTTGAAAGCCCGCCTCACATTCATCTGACCATTCAAATTGAACACCTTTTTGTGTCAATCTGGTCAGTGGGGTTGCAATAGATGAAAACCCCTCCACGAATCGCCGATAATAACCCGCTAATCCCAAGAAACTCCAAATCTCTGTGGGTGATGTCAGTCTAGGTCAGTCCTTGCCTGCCTCAATCTTCTTCGGATCAACCTGAATACCTGCTGCCGTCACAATATGACCCAGGAATGTAACTGAACTTAGTCAAAATTCACACTTCGAAATTTTTGCATATAGTTGGCTATCTTTCAGAGTCTGCAAAGTCACTCTGAGATGTTGCGCATGCTCCTCATGACTGCAGGAGTATGTCAATATGGAAACAATGAAGACTACAACGAACAAGTCTAAATAAGGCACGAACACACTCATGTGTATGCACATATCCATGACTCTGAAGTCTCGCCATAAGAGTTATTCTTAAATTACAACATTGTCAATTAACCCTGTTATCAAATACCTTATTCTACAAATCCCACTTTACTCAGAATGAGGTATCGTGACCTCGTGATTATTTTCCCGAATTAATGTGTCATATTTATCCTTACCTGGTGCTCGTCTCAAGGGCTAAGCTCAACGGTTTCAAAATAGAAATGGCTAAATATGAATAGAAACTATACAAGAATTGTCAAATAGTCCTAACGGGCATGACTCTTATTTACGAATGCAATACGAAAATATTAATTTCATAAAAGAAGAATTTTAAACACATAAACTCTTACTACCAGGACCCAGTCCTCATATGATATCCACCGCAACTTGAAGCTCGGCTTAGAAATATTTCACATTATGCCAAAAATTGGAGGATCTCATCCTCAACTCTGAATCATAGTGCTTGCACATCATATCATCTGAAATTTTTCATTTCCTTTCTTTCTTCCTTTCAATAATTGTCCGTCAAAGATAATCATGACATAAAATGAACCCTCATACTGATAGGGCGCACAATTAACGGTTAAAATTAGTTATTCCGAGAATTATATCAAAACCCACTGTAATAAGTAATATAAAGTCACTCTTAGCCTCATGGATATTTTAGTGACTAACACCTAATAATAGGGATGTATATCCTCATGTAATATCCCAACGTGAGTATTTCCCTAAGTAGATTTGATGATTACGATGCTCGCTCATGAATGGAGCATGTTAAAAGGACTCGTCTAAATTTTCTTTCAAAAACCAAATTAAATTAAGGGAAAATTATTCTGTCTATAACAATCTGAATTATACGTGTGATGACCACATTTGGTGTAGTGACCTCCCTCATATCATAAAAATTATATCAATGGCCGGGTCTCCACCTCTAGGATTTTCACCTCCACCTCTAACATCATAACCTCTACATCTGGCTGGCCAGGTAGGATAATTATTAACTGCAATGGAGCGTGTAGCCTGAGTGCTTTCCTAAAATTGTATTTCTCCAATATTCCACATTCACAGCAATTCCTTTAAGGATCAGTTAACTTATTGCTCATGACCATATATATTCGGACACAGTCATTGTGACCTGGTACAACCGTTCAGATCACATATACTACATATTGCAGAGAATCTCGGGGGTGACGTCTTCGGAACATTTTCTTAAAATAGAGTTTAGTAGATAGCGTTGCGTTGGCCGGCTTGCCCTCTTCGTAGGCTTGTCACAAACATCGACGGCCAATTTTCTCTTTTGCTATGTTGGCTTAACACTGCTGAGCTACCCCATTTACTCATATACTCTTCGTCATTCTCTGGGGGCGATTCTTACCCCATGAAAAGGAACCAACCTTAAATATGTATAAATTATTTAGAGGACCTTTCCATACCATATATATACAGTCCAATAACTCACCATATTTGTCCTTCACAACTCCAACACATCGACCGGACGTCAAGGTCCGTTGAAACCCAACGCGATTTATTAGGTGATCTCCTGATATAATTGCATCTTCCGTTGGGACCATAACTGGTGTGGTAAATACATTATCTTCCCACTATTTCTGTGTGCCTTCTGTAGCACAGTAAAATGAACTCCTCGCATTCGACTATTCCCACGTTCCGTAATTCCTCATAAGAACTGTCAAGCACAATCTCGTGGGTTCTCAAAAGATGCACCGCTGAAGGTGGCGGCGAAGACTTTGGTGAAACTTGTCCTCTGTAAAACTTTTGAAGGCATAGTTGATCTATCACCAGCCTGTGCCATTGTTCGACTGGATAAGCGGTACGTGACTACGCCATTCGTGGGAAGACAAGAGTGGAAATTTAACTTAACACTTTGAAGAACAAATTCGCATGATAAGAAAGAACAAATGAGAGACTCTTTCCTAACTCAATAGACTCTGGAGGACAAGTACAGACGTCTCCATACCTACCTCTCAAACTCTACTAAGCTTGTTCGTGAGTGGTGAGACCTATGTAACCTAGAGCTTTGATACCAACTTGTCACGACCCGGATATTCCCCCAACATCGGGATCGTGATGGCGCCTACTCGTGGTAGCTAGGCAAGCCACTGTATTCATACTATCCTGTTTTTAACACAATTTTAATTAAATAAATGCGGAATACTTTATCAAAATAGAGATAACTAATTACAAGATGAAAATCATACCGAAATCCTCTACCCAAGACGTGGAGTCACCAACTCACGAACTACTACTGAAAACTACACATAAGAGTTTGAAAGAAATATAACATAATTCTGTTTGTCTCGGAACAAAGAGACTACAGCTAGTAACATAAATAAAGAGAGAGACGTCGGGCCTGCGGACGTCTGCAAGCTACCTCGGTCTCAAATGTGATCAACTCTCACGCAACCGATTTACTGCTGCTGCTCCTGATCGTAACCTGGACCTGTGCAAAAACGCACAGAAGTGTAGTATCAGCACAACCGACCCCATGTGCTGGTAAGTGCCCGGCCTATCCCGGCGAAGTAGTGACAAGCCTAGGACCAGACACCCACATAAACCTGTGCAATTCAATATATATATATATATATATATATATATATATGTGTGTGTGTGTGTGTACATAAACATTTATAAGGAAATACTCTACTCTGCAATAACAGCCAATAACTCATAATATCCAAATTAATCTAATCCACAGAATTAAATCTTACTTTCGTGTCTCAATTCTTTATTTTTCTTTTCTTATCTCGTGGTAGGCGTACCACCCGCTCCCAAATATATCAATAGGCTATCGGCAACTATGGCCAATGCCAAGATTCAAATCACTTTGTGGTCGGCGTGCCACACTATTCCATTTCTTATCATAAAAGTGGTCGGCGCACCACACGATCCCAATTCTTTAATATATATATATTACCACAATTTACAAGAATTAACCAAGTAATAACACAATAAGGAATATCTCAAAAGAACTCGACAATTAACAACGGTTAATAAGTTCACAAGGAAAACAAAGTATAATGGAAACACAAGTAATATCAAGTCAAGGAATGGCAAATAGTTGCACGGCATCACCCAAATAAAATATAATGGAAAAACAAGTAATATCAAGTCAAGGAATGGCAAATAGTTGCACGGCATCACCCTTCGTGCTTTTACTCTCATCCTCACCAAATAAGCAAATAAAGTGCACGGCATCACCCTTCATGCTTTTACTCTCATCCTCACATCCATAGTACGGCATGATCCTTCGTACATGGTTCAATAACAAGGCACGGCATGATCCTTCGTGCATAATCAATAAATCATGGCACGGCATTAACCTTCGTGCATAAATAATAAAACATGGCACGGCATCACCCTTCGTGCATTATCACTCTTCCTCACCCAAATAACAATCACAGTTAAGGGTAGAGAAAGAAAACAATAAATCATGAACCGTCCTGGCAAGGGACACAATAATCATCACCACAAAGTCCCGGCAAGGGCAATCAATATCTCACTTCACAACAAGTCCCAGCAAGGGAGAACAATAACAATTCTACAACCCGGCAAGGGTTCAACAATTTATCTTTAAATATGTCTCACAACAAGTATTAACAACGACTCACGGTCATGCTAGACGCCGGTGTATGGATGCTCGTCACCACAGCCCATACACCGCACTCGATCACATAGCACATAATCCTATTCCCTCAAGCTAGGATAGAACAAACACTTACCTCGAATGTTTATGAACAATTCAATCCGTGGCAATGCCCTTTCCTTTCAAATTTGGCTCCAATCCAATCGTATCTATACACAATTGATTTAATATCATCAATTCTACTTAACAAACTAGTTCATATTGCTAAATATGATCATTCTGCCCGGAATAGTAAAAATCGACCCCGGGCCCACATAATCGAAACTCAAGTTTCGAACCAAAATAAGTTCACCCAATCCTCCATGAGTTCAAATATACAATTTGTTCTTAAGTTCGACTCCAAAACGAGTTCTAGATCGCAAATTCTTTGAAAGCCCTAACTATACCCATTTCTCAAATTTTTCAACCAATTTACACATGTTTAAGCCTAAGAATTTGATTGATGTTGATGAAAAATGAAGAAGACGAGTTAAACAATACTTACCCAATGAACTTTGATGAAGAAATGCCTCAAAGATCGCCTAAGAGCTATGGAGAAGAAAGGATTTTGTGAAAATGGGATAAAATCCCGTAAGTGTTCTGTTTTGGGTATTAAATCACCGGGCGGAAATTTACCCTACGCGATCGCGTGAATTGGGCTGCGATCGCGTAGAGGAAAGACTGGCCTCTTATGCGATCGCGTGCAAAATGTTGCGATCGCGTGGAGAAAAGATTGGAAGCTACGCGATCGCGTGAGGGTTGCTGCGATCGCGTAGAGGAAACTCACCGGGCAGCCTATTTGCCCTATGCGATCGCGTGAACATGACTGCGATCGCGTGGGGGAAGAACTGGAAGCTACGCGATCGCGTGAGGGATGCTGCGATCGCATAGAAGAACTGGCCAATGCTGTGCGATCGCGTGGATGAGGCCGCGATCGCGTAGAACAAAATCCCTCTGCAGAAACAGCAGAATTTCTGCTGTGTTTTCAAATCCAAAAACACCCCGAACCACCTCCAAAACACTCCCGAGCCCTCGGGGCTCCAAACCAAATATGCACACTAACTCAAAAACATCATACGAACTTGCTCGCGCGATCAAATCGCTAAAATAACATCAAAATCAATGGATTGAGCCTTAAAACTCAAGAATTCTTTCAAATTTCATAATTTCCAAAATTTCCAATTTAAGGCCGAAATGCGTCAAACGACGTCCGTTTTCAACCAAACTTTACAGGAAGCGCTTAACCAATATATATGACCTGTATCGGGCGTCGGAACCAAAATACGAGCCCGATACCAGTACTTTTTAATCAAAATTCAGTTTCATTTTCCTTAAACATTTTCAGAAAACAATTTAACAGAAAAATTCTTTTACCGGGGTTCTAGACCTCGGATTTCAATTCCGGGCATATGCCCAAGTTCCATATTTTTCTACGGATTTTCCGAGACAGTCAAATCACGGATCCGGGTCCGTTTACCAAAAATGTTGACCAAAGTCAACCATATCAATATTAATATCAAAATTCTTCAACTTTTTCACATATTTCACATATTTCAACATAAATATTTTCCAGCTTTGTGCCCGGACTGTGCACGCAAATCGAGGCAACTATAAATAAGGTTTTCAAGGCTCTTAAATAGATGGCTTTTGTAGGAGGAGTCTTTCGATTCTCAAGATCCAATGATAGCTTCCTTGGCTCATAAGAGTACGAGCCCATACCATGTAAGGCATTCACACATTCCACACGTTCGGAATCTTCGTTGGTCTCCATGTTTAAAAGTACCGCCTCAAGTGGATCCTCAACATTGATCATGGCGCTTGTGTCATCCCCCGGTCAAGCGGACCTGGGTGCCTTTCATTCCCACGCGTTACCCCTGTGTTGATTGTTTCTCATTTACCAAATATCTTACTAATCATAAATGATTTCACAATAAACAAACGTGACCATACGAGTGATTCATTAACAAGTTTACAATTTTTACAACGCCCGACATAACTTAATATATATACATAAGACTGGAATCCCATAGTTTACATGTCTACAGAGCCTCTAGGATACAAAAGGGAACACAATACTTGCCGGTAACAAGGCTCCGGCTATACCTTACAAAACCAAAATGAAATCTAAACAAAAGTGGCGTGAACCACATAGGGCCCCGAGGAAGAAAGGGGCTCACCAAAACGGGCGGTGGAGGATGAAGGATACTACTGCCGATGAGCAGAAGTGCCTGCTACTGATCCACCTACAATCATAACATGAGTGTAGCGTCCCCGGCAAAAGGGACGTCAGTACACTTGAATTGTACTGGTATGTATGGACAAACTTTGTCCCAAGTAAACTCAAGCCGTTAAACAAGAATCATGACGACAAGACAACCAATAAATTACATCAAGGATCAATTAAGCCAGCTAACCATGTTTTCCACCTTTTACTCATTTCACACAAGACTCAACACGAAGCACATTTAAGGTCAACAAGTAGAACAACAACAAATCAACCACATAAATCACAAGTAGTCAAACAAAGGGGCAATCAGTGCCCCACAGGTTGCAAACTCTCCTAGCTGTCTCCTTTCACAATTTCATATCAATGATTTTGTATCAATTTCATTTGCGATTTCGATCGCTTTCCATCCTTATTACCTCGTCCACCCTTATTACCTCGGCCACCCTTATCACCCCAACCCACACCTTATTTCTTCATGTTGCGGCACGCAATCCGATCCCACCGTACAGTTTCAAACACAACAATTACAAACAGTAGATAAGGCACGACACACAATTACAACAAGTTCAAATAAACAACCTACAAATTGGTTCATGTTCTCAATTACTTCTCAAACCAATAACACAACCAAATTACAATGTTTCCAAAATCGAGAATGTTCATACTGTTATGTTCAACAACTTACCACACCTCAAGTGTTTCATTTCTTTTCCACAAGGTACCATATATGCCATCATAACCATTATTCACAATTCATTACCAAATTCAACTCTCATTTGTCTTCCGGTTCATATCCCATACTACATCACTCATAGTTCAACAACAAATTTGAATATCCAACAACAACATCAAGAATTTCACTCAATTTGTCAAATTAACACGAACCAAACAAATTTCACACATATGGGCGATTTTACAAGAATCAAAATTAGCCATACATACCTGGTATCGAGTTTTCTTCCGTTAACTTCCTACTTTATGCTTACCCAAGCTATCCTAGCTTTGCCGACCTTGTTTCGCAGACTCTTACGTCTATTCACTTCCCTTTTACTAAAAATCAAGTTCAATAATCATGCATGAGTGTAAAACTCCATTTTCAAAAGCTATTATATGCAAACCTCTCTTTACCCATTTTAAAACTGACAATCACAGAAAATAGTTAGGGTTTTTACCTTGAAATGATTTGGGGAAGTTGAATCTTTGCCCTAGAATCCTTTGAACTAAGTAGTTGGAGCAATCTTTGAGGATGAAAGACTTCTCTCTCTAAAATCCCTCTCTTCTCTCTCTAATTTTAGTAAGATGATAAGATAAAATGAAAGAGAAAGACGTTATATTAAAGAAGAGGTCGGGTTGGATTTTATAAAATTTCTGGGCCGGGTCAATTCTGCGGTCGCATCTGCGATCGCAGAATCAACATGCGGTCCGCATAGTGATCGCGGAATTGCCTCAAAATTTACACAAGTTCTGTTACGGAATGCGACCAAAATGCGGTCCGCATTCTTGATCCGCGGTCGCAGAGTGCACCGCAGATTTGACACTCAAAAACCTTCAAGAATTTATGCGGTAGATCTGCGGTCCGCAGATCCATTCTGCGATCGCATATCGACCGCATTCTCAACACCAAATTTTGTAAACCTTCTGTTAAGCTCTGCGGCAGGAATGCGGTCCGCATAGCAGATCTGCGGTCGCACTCCTGACCGCAGAATTGACACTTTTCTGGAAAAAATTTACTCTTTACATTTTAACATAAATCACTACCAAGGGTCCGAACCGCGGCGAGCTTGCGAGCCGCGTCTATGCATTCCTAACATATTATTCGGACCATGACACCATAGCAACTAGGTTTAATGCACAAAAATTTTTCGGGGCCTTACATCCTCCCCCCCTTAAGATCATTCGTCCTCGAATGAGGATTTTGAAAATGAGTTGGTTTTGAAAGATATGATATGCAAACTATCAAAATTTTAACTAACTCTTATATTTTATAGAAAAATTTCGCTAGAGTTTCCTTTGTATTATGGACATATCCACCTGTCAGAGGGCCCCCGAAACACATTACCAAACAACAATACACAATTACAACACTTTCCACAGCTTGTATACACTTTCTTACCTCGACAACTGCACATATCCTATCACATTGTTACAATTGCACATAAACTAGTCACTTCAATGAGTTCTTACCTTATTTAACCATCTTGACACACCATGTACACACAAACAAACCATTACCAATCTACACTTACTATTAGTTGCTTATTTAACACATGAATCTTTATAAGGCTTTCATTTATCAAGAAAGGTTCAAGTGTCCCAAGGTAACAATACATTTAACTCATTACAAAATGAAGGAAATGTTACTAATACTAAGAGGGAAACAACTTGGACAAGATGACAGTTACTAGGAGTAGAAGGGTCGTCTAATTTCTTCTAAGCTTGATCAAACAAATGGGGGTACTTTTCCTTCATATCTTTTTCTGCTTCCCATGTGGCCTCCTCAACTTGTTGACTTCGCCACAATACTTTAACGGAGGCAACTTCCTTATTTCTCAACTTACGGACTTGCTTATCAAGAATGGCAACTGGAACTTCTTCATATGACAAATCTTCATTAACCTCAATAGCCTTGACCGGCATGATGGTGGATGGATCTCCAATCACTTTCTTCAACATGGACACATGGAACACCGGGTGCACTGATGACATTTCAGGAGGCAACTCCAGCCTATAAGCAACTTGACCAATCCTTTGAACGATCCGATATGGCCCGACATACCTAGGACTCAATTTCCCTTTCTTCTCGAATCGCATGACTCCCTTCATAGGAGATACCCTCAAGAACACCCAATCATCGACTTGAAACTCCAAATCCTTTCGGCGAACGTCTGCATAGGATTTTTGGCGACTCTGTGCAGTTTTCATCCTTTCTTGAATAACCTTAACTTTTTCCATAGCCTCGTACACCATATCTGGCCCTAGCAATTCCGCTTCACCTACCTCAAACCACCCGATTGGCGACCTACACCTTCTCCCGTACAATGCCTCAAACGGGGCCATCTGAATGCTAGTATAAAAGCTGTTATTATAAGCAAATTATATAAGTGGTAAGTGTTCATCCCAATACCTTTGAAATCCAAGACACAAGCCCGCAACATATCTTCAAGCGTCTGAATAGTCCGCTCGGCCTGGCCGTCGGTCTGCGGATGGAAAGTTGTGCTGAGATTCACTTGAGTTCCCAAACCATGCTGAAATTTCTTCCAAAAACTAGCTATCAACCGAGCCCCGCAATCCGAGATAATAGAAAGTGGAGTGCCATGAAGCCTTACTATCTCCTTGATGTACAACCTTGCATATTGCTCCGCAGTATCAGTGGACTTGACTGGCAGGAAGTGAGCTGATTTGGTGAGTCGATCCACTATCACCCATATTGAGTCGAACTTATGTTGAGTGCGAGGTAACCCCACCACGAAATCCATATTGATCATCTCCCATTTCCACCTTGGTATTTCTATACGCTGAGTTAATCCACCGTGCCGTTAATGCTCGGCCTTCACTTGCTGACAGTTCGGGCATTTAGCTACAAAACTTGCCACATCCCTTTTCATACCATTCCACCAATAAATCTCCTTAAGATCATGATACATCTTCGTGGAACCGGGGTGCACCGAATACCTGGAAATATGAGCCTCTGCCATTACCCTTTCCCGAAGCTCGTTCACGTCCGGAACACATAATCTACCTTGACACCGCAATACACCATCCTCGCTGCTGAGTACAAATGCTGAGGTCTTGTCATTCATAACTGCTTCCTTTACCCGAACCAATGCTGGATCCATGAACTGTTTTTCCTTGATTTCCGCGACCATTGATGATTCTGCTCCATTATGCACCAAAATATCCCCCTTGTTTGACGCCGAGATACGAACTCCCAAACTGGCTAATTGGTAAACCTCTCGAGCTAGGGGTCTCTGATCCACACCCAAATGAGCCAAACTACCCATAGATTTTCGGCTAAGAGCGTCGGCTACCATATTTGCCTTCCCTGGATGGTACAATATGTTCATATCATAGTCTTTGAGCAATTCTAACCACCGCCGCTGTCACAGATTCAGCTCCTTCTGCTTGAACAAATACTGGAGGCTCTTGTGGTCTGAAAACACATCTACATGAACCCCATAAAGATAGTGTCGCCATATTTTCAAGGCAAACACAACAGCTGCAAGTTCCAAATCATGCGTCGGATAATTCTTCTCATGGTTCTTGAGTTGCTTGGAAGCATAAGCTATAACCTTTCCGTGCTGCATCAATACACATCCCAAACCGACTCCGGAGGCATCACAATAAACCACAAATCCCTCTGTGCCTTCTGGCAAGGCCAATACTGGTGCCGAGGTCAATCTTGACTTCAATTCTTGGAAACTTTTCTCGCATACATCAGACCACTGGAACTTAACTGCCTTCTGCGTCAGTTTTGTCAATGGGGAAGCGAGGGTTGAGAATCCCTCTACAAACCTCCGATAGTACCCTGCCAAGCCCAAGAAGCTACAAATTTCTGTCGGGGTCGTGGGTCTTGGCCAATCTTTCACTGCCGCAATCTTCTGAGGATCCACCTGAATCCCCTCACTGGAAATAACATGCCCTAGAAAGGCTACGGACTCCAACCAAAACTCACATTTTGAGAACTTGGCATACAATTGATGCTGAAGAAGGGTCTGCAATGCTGCTCTGAAGGTGAATGGCATGATCTTCCCTGCTCCGAGAGTAGATGAGGATGTCGTCAATGAATACAATTACAAAGGAATCTAGGAATGGCTTGAAACCCCGATTCATAAGGTCCATGAAAGCTGCTGGGGCATTGGTTAGCCCAAAAGACATGACCAAAAACTCGAAGTGACCATAACAAGTTATGAAGGCGGTCTTTGGAATATCCTGCTCCCTGATTTTGAACTGGTGGTACCCGGACCGTAAATCAATTTTTGAGAAGAACTTTGCTCCCTGCAATTGGTCAAACAAATCATCCACTCGAGGCAAAGGATATTTATTCTTGATGGTAACTTTGTTAAGCTGCCGATAATCAATACACATTCGAAGTGACCCATCCTTCTTTCTGACAAAGAGAACCGGAGCACCCCACGGCGACACACTCGGTCGTATGAACCCTTTCTCTAATAAATCCCTCAGCTGCTCCTTTAACTCCCTTAACTCTGCTGGCGCCATTCTGTATGGTGGAATGGATATTGGCTGAGTATCTGGCATTACATCGATCCCGAAATCAATCTCCCTATCCGGCGGGATGCCTGGAAGCTCATCTGGAAACACTTCGGGAAATTCATTCACAATTGGCACGGACTCGAGGGTAGGCACCTCTGAGGTGGTGTCCGTTACCCGAACCAGGTGATAGATACACCCTTCTTAATCATCTTCGAAGCCTTAAGGTAGGAAATAAACCTACCCCTTGGCACCACACCATTTCCTCTCTATTCAATAACTGGCTCGTTAGGGAACTCGAGCCTCACAACTCTCGTCCGACAGTCAAGCTTGGCAAAGCATGAATAGAGCCAATCCATACCTATAATTACATCAAAATCAACCATCCCAAGCTCAATAAGATCGGCTGTGGTAACAAGACCACTCACCGTGACAACACAATTTCTATAGACTCGTGAGGCTGTAATAGAATCACCTACCGGAGTCGACACAGAGAACGACTCGTGAAGCTGTTCGGGTTCTATCCCAAAACTTGAAGCAATGAACGGAGTAACATAAGACAAGGAGGACCCCGGATCAATAAGGTCATAGCAATCAATAGTCTGAACAGACAGGATACCTGTAACAACATCTGGAGAAGCCTCGGCATTCTAGCGGCCACTCAATGCATAGAATCGGCTAGGTCCACCCCTACCATGAGCTCCACCCCTAGCTGCACCATGCCCTACTGATGTTGGAGTACGCACTGATGATGTAGCAGCCGAAGAACCGGATGACTGAGTAGATCCCCTACCCATACCCTGACTGGGTGCACGGCAGTCCCGCTGAATGTGACCTCTCACCCCGCACCTGAAGCACACTGGGATGTCAAGGTAGCAAGTCTCTGTATGAAATCTCCCACACTTGGGGCATGTAGGTCTCCCCTGCTGCTGGGACCTCACCCCGAGATGACCAGATTGACAAGTCCTCTTGCTATCTGAACCGGGTCTCGAGTAACTGCCCTGCTGACGACTGTGCACAGATGGCGGTGTACTCGCGGAGGACTGAGCATATGACTGAGATGGCCCTGATGACCCTCTCCCTAGAAATGATCTCCCTGAATGACCCATTGATCGGGCCCTACCGCTACTTTCTTTTTCTTCACTCTGTGGCCTGAGAAAACCCCACAATCCTCCCATAGTTCATATCTGAATGCAAAGCTGCTGTAGCGACCTTATTCACTACCAAAGGGCTAAGTCCCTGAACAAACCGTCGAACCCGGGCATCCATGGTCGACACTAAATGAGGAGCGTACTTGGACAACCTTACGAACTCCATGTGATACACCCATACACTCATACTGCCTTGTTTGAGGACCTTGAACTCAGTGGCACGGGCTGCCATGGTCTCAGCAGGCAAGAAGTGGTCCATGAATGCATCTACGAATTCATCCCATCTGGCCGGAGGGCTCCCTTCCTCACGGGAATTCTCCCACATCTCGAACGATGAATGTGTCGCTCCCTTCAGCCTGTAAGAGGCCAACTCTACCCCCTCTATATCTGTAGCCTTCATCACTCTAAGGATCTTGTATATCTCGTCAAGGAAATCCTGTGGGTTAGCCTCTGGATCGGTGCCTGAGAATTATGGAGGGGACAACCGTAAGAACTGGTGAACTCTGGAGCCGAAGGAATCTCCCTATCCGATGGAGGATGCAGGGGCATCATGGGATCTCTGGGCCTAGGCGGCCACTAGCTGTGTTAACATATGAATGGCTCCCCTAAGATCCTCATTAGAGATACCAGAGCCCGAAGCGGGAACTGTATCTGAGTCAGGAACACCGGCAGGAGGAATGGTAGCATCCTATGCCACAGCTGGAATAAGGACACTTGGGTTTTGAACAGATGGGCCATGCAAATTTAGGACTGGTGAGTCATTCTTGCCCACGGCATTGGGTACATGATTAGCAGCCGCACTCGGGCCGGCATTGGCCCCAAGGCCAAGTCTAGCCTTCTTCTTAGGCGCCATATTCTGAAAATTTGGGAACAAGGCGCGAATTAGACACAAATATTTCCACATTGCACTTTATCGCACGATCTAGAATATCAAAGAAATAGGTAAATTCCTAAATGCCCGTGCAGCCCCCAACTTATATGATGTGGTCGACAACACACCGATAAGAAGGGCACTACTAGACACGGCTCCGAGACATCCTAGGACACTTTAAAACCTTAGGCTATGATACCAAGTTTGTCACGCCCCAAATCGAGGGACATGACCGGCGCCTGACTAGGTAGCCCCAGTCAAGCGGACCTGGGTGCCTTTTATTCCCACGCGTTACCCCTGTGTTGATTGTTTCTCATTTACCAAATATCTTACTAATCATAAATGATTTCACAATAAACAAACATAACCATACGAGTGATTCATTAACAAGTTTATAGTTTTTACAACGCCCGACATAACATAATATATATACATAAGACTGAAATCCCACAGTTTACATGTCTACAGAGTCTCTAGGATACAAAAGAAAACATAATACTTGCCGGTAACAAGGCTCCGGCTATACCTTACAAAACCAAAATGAAATCTTAACAAAAGTGGCGTGAACCACATAGGGCCCCGAGGAAGAAAGGGGCTCACCAAAACGGGCAGTGGAGGATGAAGGATACTACTGCCGATGAGCTGAAGTGCCTGCTACTGATCCACCTACAATCATAACATGAATGTAGCGTCCCCAGAAAAAAGGACGTCAGTACACTTGAATTGTACTGGTATGTATGGACAAACTTTGTCCCAAGTAAACTCAAGCCGTTAGACAAGAATAATGACGACAAGACAACCAATAAACTACATCAAGGGTCAATTAAGCCGACTAACCATGTTTTCCACCTTTTACTCATTTCACACAAGACTCAACACGAAGCACATTTAAGGTCAACAAGTAGAACAACAACAAATCAACCACATAAATCACAAGTAGTCAAACAAAGGGGCAATCAGTGCCCCACAGGTTGCAAACTCTCCTGCTGTCTCCTTTCACAATTTCATATCAATGATTTTGTATCAATTTCATTTGCGATTTTGATCGCTTCCTTATTACCTCGTCCACCCTTATTTCCTCGGCCACCCTTATCATCCCAACCCACACCTTATTTCTTCATGTTGCAGCGCGCAACCCGATCCCACCGTACAGTTTTAAACACAACAATCACAAACAACAGATAAGGCACGACACACAATTACAACAAGTTCAAATAAACAACTTACAAATTGGTTCATGTTCTCAATTACTTCTCAAACCAATAACACAACCAAATTACAATGTTTCCAAAATCGAGAATGTTCATACTGTTATGTTCAACAACTTACCACACCTCAAGTGTTTCGTTTCTTTTCCACAAGGTACCATATATACCATCATAACCATTATTCACAATTCATTGCCAAATTTAACTCTCATTTGTCTTCAGGTTCATATCCCATACTACATCACTCATAGTTCAACAACAAATTTGAATATCCAACAACAACATCAAGAATTTCACTCAATTTGTCAAATTAACACGAACCAAACAAATTTCACACATATGGGCGATTTTACAAGAATCAAAATTAGCCATACATACCTGGTATCGAGTTTTCTTCCTTTAACTTCCTACTTTATGCTTACCCAAGCTATCCTATCTTTGCCGACCTTGTTTTGCAGACTCTTACGCCTATTCACTTCCTCTTTACTAAAAATCAAGTTCAATAATCACGCATGAGTGTAAAATTCCATTTTCAAAAGCTATTATATGCAAACCTCTCCTTACCCATTTAAAACTAGAAATTAGAGAGAATAGCTAGGGTTTGTACCTTGAAATGATTTGGGAAAGTTGAATCTTTGCCCTAGAATCCTTTGAACTAAGTAGTTGGAGCAATCTTTGAGGATGAAAGACTTCTCTCTCTAAAATCCCTCTCTTCTCTCTCTAATTTTAGTAAGATGATATGATAAAATGAAAAAGAAAGGCGTTATATTAAAGAAGAGGTCGGGTTGCATTTTATAAAATTCCTGGGCCGGGTCAATTCTACGGTCACATCTGCGATCGCAGAATCAACATGCGGTCAGCATAGTGACCGCGGAATTGCCTCAAAATTTACACAAGTTCTGTTACGGAATGCGACCAAAATGCGGTCCACATTCTTGATCTGCGGTCGCATAGTGCACCGCGGATTTGACACTCAAAAACCTTCGAGAATTTATGCGGTAGATCTGCGGTCCGCAGATCCATTCTGCGATCGCATATCGACCGCATTCTCAACACCAAATTTTGTAAACCTTCTGTTAAACTCTGCGGCAGGAATGCGGTCCGCATAGCAGATCTGCGGTCGCACTTCTGACCGCAGAATTACACTTTTCTGGAAAAATTATTTCTCTACATTTTTGAAACTTAAATCACTACCAAGGGTCCGAACCGCGGCGAGCAAGCTCGCCGCGAAGAATTCTACACATTCCTAACACATCATTCGGACCATGACACCACATCTACTAGGTTTTATGCACAAATATCTCAAGTGGATCCTCAATATTGATCATGGCGCTTGTGTCATCCACTATCACCGCCGTGACAATGTCCACAAACGAGCACACTTCGGTACTATTTGGTTGGCGCATGGATTTGCACACATGGAAAACCACCTTCTCATCACCGACCCTAAATGTCAATTCTCCGGCTTCAACATCCACAAGAGCTTTCCCGGTAGCCAAGAATGGCCTACCAATAATGATAGTCACCTCAAAATCAACTTCACAATCAAGAATGACAAAATCGGCCGGTAGAATAAACTTGTCAACTCTCACTAGCACATCGTCAATAATTCCCAAAGGCCTTTTCATAGAACAGTCCGCCATTTGCAACCTCATTGATGTTGGACGGGGTTGTCCAATACCCAAGGTTTTAAAGACGGAGTATGGCATGAGATTGATACTAGCACCCAAATCACAAAGTGCTTTGGCAAAATTGGCACACCCGATAGTACACGGGATAGTGAAGGCTTCGGGGTCTTCTAACTTGGGAACCATGGAATGAACTATGGCACTCACTTGGTGAGTCATTGTTATCGTTTCACAATCCATTGACCTCTTCTTCGTCACCAAATCCTTCATAAATTTCGCATACCCGGGCATTTGTTCAAGTGCCTCCACCAATGGCACATTAATGGTCAAGCTCTTCATCATCTCTATGAACTTCTTAAATTGATTATCTCCTTTTTGCTTTGCCAATCTTTGAGGATACGGTGGAGGAGGCCTTGGCAAGGGTGCCTTGGCCTTTGGAATAGATGGCTCGGAAATATCAATGATGTGTTCCCTAGACGGGTTCACGGTATCTTGGGACTCAATCCCGGCCTCATCCTCAATTTCAATCCTCACATCATTTGTTGCAATAGGCTCAACCACACGGTCATCATTCATTTTCATGTCATCATCATTCAAATAGGTTTCCGCATCCACAACTCGATTCTCATTTTAGGCATTTACAACACCGTCTCTTCCACTCCTAGTTGTCACGGCCATCACATGATTGTTCCCTCCATTTGGGTTCACCACCGTACTTTGTTTGAATTAATTAGTTTTAAGAAGAAAATCATCAGAAAATAGTTTTAAGTAGTGGAAAATTAGGAAAAGATAGTAGAAAATTGCCAAAAAATATTAGATAATTAGAATAAGTAGGAGACTAAGTTTTTTAATAATTCATAAAAGAAAAAGAAAAAAATGGTGTCTTAATAATTAAAAAAATCAGAAAATACAAAAATAGTTGGGTATAATAGCATTGGGCCAAACATGACCCAATTTAAAGGCCCAAATGCATCAGCCAAGAAATCCGGTCCAGGCCACACATGAGATTCAATCTCCATCGTTCAACAGGCTGAATCCAACGGTGGAGATATTTGGGCGAATTAATGGTTTAATTATAAATTGTGAGATCAAATCTGAGCCGTCCGTTTGGATTGATCTAAGGGTCGAAGGTCTTGGTCTCATAAGTAGCGAAACGGCTCCGTTTTAGTAACGCCAATAATGGCTGTTGATCTTCATCAAATCAACGGCCCGGATCTCCTCAAACCCCCCGACTATATAAAGCTTCGGTCTGAAGAAGCCGATCATTTTGCATACAACTCGAACCCTAGCCGCCTTAGCCTCTCACCCTTCTTCTTCACCTTCTTCACAGATCTCGCCGGCCATGGAGGCCACCACCTCCCACGGTGGTCTCCGGCCATCTTCTCACCCCTCCTCTTCTCTTCTTCTTCTTCTCCACCTCAAACGACCTTCAAAACCTTAGAAACCCTAAAGAAACCCCTTTGTTCTTGACTCGCCGGTCACCGGAACCTACCACCGGTGACCACCAAACAACGAACCACTCTACCAAACCAATGCCAATCGAACCGTCTTGGTGTGATCTACCCAACCATACCATTCACCTCCCTCGAATCTCTTCGGAGCTCTTCGAATATCCAAAACAAAGTCGCCGGAACCCTAACTCCGGCGACTCACAACCAACTTTCCTCCAAAGATCTCACCTTTACCCTCTCCGAAAACTCTTCATGTTTCCGCGCAAAGAGGGGCAGCTGTGAGCACGTGATTTTTGCCTCGCACGAATTACTCCCAAAATATCAAAAATAAAAGAGTTTTTGTTTGTTTACAATGATTGGGGATCACATGTTCTTTTTCTCATCGCTTGCATTTGGGGGTCCGTGTCTGTTTGCTTAGGTTAACAATCAAAATACATATACCAAATATGTCGCATTTATATTTACAGGGTTAGTGCCGTACTTAGAAATAATTAAGTTTTATTTGGCGAAGATTGAAAAGTCATAAAAGGGGGGTATTTTTCCATAATTCTTGTCATTTAATGTACAATTTGGTAGTTAATTGTGTTAATTGTTACCAAAAATTAATTATAGGTGCTACAAGTCGATTTGTTTATATATATATATATATATATATATATATATATATATAAATATATGTATATATAGATATATGTATATATAATACAACTTGGAGTGTAGTAAGGAGATCGGATTTGGGCCACAACTTAGCCCAAAAAGCCAGGCCCAAGCGAATCACCTCTGGTCCAGTCCAACCCGTCTCCAGATAAGACCAAACGACGTCGTTTCTGTTTTTAATAAAGAGATCCAAGCCGTCGATCAGCCTTGATCGGACGGATCACATTTAATTGCCCCATTCTGTTGATCCTGGCCGTTGGATTCTCATCATCCAACGGCCAAGATTAAAACATTAATTTTAATTACCCAGAAAACCCCCCAAACCCCTTAACCCGTTCATTCCTCAGACCCCCCCCCCATCCCCCCTCGTCTCTCTCTCTCTCAACCTCGTCTCCTTCACAAACAACAAACCCTAGCGCCGCCTCCTCTCCCTTCGCCTGAAAACCCGGCGGCAACAACGCCGCCGGCCACCAAAGTAACACCACACGACCACCTCAACCCCGTCTACAAGAACCTGGCAACCCCTAATCTCGAATCAATCAGGAATTTCTCGAATCTTCATTTGAAGATTCGAGTTAAATTCGAACTAACGCCAAACCTCACCAAAATCACACTATAGGCTCCCATGACCTCCCTCATACCCCCACCGGCTTTGGTTTTGCTCGAATCGAACCCAAAGCCCCAAGCCCCAAATCTGAGCCTATGAACCCTAGATTTCAAATTAGAATCTTCGTTTGGATTCGAGAGAAGTTGAAGCCTAATAGAGGTTAATTGGGATGTTCTCGCTGGAGAACATCTCAATTAAAGTCCTTTAGACTTCAAATCCAAGGCCAAGCTCAAAACAGTCCGGGTTTTTTTAGTTCAATTTGTTTAACTTTCTTCGTTGGCCGTCCCTATCTGTTCTCCCCTCAAAGACCTTTTATTTGGTCGAATTGTTTTCCGTTATTCGTTCGAATGTGTTTGTCATAGGATAGCTATTCGTTTTGGTTAGCGTCGTCGAATACCTAAGTTTCACTT
Organism: Nicotiana noctiflora; assembly: GCA_032618575.1. Lineage (NCBI taxonomy): Eukaryota > Viridiplantae > Streptophyta > Magnoliopsida > Solanales > Solanaceae > Nicotiana > Nicotiana noctiflora. The sequence goes on along the minus strand of JASVEL010013638.1, from coordinate 335,949 downwards.
TGGCCGAGATTTCAGAATCATTGTTTGGTTGATTAATTGGTTATCCATGATTATGTGTTGTAGTTAATCGAATGTCGTCGATGTACCTTCGTAGGTCTGTTTGTTAGAAACAACAGAGCAGTGATTCCTTTGTTACCGACTGATGTCTTAGCTGAATCACTGTAGACTAGTTTCTTATTTGAATCACTGGGGATTGGAAGTTTGAATTGCCTATGTTTTAGGTAGTAATAAGACTGGTTATAGCGAAATTAAGCTCAGTCTCATTAGCAACTAGTGGACTGCCACCATGTGAGCACATGTTAGTCCATAATAATATGCCCTTTGAGTAGTGGAACCTGCTGTACAGCAGGCCACTGACTGTCCCGTGGGAACCAGGAATTATTCATTAGTAAAGCCCATACAGGGACAAGGGATAGTGGGAGTTCAGGGATGGGCAGAGAGAGGGATGGGCAAGGGGGTTTAATTTAAGGTCTTTAGGGGAAATGGTTAGATATAAATATAGGGGCAATCTGAAACAGCAGGGGATGGTTTTTGATATCCAGAGATAGACCTAGAGAGCCATATAGACAGTCATACCTGGAGAGACCTGAGGGAGAGAGGTCTTAGACAGTGATAGAGAGATTGAAAAAATAACTACTGTTTCATTGGATTCCTAGTTGAAATTCACAGAGATCTCTTGCATAGCTTTTAGGGTCATTTGTTCTGTTAGCTGAAGTTGATTGTCATTGGTTTGCTGAAGTTGATTGTGTTTTATTTGCTGAGTTGATTGTGTCGAGCCACTGCCAGTGCTGTATTTGGCCACTGGTAGTACTGTGTTTTGGGGCTACTGCTTTGGGTTTGTTCTGGCTGTTTGTTTTGGTTGTTGAGTCAACTGGTTGGTTGTTGCTTGGGTGTGTTGTGCGCTGTTGTTGCTGTTGTTCATCTCGTTGCCATTGCTGATCCTGTTCTATCTTCGTTGTCTCAAAAAATTTTCAGGTACACTCTCATGTAACCTTGTTGATTATGAAGCATAATTGTGAGACAAGTGGGTTTGACGTGAAAGAGCAGTTCATATGAATAGAAATTGTACTAATATCATAGGCAATACCTTCATATATTACTCTATATGTATTAAACATAGACTGCTGTAGTTTAATTGGTATGGTGACTGTTGCATTATATTGTTCTATGTACGGACGTAGCTAGTATCTAGTTGGTATAATTTGTGATTGGATTATGTGAATCGTAACTAAAGAGATTATTGATGGCGGGCCTTGAATAGTTAAACTAGAAACATAGGTTTTGTTTAAATTGTTAGTCAAGTACTTACTAGAATATATACATATATACATGTAAAATGGCGATTTCGATGATAGCTACCAGAAGAGAAATTGGCAAAAGAAAGAAATATGTCATTCCTCTCTTAGTTTCTGTTTATTGTCACTCATGACGTGCATTGACTTTCAGGCAAGGATAAGAAATAAATATCTTGTAAATTTATCATAAACAAGAACAATTAGTGAGAAAAACAGCATGCTTATTTTGGCGCATAAGACTTCGGATTGAGTTTCGAATGCTAAATAAAAATGGCCCATATCGTTCATAAGCCATTACATATATTTAACATTTGATTTGAAATTAGTCAATAAACAATAAGAGTTGGGTTTTCATCATCAGCCTGATTTGTAGGGGCAAGGTTCACTTAAAATTTTAAGTTCAACCATTTAAAAATGAAACATAGCTTCATGTTATTTCCTTTTATTGCTAGAGACAAAAACAAGTAGAGAATATAGTTCATCTTAGGATTGGCCTTAATAATAACGAGACGAGCCTCGCCAAACGCAAATACACAATGGCGGGGCCCTCAAATTAGTCGTTATAAAAAGACTTAGACTTGGAGGGACCGTTTAGTGAATTTCACGGTCCTTTCCCAAAGTTAATAAAGACGATAGACTCTTTAGGCGCGATTTATAAGTAAATTACTTTCTTAAATGCGGGTGCGCATTTATGTGACCCAAATCTTACTCTCGGCGGAACTGAAATACACTAAAGTCGCAGGCGTACTGGTTGCGGTGCGGCTCGAAATGTGTTTTCGTGACGTCGCAATTCTTCTAAAAAATAAAAGCGAAGCATTAAAAATACATAGTTAAAATATATAAAGAAATCAGATAAAAGCAAAAGTACAGTTAGTTGAGCGACCGTGCTAAAACCACGGAATCCGGGAGTGCCTAACACCTTCTCCCGGGTTAACAGAGTTCCTTATCCGGTTTTTCTAGTTTCGCAGACTATATTACAAAGTCATAAAATTTCCTCGGTTCGGGATTAAACCGGTGACTTGGGACACCATTATTTTTCCAAGTGGCGACTCTGAACTAAATAAATAAATCCCGTTTCGATTGTCCTTTAATTGGAAAAACTCCTCGCGCTCCCGCGGGTGCGTAAAAAGGAGGTGTGACAGCTCTGGCGACTCTGCTGGGGACTAAACCTCTGAACTTCGGTTCGGGGTCTAAGAATTCGAGCTCAGTTAAATTGTTGTTTTGTCTATATCTGATTTTATTACATGTTTAATTAATGTGCTACATGTCTACCGCTTTGATACTAGTTGCACTGTATATATAAATTGCTATATGTTTACCGCTTTGATATTGCGTGAACTGTGTACAAAACTGTGCCGTAAACCCGTCTCTTCTTACCCTCGGGGATGTGCTTACTGGTTGAGACTCCCCTTTCTGTTAGTGTCAATACCAAAATAAGAAAAGAGGCAGGATAAGTTACAAAGCCGGACGATCCCGCGGGTCCCCGTACGTAGCTCCCTCCTCAAATCCGAGTTGTCTGCTCGGGTACACGGTCTAGTACCATTGAAAAGCATCGGGATATTGAGCCTAGATTTAGGACGTTTATTTGCATCATATCCGACTTAGGGGACTCAACACAGGGGTTGGGTCCGTCTAGGACAGGCAACCCGAAATAAAAGACCATCTTGCCATATCATATTTGTTGTGAGCATTTAGTTAGACTGGCATGCTGACCGGGTTCTTTTAAATACTAAAGAAAAACGAAAAAATAAAATAAAATAAAAAAAAACACAAAAGGAAAATACTTTTTTTTCAGAAAATACAAAAATGTGTTTTACCAACAAGTCAATAAATTTAGTTTGCCGATAAAAGACGACGGAAGGTTGACTTTGCCAACAAAATGGTTTCTTGACAAAATATGTTTTCTTTGACAGTCAATAAAAGAAAAATAGTTGTTTTGACGGACCGAACTACGCAAGTTTGATTCTCACCGAGTGTGAGATACGTAGGCAACCTTTAACGGGTCCAACTCCCATATATTTCAAAATAAGTTTTAATGACGGACGCCAAGATATTTAATTTTGCCTTAACGACCACCTTTTTGACCAGTCAATTCCTGTGGCCCGTTTCATTTTTTAGAAAAAGATAGTTTTGGGGCAAATAAAGATTTCGCTTTCATCTAAAAATTACCTTAATAAATGTGCAGAATGAGCACGAGTCAGAGTACAACCGAAGCTATCATAAACAAGGTCCCCTTAAGTTTGCATAGGTGGTGGAGCGACTTGGGCGAGCAAGGACAAGACGCAGTTAAGCTGTACCTGGGAGATCTAGTGGGGCTACTAAATATTCCCCCGAGAGGAGACATCATACGAGCCTTGATCTCATTCTGGGATCCGGCACACAATGTGTTCCACTTTTCAGACTTTGAACTCACACCAACATTGGAAGAATTGGCCGGGTATATCGGAAGACCAAAGGTCCCTATGAGGGAACAATATCTCATCGCACCGAGGGTAGTGACAGTACATAGGTTTTTGGATACTGTGAAAATCCGCAGAACTGTACACAACCCAGACTTATCAGAAGGGTTCTGCACTTTGGCATTTCTATATGACAAATATGGTCATTATGGGGGCTTCACCAAACACAAAAGCAAAATCTGCAGCGGAGACAACCGGTTAAAATGGGAGGAGCATAGACGCATCGCCTTCATGATAGCTTTCCTAGGTTCATTGATATTTCCTAGAAAAGATGGGAATATCAACATACAAGTGGCAGGGGTCGTCAGCACTTTGATGAAACAGAACAACAATACTTTGGCTCCCATGATAATATCGGATATCTCTCGTGCACTCACTATCTGCAAAGCTGGAGGGACTTTCTTTGAAGCTTGCAATGTATTGCTCCAAATATGGATGATCGATCACTTATGTCGTCGCCCGCAGTTTATGAGGTATAGTTTATCGGAGAAAACTTGTGTAGAAGAATTCCCTACGAGGGTCGAAGGACATGATTTGCCAGAAGGGATTAGTGGATGGATGCGACTTTTGCGTTCGGTCCCAGCCGGCAAGATAGAATGGACATTCGGCTGGCTACCCGTGGAAGAAGTCATATATGCATCGGCCACGGAATCATATTTGTTGCTAATGGGCCTCAACAGAATCTAGCCCTACGCACCAGGTCGAGTATTGAGACAGTTGGGACGATGCCAAATAATCCCAAAAGAAGAAGACCTCAGCCCACATGCGGTTGAAATTGGACCGGGAGGACAGTTCCTTGAAGCGTTGGTCCGAAAGATTTGGAGTGAATGTCAAACATTGAAGATAGACACTCGGGTGCGAGATCGAGCCCGGGGTGAAGTATCGGCAGAATACCCTGCATGGTATAGCAGAAATCTGGAGCATCAAAGGCCCACAAAAAGGCCCCACCTCAGGGAGTTTGCTGGAGCGTCACAAGAACAATGGGACTGGTTGGCCGGAGAAGAAGCCTATAGAACAAAGATTAGCAGGATAGAGCAACGGACCCAGGAGCTCCAATTTGAAATGGATATGCAAGCCGCCGCCAACGAAGGAGATAAAAAGAAGTTGGCACAAGAAAATGACTTTTTGAGAGCTCAAATCCAGCAAATGAAAAGGGATGCTGACAGACAGTTGAGGAGTCGAGCGGACGAAAAATTGATAAAGGGTTTGAGAAGCCAAGTTGCCAATGTACAAAGAGAATTGGAAGAGTCAAAAGCCCAAACAATGAGGATCCGTGCTAGCTGGAAAAAGGAGGCACATCAACATGCACTTCACCTACAACGGGTGGAAGAAGATTACACCGAGACCATCACTAGTCTAAGGGAGGCAAATGTTATCCTCAGGGAGCGGGTTTTCAAGCAAGCCCGAGATGCTAGAACAGACCTCGACCGTTGTCACAATTTGATGGCTCGACTGCAAGAACAAATAGACAGGCTCCTAGACCAAGTCACCAACAACGCTCAAAGATTGGGGGCGAAAAACCAGCAGATAGAGCGGCTACTCAGAGAAAGGGACATGATCAAAGACAGAATTGGAGAAATCGGGCACTATGTCACCACGAAGTGCCTAGCTTGTGAACAAATGCCCCGCACCGACCTTTTTGCTTCAATTATGGGCTATGTTCATCAGATCATGAGAGAGTTAAGGGGACTACACAAGGACCTCACACCAAGGCCCGCGGCAAGGCCGAATGATGCCTCGCGGGCCCCCAGGGAATTTTGGAGCATTAGACTTTTGATTACAAATGTATTTTTGGTCAAGCTAGTTGGCATTTTTATTTTTTTTACATTATCGAGTCAAGCATTACTTTTGTTTTGCTGATTGTTGTAAGGCGTGTTTTGTAACTTTGAGGTTTTATTTGATATAAAAATTACGGAATTTTGCCACAATCTTGTTACCAGAACTACGCTCGGTCTGATTCACGCGGGGACGTGATACGTAGGCAATCCACATAAGATTCGACCACCACTAAAAAAAAGAAAGAAAAGTGTCACGCCTCCTTTTTCCGCAAGGATAAAAGAAAAAAAAAAAAAAAACTGGAATGACGCATGTTAAGAGTACATGTAGAAAGGGTTATTTGGTTAGGTGCATTGCATCCAACGTGCTATAATATCTGTCAAACTCGGTAAACTAACAAGTTTGTTGCATTTCCAGAAAAGTTAAGCAGTTGGTTTGACAGAATATACTGGCCAGCCATCATTACCGTACTAGATCCAAAGGACCGATTACGGTAAGCATGTCTAGTTCTGGTAAGAGTCTCGAGGAAGAAAAATCAGAGTTACAAATCATGAAAGAAGAGGTAGACCGGTTGAAATAGCAGATAACAGAGATGCACCTGGCCTGGGCCAGGGAACAGTCTTCACCGAACCGCCCTACTCTCGCCTCAGCTCCGGAACATCCGCCCATCGATCCTTCGACAAGCGCCCCGATCTATCCATACTTTCAGGGGGAAAACCCATATGCCACCCACATTCCACCAGCCAAACCAAATCCTCCTCCAGCCACCCTTGTTTTTGTGGCACCTCCACCTGCTCCTCTGCAAAGGCCGGCCGGTGAGCCGCACGTTCAGATCCATGACAACTCTTACTATCCTCCAGAGCCTACTTTTAGGGCGCCTGAACCGCAATCACATACCCCTCACTGGGATAATCCGGCAGAACCGGAAAAGCACTTCCAAAGTTCAGAACATGAGGAAGTTATCAGAAAAGTTAAAAGCCTGGAGCAGTCCTTCAGGAACATGCACGGTTTGGGTAACCAGGTCAGTGTCGCTTACAAGGATCCGTGCCCGTTCCCCGACGTCCAATTACCGGCCGGGTTCAAAATGCCCAAGTTTGACCTATACGAGGGGCACGGTGATCCTGTGGCCCACCTCCGAGGGTTTTGTAGTAAAATGCGAGGGGCCGGAGGACGGGACGAGATTCTGATAGCTTACTTCGGTCAGAGTCTGGGAGGATCTGCGCTGGAGTGGTACACTAGACAGGACCCCAGCAGATGGTTTACGTGGGATGATTTGGCTCAAGCTTTTATCAGCCAGTTCCAATACAATCTTGAAATAATCCCCGACCGCTTATCATTGCTAAAATTAGAGAAGAAACCCGCTGAGAGTTTCAGAGAATTTGGTTTCCGCTGGAGGGAACAGGCAGCAAGGGTAGATCCGCCCATGAGAGAGAGCGAGATGGTGGATTACTTCTTGCAAACACTAGAACCAACCTATTTCGGACATCTGGTGACGTCCGTGGGCAAGTCATTCACTGAGGTGATAAAAATGGGGGCTATGATCGAGGAAGGCTTGAAAGCCAACAAGATCATGAGCTATTCAGCATTGAAGGCCACCACTCAGGCTATCCAAAGTGGTACTGGAGGAGTACTTGGGAAAAAGAGGAAAGAAGAAGTCGCGGCAGTCGAGTCCGGGGCATGGTTCAGAAATAGAGGCCCCGCACCCCAATATAGCCCGCCCCAGCCTCACCACCAAAATTACTCCCACAATCCATATAACCACCCGCAACATTACTATCCCGCACCTGATCCCCATTTTACTGTCCACCACGCACAGTCCTATTCTGCACCTCCCGTCCATGCACCGTGGCGTGCACCAAACCCGCAGAACAATTATCCACCCCCAAGAGCTTACAGAAACCCCTCGGGCGCGAGTTTTCGTCCGAACCAGGCATTCAGGGGCGACAGGGCGCCAAGGCCAAAGACTTTCACTCCCTTGGGAGAGTCTTACACCAGTCTGTTCCACCGGTTGAAGCAAGTAGGGTTGCTAAATCCGGCTGAAGCTAAGCTACCAAACCCTCTTCCAAAGAACCTGGACCATTCAGTAAATTGTGCATACTGCTCAGGATGCCCAGGACACGACACGGAAAAATGTTGGAGGTTGAAAACGGCCATCCGGGAGCTCATCGACACTCGCAGGATTGAGGTTCAGACTCCAACAGAGCCCAACATCAACCAAAACCCACTTCCAACTCATCATGAGACCAACATGATCGAGTTGGTACGGGTGGAAGAAGGAAAGGAGAAAGCCTCTCAGATGGTAATGATGATCAAATCTAGCGGGGTAGGAATGAGAAAGGGGCCGAGCTTTGATGAGCCATCCATTTGCAAGAAGGACGTACCAGGAGGGTCAGAAGCGGAAAAGGGAAGTGTGAGCGGAGTACCGGTGAGGCCGGGGGAAGCAAAAATAGTTGTACCAGGGGCAGCAATCAAGCCCATCTTGACGGTAGCAGGCGTTCGAATGGATCCTTTCATCATCAAGCCAGCAATACAGTTGCCAATAACTGATAGCCGGGCTATTCCATGGAATTATGCTCGTATTACAACAACCTACAAAGGAAAGGAAGTGAAAGAGGAAGTTTGCGAAGCGCAAGGTTTGACTCGCTCGGGGAGATGTTTTGCCCCTGCGGAATTGAGGAAGACCACTCCGGCAGCATTGAAAAAGCCGGTAACTGATGAAGAAGCGGAAGAATTCTTGAAAAAGATGAAGCTGCATGACTACTCTGTCTTAGAGCAATTGAAGAAGACTCCGGCGCAAATATCATTGCTATCCTTGCTGATACATTCTGAAGAACATCGGCAAGCTTTGATGAAAGTCCTGAATGAGGCACATGTACCGGATAAAATCTCGGTGAGTCATTTGGAGAAGATCACCAATAGGATCTTCGAAGCGAATCGGATCACCTTCACCGATGATGAATTGCCCGAGGAAGGCACCAAGCACAACAAGGCTTTATATCTTACGGTAAAGTGTGAGGAGTCGGTGGTTACCAAAGTCCTTGTCGATAATGGGTCCAGTGCTAACATTTGTCCTCTCTCTACACTGGACAAGTTGAAAGTGGACATCGGCAGGATACGCAAGAACAGCATATGTGTTCGAGGGTTTGATGGAGGAGGCAAGGCATCGGTTGGGGACATAGTGTTAATCTTGACGATTGGGCCGGTGGAGTTCACCATGGAATTCCAGGTGCTGGACATGGTGGTGTCATATAACCTCCTGATAGGGCGACCATGGATCCATGCCGCAAGAGCAGTTCCATCCAGCTTACACCATCTCGTCAAGTTTGAGTGGGACCAACAGGAGATCGTCGTCCATGGAGAGAATGATCTACAACCGGGCACCATCATCCCCTTCGTTGAGACGGAAGAAGATGTTGGGCCATGGGTATACCAGATCTGCGATGTGGTATCCGCCAACCGAGTTCCAGAAGGGGAGTGCATTCCCAATGACAGAATAATTACTGTAGACGTCATGGTGGCTCATGAAATGTTGAGACATGGTTTCATACCCGGCAAAGGTCTAGGTGCATCTCTGCAAGGAATCATACAACCGGTATCTGTGGTCGAAAACGTAGGAACCTTCGGCTTGGGATTCAAGCCAACATCGGAGGACATCCAGCAAGCCAAGAGGAATAAGCAGAAGACATGGGTGCTCCCGAAGCCTGTTCCACGCCTTTCCCAATCTTTCGTCAGGTCTGGAGTAAGAGGACATCCGACGACAAAGGTTCCCAGTCCTATGGTTAGGCCGGACGAAGAGTTCTTAAGAAAGTTCGAGGACCTATTCGCAGATGTATGCATGCTCGAGGATGGCGAAGGATCCAGCCATGCCGAGATACAGTTTGTGGGACCAAAAGCAAAATTGAATAATTGGAAGGCTACTCCTCTCCCTGGTCCGGAAGGAGTCTTGGTAGTTTGTTTTGGATTGTTTTCTTTCGAAATTTTGTGTTGGGGGTTATCCCCGGAGTAAAATCCGTTTGTTTTAGTCCATTTGATTTGAGTTTGCAAGTTTGTTTTTCATTGTACTTGTTCCCATTAATGAAATTTGGTTCCCTTCGTGTCTAATTTTGTTTATTTTTCTTCTTTTTAACTTTTCTGAACAGCCTTCTTTCAAATGATCTTAATGATATGGCGTGCTTAAAGATTAATCAACCCAGTCTAGAAAGTCAATCGGGTTTGGAAGTAATAACGCATGAAATAAGAAGTGACGAGAGTGAGTCAGAATACGGCGATGATGAAGCCGTAGAAGAAATCGGTGAAGAATTAAGTCATTTCGAGGAAAAACCCAAACCAAATTTAAATGATACTGAGGCCGTTAATCTGGGGAACACAGATGACTTCAAAGAAACCAGGATAAGTGTCCATATTGAACCAAACCTGAGAGAAGAGTTGATCAAAACACTCGTGGAGTTTAAAGACATTTTCGCATGGTCGTACGACGACATGCCGGGACTCAGCACTGATCTAGTGGTTCATAAATTGCCCACTGATCCGACATATCCTCCCGTCAAGCAGAAACTGCGGAAATTCAAGACGGAGATGAGTGTAAAGATCAAAGAGGAAGTAACCAAGCAGTTGCAGGCGAAAGTCATTCGTGTCACTCGATACCCCGAATGGTTGGCTAATGTAGTACCGGTGCCAAAGAAAGACGGAAAGATCAGAGTATGTGTGGACTACCGCAATCTCAACAAGGCGAGTCCTAAGGATAATTTCCCACTTCCCAATATCCATATCCCGATTGATAATTGCGCCGGACGTGAAATCGGGTCCTTTGTGGACTGCTACGCGGGATATCATCAGATCTTGATGGATGAAGAGGACGCAGAAAAGACGGCTTTTATCACACCGTGGGGAACTTATTGCTACCGAGTGATGCCGTTCGGTTTGAAGAATGCAAGGGCAACATATATGAGGGCGATGACTACGGTATTCCATGACATGATACACAAGGAAATTGAAGTGTACGTGGATGATGTGATCGTAAAATCCAGACGTCAAGAAGACCATGTTGCTGACCTCAGGAAGTTCTTTCAAAGACTTCGAAGATACGACATCAAGCTCAATCCGGCCAAATGCGCATTCGGAGTTCCATCGGGAAAGTTGCTAGGATTCATCGTCAGCCGACGGGGCATTGAGTTGGACCCATCCAAAATCAAGTCCATTCAGGAGTTACCCCCGCCAAAGAATAAAACAGAGGTAATGAGTCTGTTGGGAAGGTTGAATTACATCAGTAGGTTTATTGCCCAGCTTACGGCAACCTGTGAACCCATATTCCGCCTATTGAAGAAAGACGCTGCGATAAAATGGACGACAGAATGTCAGGAAGCGTTTGACCAAATCAAAGGGTATCTGTCAAATCCACCCGTACTAGTTCCGCCTGAACCGGGTAGACCCCTGATTCTTTATCTGACGGTTTTGGAGAATTCGTTCGGCTGCGTACTGGGGCAGCATGATCTTACTGGCAGGAACGAACGGGCCATTTACTACCTCAATAAGAAATTCACGGTCCACGAGGTTAAATACACTCATTTGGAAAAGACATGCTGTGCTTTGACATGGGTAGCCCAAAAGCCGAAACACTATTTGTCTTCTTACACCACTTACCTAATTTCGCGTTTGGATCCGTTGAAGTATATTTTCCAGAAACCTATGCCTACAGGGAGGTTAGCAAAGTGGCAAATATTACTTACAGAGTTCGACATCATATACGTGACAAGGACGGCTATGAAAGCTCAAGCCCTAGCCGATCACTTAGCTGAGAATCCTGTTGATGACGGATACGAGCCTTTGAGGACATATTTTCCAGACGAAGAAGTACTGCAGATTGATGGGTTGGAACTAACCGAGGAGCCGGGTTGGAAGCTTTTCTTCGACGGAGCGGCGAACGCAAAAGGAGTTGGAGTATGGGCTGTGCTCATCTCTGAAACACGACATCATTATCCTGTCACTGCTCAACTGCGTTTTCATTGTACCAATAATATGGCTGAATACGAGGCATGTATCTTGGGGTTGCGATTAGCGGTGGACATGGATGTACAGGACGTCTTGGTCTTGGGGGACTCGGACCTTCTGGTACATCAGATTCAGGGAGAATGGGAAACCAGAGATTTAAAGCTTATCCCGTATCGTCAGTGTTTGCATGATTTGACCAAACGCTTTCGATCGGTAGAATTCAGGCACATCCCAAGGATGCATAATGAGGTTGCCGACGCGTTGGCTACTTTAGCGTCAATGCTACATCCACCCGGACAAGGTTCGTGTCGATCCATTACATATCCAGGTCCGGAATCAACATGCTTATTGTAACGTGATAGAGGAAGAGGTGGATGGTGAGCCATGGTTTCATGATGTCAAGGAATACCTCAGGTTAGGAGTATACCCAGAGCAAGCAGCTGGAGATCAAAAGCGAGCTATTCGGCGGTTGGCGAACGGATTTTTCCTTAGTGGAGGGGTGCTGTACAAAAGAACCCCAGATTTGGGATTGTTGAGATGTATAGATGCAAGTCAAGCCGCAACAGTGATGACGGATATACACTCGGGAGTTTGCGGACCACACATGAGCGGATACGTATTGGCAAAGAAGATTCTTCGAGCAGGATATTACTGGCTCACTATGGAGCGGGATTGTATAAATTTCGTGCGAAGATGCCATCAGTGTCAGATACACGGAGATTTGATTCATTCTCCACCAACTGAATTGCATACAATGTCAGCACCATGGCCGTTTGTTGCATGGGGTATGGATGTTATTGGACCTATTGAGCTTGCGGCTTCCAATGGTCATACGTTCATTCTGGTAACGATTGATTATTTTACCAAGTGGGTGGAGGCCAAAACATTCAAATTAGTGACCAAGAAGGCGGTGGTGGATTTCGTACATTCCCACATCATCTGCAGGTTTGGAATTCCAAAGATAATCATCACGAGATAACGGTGCCAATCTTAACAGCGGATTGATGAAGGAGGTCCGCCAACAGTTCAAGATCACACACCGAAATTCCACACCGTATCGTCCCAAAGCAAATGGTGCGGTTGAGGCAGCAAACAAGAATATAAAGAAGATATTGAGGAAGATGGTAGAAGGGTCTAGGCAGTGGCATGAAAAGTTACCATTTGCGCTGTTGGGTTATCGCACTACCGTCCGGACTTCGGTAGGTGCAACTCCTTACTTGTTGGTATACGGGACCGAAGCAGTAATACCCGCAGAAGTTGAGATTCCGTCCCTCCGAATTGTCGCTGAAGCTGAGATTGATGACGACGAGTGGGTCAAAACCCGATTAGAGTAATTGAGCTTGATCGACGAAAAGAGATTGACAGCAGTATGTCACGGCCAATTGTATCAAAAGAGAATGGCGAGAGCATATAACAAGAAGGTACGTCCCGAGAAATTTGAACTGGGACAGCATGTGCTGAAGAGAGTTCTACCACATCAGGCCGAAGCGAAAGGCAAGTTTGCTCCAAATTGGCAGGGACCATTTGTGGTGACTAGAGTATTATCCAACGGCGCTCTATGTCTAACTGATGTTGAGGGAAGATGCACCGATATGGCTATCAATTTTGATGCAGTCAAGAGATATTATGTGTAATTCTTTAATGCATTTGTCAACGTTTGGTTTCGTTTGTGTGTATTTGGCATTTTTCGGAGAATGAAATGACAGAGGCAATTTTTCTACTACCCAAACACTTTAACCTTTGTTTCCCCCTTTTGAGCCTTAATAATTCTTTCATACACCCTCTTTCGGAATCATCAAGGAAGATGTGTAACAAAATAGAAAAAGAAACAAAGAAAAGACACAAGAAAAAGTGAACTACGTTCGACCCGATTCCTCAAGAAGGATACGTAGGCGCCACACGGCTCGGTCATAATAAAATAAAAATCAAAGATCCCCCAAGCAACAAAACTGGGGCAGAAGTCATTGTTTCGTTTGAAAGATAGTGTGGATTCCGAAAGTTGTAATGAGCTAATCGTTGAGGTTTAACCCCTTTTCTTTAGCCTCACGCGCAGAAACCACATTAAGAACCAAAAAGACCTCTCGATCGGTATTCGAGAAATGCCAAGTCATGCGAATGAAAGCCAAAAGTGACATTCCGACCCTCGATCGAATCCAGGGTGCACAAGCCGAAAGGGGATAACACTCTAGAGGGAATCTCATAGGTGATACCCCACCGCAGGGAAAGAAAGCGCAAATGAGAGAGTCTTAACGGTGAAAACCCTCGCGGGCACCTTAAGGCAAAGAAAGTTGAGAGAAATAAAATGAGAGAGTCTTACGGTGAAAACCTTTACGGGCACCTTAAGACGACGGGAGATAGAGAGAAATGAGAGAATCTCATTAGTGAAAACCCTCCGAAGGGCACTATGAGGTGACAAGGCGAGATGGTTACAAGGTGTCTGCATGAGACAAGGTTTGGACATTCGTTTACTCCTAGCAAAGCGCGGCATCAGAAAGTGATTGATATGAATAGACTGGGTAGTTTAATCTCAAAGGCGCGGCATAACCATTGGATCGGGCACACATTCAGATAAGTTTTCCTATTTTTGAGTTCAGAAAAGTTTTTCTCTTCTTTTGTCATTTGCGGTCAGTATTCTTTTCTTTTCTTTCATTTTCGAAAATTGATTTTTAAAGCTTACTACCAAGTCTCCCAAAGCAGTATAATGAAAATGAATAGGCGTGGAACGAGGAAATAAGGCAGAAGTCGTTCCGATAGCAAGATTGGGACGACAGGTTGATTGGAAGGTTCGCAGGAATTACGGAGTATGATGGACACATGTGGCACGTCCGAAAGATGATTTCACGCAACAGATCACCGGCTAAAAAGAGTCGGATCAAACCAAAGATTGGAATGAAAGGGAAAGATGAGAAATCGTTCGTGGAAAGAAGCATCGTCCCCAGCAAGCATCAATGTCATCCTCAAAATTCGAGAGAGGCCAAGCAGCTGAAAGAGAAAGAAAATGGCCCCAACAAGAGTGGCACGACCACTCACCGCGTTTTGAAACTAACAATTTTTCTTTGATTTAAAAGCAGGAAAAGAGGGTTCGTTGGCAGAAAAGCATACCGTCCGGAAGTTTATCAAACTGGGGCAGAAAATTTTCTCCTGTTGCGAAAATTTTCTTGAAAGCAAAGACCCAGTGGATAAGGGTAGAAAGCAACACAAGATGGGGTGATCTTCGAGCCTGGTATCATCCCCAGCAGTTGTTGGAAAAAGGAAACAATGGCTTCGAGATTCCCCCAGCAGTATTACATCCCATAATTTGCTCGAGGAAGCAAAAGCGTGAGTCCCAGAGGAGGTATGGGAAGAAGGAAGAGAGTGAGGGGTGAAGGAAACAAAGAATACTTCCTCAGCAGCATCATCCCCAGCAGGCGAGTAAACAGTTCCAAAAATATCCCCAGCAGCCAGAAGAAAAAGTAATACGACCCGGGGGAAGGCAATTCCAAGACAGGATAATTCAGAAGAGAAGGTGGTCCGAGAGGCAATGCAGGAAGAAGGAAATGGTACAAAAGGCAAAGGAAGGTAATCAAGATAGGATGAAATCGGTGAGTAGTAGTTGAAGTCAGGGAGCCCGCCTGGAGAATGGAGTGGCGATTTTATTTTGAAGTAGTAGTTGAAGTCAGGGAGCCCGCCTGGAGAATGGAGTGGCGATTTTATTTTGAAGGATAATTCAGAAGAGAAGGTGGTCCGAGAGGTAATGCAGGAACAAGGAAATGGTACAAAAGGCAAAGGAAGGTAATCAAGATAGGATGAAATCAGTGAGTAGTAATTGAAGTCAGGGAGCCCGCCTGGAGAATGGAGTGGCGATTTTATTTTGAAGTAGTAGTCGAAGTCAGGGAGCCCGCTTGGAGAATGGAGTGGCGATTTAATTTTGAAGTAGTGGTTGAAGTCAGGGAGCCCGCCCGGAGAATGGAGTGGCGATTTTATTTTGAAGTAGTAGTTGAAGTCGGGGAGCCCGCTTGAAGAATGGAGTGGCGATTTAATTTTGAAGTAGTAGTTGAAGTCGGGAAGCCCGCCTGGAGAATGGAGTGGCGATTTTATTTTGAAGTAGTAGTTGAAGTCGGGGAGCCCGCCTGGGAGAATGGAGTGGCGATTTTATTTTGAAGTAGTAGTTGAAGTCGGGGAGCCCGCCCGGAGAATGGAGTGGCGATTTTATTTTGAAGTAGTAGTTGAAGTCGGGGAGCCCGCCCGGGAGAATGGAGTGGCGATTTTATTTTGAAGTAGTAGTTGAAGTCGGGGAGCCCGCCCGGAGAATGGAGTGGCGATTTTATTTTGAAGTAGTAGTTGAAGTCGGGGAGCCCGCTTGGAGAATGGAGTGGCGATTTTATTTTGAAGTAGTAGTTGAAGTCGGGGAGCCCGCCCGGAGAATGGAGTGGCGATTTTATTTTGAAATAGTAGTTGAAGTCGGGGAGCCCGCCTGGAGAATGGAGTGGCGATCTATTTTGGTTGAGGAAAGCGGTTGAATGTAACAGAAATCTCCGGCATGAATCCAAGTTCGTAAGCAGAGGGAGGCAACAAGGATCAGAAAAGATAGATTCAGATTGCAAAGGAGAATAGCTCAAGGATCGTAAAGAAGGAACCAATGGTCGGAGTTCGGCAATCAAGATAGGCCGAAGTAACAATTGGCAGGAAGAGAAGAAGCATCAGAAGGAACATCAAGTCAGCAGGATGGCAAGGAGCATGACAAGAGCAAGTTAAAAAGGATAGATAAGAATTCGCAGTACTGTAACTTAGTTTAGCTTCTTATTTTGTTTAGCACGGTGTAATAAGGGGATCGGTTAAGCAGTGGCAACAGCAGTAACAACAGTAACGGCAAGATCACAGCAATCATGGTAGTCCCAGCTACAAAAACTTCCCGAACTACATTGACCTGATTCCTGTTTAGCCCAGGATATGTAGGAGGCCTCCTGAAGTAAAGGCTCGGTCAAGATCTTTTAGAAATGCTTCACATGGAGTGCTCGAACGGGCAAAAAAATCGCTCGTATTCGCTCACTATCTTTGCACGAAAACTCTTCATGTTTCCGCGCAAAGAGGGGCAGCTGTGAGCACGTGATTTTTGCCTCGCACGAATTACTCCCAAAATATCAAAAATAAAAGAGTTTTTGTTTGTTTACAATGATTGGGGATCACATGTTCTTTTTCTCATCGCTTGCATTTGGGGGTCCGTGTCTGTTTGCTTAGGTTAACAATCAAAATACATATACCAAATATGTCGCATTTATATTTACAGGGTTAGTGCCGTACTTAGAAATAATTAAGTTTTATTTGGCGAAGATTGAAAAGTCATAAAAGGGGGGTATTTTTCCATAATTCTTGTCATTTAATGTACAATTTGGTAGTTAATTGTGTTAATTGTTACCAAAAATTAATTATAGGTGCTACAAGTCGATTTGTTTATATATATATATATATATATAAATATATGTATATATAGATATATGTATATATAATACAACTTGGAGTGTAGTAAGGAGATCGGATTTGGGCCACAACTTAGCCCAAAAAGCCAGGCCCAAGCGAATCACCTCTGGTCCAGTCCAACCCGTCTCCAGATAAGACCAAACGACGTCGTTTCTGTTTTTAATAAAGAGATCCAAGCCGTCGATCAGCATTGATCGGACGGATCACATTTAATTGCCCCATTCTGTTGATCCTGGCCGTTGGATTCTCATCATCCAACGGCCAGGATTAAAACATTAATTTTAATTACCCAGAAAACCCCCCAAACCCCTTAACCCGTTTTCATTCCTCAGACCCCCCCCCCCCCCCATCCATTCCTCAGACCCCCCCATCCCCCTCGTCTCTCTCTCTCTCAACCTCGTCCCCTTCACAAACAACAAACCCTAGCGCCGCCTCCTCTCCCTTTGCCTGAAAACCCGGCAGCAACAACGCCGCCGGCCACCAAAGTAACACCACACGATCACCTCAACCCCGTCTACAAGAACCTGGCAACCCCTAATCTCGAATCAATCGGGAATTTCTCGAATCTTCATTTGAAGATTCGAGTTAAATTCGAACTAACGCCAAACCTCACCAAAATCACACTATAGGCTCCCATGACCTCCCTCATACCCCCACCGGCTTTGGTTTTGCTCGAATCGAACCCAAAGCCCCAAGCCCCAAATCTGAGCCTATGAACCCTAGATTTCAAATTAGAATCTTCGTTTGGATTCGAGAGAAGTTGAAGCCTAATAGAGGTTAATTGGGATGTTCTCGCTGGAGAACATCTCAATTAAAGTCCTTTAGACTTCAAATCCAAGGCCAAGCTCAAAACAGTCCGGGCTTTGCTTCGATTTCGATTGCGTTCTAACTTTCTTCGTTGGTCGTCCCTATCTGTTCTCCCCTCAAAGACCTTTTATTTGGTCGAATTGTTTTCCGTTATTCGTTCGAATGTGTTTGTCATAGGATAGCTATTCGTTTTGGTTAGCGTCGTCGAATACCTAAGTTTCACTTTGGCCGAGATTTCAGAATCATTGTTTGGTTGATTAATTGGTTATCCATGATTATGTGTTGTAGTTAATCGAATGTCGTCGATGTACCTTCGTAGGTCTGTTTGTTAGAAACAACAGAGCAGTGATTCCTTTGTTACCGACTGATGTCTTAGCTGAATCACTGTAGACTAGTTTCTTATTTGAATCACTGGGGATTGGAAGTTTGAATTGCCTATGTTTTAGGTAGTAATAAGACTGGTTATAGCGAAATTAAGCTCAGTCTCATTAGCAACTAGTGGACTGCCACCATGTGAGCACATGTTAGTCCATAATAATATGCCCTTTGAGTAGTGGAACCTGCTGTACAGCAGGCCACTGACTGTCCTGTGGGAACCAGGAATTATTCATTAGTAAAGCCCATACAGGGACAAGGGATAGTGGGAGTTCAGGGCTGGGCAGAGAGAGGGATGGGCAAGGGGGTTTAATTTAAGGTCTTTAGGGGAAATGGTTAGATATAAATATAGGGGCAATCTGAAACAGCAGGGGATGGTTTTTGATATCCAGAGATAGACCTAGAGAGCCATATAGACAGTCATACCTGGAGAGACCTGAGGGAGAGAGGTCTTAGACAGTGATAGAGAGATTGAAAAAATAACTACTGTTTCATTGGATTCCTAGTTGAAATTCACAGAGATCTCTTGCATAGCTTTTAGGGTCATTTGTTCTGTTAGCTGAAGTTGATTGTCATTGGTTTGCTGAAGTTGATTGTGTTTTATTTGCTGAGTTGATTGTGTCGAGCCACTGCCAGTGCTGTATTTGGCCACTGGTAGTACTGTGTTTTGGGGCTACTGCTTTGGGTGTGTTTTGGCCGTTTGTTTTGGTTGCTGAGTCAACTGGTTGGTTGTTGCCTGGGTGTATTGTGCGCTGTTGTTGCTGTTGTTCATCTCGTTGCCATTGTTGATCCTGTTCTATCTTCGTTGTCTCAAAAAATTTTCAGGTACACTCTCATGTAACCTTGTTGATTATGAAGCATAATTGTGAGACAAGTGGGTTTGACGTGAAAGAGCAGTTCATATGAATAGAAATTGTACTAATATCATAGGCAATACCTTCATATATTACTCTATATGTATTAAACATAGACTGCTGTAGTTTAATTGGTATGGTGACTGTTGCATTATATTGTTCTATGTACGGACGTAGCTAGTATCTAGTTGGTATAATTTGTGATTGGATTATGTGAATCGTAACTAAAGAGATTATTGATGGCGGGCCTTGAATAGTTAAACTAGAAACATAGGTTTTGTTTAAATTGTTAGTCAAGTACTTACTAGAATATATACATATATACATGTAAAATGGCGATTTCGATGATAGCTACCAGAAGAGAAATTGGCAAAAGAAAGAAATATGTCATTCCTCTCTTAGTTTCTGTTTATTGTCACTCATGACGTGCATTGACTTTCAGGCAAGGATAAGAAATAAATATCTTGTAAATTTATCATAAACAAGAACAATTAGTGAGAAAAACAGCATGCTTATTTTGGCGCATAAGACTTCGGATTGAGTTTCGAATGCTAAATAAAAATGGCCCATATCGTTCATAAGCCATTACATATATTTAACATTTGATTTGAAATTAGTCAATAAACAATAAGAGTTGGGTTTTCATCATCAACCTGATTTGTAGGGGCAAGGTTCACTTAAAATTTTAAGTTCAACCATTTAAAAATGAAACATAGCTTCATGTTATTTCCTTTTATTGCTAGAGACAAAAACAAGTAGAGAATATAGTTCATCTTAGGATTGGCCTTAATAATAACGAGACGAGCCTCGCCAAACGCAAATACACAATGGCGGGGCCCTCAAATTAGTCGTTATAAAAAGACTTAGACTTGGAGGGACCGTTTAGTGAATTTCACGGTCCTTTCCCAAAGTTAATAAAGACGATAGACTCTTTAGGCGCGATTTATAAGTAAATTACTTTCTTAAATGCGGGTGCGCATTTATGTGACCCAAATCTTACTCTCGGCGGAACTGAAATACACTAAAGTCGCAGGCGTACTGGTTGCGGTGCGGCTCGAAATGTGTTTTCGTGACGTCGCAATTCTTCTAAAAAATAAAAGCGAAGCATTAAAAATACATAGTTAAAATATATAAAGAAATCAGATAAAAGCAAAAGTACAGTTGAGCGACCGTGTTAAAACCACGGAATCCGGGAATGCCTAATACCTTCTCCCGGGTTAACGGAGTTCCTTATCCGGTTTTTCTAGTTTCGCAGACTATATTACAAAGTCATAAAATTTCCTCGGTTCGGGATTAAACCGGTGACTTGGGACACCATTATTTTTCCAAGTGGCGACTCTGAACTAAATAAATAAATCCCGTTTCGATTGTCCTTTAATTGGAAAAACTCCTACGTGCTCCCGCGGGTGCGGTAAAAAGGAGGTGTGACATACGCTCGGACTGCCCATCAGTCTGGGGGTGAAAGGCTGTGCTCAGCTCCACCCGAGTACCTAACTCCTGAAAAGAAAAGAAAAAACAAAGAAAATAGGAAGCTCAGGGGACAGGCCCTGCAAGCTAAGTACCCCTGTCCCTTATCTGCTTTCTTTTTATTGTTTTTGTTTGTTCTTGTCTTGTGTGTTTCTATTTGATTTTGTTTTCTATTTTGCATGTTTCTATATATCTTTTCTGATTCTTGTTTTCGCATGTTAGTTTTAGGATTTTTCCTGCTGATCTTCTGGTTCTTTTCTTTTTCTGTTCATCTTCTCTCGTTTCACATCTTGCATCCTACATATTCTTGTCTATCTCTTTGTTTTCTTTAAATTTCAAGATCCTATGACTATATCTGTTTAGTAATAAGGTTTCTTAACATGTTCATCTTCTATACCTTACTGTGTTTCTTTGAGCCTGTTAGTACTAGGGTCTTTGTTCATCTTGTTCGTTTGTTTTGATTTGAGTTCATCTGTCTTACCTATATGTTCTTCTCCTTCAAAGTTAAACGATCCATCTTTTCTTTGTCTTTTGGTCTTTGGGCTTCTGATCTGTTCATCTCTTTTATGACTCTTCGCATGATTAGTCTCTTAGTCAGAGCTATTCATCTTTTCCTTATACTAAGATTATCTAGTTTGTTTGGACTGTTGTTCTGATCTGAAAAACTTGACTTGGATATCTTGTAATTGTTAGACCTTTTCACCTTGTTGGTCTTTGATTTTTTGTCTTCACATGTTTTTAGTTCTGATGAGTTTTTAGACTCTCATTTTGTGCTAGTTCACCTTTGGTTAACTCTCAGTAGTTGAGCAATCCTTCTCTTCTGGTCTTTTCATGTTTAGATATAGTGTTAGGACTAAATGTTAGTCTCATATCTGAGTTGGTTCTACTTCAGCTTTCCATGTTTTCACTGTTTTCCTTTTAGCATAATTCTAGGATTAGTCATTGGACTCTCATGTCTACTTAAGGACTACTACTATAATAACACCCTCACAAGTCTTTCACATGCATTTTAAGTGTCTATGATCTTTCTCCTGTCGTGTGGCATGATAGATTCAAGGCCTTTTCTTCATTATATTCTCCATGTCCTCCTGTTCTACATGCTTCATTCTGTTTGTCATGACTTGCATAAAAAGTGGTTTGGTCTGATTGATCTCATAGGTCCATAGTTTCTTGTGAGCCATGCTTAAATCCTTCTCTGGTTGTTTGTGATAGTCTATGCTTATATGTGTAACTGTGTCATGAACCTTGGTGATTTTAAAGTTTTCAAACTGTCATATGACTTGAACTGGTAGTAATTAGGTCTGAATTGACATGAATTCATACTGTATCACATGTAGTTTGATGATATGAGTTAATTGATTAAAATTCAACCATATCAATTGTTTCCTCTGAGTTTGGGTTGATTAATGCATTTTATTTGATTATATGTGATCCTGTGTGCAACAAATGTTGAGAATGATTAAGTTTTGCTAGTTCTTGTTAAATGTGAGTGTTTGATTAACATTGATTGAACCTTAGGGGATTGGTTATAGCTGCTAATGTTAGATTCCATGAAAATGGCTAGTTTTCAAATAGGTTTAAAACTGAAAATGAAGAAAAATAGGCTATTGGGTAATAATTGACCAAGGAGTGGTTAACTTTGCAAAGTTGATCAACTCTATAAGGTCCAAACACACTAGTCCACCTCAAAAGGGGCTAGTTGTGCAAAACTGGTTGAGCTTGCAAATGCAGGCTCACCAAGGCTCATTTGAGCCCTGAATCTTAGGTGGCTAGGTCTGCAAAGACCTTAGCCCAGCCTGTGATCAGTCAAAAAGGCTGGATTTCCAAAAGGGGCTAAGTCTGCAAATGCAGACTTGCCTAGGCTCTTTTTGAGCCCTGAACCTTAAGTGGCAAGGCCTGTAAGGGCTTTGGTCCAATTGTGTTCAGCAAATGGGTTTAATTACCCAAGCTAAGTCTCAACTTGAGACTGGCTAAGTTTTAAATAGGCTAAGTATAATAATAAAGCAAGCTAGTCCTGCAATTAGTTTTAAAAGGAATTAAATAGGTCAATTATGCAAAAGATTGGCTAAGTCTGCAAATGCAGACTTTAAATACCAATGCAAGGACTGGCCATTAGTTAAATAAGTCCAAAGATGCTGGAAACCTGACCTAGGTAGGTCAGGTAATTCAGCAAAGTCACTAAGGGTATAAAAGGAAGCCAAATAGGTAAAATGGTGAATTGTTTAGAACATAAAGGGTTATGGGAGTAATTTGTACCCTTGATTTCTGCAATTTTGCAGAGATTAAAGGGTATAATGGTCTCCCTAAAAAGGGAAATCAGTAAAAATCTTCAACCCTTAGGGATATGTTAGTAAAAGGCTTTAAAAAGGAATCTTTAGAACCTTCCAGCACATGCTCAAAGGGATTTGATAACAGAAATTGGGGCCTAAGTGTAAGTTTAGTAATTTTAAGAGGGGAGAAGTGGGATTTAATCCCAAACTTTCTCCCCAAGTCATCAGCCCACTCCCTTCCTATATATACCTCCTAAAAAGGCTGATGAATGGGTTTTTTCTTCAATTATTTCTTAGGCTAGCTTTTGGATAAGAAAAGTTCAGAGAAAAATAGTTAATAGCAAACAAGTTTTCCTGCATTTTTTTGAGTGAGAACCTTTGGGTATTCATCTATTCTTGTGGTTTCTTTGCTCGAGTTTTGGCTTGGACCTCTATTTGTTGTTGCTGTGGTTTTCTACTAGTTGATATTCAATCCCTACTGTTGCATTGCTGTTAGAGTTGGTTGTTGTGCTTACTTCCTTGAATCCCCTAGACTCAATGGCTTCTATTTGCTGATTCAGGTACATTCCTTGTTCAAATGAAGCTGTAACGATGAATTGCTGAATGAAATGAAGTTCCAGTTTTAAATTCATGTGATATTATGTATTTTGTAATTACTCTTTTCATTAGCCTTAGTACTAGTGTAGATCTGTAATTTTAAATGTAGTGTAGTATGCATAAGTAGAAAGACCGAAACAAAAACAATGTAATAGCTTAATAGTGGTAGAGTAGAATAGATAGTATATCACTTAGCTTAAATAGGTAAAAACTCTAAAACATAAGTTAGCTAATAACAGTTTTCAAACCATTAATCGTTCATTCACAGTAGTTTTTTCATAAATTGTAATCACCAAGATAACAGTTCTGCATTTAAACATTGACAAGCTTCGAAGTAAAAAACATTAGAATGCATCGTTTATAACTAGAATAATAACATTGCAATGGGTTAAAGTCATAATAAGATCAGTGGTGTAGATATGCCTAAGTCATTAATCACTTAGCCTGAGGTAATGTAGTTATCATTAGTAAGTAATTGGACTGTATAAATCATGCTTCACATAGTTAAAATGTTTGCTCTTAATTTCCTAGTTAAATAACTTCAATGTTAGTGTAAGTTAGTTCTTAGAAAAATGAAGTATAAAAAGGTAGTCGGTTTTCATATGCATCAAGTTGTTATGGCTTAAGGTTAACATGAATCATCTTGTACAGCAATTTTCCTCTTCTGATGAATAAATGAAAGTAATTCGATTTCATTCTCAATTCTAAGTGCCTGTTTTTACTATGAATTCTGCATTTTGCTTTTGTTATTGTTACCTTAATCTGGTCTGGGCCTGATATACAACGTAGGCCTGGACTGTGTTCGTGAATTCGCTGGGCCATTGGCTAAAAGCCTAAGCCTGATCCGGGTCATTAATACCTGGACGTATGTGGTGTTATCCTGAGTGTTATTCCAAAAACCCAGGCCCAATAAACAACAGAATAATATGGGCCTGGAATACTTGGTACCAGAATTAATTAAGGGAAAAACCAGCATAGATAACATAGTATGTATATATTAAGATTGAGCCTTTAAAATTAAACCGGGACGAGCCTCACATGACACCAAATAGTGGGGCCCCCTTTAGTAACAAAGTAAGGATATAAATAGAATCGGGAAAGCTACTAGTAAATTCCATAGCTTTTCCCAAAATAATTCTAAGCCGTTAGACTGTTTTAGGGCACGATTTAACGTACTTTCCTATGAACGAGTGTGCACCTGGTGCGACTCAAATCCTAAATCCCGGCAAAGCTGAAATATACCAAAAGTCACAGGCGTACTGGTTGCGGTGTGACTTGAGGCGTGTTTTCGCGATGTCGCAATTCTGTAAAATGTTTAAGCAAAAGCACGTATATGTTGTTAAAATCTGTAATGGGTCAAACAAGAGTCAAGAACGACAATTGAGCGACCGTGCTAAAACCACGGAACCCGGGAATGCCTAACACCTTCTCTCGGGTTAACAGATTTCCTTATCTAGATCTTTGTTTCGCGGACATTAATAAAAGAGTCAATTTCCTCGGATTCGGGATTAACCGGTGACTTGGGACACCATTATTTTCCCAAGTGGCGACTCTAATAATTAAACAAAAATCCCAAACCGGTTGTCCTTTAAGTGGAAAAACTCCTTTCTCTTTGTTATTATATCAGTCTCAGGTATTAGAACATCGAGGTATACCCTATAAGCACATTTATATTTTAGGGGGTAGTAAAAAGGGAGGTGTGACAGCTCTGGCGACTCTGCTGGGGACCCCAACCCCGAACTTCGGTTTCAGGGTTTAAGAACTCGAGCTCCTTAGAATTGCCGTTTGTGATATTGTTTGACTTCACTATATGATTTGAACAACATGCTATGTGCTTTATCGCTTTGATACTATGTGGATTGTATATAAAAATTGTGCCGAAAACCCTTCTCTTCTTCACCCCGGGGATGTGCTTACTGGTTGAGACTCCCCTTTCTGTTAAGTCACCAAAAATTAAGAAAATAGAGGCCGGATAAGTTACAAAGCTGATTGACTCCGCGAGTCACCGGTACGTAGCCCCCTCCTCGATTCGAGTTGTCCGCTCGGGTACACGGTCTAGCATTCTATGAAACTGTAAGATGTTGAACATAGGTCTAGGACGATTATTTGCATCATATCTGACTTAGGGGACTCAACACAGGGGTTGGGTCCGTCTAGGACAGGTGACCCGGTATTTGAAAAAGACCGAGCATATTTTGTGTTGCATTTTTATTATCCTTGATCGTTATGCGGACCGGCGAAAATTCCGAGGATAGAAAAAGAAGAAAAAAAGAGAGAGAAATAAGAGTTGGTGAAAATGGGTATCCGGAAAATCCGATAATTTGAAAAAACAAATGGTTTTTGTTGTTGAAATAATTGGTCAACTAATCTGACCGAACTACGCAGAGGTTTGATTCTCGCCATTAGGTGGGATACGTAGGCAACCCTTAAACGGGTCCAACCACACCTTTAGAAAAAGACCAAAAAGATTTTTTCTTTTCAAATAATCGAAGTGATTGCTATTTTTGAAAACGGCCGAATGTCCCGAAAGGACGCCGGAAGGCTGTTTTGGCAAAAATGGCCACTTCGAGAGCCATGTTTCTTTCAAAAATGAAAATTTGCATTGAAAAAGATTTTTCTCTTTTCTAAATAAAATCGCCTTAATAAATGTGCAGGATGAGCACAATGTTGAATGAACATTTCTCCTTAATGAATAAAATCCCTTTGGAGCTGAAACTATGGTGGCAAGACATGGAAACAGAAAGTCAGGACTGGGTCAAGGGTTACTTGAAAGATCTCACGGGGTTATTAGACATAATTCCCCGAGGCGACGTAATTAGAGCATTGGTCACATATTGGGATCCTGCACACAATGTACTACATCTTCCGGATTTTGAACTCACTCCTACTCTAGAGGAAATTGCTTTCTATATCGGGAAGAATGAGGTCCCCTTAAAAGGAAAATACCCGGTATCTCCAAGAACGGTAACGGTGCATCATTTTCCGGATTCTTTGAAAATTGCCAGGAACGTTCACAACGAAGATTTAGCCAACGGGTTTTGCTCCTTAAACTTCATCTATAGTAGGTATGGACATATCGGGGGTTTCAACGACTCCACGAACAAGTTATGTAGCAAGTCCAACCGAGCAAAATGGGAGGAGCATCGAAGGTTTGCTTTCTTAGTGGCATTTCTCGGAATTGTCATATTTCCGAGAAAAGATGGGCACATCAGTATAAAGGTTGCCGGAGTAGCAAGCACATTGATAGTACAAGACAATTGTACTCTAGCTCCAATGATTTTAGCTGACATCTACCGTGCCTTGACTGCATGCAAAGCTGGAGCCAACTTCTTCGAGGGATGCAATCCGATTTTGCAGATTTTGTTGATTGAACATCTATGCCATCATCCTTCGTTCTCAAATTATGGTCCGACTGGAAGAACATGTCTGGAAGAATTTTACACGAGAACAAAAGAAGTTAGATTGCCAGAGGGAGTAAAGGATTGGATTTCGCATCTTCGATCATTGACTGATGGCCAGATCGATTGGACATATGATTGGCTACCTCTTGACGAGGTAATTTATATGCCAACAGAAGGGTCACCTTTTTTGATCATGGGTTTAAAAAGCATCCAACCTTACGCCCCGTACAGGGCCCTGCGACAGTTGGGTAGATGTCAAGTTATACCGAGAGACGGGGACCTCAGTTCACAAGCTATAGAAATTGGTTCGGATGGGCAATTCTCGGAAGCAAAAATCCGTCAAATTTGGAATGAGTGCCAAAACCTGAAAGTGGATACTTGTGTGCAAAATAGAGCTCGGGGAGAAGTATCGTCTGGATATTTCACGTGGTATCGACGGGGTGTTGAGCATGAACGACTTTCGAAAAGACCTCACTTACAAGATTTGGTAGAGCAGTCTAAGGAAAACCGGAATTGGGCGGCCAAAGAAAGTGAATACAAGGCCAAGATCGGCTTGTTGGAAGAACAATTGAGAAATCTCCAGTTTGAAAGTGGTTTACAGGCAGCATCTGATGAAGGAGAGAAAAAGCAGCTGAAGAAAGAAAACGAAATGTTAAAGGCTCAGGTTGCTCAAATGAAAATTGCATCCGAGACCCCCGTTCGCTTAGCCCGGGATGAGAAATTGATTGAGACTCTTCAGCGCAAAGTGAATGACTACAGCTTTGACTTGGACAAGGCAGAAAAGGAATTAGTTAGCGCTCGGAAGCAAATAACCAGATTTGCTGAGGAAAGAGCCAAGTTTGTTCGGGAGCTACAAGATAGGCATGAATTTGAGGTAGCTCGGCTAAGAAAGAAAATGGTTTCAGCCACGGTTAAAAGTAACAAGATTATCAAGGATCTCGAAGAAGAGAGAGAGCATTGTTACACAACTATGGCTCGACTAGAGTTGGAGCTGCAGCAAATACAGAAAGATAACCAACATACCTTGGATGCTCGCACTGAACAAATAAGCCGATTGCTTCAAGAAAAAGGGGTTATTCGAGAGAAGATTGTTCGTATTGCTCAATACATCACCCGGAAGAGTCAGCTGTGTGAAGATATGTCCCAAGAAACCTTTGTATCAGCGGTGAAGTTCTTTGTGCAGCAAGTCATGTCTGACCTGGATAGGCTCCAAAAGGGATTAGCATATAGGCCCGCGGCAAGACCGAACGATGTCTCGCGGGCACTAGGAGCATTAATGTATTCATAGGGCATGCATTCTATTTTTTATGTTTCTTTACATTAGCATTACAACATCATCTTGTAAACCAATGTTTTTGAACTATCAATGAAAATCAAGAGTTGTTGTCAATCCTTTTGCTTTATGTTATTTCTTTTAATTACGATAGGCAAATAAATAGGAACGCAATTATGAAATGAAAAAGAAAAAAAAGAGAGAAAAGAAAGAAGAAAAAGAGATGATTGGTTCAAATAAGTAAAGGCCGGATGATGCATGATGATCCAAGGAAAATGTGTTTATTTTAAAATCGTTGCATCTTATCTCTTCATGCGCTAACCACTAATGGGTGTTGATGTTTGTGAGATTCAGATTCTAGTGGCAAGTGGCATTCTGGCTACTCACCCTTACAACACGGGATATAAGAAAATGACAAAAGCTGTGTCGCAAGAGATTGAGGCAAATGTCATGGATCCCGCCCAAGAGGAAGAAATTGTGGACGTAGCGGGGATGAAGGAAGAGATGTACAAATTAAAATAGCAGATGGCCGAAATGTATCAGGCTTGGTCAAGGGGTCAACCCTTGCCAACTTACCCTTGCCAATCCCACATACATCCCTCCAACTAACCCCAATCCTGAACCACCCACGATGAATTCATCCTCTACATACCCTGACTATCACCACTATTATGCTTCCACTTCCCAAGTACCACCACCTTTGACGAAACAAGTACCACCCCATCCACCCCAAGTTGCTCCAGTATATGTGGCACCTCCACCTGCCACCCTGCACAAATCATCTAGTGAATCAATGTTCCACATACAAGACCCCCACTTCTACCCACCCGAGCCAACTTTCCAACAGCACGAATCCCACGCTCCGCTGATGGAAACGAGTGAAGAGAAGCCTACTAAAAATGCAGGGTAGGAGGAGATGGCTAGGAAGGTAAAAAGTTTGGAAAACGCCTTTCACAATATGCAAGGATTGGGAGGGCAAGTAAGCGTGGCATACAAGGATTTGTGTCTGTTTCCTAAAGTGCAACTTCCTGTTGGATTTAAGTTGCCGAAGTTTGATATGTATAGCGGACATGGAGACCCGGTGGCCCACCTCGGGGGATATTGCAGTAAAATGCGAGGTGCAGGAGGCAGGGATGAGCTGTTGATGGCGTATTTTAGCCAAAGTTTAAGTGGTTCTGCTTTGGAGTGGTATACTCGCCAGGATCACACCAGGTGGTTCATCTGGGACGATCTCGCGCAAGCCTTCGCGAACCATTTTCAATACAATCTGGAAATCATTCCAGATAGATTGTCACTCACAAAGATGGAGAAAAAACCTGGTGAAAGCTTCAGGGAGTATGGTTTTAGGTGGAGAGAACAGGCGGCGAGGGTAGATCCGCCGATGAAGGAAGGTGAAATGGTAGATTGTTTCTTACAGGCTTTGGAGCCTACTTATTATGGGCATTTAGTGTCAGCTATTGGGAAAAGTTTTAATGAGGTTGTGAAGATGGGAAGTTTTGTTGAGGAAGGTTTAAAAACCAACAAGATCATGAGTTTTTCGGCAATTAAGGCCACAAATCAGGCCATACAGACTGGGAATGGAGGAACAATTGGGAAGAAGAAAAAAGAAGAAGTAGCAGTTGTGGAAAGCAGGCCTTGGAACCGCAACCAACATCATCACCCACCAAGACCATACCATTCATACCCACCAAACCCGTCAACTCCATACAACCCGCCAACCACATATAACCCACCAACCCCATACAATACACAAACCACATATAACCCACCGCCGCCATATTACCCACCGACTCCCCCGCACTACCACCACCCACAAGCCCATACCTATTCACCACCACCACCACATGTATGGAGAGCCCAAGCCCCGCATAATATTTACCACACACAAAATACATACCCTTCTTCTAGAACCTACAGAAACCCAAACAGACCCAGGCCTGACCCAGAAATGAGGAATAGGGCAAAGAAAACATTCACCCCGTTGGGGGAGTCCTATGCCAGTCTCTATCACGGATTAAAGGAATTGGGAATGTTGAGCCCAATTGAGTCTAAACTTCCAAACCCACCTCCGAAAAACATCGATCAGTCGGTCAGGTGTGAGTATTGCTCAGGAGCACCAGGACACGATACTGAGAAGTGTTGGCATCTGAAGAGTGCTATCCAGGATCTTATTGATAGCCGGAGGATTGAAGTGCAAGCTCCGGAGGCTCCAAACATCACGCAAAACCCACTGCCGACTCACCATGAAACGCATATGATAGAATTGGCGCAGGATGAGAGCAGTCGGAAGCCGTCCCAGTCTGTTATGATGATTAAGGCCAGTAGTAGAATGGAAAAGGAAGCTGAGAAAGGAAAAATAATTGTTGAAGAACCAGCGAAAAGTCAAACGGTGGTGGAAAAGTCGAGGGTTGTAGTACCAGGCGTGAAGCCAGTATTGACAGTGAAAGGCGCGAGTGTGGAATCAGTGATTATAAGACTGGTGGTGCAGATGCCGGTAGTGAACACCAAGACTGTACCTTGGAATTACAACAAGGTAGCAGTGATCTACAAAGGGAAAGAGGTATCCGGAGAAATCAATGAAACTCACGGTTTAACTCAGTCCGGGAGGTGTTTTGCCCCGGAAGAGTTAAGAAGAATGAAAGCGGTGAAAGAGAATCAGTTGAAGAAGCTTGTGTCCGAAGAAGAGGCGGAGGAATTCCTCAAAAAGATAAAATCGCAGGACTACTCTATAGTCGAACAGTTGAGGAAAACCCCCGCACAAATCTCTTTGCTCTCGTTGTTAATCCATTCGGAAGAACACAGAAAAGCTTTGATGAAGATATTGAACGAGGCTCGTGTCCCAGATAAGATCTCGGTCTGTCATCTTGAAAAGATTACCAATAAGATCTTCGAGTCTAATAAGATTACATTCTCGAATAGTGAATTGCCCGTTGAGGGAACCGAGCATAATAGGGCGCTTTATCTTACGGTGAAGAGAGAGGAGTCGGTGGTTACCAGAGTGTTGATAGATAATGGTTCAAGCGCAAACATTTGCCCGCTGTCAACTCTTGGAAAGTTGAATATCAGTTCGGATAGAATTCGGAGAAACAGTATAAATGTGAGAGGATTTGATGGTGGAGGTAAGAACACGTTGGGAGACATTGTCTTGGAGGTGACCATTGGGCCTGTGGATTTTACCATGGAATTTCAGGTGTTGGACATTGTTGTGTCCTATAATTTATTGCTGGGCCGACCATGGATCCACGCGGCCAAAGCAGTGCCGTCATCCTTGCACCAGATGGTCAAATTCGAATGGAAGCAACAAGAAATTATGGTGCATGGAGAGGAAAATACCTGCAGTGTTGTGATGCCATTTGATGATGCTAACGGAGATAAGGGTCCTTGGGTATACCAGGTGACAGACACCATAGTAGTGAACAAAATTGCTAAAGGAGAGAAACTGCCGATCCCTACGGTAGCACCTACTGCTGTGATGGTGGCCCGGGAAATGCTTAAAAATGGGTTTGCACCAGGAAAGGGGCTGGGCAAAGCTTTGCAAGGAATCACCCGACCAGTTCAGCTGCCAGTGAACAAAGATACTTTCGGCTTAGGGTTCAAACCCACCTATGCCGACATCCAAAGAGCCTCCAAAACCAAAAAGAACTGGACCCTGCCTAAGCCTATACCCAAACTATCCGACACCTTTACCAAGCCTGGTACTAAAAATCGGATATCTGCTGCGTCAAGGTACATTGAGATCCGACCCGATGAAGAGCTTTTGATGAGATTTGAGAAGATATTTGGGGATGTGAACATGGTTGAGATGGGGGAAGGCACTAGCAAGATGGACGTGCAATTTGTGGGATCCGGTGTTATGCTGAACAATTGGGAAGCCACTCCTTTCCCGATCAGGAAGGAGTCTTGGTAGTTAGCTCTTGAAAATTCATCATTTTTCCGGAAAAACAATTGTTACTTTTTGTAGTCCTCCCACTCCCCATGAAAAAAGAAAAATCAAAATGTATCCCGAACTTTGTTCATCTTTTTTATCAATGAAATGCAGTTTTCTTCTTTCTTCATTTTTGCCTTATTTTTTATTTTTTCTTCTGTACAGTTCTGTATGTGCTGATTCTGATGCCATGTCATGCATGAAGGATTCTCGACCCAGTTCTGACAGTCGCATTATCATACAAGAAATTGAGGAGGATAGTGAGATAGAATGTGAGGATGAGGAAGCCCTGGAGGAAATAAGTAAGGACATGAACCTATACGAAGAAAAGCCCAAACCGAATTTGAGTGATCCATTAATTTGGGGAGTGAAGACAATGTCCGGGAAACAAAAATTAGTGTTCATCTGGAGGCACCCCCCAGGGAAGAATTGATAAGGTTGTTGCATGAGTTTAAGGACATTTTTGCTTGGTCCTATGATGACATGCCCGGACTTAGTACTGATCTGGTGGTACACAAGTTGCCTATCTACCCCGAATGCCGGCCAATAAAGCAAAAGTTATGGAAATTCAAAATGAACATTAGTGTAAAGATAAAAGAAGAGGTGAATAAGCAGTTTGAGGCAAAGGTCATAAGAGTTACCAAGTACCCCACCTGGTTGGCAAATGTTGTGCCGGTTCCAAAGAAAGATGGAAAAACCAGAGTGTGTGTGGACTACAGAGACCTCAACAAAGCCAGTCCGAAGGATGACTTCCCATTTCCAAACATCCACATATTGATCGACAATTACGCCAAGCATGAGATCAGTTCATTTGTAGATTGTTATGCCGGTTATCACCAGATCCTGATGGACGAAGAAGACACGAAGAAAACTGCTTTCATTACACCTTGGGGAACGTATTGCTACATAGTAATGGCGTTTGGATTGAAGAATGCCGGGGCAACTTATATGAGGGCAATGACCACGATGTTTCATGACATGATGCACCAAGAAATCGAAGTATATATGACCATGATGTTTCATGACATGATGCACCAAGAAATTGAAGTGTATGTAGACGATGTCATCATAAAGTCCAAGAAGCAACACGATCACGTGAGGGATTTGAGAAAGTTTTTCCAAAGACTCCGGAGGTACAATCTTAAACTCAATCCTGCGAAATGCGCCTTT
Source organism: Nicotiana noctiflora (assembly GCA_032618575.1). Lineage (NCBI taxonomy): Eukaryota > Viridiplantae > Streptophyta > Magnoliopsida > Solanales > Solanaceae > Nicotiana > Nicotiana noctiflora. The sequence goes on along the minus strand of JASVEL010013638.1, from coordinate 302,835 downwards.
GGAGTACCTTCAGGGAAACTGCTGGGGTTCATAGTGATTCGGCGAGGTATTGAACTAGATCCATCAAAGATCAAGGCCATCCAAAGTCTACCTCCACCGAAGAACAAAAAGGAAGTAATGAGCTTATTGGGGAGGTTGAATTACATTAGCCGGTTCATCGCTCAGTTGACATCAACATGTGAGCCGATCTTCAAGTTGTTAAAGAAAGATGCAGTAGTGAAATGGACCGACCAGTGTCAGGAAGCCTTCGACAAGATCAAGGAATATTTGGCCAATCCTCCAGTGTTAGTTCCTCCAGAGCCAGGGTGACCTTTTATTCTGTACTTGACGATGCTTGACAACTCCTTTGGTTGTGTGCTAGGTCAACACGACGGGACGTGCAAGAAAGAGCAAGCTATATATTACCTCAGTAAGAAGTTCACATCTTACGAGGTGAAATATACTCAACTAGAAAGAACTTGTTGTGCATTGATCTGGGTGGCTCAGAAATTGAAGCATTATTTGTCAGCATATACCACATACCTGATATCACGGTTGGATCCTCTGAAGTACATATTTCAGAAGCCTATGCCTACAGGAAGACTTGCTAAATGGCAGATTTTGCTCATGGAATTTGACATTATCTATGTAACTCGTACGGCAATGAAGGCGCAAGCAATTGCGGACCACTTAGCAGAGAATCCAGTGGATGATGAATATGAGCCATTGAAGACGTATTTTCCGGATGAGGAGGCAATGAATGTCGAGGAAATAGAACAAGATAAGAAGCCAGGATGGAAGATGTACTTCGACGGAGCCGTCAACAGCAAGGGCGTTGGTATCGGAGCGGTACTTATTTCAGGTACGGGTCAACACTATCCCGTCACAGCTCAGCTTCGATTTGTCTGTACCGACAACATGGCCGAATATGAGGCGTGTATCTTGGGATTAAGGATGGCAATTGACATGGGTATTCAAGAGATTTTGGTCATGGGTGACTCGGATCTCTTGGTACACCAAATCCAGGGAGAATGGGAGACACGAGATTTGAAATTGATACCTTACCGGTATTGTTTGCACGAGTTGTCCCAAAGATTCCAGTTCATAGAATTCAAGCACATCCCAAGAATGCACAATGAGGTTGAAGATGCTTTGGCCACACTGTCCTCCATGCTGCATCATTCGGACAAGACATATATAGATCCACTCTAGATCCAAGTCCGTGATTAAAATGCTTACTGCTTTACTGTGGAAGAAGAATTGGATGCAGAACCGTGGTATCATGACATCGGGGAATACCTGAAAGCTGGCAAATACCCGGAGCAGGCCACTAGAGATCAGAAAAGAACTATCAGGCGCTTGGCTAATGGATTTTTTCTCAGTGGAGGAGTTATATACAAGAGAACACCAGATCTGGGGTTATTGAGGTGTGTGGATGCACAACAAGCTGATGAGATTATGATTGAAGTACATGTTGGAGCCTGTGGACCCCATATGAGCGGATATGTCCTAGCAAAGAAGATTCTGAGAGCCGGATATTATTGGCTCACTATGGAGCGTGATTGTATCAGGTATGTGAGGAAATGTCACCAGTGCCAAGTACATGGAGATCTGATTCACTCCCCGCCTTATGAATTGCATACGATGTCTGCACCTTGGCCATTTGTCGCCTGGGGCATGGATGTTATCGGTCCGATAGAGCCAACAACTTCCAATGGGCATAGATTCATTTTGGTTGCAATCAATTATTTCACCAAATGGGTTGAGGCGAAGACATTTAAGGCAGTGACAAAGAAAGCGGTGGTGGACTTTGTGCATGAGAATATTATATGCCGGTTTCAGAATTCCCAAGGTGATCATCATAGATAATGGAGCCAATCTAAATAGTCACCTCATGGCGGAAGTTTGCCGGAGATTTAAGATCACACATCGCAATTCCACACCTTATAGGCCAAAGGCGAATGGGGCAGTAGAAGCTGCAAATAAGAATATCAAGAAGATCCTCGGGAAAATGGTGGAGGGGTCCAGGCAATGGCATGAAAAGTTACCCTTTGCTCTTATGGGTTACCGCACGACAGTGCGTACTTCTATTGGAACCACACCTTACTCACTGGTGTATGGGACGGAGGCTGTCATACCCGCAGAAATAGAAATATCGTCATTACGGATCATAGCTGAAGCTGGAATGGATGACGAAGTAAAAGCCCGGCTGGAACAACTAAGTTTGATTGATGAAAAGAGATTGGCCGCAGTTTGCCATGGGCAATTGTATCAACGAAGAATGGCCAGAGCATACAATAAGAAGGTACGTCCTCGAAAGTTTGAAGTCGGACAACTCGTATTGAGGCGTATCTTACCGCATTGGGCCGAGGCAAAGGGCAAATTTGCGCCAAATTGGCAGGGACCACTTGTGGTATCGCGAGTGTTGTCCAATGAGGAATTATATTTAACAGATGTTGAAGGAAAGTGCGTAGAGACTGCTATCAACTCGGATGCGGTCAAAAGATACTATGTATGACTCCTTTTCAATTGTATGTTTTGTATTTTGTTGTGATTTTGGAATTGAAATGACGAAGGCGTTTTATTCTCTATCCAAACACTTTATCCATTGACACCCCCTTTGAGCCTTGATTAATATATTCTTTCATACCCCTCTCTCGGAATCGCTTATAGCGCAATAAGGAAAATGAAGATTAAAATTGACAAAATGGAAAGTGATGAATGAATGAAAAAAAAAGATAAAGAAATCGGGAAAAAGTCAAAAAGAAATTCACTTAACTAATGAAGTTGGATGAACTACGTTTGACTTGATCCCGAAAGGGTACGTAGGCAGCCTCGCTGAGGTTCGGTCACAAGAAAGAAAAATCCAAAAAATTCCCCACATATTGAAACTGGGGCAGAAGTTATGATTAATAATTCCGAGAGTTGTAAATATTTTTGAACCCTCGTAAATTTTGAGCCTTTATACCTTTCTTTCTTTAACCCATCCAAAAGCCACGTTACGGTCCAAAGAAAGACCTTCTGATCAATTCCAAAATGATAACAGATGCAATGAAGGAAGAGCAAGACATTGGACTACACCCGTGGTATAAGAAAACAAAAGACGAAAGGAAAAATGAAAAAATGAAAAAATGAGAGAGTCTCATCAGTGAAAACCTTAACCGGCACTGTGAGGCGATTGTGAGTTTGAGAGAAATAAAAATGAGAGAGCCTTGCCAGTGAAAACCTTTAACGGCACTGCAGGGCGATTGTGAGGTTGAGAGAGAATAAATGAGAGAGTCCTATTGGTGAAAACCTTTCGAGGCACTATAGGGCGATCGTAAGTATTACCAGGAAAAGAGAAAAGGCAACAAAAAATAGTATCGGTTTGGGTTGAAAACAATTCGGAGTCAGAATAATGATTGGAACGAACTGGGTCAGAGTTTAAATACATGGCATGGTCAGCGGAATCAGCCAGCAAACGCCCAGATAAGTTCTATCATCTCTCCAAAACACCCTTTACCCTCTTTCATTTTTCTGCATTTCATTGTTTACCTTTTGAGAGCTAACTACCAGCTCCTGATGACGAAAGCTGAAACAACACTGGATCAGAAAGAAAAGAAGAGTTGGGGAGAAAATAAAGAAGTTTGGCAAACATGGCCAAAGGAAAAGAAAACAAAATAAAAAGGGAAAAAGTAAGAAAATACAAAAAGAGTTTGCAAGAGGTAGGCAGCTGAAAAACCACACAGTGGGAGAAAAAGCAAAAAAAGAGGAAAGCAATAAGAGGCAGGGACGGCAGATGCCAGTTGCCAGCAGTTTATATCTAATAAATTTTGTTTCATGATTCATGCAGGAACACATTGTCACTAATCACTTTAAAGTGAATGTGACCAATGTGGAAAAAATAGAAAACACCAAAAAGAGAAAGTTTGCCAATAAGTGGAGAAATTCACAGGTGAGAGACAATCGGTCAAAGAAAATACCAAAAAGAGGAAGGTAGCATCTTTAAAATCCATTTCCCGGTCATCACGCTGCGGGAATACTTTTCTGCATTGCACGTTTAATTTCAGTTAGGCGCACACCTTCTAACATGGGAATACTTTTCTACATTGCACGTTTAATTTATGTTAGGCGCCCACCTTCTAACACGGGAATACTTTTCTGCATTGCACGTTTAATTTCTGTTAGGCGCCCACCTTCTAACACGGGAATAATTTTCTGCATTGCACGTCATGCACGTTTAATTTCTGTCCGGGCGCCCACCTATCTAACAAGGGAATACTTTTCCGCATTGCATCTCATGCACGTTTAATTTATGTCCAGGCGCCCACCTATCTAACAAGGAAATACTTTTCTGCACTGCATCTCATGCACGTTTAATTTCTGTCCAGGCGCCCACCTATCTAACAAGGAAATACTTTTCTACATTGCATCTCATGCACGTTTAATTTCTGTCCAGGCGCCTACCTATCTAACAAGGGAATACTTTTCTGCATTGCATCTCATGCACGTTGAATTTCTGTCCAGGCGCCCACCTATCTAACAAGGGAATATTTTTCTGCATTGCATCTCATGCACGTTTAATTTCTGTCTAGGCGCCCACCTATCTAACAAGGGAATACTTTTCTGCATCGCATCTCATGCACGTTTAATTTCTGTCCAGGCGCCCACCTATCTAACAAGGGAATACTTTTCTGCATTGCATCTCATGCACGTTTAATTTCTGTCCAGGCGCCCACCTATCTAACAAGGGAATACTTTTCTACATTGCATCTCATGCACGTTTAATTTCTGTCCAGGCGCCCACCTATCTAACAAGGGAATACTTTTCTGCACTGCATCTCATGCACGTTTAATTTCTGTCCGGGCGCCCACCTATCTAACAAGGGAATACTTTTCTGCATTGCATCTCATGCACGTTTAATTTCTGTCCGGGCGCCCACCTATCTAACAAGGGAATACTTTTCTGCATTGCATCTCATGCACGTTTAATTTCTGTCCGGGCGCCCACCTATCTAACAAGGGAATACTTTTCTGCATTGCATCTCATGCACGTTTAATTTCTGTCCAGGAGCCCACCTATCTAACAAGGGAATACTTTTCTGCATTGCATCTCATGCACGTTTAATTTCTGTCCAGGCGCCCACCTATCTAACAAGGGAATACTTTTCTGCATTGCATCTCATGCACGTTTAATTTCTGTCCAGGCATCCACCTTTCTAACAAGGGAATACTTTTCCGCAGTGCATCTCATGCACGTTTAATTTCTGTCCAGACGCCCACCTATCTAACAAAGGAATACTTTTCTGCATTGCATCTCATGCACGTTTAATTTATGTCCAGGCGCCCACCTATCTAACAAGGGAATACTTTTCTGTATTGCATCTCATGCACGTTTAATTTCTGTCAAGGCGCCCACCTATCTAACAAGGAATACTTTTCTGCATTGCATCTCATGCACGTTTAATTTCTGTCCAGGCGCCCACCTATCTAACAAGGGAATACTTTTCTGCATATTTACTTCCTGCAATTTTTGGTTTATGTTAGCTAAAAGGCCATACTGGGGCAGAAGAAAAAGTTTGTTATTTTTGTTTTGTTTTGAGCAGGCTTCAGCTCGAGGACAAGAAGTATCATTGAAAATCAAAAAAAGGGAAATCAAGAAAAGAAAATCAACAAAAAAGAGAGTCGGCATCACAGAAAATCAAAAAAAAGAGAAGGAGAAGCAAACAAAAGCTAGATTATGAACAATTGTAATTGTAGGATCATAGCTTAGAATAGCTTCTTCATTTTACATTTTCCCCCCGGTGTAATAAGGAGTAAGTCAGCAGGTCTCAACAGTGTCAATGCAACAGTGAGTCTGGTAGTTTTTTAAAACTGCCAGACCTTCCCGAACTACACTGACCTGATTCCTGTTTAGCCCAGGATATGTAGGCAACCTCTAAAGCAGGGTGCGGTCAAAAAGGTTTTCAAAATGCTTTCACGGAATGTGCCGATGTGCAAAAATCTCTCATTACTGCTCACTTGTCTTTGCGCTGAAACTCTTCGTGTTCCCGAGCAAAGAGGGGCAGCTGTGAGCACATGATTTTTGCACCGGGTAAATAATTCCAAAATTAAAATAAATATATTTTTGAGTGCAATTGCATGCCTTGTTTGAAATTAGCTACATTTTGTGTGTTTGAATAATCGGAAATTAGAAAAATAAAAAAAATAGGTTAAGTACTTACTTTGTTTGAATTAATTAATTTTAAGAAGAAAATCATCAAAAAATAGTTTTAAGTAGTGGAAAATTAGGAAAAGATAGTAGAAAATTGCCAAAAAATATTAGATAATTAGAATAAGTAGGAGACTAAGTTTTTTAATAATTCATAAAAGAAAAAGAAAAAAATGGTGTCTTAATAATTAAAAAAATCAGAAAATACAAAAATAGTTGGGTATAATAGCATTGGGCCAAACATGACCCAATTTAAAGGCCCAAATGCATCAGCCAAGAAATCCGGTCCAGGCCACACATGAGATTCAATCTCCACCGTTCAACAGGCTGAATCCAACGGTGGAGATATTTGGGCGAATTAATGGTTTAATTATAAATTGTGAGATCAAATCTGAGCCGTCCGTTTGGATTGATCTAAGGGTCGAAGGTCTTGGTCTCATAAGTAGCGAAACGGCTCCGTTTTAGTAACGCCAATAATGGCTGTTGATCTTCATCAAATCAACGGCCCGGATCTCCTCAAACCCCCCGACTATATAAAGCTTCGGTCTGAAGAAGCCGATCATTTTGCATACAACTCGAACCCTAGCCGCCTTAGCCTCTCACCCTTCTTCTTCACCTTCTTCACAGATCTCGCCGGCCATGGAGGCCACCACCTCCCACGGTGGTCTCCGGCCATCTTCTCACCCCTCCTCTTCTCTTCTTCTTCTTCTCCACCTCAAACGACCTTCAAAACCTTAGAAACCCTAAAGAAACCCCTTTGTTCTTGACTCGCCGGTCACCGGAACCTACCACCGGTGACCACCAAACAACGAACCACTCTACCAAACCAATGCCAATCGAACCGTCTTGGTGTGATCTACCCAACCATACCATTCACCTCCCTCGAATCTCTTCGGAGCTCTTCGAATATCCAAAACAAAGTCGCCGGAACCCTAACTCCGGCGACTCACAACCAACTTTCCTCCAAAGATCTCACCTTTACCCTCTCCCAAATACCCTTCTGCAAACCAAAAACCTAAAAGACTTCGTCTTGAAATCTAAAACCAGAAAAAACAGAAAAGAAAAATGAAAAAAAGAGAATAAGGAAAAAGAGTCTGGAAGACTGGAAAAGAAAAGAAAAAAAGAAAATAGGAAGCTTAGGGGACAGGCCCTGCAAGCTAAGTACCCCTGCCTTTTTATGTTTTATTTTTATTGTTTTTGTTTGTTCTTGTCTTGTGTGTTTCTATTTGATTTTGTTTTCTATTTTGCATGCTTCTATATATCTTTTCTGATTCTTGTTTTCGCATGTTAGTTTTAGGATTTTTCTGCTTATCTTCTGTTTCTTTTCTTTTTCTGTTCATCTTCTCTCGTTTCACATCTTGCATCCTGCATATTCTTGTCTATCTCTCTGTTTTCTTTAAATTTCAAGATCCCATGACTATATCTGTTTAGTAATAAGGTTTCTTAACCTGTTCATCTTCTATACCTTACTGTGTTTCTTTGAGCCTGTTAGTACTAGGGTCTTTGTTCATCTTGTTCGTTTGTTTTGATTTGAGTTCATCTGTCTTACCTATATGTTCTTCTCCTTCAAAGTTAAACGATCCATCTTTTCTTTGTCTTTTTGGTCTTTGGGCTTCTGATTTGTTCATCTCTTTTATGACTCTTCGCATGATTAGTCTCTTAGTCAGAGCTATTCATCTTTTCCTTATACTAAGATTATCTAGTTTGTTTGGACTGTTGTTCTGATCTGAAAAACTTGACTTGGATATCTTGTAATTGTTAGACCTTTTCACCTTGTTGGTCTTTGATTTTTTGTCTTCACATGTTTTTAGTTCTGATGAGTTTTTAGACTCTCATTTTGTGCTAGTTCACCTTTGGTTAGCTCTCAGTAGTTGAGCAATCCTTCTCTTCTGGTCTTTTCATGTTTAGATATAGTGTTAGGACTAAATGTTAGTCTCATATCTGAGTTGGTTCTACTTCAGCTTTCCATGTTTTCACTGTTTTCCTTTTAGCATAATTCTAGGATTAGTCATTGGACTCTCATGTCTACTTAAGGACTACTACTATAATAACACCCTCACAAGTCTTTCACATGCATTTTAAGTGTCTATGATCTTTCTCCTGTCGTGTGGCATGATAGATTCAAGGCCTTTTCTTCATTATATTCTCGATGTCCTCCTGTTCTACATGCTTCATTCTGTTTGTCATGACTTGCATAAAAAGTGGTTTGGTCTGATTGATCTCATAGACCCATAGTTTCTTGTGAGCCATGCTTAAATCCTTCTCTAATTGTTTGTGATAGTCTATGCTTATATGTGTAACTGTGTCATGAACCTTGGTGATTTTAAAGTTTTCAAACTGTCATATGACTTGAACTGGTAGTAATTAGGTCTGAATTGACATGAATTCATACTGTATCACATGTAGTTTGATGATATGAGTTAATTGATTAAAATTCAACCATATCAATTGTTTCCTCTGAGTTTGGGTTGATTAATGCATTTTATTTGATTATATGTGATCCTGTGTGCAACAAATGTTGAGAATGATTAAGTTTTGCTAGTTCTTGTTAAATGTGAGTGTTTGATTAACATTGATTGAACCTTAGGGGATTGGTTATAGCTGCTAATGTTAGATTCCATGAAAATGGCTAGTTTTCAAATAGGTTTAAAACTGAAAATGAACAAAAATAGGCTATTGGGTAATAATTGACCAAAGAGTGGTTAACTTTGCAAAGTTGATCAACTCTATAAGGTCCAAACACACTAGTCCACCTCAAAAGGGGCTAGTTGTACAAAACTGGTTGAGCTTGCAAATGCAGGCTCACCAAGGCTCATTTGAGCCCTGAATCTTAGGTGGCTAGGTCCGCAAAGACCTTAGCCCAGCCTGTGATCAGTCAAAAGGGCTAGTTGTCCAAAATTAGCTAAGTCTGCAAATGCAGACTTGCCCAGGCTCATTTTTGAGCCCTGAACCACAAGTGGCCAAGCCTGCAAAGGCTTTGGGCCCAATTGAGTTCAGCAAATGGGTTTAATTACCCAAGCCAAGTCTCAACTTGAGACTGGCTAAGTTTTAAATAGGCTAAGTATAATAATAAAGCAGGTTAGTCCTGCAATCAGCTTTAAAATGAATTAAATTGGTTAGTTTTGAAATAGTTCTTCAAGTTAGAACTGGCCAGTCCTTAAATACCAATGCAAGGACTGGCCCTTAGTTAAATAAGTCCAAAAATGCTGGAAACCTGACCTAGGTAGGTCGGGTAATTCAGCAAAGTCACTAAGGGTATAAAAGGAAGCCAAATAGGTAAAATGGTGAATTGTTTAGAACATAAAGGGTTATGGGAGTAATTTGTACCCCTGATTTCTGCAATTTTGCAGAGATTAAAGGGTATAATGGTCTCCCTAAAAAAGGGAAATCAGTAAAAATCTTCAACTCTTAGGGATATGTTAGTAAAAGGCCTTAAAAGAGAATCTTTAGAACCTTCCAGCACATGCTGGAAGGGTTTTGGGTAACAGATTTTGGGGCCTAAGTACAAGTTTCATAATTTTAAATGGGGGAAAAGTGGGATTTAATCCCAAACTTCCTCCCCAAGTCATCAGCCCACTCCCTTCCTATATATACCTCCTAAAAAGGCTGATGAATGGGTTTTTTCTTCAATTATTTCTTAGGCTAGCTTTTGGATAAGAAAAGTTCAGAGAAAAATAGTTAATAGCAAACAAGTTTTCCTGCATTTTTTTGAGTGAGAACCTTTGGGTATTCATCTGTTCTTGTGGTTTCTTTGCTCGAGTTTTGGCTTGGATCTCTATTTGTTGTTGCTGTGGTTTTCTACTAGTTGATATTCAATCCCTACTGTTGCATTCACTGTTCGAGTCTGTTGCTGTGCTTATTTGCTTAATTCCCCTAGACTCATTAGCTTCTATTTGCTGATTCAGGTACATTCCTTGTTCAAATGAAGTTGTAACGATGAATTGCTGAATGAAATGAAGTTCCAGTTTTAAATTCATGTGATATTATGTATTTTGTAATTACTCTTTTCATTAGCCTTAGTACTAGTGTAGATCTGTAATTTTAAATGTAGTGTAGTATGCATAAGTAGAAAGACCGAAACAAAAACAATGTAATAGCTTAATAGTGGTAGAGTAGAATAGATAGTATATCACTTAGCTTAAATAGGTAAAAACTCTAAAACATAAGTTAGCTAATAACAGTTTTCAAACCATTAATCGTTCATTCACAGTAGTTTTTTCATAAATTGTAATCACCAAGATAACAGTTCTGCATTTAAACATTGACAAGCTTCGAAGTAAAAAACATTAGAATGCATCGTTTATAACTAGAATAATAACATTGCAATGGGTTAAAGTCATAATAAGATCAGTGGTGTAGATATGCCTAAGTCATTAATCACTTAGCCTGAGGTAATGTAGTTATCATTAGTAAGTAATTGGACTGTATAAATCATGCTTCACATAGTTAAAATGTTTGCTCTTAATTTCCTAGTTAAATAACTTCAATGTTAGTGTAAGTTAGTTCTTAGAAAAATAAAGTATAAAAGGTAGTCGGTTTTCATATGCATCAAGTTGTTATGGCTTAAGGTTAACATGAATCATCTTGTACAGCGATTTTCCTCTTCTGATGAATAAATGAAAGTAATTCGATTTCATTCTCAATTCTAAGTGCCTGTTTTTACTATGAATTCTGCATTTTGCTTTTGTTATTGTTACCTTAATCTGGTCTGGGCCTGATATACAACGTAGGCCTGGACTGTGTTCGTGAATTCGCTAGGCCATTGGCTAAAAGCTTAAGCCTAATCCGGATCATTAAGACCTGGACATATGTGGTGTTATGTTGAGTATTATTCCAAAAACCCAGGCCCAATAAACAACAGAATAATATGGGCCTGGAATACTTGGTACCAGAATTAATTAAGGGAAAAACCAGCATAGATAACATAGTATGTATATATTAAGATTGAGCCTTTAAAATTAAACCGGGACGAGCCTCACATGACACCAAATAGTGGGGCCCCCTTTAGTAACAAAGTAAGGATATAAATAGAATCGGGAAAGCTACTAGCTAATTCCATAGTCTTACCCAAAATAATTAAAAGCCGATAGACCATTTAGGACACGATTTAACGTACTTTCCTATGAATGAGTGTGCACTTGGTGCGACTCAAATCCTAAATCCCGGCAAAGCTGAAATATACCAAAAGTCACAGGCGTACTGGTTGCGGTGTGACTTGAGGCGTGTTTTCGCGATGTCGCAATTCTGTAAAATATTTAAGCAAAAGCACATATTTGTTGTTAAAATCTAAATTGGGCCAAACAAGAGTCAAGAACGACAATTGAGCGACCGTGCTAAAACCACGGAACCCGGGAATGCCTAACACCTTCTCCCGGGTTAACAGAGTTCCTTATCCAGATCTTTGTTTCGCGGACATTAATAAAAGAGTCAATTTCCTCGGATTCGGGATTAACCGGTGACTTGGGACACCATTATTTTCCCAAGTGGCGACTCTGATAATTAAAACAAAATCCCGAACCGATTGTCCTTTAAGTGGAAAAACTCCTTCCTCTATGCTATTATATCTGTCTCGGGTATTTGAACATCGAGGTATACCCTATAAGCACATTTATGTTTTAAGGGGTAGTAAAAAGGGAGGTGTGACACAACTTTGTAATGACATCAACTCGATTCTCATTTGAGGCATTTACAACACCGCCTCTTCCACTCCTAGTTGTCACGGCCATCACATGATTGTTCCCTCCCTTCGGGTTCACCACCGTGTCACTTGGTAGTGCACATTTAGGTCGGGAGTTCAAAGATTGAGAAAGTTGGCCGAATTTGCACTTCCAAATTCCGGATTGAAGTATTATGAGAAGCTAGTTGGGCATCCGAATCTTGATTCTTTTTCATCATTTGCTCGAACATGATTTCAATGCGACCCATATCATTGCCCGAAGAACTTGATCCTTGTGAATGGAAAGGGGGTGGATTGTTGGGTTGTTGGTACATAGGAGCTCTTTGAAAACCTTGCCCCCGATTGTTTTGATTGCCACCATTGTTCCACCCGCCTTGATTGTTATTGTTCCCCCAATTGTTGTTGTTGCCACTCCAATTGCCACCACTATTTCCTTGATTGTTCCAATTATTGCCTTGGTTGTTCCACTCTCCACCATCATTCCTATTGTTGTTATTATTCCAATTACCTCTTCCTTGATTGTTCCCCCAATTGCCTTGGGAACGCCATTGTTGGTTGTTTTGATTTCCTCTATTACCTTGGAAATTGTTCACATATTGACAATCTTCATCTTGATCATCAAAGCCATCATTAGAAAATCCACCATCATTGTTGTTCTCATTTTGATCATATTGGCTTTGTTGCGCTTGTTGCCCTCTATTCCTTCTTTTCAACATTGACACATTCTCCATAGAATTCACTTGGCGCAGATTTTGCACTTGTTGAAGTTGAGATTTTGCCAATTGATTCATGGTAGTAGTGAGCTCGGCAATGGCTTGTCCGTGGTCATGCAACTCTTTATGTAGATGAATAACATTCGGGTCTCCTTGAGGTACATTTGCCCGACTTTGCCATGCCGAAGAAGTGTCGGCCATTTGATCCATTACTTCACATGCTTCCTCCAAAGATAACTTCATGAAATTGCCTCCCGCTAGTTGGTTCACAATGCATTGGTTCGCCGTGTTGATCCCCCTATAGAAAGTTTGTTGAACCATAGCATCGGTCATGTCATTGTTAGGGCACTCTTTCACCATAGTCCGATATCTCTCCCAAATTTCATGCAACGGCTCATTTGGTTCTTGCTTGAAGGCTAGAATCTCATCTCTCAATGCCGCCATATGAGTAGGAGAAAAGAACTTGGCAATGAACTTATCCGCCAATTCGTCCCATGTAGTGATTGAATGATTCGGCAACCTCTCCAACCAATCTAGCGCCTTACCCCTCAAGGGAAAAGCCGCAACCGCAAAGCATCTTCGGACACATTGGTTTGTTTGCTTCCCCAACAAGTATCTACGAACCCCTTAAAGTGCTTGTAGGCATTTTGATTGGAGGCGCTCGTAAAATACCATCTTTGCTCCAATAATGTCAGCATCGCATTTGTAATTTGAAAGTTCCCCGCCCGGATTCGGGGAGGAACAATAGGCTCAACCACACGGTCATTGCTCTTGGTGCAACCCTTGGTGGTGGCGGAGGAGGGTCTGGAATTTGGCCTTGTTGATTGGCATTAGCATTTCGAGCCCTTTGTGGTACATTTTGTACCGGAAATTCATCTTGCTCAAGATCCTCTACCTCCTCCCCCGCCATGGCATCGCCAAGGGGAAGATTAGCATTTCCATTAAGAGCCATTTGTACCTATTAAAATTGAATCAAGAAAATTAGTAAAAGAAGGAAAGAAGAAGCAAAACACAACACTAGCAACGCAATTAATCAACACCGTTTAACTCCTCGGCATTAGATTACCTATTGATCGTGGCAAACTCACTCCGAAGGTATGAGTGGGCACTAATACTCTTACCTGTATAGTGGTACGGCGTCAATTTCCTCAGGGAGTTAGATTTTTGGAGTGAATAATTGTGTTGCACTAGAATTGAGTTTTGGCTTCTAGTTTATCTTCTAACATTTTTGGTATTTTTCAAATTATCAACTATTGTATCTACTACTATTGAGTTGTCTAATTATGCTAAAGCTATTTCTAATTATGATTTGCTAATGGGAAAGGGGGACTATGGAAGTATCTTATACCTAGGTGGAATACTAATGGGTATGGAAATTCAATGCGAAGATAATACATGGGATATTCGGATAGCCGTTGCTTTATGCATTCATTCTCACACCTCTCGATAGAGAGAACAATTTTGCACAATTGACTCTCTCGAGACCAATTGGGTAGGCTAATTTGCCCAAGCAACTTTAGGCTTAAGTTGGGTAATTACTCTCTCGAGGTTTATACCCGTTACTTGGGACTAACATTCTCATGGGTCCATCCCAAGTTCTTGTTGGGATTGATTGAGAGCTTTTAGACTCTCTTTCTCAAGTAGATACCAAACCCACAAAAATAAATTTCATGTCTGCAACCACAAAATCCAAATTAAACACATTCATTCAACCCAAAACCAATTACCCACAATCATCCTTGCATTTAATATTCTAACCCATCAATTACCCACACTAGGGTTGGGCTACAACCCTAGCTATGGGTTTAGCTAGCCATAGAAATAGAAGAAGATGAAGAAATTGAAGCTAAAATTGACATAATAATTAATTGGAAATGAAATCTAAAGTCAAACTAGTACAAAATTGCCTAAAATAGGCGTGTAAATGTTCCTCACGAGCTCTGCCGCTACAGTGTATCGTCTCTTCTAACCTAAAAAAGAAAAAGAAGCTATTTATACTACCCTAAAATTTCCGGACAAAAATGCCCCTGCGGGACTCACGCGGACCGCACACTTTTGTCGTGCGGCCGCGTAGGGCAATTGGGCTGCTGAAGGTCCTCTGTTGGAACAGGCACACGGACCGCACACTATTGTCATGCAGCCGCGTGGGAACAGTGACGCGGACCGCATACATTTGACATGTTGCCGCACTGCACAATTACTCTGCTTGCATAGCCTCTGATTCTCTATCCACGCGGGCCGCACTGATATGGCACGCGGTCGCATGAGTACAGTAACGCAGACCGTATCCATTTGGACGCGGGTCGCGTGGTCTTGTCTGCATTTTGAGGCTTCTCTGATCTTCTCCTGCGCGGCCGCACACCAAATCAGTGCGGTCCGCGCAGATAGTGCTTTGAACTTTGAGTCTCTAAACCATCCTGTGCGGCCGCACACCAAAACAGTGCGGTCTGCACAGGCTTCCTTGAAGTCCTTCATCTCTTCGTTGACGCTTTGCCGGTTTCACTCCTTTTTTAGCCGCTTTGATGGTATTCATCCTCTATTCGCGCAAACCTGTAAATTAGCGCACTTGTAAGTAATTCAGAGCCACTTAATCACAGTTTATGCACAAAGCTAATGTAAGACGGGGAAATCTCCATTGATTGGCTTCGGCCAAACTTCTCCATCCATTTCTTCAAGTACGAGGGTTCCTCCGGTTAGAACCAACTGAACCATGTACGGACCTTTCCAGTTGGGAGAGAATTTTCCTTTGTCTTCGTCTTGGTGCGGAAAGATTTTTTTTCAATAATAGCTATCCCGGTAAGAATCATCTAGGCTTGACTTTTTTGTTGAAGGCTCTGGACATTCTGTTCTGATAAAGTTGACCATGAAAAACTGCATTCATTCTCTTCCCATCTATAAGAGCTAACTGCTCGTAGCGACTCTTTACCCATTCTGCATCATCGAGTTCAGCTTCCTATATGACTCTTAAAGAAGGAATCTCTACCTCGGTTGGGATGACAGCCTCGGTACCATAAACCAACATGTAGAGGGTTGACCCTATTGACGTGCGAACTATGGTGTGGTACCCTAACAGAGCACAGGGTAACTTCTCATGCCATTTTTATGGTTCTTTTCCATTTTCCTATATATCTTCTTAATGTTTTTATTAGCGGCTTCAACGACTCCATTCATCTGAGGTCTGTAGGTTGTAGAATTTTTGTGCTTGACCTTGAAGGTTTCACACATGGATTTCATCAAGTCACTATTGAGACTGGAACCATTATTACTAATGATTGACTCTAGGATGCTGAACCGACAAACAATACGGTCGCGGACAAAGTCGGTCACGACTTTCTTGGTCACTGCTTTGTATAATGTTGCTTCAACCCACTTGGTGAAATAATCAATTGCTACTAAGATAAACCTGTGCCCGTTGGAAGCAGGGGGCTTGATAGGTCCAATAATGTCCATCCCCCAGGCGGCGAATGGCCACGGTGAGCTTGTTGTGGTAAGCTTGTTTGGAGGCACCTTTATCATATCTTCATGTATTTGACAGCGATGGCACTTGCGAACATACTGGATACAGTCTGTTTGTTAAAATAACCTGCTCGGAATATCTTCTTTGCTAAAACAAAACCATTCATGCGCGGCCCACAGGCTCCCGCATGCACTTCCTCTAATAGTCTGGTTGCTTCTCTTGCCTCGACACACCTTTATAATCCCAAATCAGGAGTCCTCCTATACATGATTCTTCCACTGTGAAAGAAGTTGTTGGACAATCTCCGAAGTGTTCGTTTCTGAGTAGCATTTGCAAGTTCTGGATATTCTCCTGTTGTCAAGTACTCATTGATGTCGTAGAACCATGGTTTTCCGTCTGCTTCTTCCTCGACATGATCACAGTAAGCTAGTTGATCATAAATATTTACCAGGATAGGATCAATGATGTCTTTGGATCTTGTATCATGGATAATAGGGTAGCAATGCATCGACAAACTCATTTTAGATTCCGTGAACATGCTAAAACTCTGTCTTAGTAAATCTCTTCCTCAACTCCTGTACATGATGCTGATAAAGGAGTATGTTGGAGTTATTGGTTATCCATTCTTCTCAGACCTAATGTATAAGCAAGTCTGAAACCCTAATCATTAGCAACTCCTGAATGTTCATGTCAATGGCTAGCTTGAGCCCTAAGATGCATGCTTCGTACTTTGCCATGTTGTTGGATGGGAACCTGAGTTTGGCAGACACCGGATAATCATGACCTGTTTCTAATACTAGAACTGCTCCTATGCCAACTCCTTTAATTTTTGTCGCTTCGTCGAAAAACATTTACCAACCGTCATAGGATTCTGAAATATCTTCTCCTATGAATGACACCTCTTCATCTGGAAAATACATTTTTAGGGGTTCGTATTCTCCGTCCAGTGCATGTCCTCTGATTACTTTTTACGTTATGTAGACCATGTCGAATTCATTCAACAAGATTTGCTACTTGCCTTTTTGCTTGAACAAATACCACAAACTCTTGTGATCTGTGAATATCTCACACGACACGCCATATAAATAATGCCTCTAAATCTTCAGTGCGTGAATAATGGCTGCTAGCTCCAAATCATAAACTGGATAATTCTTCTCATGAATCTTCAACTGTCATGAAGCATATGCAATGACCTTGCCATTCTGCATCAACATCGCACCAAGCCCAATACGAGATGCATCACAATAAACCGTATATGGCCCTGAACTTGTGGGAAATACCCACACCATCGTCGTAGTCAAAGATTTCTTGATCTTCTGAAAACTCACCTCACACTCGTCCGACCACCTGAACTAGGCAACCTTTTGGTTCAACCTGGTCATCGAGGTTGCAATATATGAAAACCCCTCTACAAACCAACAAAAATAGCCCCGCCAAACACAATAAACTCCGGATCTCTATGGCCGATGTAGGTCTAGGCCAGCCTTTGGCTGCCATAATCTTATTAGGATCTACCTAAATATCCTCTGATGATACAACATCACCCAGTAATACTACTAAACTCAACTAAAACTCACATTTTGAAAACTTTGCATATAACTGACTATTTTAAAAGATGTTTCTCATGCACATCCCGACACCGATAGTAGATCAAAATATCATCAGGCAATCATGAAGTAATACAAATAATTCTTGAACACTCGGTTGATCAAATCCGTGAAGTTTTCCTGGGCATTTGTCAACCCGAATGACAACAATAAAAACTCATAATGCTCGTACCGAGTGCAAAAAGCTTTTTTAGGAACATCGGATGCTCTAATCTTCAACTGATGGTAGTCAGACCTCAAATAAAAAATATTTTGGCACCCTAAAGCTGACCAAACAAATCATCAATCCTCGGCTATGGATACTTATTCTTGATGGTACCTTTTTTCAATGCCGATAATCTATGCACATCCTCAGCGATCCATCCTTTTTCTTAATAAACAACACCGGCGCACCCCAAGGAGAGACATTAGGTCTAATAAATCCTTTATCCAGCAAGTCTTGCAACTATTCTTTCAATTTCGTCAACTCTGACGGGCCATACGATACGATGAAATAGAAATAGGTTGAGTGCCCAGAGCCAAATCAATGCAAAAGTAAATATCCCTGTCGGGTGACATACCCAGCAAGTTTGCAAGAAATCTATGGAATCACATGAACAATGGGCACAAAATTGATAGAAGGAACCTCAGTACTAGAATCACGAACATACGCCAAATAGGCTAAACATCCCTTATCAACCATACAATGAGCCTTCATATATGAGATAAACTTGATGTTAGAATGACCAAGAGTCCTCCACTCTAAACGGGGAAACCCCGGTAATGGTAAGGTCACAGTCTTGGCATGACAGCCCAATATAGAATTATAAGGGGATAACCAATCCATCCCCAAAGTGACATCGAAATCCACCATATCGAGAAGTAGGAGATCTACGTTAGTCTCAAGACCCCCAATAACAGCCACACATAAAAAAATAGACATGATCTACCATAATAGAATTACCCACCAGTGTAGACACATATACAGTAGCACATAACCAGATAAGGTGAAAAATAAGATGACCCATAGGAATATGTAGACCATGGATCAAATAGCATTGAAGCATATCTACTGCAAACTGAAACCGTACCTATGATAACTGCATCAGAGGACTCAGCCTCAGGTCCAGCGAGAATAGCATAACATCGGGGCTGGGGCCCACCACTCTGAACTACATCCCTAGGATGGCCTCCTGCTGGCTGGCCTCTACCTCTAGCTACCTAACCTCCACCTCTAACAACCTAACCTCCACCTATAAAACCTCGACCCCTCCTTATAGCTGGCTGAGTGGGCGGTGGAACACCCAGTGCTGGAAATATAGCACGAGAACCCTGGTGCTGAGAACTTCTCGAGGCTCGAGGGCAAAACATAGAAATGTGCCTTGTATCGCCACAAGTATAACAAGACTTCAGCTGTTGAGTCTGCTAACCTGATGGCTTGAATAACCACCCTGAAAAATCTAAGCCGGTGGTGCACTGTACAGAAATTGATCAGGATACTGCATATGAGAACCACGGCCACCTGGCGCACCGTAAGAAGCCTAAAGTGCTGAATAAAATGGCCTGGAAGGATGGCCCCTACAAAAAGAATCCCTGCATCTAGATGAGGCATCACTAAACCTTCCAGAATGATGAGGCCTCTTATCAGACCCCTGACCGCTCCCCTGATCTAGAACCATCTCAACCCGCCTGGCCACATTGGTCGCATCCTAAAAAGAAATCTCGCTCCTAGTCTCCTTAGCCATCTGCAACCTAATAGGCTAAGCAGGTCCCTCAATAAACCGCATCCTTCTCTCTCTCTCTCTCTCAGTGGGGAGTATCAGAAGAGCATGACGATCCAAATCAATAAACCTCATCTCGTACTGGGTGACAGTCATAGAACCCTACTGAAGATGCTCGAATTGCCTGCGGTACTCCTCTCTCTGAGTGACGGGAAGGAACTTCTCGAGAAATAGCTGTGAGAATTGGTTCCAAGTGAGAGATGGTGACCCAGCTAGTCTGGCCAAACAATAATCTCTCTATCATTTCGTGGTGGAACCTGACAGGCGAAAAGCAGCAAAGTCGACCCCATTGATCTCTACTATCCTATGTTCTGAAGAACCTCATGAAAAACTATCCAAATAATCCTGGGGATCCTCTAAAGATGTACCGCCATAGGTAGTAGTGAAGAGCTTGGTGAACCTGTCCAATCTCTACAAAGCATCGGCAGACATAGTCGCTCCATCACTGATCTGAACTACCATACCCCGCTAAACTACTCTAACTAGCTGAACTGCTGGAGTCTAAAACTAGGAGCGACCTGCTCCAAAGTGCGAGTAGTAGAAGTCAGGGCTTCTCCTCTAGCCTGAGTGACACTTTTCATAAGGCCCACAAGATAGACCAGGGCATCATGGAGTAATGGGGTAGCGATGAACCCCTTTGGGACCCGAGCTAGGCCCACTAGAATTGTATAGGCCAAAACCTCATCATCAAACTCTACCTGAGTCTCCGTTGATGGTGCCACTGCTCTGGGCTGAGCTTTTCCCCTACCTCGGCCTCGGCCTCGGTCATGGCCTCGGCCTCGTCCTCTTCCCCTCGTAGGAGCTGCTACCGGGGGCTCTAGCTGCTGATTAATTGATGAAGCAATACGTGTTTTCTCCACAGAAAGAAAAGAATAGAAGTTTAATTAGCATTGAAAAATCAAACCGCACGAAAGAGATGAATAGAAGTGAAACTATAATTAACTGTTTAGCCTCAAGGGGATAAACGCAGATGTCTCTATACCGATCCCTCAGACTCTACTAAGCTTTTCCGTGAATTGTGATACCTAAGCAACCTATAGCTCTAATATCAACTTGTCATGACCCAAATTTCCCACCGTCGGGACCGTAATGGAGCCTAACATTGAACACGCTAGGCAAACCAATGTTATAGATTATAAATAACAGAAACAAAAATGCGGAAGAACAAAAGTTGACACTTTAACTAAGTAAAATTATAAAATCACAATAAAACTCCACCTAGAACTCATGTCAGAATATCACAGACTGTCTATGAAACAAATAATGGTCTGAACAAGAAAATACAAATCTATCTCAGAAATAGACAAAATAGAAAAGAAGAAAGATAGAAGGGGATGCCAAGGCCTGTGGATGCCTATAGGACTACCTCGGGTCTCCACTAGACTGAAGGCAACAACCTTGATCTACGGTCTGTAGGGTCCAGTACCAGGATCTATAAAAAAGTGCAGAGTGTAGTATCAGTACAACCGACTCATGTACTGGTAAGTGTCGAGCCTAACCTCGGCGAAGTAGTGACGAGGCTAGGATACGGCCAAACGTCATAACTTGTGCAATTAAACAATATCTAACGAATTAACAATTATAGAATCTAAATAGAAATTAACGGGAAGTGGCAACATGCTATCGGGGATACCAGAATAAAGAAAACACAGAAGTAACAAAAACGACACAATTAAGGCACTTGAACTGATAACAACAATGAATCATAGCAAACAGAAAATGAATGCATGACATCACCCTTCGTGCTTTTAATCTCAATCCTCACCATGCAATCAATAATGAAAATGTGCACGGCATCAACCTTCGTGATTTATCTCTCTTCCTCGCCATATAAATATTAGAAATGTGCACGGTATCACCCTTCGTGCTTTATATCTATTCCTTACCATATGCATCAATATAAATGTAAATGTGCATGGCATCGCCCTTTGTATTTTATCACTCTTCCTCATCATATGCATTACTCACCCCAAACAGTAGAAAAACAACATCCTGGCAAGGAAATCAATAATAGTGATAAATACATCCTGGCAATCTCATTCCAACAGTTGACTTCGCAAAATAAGTCTCAACTCGAGCCAATACTCAACAATGGACAAATACAAGAAAAATCATAAGTCTTGTTCAACATAGAAAATCATAAATTTAGGCATAGATAGTACATAATAAGAATCACAATGATTAGTTTACAGTATAAGATTCATGGGCATGCTCGACACCAATATATAGATACTCGTCACCACACTATACGCCGTACATGTTATACCCCATCTTAAACAAGTTAGAATAAGGTACAACATATAGGCGATTCAGAGTTTGATTTAAATTAAAGAGTCACCACCTAATTATTTTATGGTGAATTAGGATACCTAAAGTAATGCTTAAAGTTAAACTCTGTTAATAGTCTACTTAACCTAAAGATTATAGGTAAGGATTCAATTAACCTAAAGGAAAGGTTTTTAAGGCACCCTTTAAGATCCATTTTAAAAATGGTTAACCGGCCGGACGTATGTTTACTAAAAAAGTAAAGCTAAGTATTGAATGTAATAAGGATCGTTATTGTACTTAAATCATTTGAAAAGTCTATCCTTTTGTTCCAAATATATATGGGTAAATTAAGAGATGTTGTTGAAGACGTCATTACAAAGTAGTCGAATAAGTCCACAAGCTATTTCAAACAATTTTATTTACAAAAGTAGATACCAGATAAGTAATGACCAATAAGTTGAACTTCGAAAACAAATTTAGATTTAGCAAATAAAGGAAGTAGTTAGTTAAGAAAAATCAAAATGCAGCTTTTAAAACTGGTCATTTGAAATGTCTGTTATTGCCCCAATTACAAATTTAAAATCCTTAACCCAGTTGCCATATCTCCATGTAACAAGTAATCCGTTGTTAGCTTGAATATAAGTTCTAAGTGAGACTAATCACAAGTTTAAAAACTACAATCTTATACCCAAAAGAAGAACAGTTTAGAAATACAGAGATCATGAGAGAAACTAGCAAAGTAAAGATAGAATAAGCATAATGGGTAGTCCCACTGACATCCCATAAGGATAAATTTAAGGTTTTTGCCGTGAGATTTGATATTAGGACGGCACAAATAACAATGGCTCCATGTGGTGTTATGGTGCCATTGAGTCTTAAAGTAGGACTCTTGGGCTATGGTATGTCATGCCAAAACAAAAGGAAGAAGAATGCGTGGAGGGTTAAAAATGAATCTAATTCAAACAAAGATGAGGAAAAATAGCTGAAGTAATAACATCATATAATTTTCGAAATTACACTAGACTGGATAGTACAACATGTCATATTATCTAGAAAACGCAGAGGACCTAACAGATTCTTAGACATTCATAGTAAATTGAGAAAGGAAGGGGTCATATTGTCAAGTAATTTCTAATATCTTTCAACTACAACAACGAATACATATTACCAAGGTAACACTTTTGTATTTACAAACAAGCACAAGATTCCAATTAGTATACGTATAGTCAGAGGTAAAAAAAATAGTGGAAGAGTTCTCTTAAAAAAAATTAACCTAACATCTCTTGAATAAAGAACTAACAATGATGAGTTAATAGTTATATTGCTCATATCTCAATAGAATACATAGCATCCCTTATTTATCAAAAGTTATCTATTTGTAAAAGTAATTCTTTAAACAAAGTTCTGACTTAAAGTTCCAACTTGAGAAAAAGTTATAAAGACTTTGGATGGAATGGTTTCAGAACTATTCATTTCAAACTTAAATAAACTCGGTCATTACCTAAAGAATCTACCTTAAGGTTCGACAAATTTTATTAGAGCTTTCAATGTATTTCTTTAATTGTAAGAGTAGCCTCATGACTACATGAGCACAAAGTAAAAGGTCTTCTAAAATAATAGTTTCTATGACATTCTTTAGCACAAATAGGAGAAAAAGTGCATCGACAAGTCACAAAAAAAAAATCAGCCTCTCGTGCAGAGCAAACCCCTCTTGTCAACAAGCAAATAGTTTTCAAGGTTTTAAAGAAATAATTCCGTAATAAAACATCTATATATACGAGCATGATACTCCTCCTAACTACGTTTCTTACATGATTTTTTTAGAAATTTAAAGAAAATCTAAGACCCAATTCTATTCTATAACATGCTTTCAACAGATTGCACAAAAAATTCAAAACTTCATGAAAACATGATTTTTAATAAGTTGAGAATAACTTATTGCACTTTACAAACGAGTTTCAATAAAATAAAACCCCTAATACATAATTTATAATACCAGAGTACTAATTCAGAAAGGAAATAAGAATAGGTTCTGATTTATATTTTACCTTTCCTCGGGTAGTAAATTTGAAGCTTCGACTTCAGATCTATCTCTTCCTCGCGAAAGAAATACAAACTCGAAGAAACTCAAGTTCAAAAGTTGTCCCTTTAGTGTGAAAGAGTGGCTAAGAAAATGAAACGACGATAGTGAAAGTGGTAGAAAATGTATAATGATTTAGAGTGTCGAGCGGTAGAACTCGTTCGTGTGTGTAGTGTTGAATGGTTAGAAAGTTAAGAATTTATTCAAGGTCTTTATCCTCCTCTCCTACCTCCCCTCCTAGATGAGAGTAGAAGATCATATTTATAGAGGAAGGTTAGGGTTGCTCCAGAGGTAGTTTTAAGCGGGATCTTTAGAATTAAAATTTTGAATGTAATTAGAGTGCCGTTTGAAATCAAACGGTAAGAAAATCTTCAAGGATGATCTTATTATGGATCTGGGCAGAAGAGAAAAAAGATAGAGGAGTAGAGAGAGGTCTTCTTGAACCGAAAATAGCAAAGAAAAAGAAAGAGAAGCAGAACCTGTATTTTACTGCATACATTTACAGCTTTGATTTTAAAATCTTGGTCAAAATTATTAGTTTTGCATGAAATGGGACTGAATTTTGTCCCAAAATGGAGAAGAGGACAAAGGTTCTCTCCCGTGTAGGAAAGAGGAGAGTGAGATGCCAAGAGTGAGAACTTTTACGTGTATACGCTTGTGCTACTTGGGCCAGGTCTTGAATTGAGTTGGCCTGATGGATTTAGTTTTTTTTGGCTCAATGGAGTTAGTATATTAGGCCTACTTGGTGTATGTGAAACTTGCTTGAATGGATCATTAGGAGAAATTGCACGATTGTGTTTGTAACTAGGCCTATATTGATTATAAAACTGCGAATTGCACTAACGGCCGTTAGTGCAATTCGCAGTTTTATACTGCGAAATGTGATTTTTTAATTTTTTTTTTAAAAATGGCCGTGTTTTAAAAATTGGCCTATTTCGCAGTTTTGTACTGCGAATTAGGCTATTTCGCAGTACAAAACTGCGAAATAGGCTGCAAATGGGGCCCACTTTTTAATTAAAACTCATAATTCGTAGTTTTGTAGTGCGAATTTGATTCAACAACTCTCAAAATTTCCTTATTTATAGACGACTGAACTTCATCAAAACTCTATCAACGCAAATAATTTCGCTTATTCTCTCTTCTCCTTATCAATCCATTTTTTATAATGTCTCAAGTTGCCAAAATAAGGGTTTCATTGTATTGGGGGGGTGAGGTTATTGTGGATAATAACTCGGTGAGGTATAGCTCTCCTCCACAGTGTCATGTTAAATTGCCGCTTAATATGGAGTACGATACTTTGGTATCGTTGTTACGTAAAAAAATGAGTGAGCGGAGGCGTTCGGTTAGCATTAAAGTAACCGGAAGATTTCCTTATTCAGGTGACTCCGCATGGGTTTGCTTATTATGCCGAGTTTAACATTGACGATGATGAAAGTCTTAGAGATTTTTTACGGGTTCCGGACGAATATAGAGAATACATTGTAATAAAATTATTAGAAATGTATGTGAAGGTTGAAGACCTTAGTAGTAATGAGGGAGTGCGTATAAGTGATAACCCTCAGTCATCGGGTGGTTATTTTGGAGCAGCATTAGCCGGACAGGTTGGAGATGGAAGAGGTTCTCTTGATTTGAACTTGTCACCACAGGCGAATAAGCAGCCGGAAAATAATGTTACTACTTCGTATAATCAACAAGACGACTGGTAAACTTAAATTTAGTGAAATCTTTTTCTTTATGTTTTATTTGGATTTGTATTTATAGTTCTAATTTTCATAGGGTGTATCGTCCGGAATTGAATTTGACAAATTATGACCACGTCCCTAGTTGGAATTTGCAAAAATCTGCAGTATTGGAGCACGGTGGTCCCTATGGTAGTTATCAGCAACCTCAAGAAAGCCAGCATGAAACTTCAAGACAATACGAGTTGTAAGTATAGTGATGTAGTGATATGTACATTTAAATTTCAAGACAATACGATTAGGATACTTAAATTTTTGTTGGTTATATGCAGTGAAAACGAGCTTCTAGAAGCTCCTGGACTAACAAAGTTGCCCGTACACGATGTTTTTACTCGTGACTTAGCAGATGCGCAGAGTCAGGAGGATGATAGTGATTACGATAACAATGCGGATGAGTCTGGTGATGAGACACCCTTCCGTGAGGAGGGTGATGATGTGGAGGGTGACGATGAGGAGGAGGAAGTGAATGTGGAGCCTGATTTGACTAGGGAGCATGTTCCTCCTCCCCTCCCCCCCGGTTAGACGAAGAGTGTATGAATCCCACGTGCCTTTTCATGAGAGAAATATTCCATACCTAGATAATTTGCCTGCCATGCCTAATGTTGATGCATTGACAAGGGATTATGATGAATTACGATCGAAGATGTGGGATGAATGTAGACCAGGTGTTGTTACAAAGGGCATGTATTTCCCCGACAAAGCTCGCCTAGTTAGGGCTGTAAAAATCTATAGCATAAGGGAGTGTCGTGAGATGACGATAAGTGAGTCAACTACGGATAGATACAAGGTTATATGTCGTCGGTGGTTCTTGGGTTGTCACTGGATGCTCCATGCTACAAAGAAAAAATCAGGTTTGTGGAAAGTTGGTAAATTTATTAGCGATCATAGATGTGAAATGGACACATTCAATGAGAACCACTTCAACCTGGATGTTGACTTGATTTCCCTTGTCTTGGTTCTATTTTTGGAAGTGTCTATTAGATTTAAGATTAAAGAGTGTATTACAGCTGTCCACAAGGAGTATGGTTATACTATAAGTAAAAGAAAGGCATATCTCGGTCGCAAACGTGCCTTTGAACTAATTTATGGCGACTGGGATAAGTCCTTTTCAAATCTTCCCAGGTACATGGCTGCACTGCAACAATTTAACCCCGGTACTATTGTTGAATGGAGGCGCGAGCGAAGTCCTGGCGGTCCGGAATTTATATTCAACTATCTATTTTGGTCATTTAAACCAGAATAGATGGTTTTGTGCATTGTCGTCCTGTAATTTCCATAGACGGTACTCATGTCTATAGAAAGTATGATATTAAGCTTTTGATTGCAGTTGCTATAGATGCCAATGGCCAAATATTTCCACTTGCTTTTGCCATTTGTGCGAACGAAAGTGAAGAGACGTGGACGCAATTCTTGAACCACTTGAAGCAACACGTTGTGAAACAGCGTTCAGGTATTTGTCTAATTTCTGATCGGCATGGTGGTATTTTAAGTTATGTACGTCACTTGCCTGAATGGCAGGCACCGCATGCATACCACCGTTACTGTGTGAGGCACCTAAAGGCCAATTTTCAAAAGAGATTTCATGACAAGGCGTTGCATGACTTAATGTGGATGGCTGCAACTGAGCACCAGCTATGTAAATTCAATAGGTGCATGGAAGCAATCCGGCAGTTGGAACCACGAGCCTATAGTTGGTTGATGCAACATGACCCTCAAATGTGGACATTGCATGCTGATGGTGGCATACGATGGGGAGCCCTCACCACGAATGTGTCGGAGTCATTTAATGGCTTGTTGAAATCTGCCCGTGGACTGCCTGTCACTGCCATGGTCCGCATGACTTTCAAACAGAGTGAAGAGAGATTTGTTGAAAGGCATGCAGCTGCATCGTCATTGTTGGATAGAGGTGTTGAATTTATGCCAATACCCGTGGTAAGATTTGAAAAGTACAGGAAGCGGGCACAGTGGCATTCTTATCTTCAGTACGACAATGAACAAGGTGTTTTCGAAGTTAAGACAGGTAATCGTGGACACCGTGGGAATAATGTACATACGGTGAATGAAAGTAGAAGGTTATGTTCGTGTGGGAAATGGACCATCTACCACATGCCGTGCCCACATGCATTGAAGTGCTTTCAACAAGTTGGCTATGGGGCAACAAACTACATTGATAGGCACTACGGTGTTGCAGGCATACGTAGACACGTATAGTGGGAAGTTGCATCCTTTAGGTGCTGAGCATTATTGGCCGACGGAACCTTTTAAGTTGGTATGTAACAAGGAGTACTTGCGCAAGTTGAGAGTGCAAAAGAGAACACGTATACCAAACCAAATGGATGTTGGTGAGTCTGTTTATGCACGTAAATGTAGCATATGCTCCCAAACTGGACATGACCGCCGTAAATGTCCTTCAGGTGCAAGTTCGTCCAATGTACCCAACTATCAACCATAACATTAGTTCCTTATTTTTGTATTATTAGTTGTAATATATGTATGTAGTACCTTTTGTGCATTTGAAATAAAATTATTCTTCAAATTACGTATCTTGTTGTAATTTTCTTAATGTGATGTTGTGCAATTTTAAATAGTCTATAATAATACGAAAAGTGAAGTTATGAAAACCATGTGAATTGTCATGTCTATGTCATTTCGTCCATGTAATTCATAGTTTAGTACTACGAAATGTAAATTTGTCGTTTTATTTCAAAAAAGCTAAAAATTATAGTTCAATACTACGAAATGTAATTCGTAGTTCAATACTACGAAATATAAATTTGTCATTTTATTTGAAAAAACCTGAAAATTATGTGATTTTTAGTGTCCTAGTAATTCGTAGTTCAATACTACGAAATGTAATTCGTAGTTCAATACTACGAAATGTAAAGTTGTCACTTCTTACGAAAAAGCTGCATTTTTTTGTAATTCGTAGTTTACAAAAAGTTGTCACTTCTTACGAAAAAGCTGCATTTTTTTGTAATTCGTAGTTTAGCATTACGAAATGCAATTCGTAGTATTATATAACGATTTATGTTTATGTTGCCTATAAGTACGGGGCTCATTACTGCAGGGGACGATGGATAACTCAGCCTACGACCGCCATCCACGTCACGGGTCGGCCGATGCTCAGCTGCAGTAGATGTGCCAGCGAAGTACTCATGTACACCCCCGTCAAAGGTACCCATAATCTGCAATGGCCCGGATGGGGTCATCTGTGTCGCTGGCAATGACAACTGAAAGTCGTATGAGGGCATACTGCTGCCAGGGTCGTACCGGCCATCATGCATGTGGATGGGGTTCCCGACATGCCGTCGGGTGTGACGTCTGTACCAGGCCTCATAAATCGCAATACTAGCCTCCTGGTACGGTGTTGGCGGTGGCGGGATGCGCTGAGCTCGCTCCTCCCAATGGACTACCTGGTCACGCAGCCACGCTACATAATCCCGGCTCATGTTGTGACGGTCGTCACGCTGATAATGAGTAGGGTCCTAGGAGGGATCACTCGGTACCGGCTGATGACGACCAAACTGACGAAGCACACGCTCCGTCGCATGATACTCAACAAATTCCCAGAATATCAATGGGACGGAGCTGCTCCATATGAGCCGGTCTACCGAGCAAATAGCAGGTAGGTGCGCAAGTAGCTCATCAGTGTACGGCATCCAGATGAACTACAACAAATAACAATAAATTAGTATGCAAGGTACAACTACATTTAAAACAACCAACTTTATGTAGATGTTTACCTGTCCAGCATGCAACATATCCAACTGGTCCCTAATAAGGGGGAGATTGTGGTGCACATCCACTCCTCGGTAATTCCCCCGCCGGAGAATCCATCTCACAGCTAGCGGGAGGGGCGGATAGTCCTGTGCCGGCAGAGGTGGCTGTAGTGGCATGATGTGCCTGCCACGCCCAAACCTAAGAACAAATGTTGATGTAAATTATGAGTCATTTCACAATATATAATTTGTGCTTAATTAATTTTGGAAGTATTTTGCACCTGAAGGAGTGGCAAAAAACCACCAATATCAATAGCTGAACCGATGCTAGCCCGGCACATGCTCCTGTAGAGATACGCCAGAACAGCAGCTGCCCAACTGTACTGATGCACCTACTCCATATCCTCCGGAGAGTGGAGAAACCGCATCGATATCTTGTTCCCCGACGTGTTGGGAAACAAGACACACCAAAATAGCATGAGTAATGCCATCCGAGTGAAACGGATAATCCACAGCTCCTCTGTCTCTTGCGTGAACTGTGGATGCAACTCTGCCATGAACGCTCTAATAACTGATAGCTGGAGACCACAACCACCAACGTTGCCCTCCGGGTGCAAAACTGTCATCCGTCCCATCACATCCGCCAACTGTGCGGGGGTCATCCATCTCCACTCCTGGGGCAGTGTCAATGCGCGGCCCTCAATGCGCAATCCATACAGCACCTGAACATCCTAAAGCGTGGTGGTGGCCTCGCCAATGGGCATATGAAAAGTGTGCGTCTCCGGTCGCTACCGCTCTATCAACGTCGTGATCAAAGACCTATCGAGCTGCAGCTACCCAATCTCAAAAATCCTGTAGAAGTTCGTATCACGCAGGCGATGGACTATGAGGGGATGGAAAAATCTCTCCCTTAAATAGTCACACAAGTCATCTGATCTCCTGGCGCTGAGAGTCTGATCTACTAGTTGTCCCTCCCAAATAAACGATGACCTATGGTCACCCTGCAGTATTAATAATCTTTCTGCCGAAGGTCCGGGGTGTGCAGGTTGACGAGATGCCATGTCGTGTACTATAAATAAGAAAAATTAATTATTGCATAGATGAAGACACACATAATAATGATTAATTATTCTAAATCTCAATTTTAATATTTTCATAATTTTATTAACTTAATTAATTAAATTACGTATAATTTAATATAATGGTTGTTTAAAGGTTCCAGGCTTGATTTTTGAGGCTCGGGACCACATAATAATGATTAATTATTCTAAATCTCAATTTTAATATTTTCATAATTTTGTTAACTTAATTAATTAAATTACGTATAATTTAATATAACGGTTGTTTAAAGGTTCCAGGCTTGATTTTTGAGGCCGGGACCACATAATAATGATTAATTATTCTAAATCTCAATTTTAATATTTTCATAATTTTGTTAACTTAATTAATTAAATTACGTATAATTTAATATAATGGTTGTTTAAAGGTTCCGGGCTTGATTTTTGAGGCCGGGACCACATAATAATGATTAATTATTCTAAATCTCAATTTTAACATTTTCATAATTTTGTTAACTTAATTAATTAAATTACGTATAATTTAATATAATGGTTGTTTAAAGGTTCCGGGCTTATTTTTGAGGCCCGGGACCACATAATAATGATTAATTATTCTAAATCTCAATTTTAATATTTTCATAATTTTATTAACTTAATTAATTAAATTATGTATAATTTAATATAATGGTTGTTTAAAGGTTCCAGGCTTGATTTTTGAGGGCCGAAAACACATAATAATGATTAATTATTATAAATCTCAATTTTAATATTTTCATAATTTTGTTAACTTAATTAATTAAATTACGTATAATTTAATATAATGGTTGTTTAAAGGTTCCAAGCTTGATTTTTGAGGCCCGGGACCACATAATAATGATTAATTATTCTAAATCTCAATTTTAATATTTTTATAATTTTATTAACTTAATTAATTAAATTACGTATAATTTAATATAATGGTTGTTTAAAGGTTCCAGGCTTGATTTTTGAGGCCGGGACCACATAATAATGATTAATTATTCTAAATCTCAATTTTAATATTTTCATAATTTTGTTAACTTAATTAATTAAATTACGTATAATTTAATATAATGGTTGTTTAAAGGTTCCGGGCTTGATTTTTGAGGCCGGGACCACATAATAATGATTAATTATTCTAAATCTCAATTTTAATATTTTTATAATTTTATTAACTTAATTAATTAAATTACGTATAATTTAATATAATGGTTGTTTAAAGGTTCCAGGCTTGATTTTTGAGGCCCGGGACCACATAATAATGATTAATTATTCTAAATCTCAATTTTAATATTTTCATAATTTTGTTAACTTAATTAATTAAATTACGTATAATTTAATATAATGGTTGTTTAAAGGTTCCAGGCTTGATTTTTGAGGTCCGGGACCACATAATAATGATTAATTATTCTAAATCTCAATTTTAATATTTTTATAATTTTATTAACTTAATTAATTAAATTACGTATAATTTAATATAATGGTTGTTTAAAGGTTCCAGGCTTGATTTTTGAGGCCCGGGACCACATAATAATGATTAATTATTCTAAATCTCAATTTTAATATTTTCATAATTTTGTTAACTTAATTAATTAAATTACGTATAATTTAATATAATGGTTGTTTAAAGGTTCCAGGCTTGATTTTTGAGGTCCGGGACCACATAATAATGATTAATTATTCTAAATCTCAATTTTAATATTTTTATAATTTTATTAACTTAATTAATTAAATTACGTATAATTTAATATAATGGTTGTTTAAAGGTTCCAGGCTTGATTTTTGAGGCCCGGGACCACATAATAATGATTAATTATTCTAAATCTCAATTTTAATATTTTCCCTCCAAGAACTACCCACCTTGCTCTTGGGGAGGCTCTACGCTAACATGATATACAATAACATATTAAAGTAATACTAAAACAATAAATATACCAACATTAACATATTTTCTAATAATTTATAAAATAAAATTAATTCAAATACCTCAAATTAAAGTTGTAAAACTGAAATTTTGTTACCGAATTCGTGTCCAACAGTATCTTCGTGTGGGCCCCACTTGTGTTGCACTTGAAGGGGACGGGTGGGACTTCGAAATCAAATTTTTGGCAAAAAATTGGAGAGAATTTGAGGGGTGGCCGACAAAAGAATTTGGGAGAGAGTTTGAGATTGAGAGTGTGTAGAGGAGAGAAAGAGATGGCGGATATAACAAGGGGGCATTTCGCAGTATTGTACTGCGAAATGCCTTATTTTTTTTAAAAAAAAAATTTTAATATTCTTTTACACTAACGCCTATTTTTCAAAAGAGTGAGAACTTTTACGTGTATACGCTTGTGCTACTTGGGCCAGGTCTTGAATTGAGTTGGCCTGATGGATTTAGTTTTTTTTGGCTCAATGGAGTTAGTATATTAGGCCTACTTGGTGTATGTGAAACTTGCTTGAATGGATCATTAGGAGAAATTGCACGATTGTGTTTGTAACTAGGCCTATATTGATTGGGCTTTCCTTTTTATAATTAATTCTTTTGAGCTTCTAATTAAATTTTTTAATCATAATATAATATAGTTAATTAGATAATAATAATAATAAAATTAGTAGTAGTAACTAAAGTATTTGATGTATTAATAACGTAGAAGTACAAAGAAATTAATTGAAACAAAAGATGGATAAAATTGGATACCAATAGTTGCTCCTCTTTGACCGTAAATGATGTAAGAGTTTTCGGACAAAGAAATTGACATGGTATCCAATTTTGTTCCGACCATCAAGTACGATACAGATGATGGTAAGACTACGTATAGAAGGAGGTTATGGAAAAATTTTGACCGCATCCCGGTTTCGAGTTGCCTACATATCTCGGGCTTCACGAGAATCAAGCCATATATAGTTCAAGAGTTATATTAGGAAAGGATTTGGAAACAGATCACGAGGATGTTTGAGAGTGGAAAAGTGCTTGTAATGTCCTAATTGAAATATGGTCGACAACACATAAGTAGGACCCTATTAAACATTGTTTTGGAACACTCTATGATTAAATGAACCAACTAAATTTCAAAATCTGCCCCAGTATCGAGTTATGATCACATTTGATCATTGAAGAATTATGAGATTATGAAAGTGATTGATTGAGAAATGTTGTGGTGGGTATGATGCAAAATAGAATTATTTGGATAACCCACATTTCACGTCTTTGTAAGATGTAGCCAGAGTGGAGTTAGAGAGCAGATCCTCGACCTTGATTTTGAGTTTGATATTTCTCTCTAGCAAATTTGCCCCAATTCACTGCTAAGAGGTAGTTTTATGTATGTTGTGCGACTTCTGTTGTTGTAATCAGCATACTCAAATTGTATTTTCTGTCGAATCTTAAGGAAAGTAGTTAACAACTAAAGTGTAGTAAAGTGGGATAAAATAATAAGCAATTAAAGTATTCCCTCCGTTTCAATTTATGTGAACCTATTTCCTTTTTAATCCATGCCAAAAAGAATGACCATTTTTCTTATTTGAAAACAATTTACCTTTATGCAATGATTTATAGCCACACAAATAAAGGTGCCTCATTTTACACCACAAGATTAAAAGTCTTCTCTCTTTTCTTAAACTTCATGCCCAATCAAATAGGTTCACATAAATTGAAACTGATGGAGTATAAAATAAGATAAGAGAAAAGCCATTTGACTATGTGAATTAAAATGAAGTTGTGACGAGTCGAAATTGACATCTCTAATTTCAAACAAGGACGTTGATAGTGTTTTACTCAAAAATTGTGTCGTGTAGAGTTTCAGTCAAAATTTCATGAAGGTCGTGATGACGCCTCTAATTGTTGAGCAATGACCTTAATGTGATGTTTGTAATGTCTTGTATGAAGTTGAAGTCTTAGATAAAGTTGCTTGATGTTGATTCTTGTAAATCCTTGAATGAAGTTGCCTATAAAGTTCACGTAAAATTATTTGTAAAGTCGTAAAGTTATAAAGTCATGATAAAATAAAGGGTAAAGTTAATGTTAAAGTAGGAAAGAAGCCATATGGCTTATGATAATGGAGCCGTGTGTCCAAATGATGTCTCTGGTTTCCTTCGAAGATTTGATAATGAATGATTCTTGTAAAGTCTGGGATAAAGTTTCCTGTAAAGTTCAGGTAAAGTCATTTGTAAAGTTGTAAGTATTAAAGTCGTGGTAAAGTAGAGGTAAAGTCAATGTTAAAATCGGAATGAAACCGTGGGGCTTGTAAAATGAAGTTGTGTATCCAAATGATATCTCCAATTGTCTTTGGAGTTTTGGAATTATCTGTAGGTGGTTTTAAGCGGGATCTTTCAAATTGATATTTTGAATGGAATTAGAGTGCCGTTTGAATCAAATGGTAAGAAAATCTTCAAGGACGATCTTATTATAGATCTGGGCAGAAGAGAAGAGACAGAGGGAGTAGAGAGAGATCTTCTTGAGCCGAAAATAGCAAAGAAAAGAAAGAGAAACAGAACCTGTATTTTACCTCATACATTTGCAACTTTGATTTCAAAATCTTGATCAAAATTATCAGTTTTTGCATCAGAAATTCCATGAAATGGGACTGAATTTTGTCCCAAAATGGAGAAGATGACAAAGATGCTCTGCAATAGAGGAAAGAGGAGAGTGAGATGCCAAGAGTGAGAACTTTTACGTGTGTACACTTTGCTACTTGGGCCAGGTCTTGAATAGAGTTAGCCTGATGGATTTAATTTCTTTTTAGGCTCAATGGAGTTAGGATATTAGGCCAACTTGGTGTATGTGATACTTGTTTGAATGGACTATTAGGATAAATAGCACAATTGTGCTTATAACTAGGCCTAAATTGATTGGGCTTTCCTTCTTATAATTAATTCTTTTGAGCTTCTAATTAAATTTTTTAACCATAATAATATAGATAATTAAATAATAATAATAATAATAATAATAATAATAATAAATTAAAAAAAAACTAGTAGTAGTAACTAAAGTATTGAAAAATAAAGTATTTGATGTATTAATAACATAGAAGCGATGGATAAAATTGGATGTCAACAGTACACAACACTAATATGTAGCAAATAAGACACAACACTTATTCCCTCAAGCTAAGGTTAGACTAACCATTTACCTCGGATTCCACGATCAAACTCAAGCCTCAAATACCGCTTCCCCTTTAGATCTCACTTCCAATTCACTTGTATATTGACATAATTAACTTAACAACATTAATAAATGCTAAGAATTCAACTCCAATGCTTAATTATTAATTTTTTATTATTTTTCGCAAAAAGTCAAAAATTGACTCCCCTGCCCCCCCCCCCCCCCCCCCCCACTTGGTCAAAACTCGAGGTTCGGATCCGATGACCCCCTTTATCCACGAGCCCGTATATGCAATTAGTTTCAAAATCCGACCCCAAATCGAGGTCTAAATACCCAAATTTGTAAAATCTCCAATTTCCCCAAAATCCCTAATTCTACCATGAAAGAACAAGATTTAGGCATAGAAATCTAATAAGTGTTGATGGAAAAATGAAAGAAATGAGTTTAAGAATATAAACCTAGGATTTGGTGTTGAAATTTCTCTTCAGAAATCGCCCAAGGTTGGATTCTATAGAAGGAGATATGATATTTTGAAGAAATCCCGACCTAGGTTCTATTTTAAAATCACTGGACATACCTTCTTCGCGTTCGCGAATGGTCTGTCGCATTCACGATGCTTTGCGACCAGAAGGGCCTACGCGTTTGCGATGAGCTGCTCGCATTGGCGATGTCCTATCCCTTTGACCATCGCGTTCGCGGGCCTGGGATTGCATTCGCAAAGGGCAACTCAAGGACTCCCCCAGCTACCTCCATTACACTACACGTTCGTGTGTGGCCAGTCTCGTTCACGAAGAGGAATCCCCCAATGCTCCGTATTCGCGACCAAGGCTTCGCGTTTGCATAGAAGAAACCCCTCCCCATCCCAGCTTGTACTTGGCGTTCGCGTGAGTTGCATCGCGAACACGAAGAACAAAATCTCATATCACCAGAAGAAACAATACACCAAAAATTCTTAAGTCCAAAATATCCTGAAACTCACCCGAGCCCTCGAGGCTCCAAACCAAACATGCACACAAGTCTCATATGGACATACTCGTGCGATCAAATCGCCAAAATAACACCTAGAACTACGAGTTTAGCATCAAAATCAAGGAAAAAACTCAAGAACTCTTAAAGTTTTCATTTTCACAACCGAGGGTCCGAATCACGTCATATGAATTTCGTTTCTTACCAAGTTTTACATACATAACTTAAATATCATATTAACCTTGTACCGAGCTTTGAAACTAAAATACGGGCCCAATACCATCAAATTCAAAAATCATTAAATTTCCAAAAAAAACTCTTTTATTTTTCAGTTAAATAATTTTCTTCAAAAAATTATTTCTCGGGCTAGGGACCTCGGAATTCAATTTTAGGCATACACCCATGTCCTATATTTTTCTACGAACCCTCCGGGACCGTCAAATCACGGATCACAGGTCCGGATTTATTTACCAAAAATATTGACCAAAGTCAACTTAAATTCAAATTTAAAGTCCAAATTAACATTTTCATCACATTTCCACATAAAAGCGTTCCGGATATACCCCTGGACCGCGCACACAAATTGAGGTGAGGAAAAATGAGGCTTTTTCAAATTTTCTTATAAGGGCTTTTCGGAGGCACACCCAAAATGCGCACGCAAATAGAAAAAAAGATGAGGTCTTGGAGGCGCCAAAACCCCTGATTGGATTCTAAAATACGAGATGACCTTTTGGGTGATTGATCGACTCACAAAATATGCTCATTAGCCTTATCACATCCTCATAATACCTCCCTAGTAGCGCAAGTATTCCTAGATAATGTGTGTACACTACATGGATTGCCTTGATCTATTGTGTCACATAGAGACCCAAAAATTGTGAGTTGGTTCTGGCAAGAACTTTTCAAAAAATTACAGGTACGATTGAGTCTAAGTTTAGCATACCACACTCATACGGATGGACAAACAGAAAGGCTAAATCGATGTGTAGAGGTTTACTTGAGATGTATGACTGGACAAAAGCCAAAAGAATGGAGTAAATGGCTTTCAAAATTTTGGTACAACACAAATTTTCAATCGGCCATTGGCATGACTCCTTTTCGGGCTCTTCATTGTTATGTACCACACAGCCAACTTTTGAGCTAATTGCTCAATCAAAGGTGGAAGCAGTTGACCAATTGTTACAGGAGAGGCAAATTGTAAGCAAGCAATTGAAAAAGAATTTAGTCAAGGCACAAACACATATGAAACAATATGCTGACAACAAGAGAAGTTAGAGGGCATATGAAGTAGGAGACATGGTTTTCATTAAATTGCAGCCTTAACGCCAAACCACTGTCGCTGTGAGAATGAATTGGTCCATATTCGGTCTTCAGGAAGATTGGTCCAGTGGCATATGAGTTGCAACTTACAGCTGAATCGCGGATCCATCCTGTGTTTCACGTCTTTCAACTCAAGAAGAAGCTTTGACCAAAGTTTTTCCGGCCAAAGATCCCCCTTTAAGCACTCCTGAAGGCCAATTGGTGGCGGAACCAGTGGCAATACTCGAATCGAAAGATGATTAAAAGAGAAAACCATGTTGTGACACAAGTGTTGGTGCGATGGGTAAATTTATCTCCTGAGGAGGCAACTTGGGAAGATTTTTCTTTTCTCAACTCACAGTTTCTATAATTTCGACCTTGAACTATCAAGGTTCTCGAAGAGGGATGGAATGTAGCGGGTCAAGGTCAGTTGGACTAAAGAATTGGGCCTATTAATTGAAGAACTAGTTAGTTGCTTTGGGCTCAACCCAATCTAGGATAGTTTCCTTATTGCAATAGTAGTCTACTAGCTTAGGATCTTTCCAGAATTTCCTAAAAGATGATTGTCTATCAAGATAATGATACATGTCCTAGTGTCAGTATTTTGTAACGTTAAGGAATATTACTAAGTTGTCTATCACTAATTGGTTTAGTACAAGGTCACAACTGTAAGTCCCTAGTATATCTAATACATCAAAATCAGTGTAACATCATCTTTTATGAAATCAAATTCAATTTCCTTTTTTACTGCATTTACTACTTTTCATTCGGTAGCTGTTTCGCTACAGAGATGCCCAAATTTTAAAAACTATGTAACTATTGATTATTCTTTAAATAATGATCCTAAAATGGCTATTTGTGAAAATAGCACCCGGATTTTGAACAGTATTTACATTCAGATTTATTTTTACATAAAAAATGATCAAATTGCGATTACTTTTGGAACCGTAGCTATTTTACCACTTGTAAATCTGGCTACTTTTGAATTTCTGCCTGGCTATTTGTGCAATAAAATTAAAGTAGCAGGTTCAGGCTGTGACCCAATCAGTTCAGAATTGGGCTTTTTATCGGGTTAATGAAAACATCTGGTTCAAGCCTTCGACGCCCTAAAGTTCCCGTCACCTTTCTCTAGTAAAATCTTATCTCCTCCCAATTTTCCTTGTAATGAAGAACGAAAAGCAATCCAGTTCCAGTTGGACGGAAAAATGGGGGCATAGCAAAAGCAGCAACAAAAATATGGAAAAAGTGACCGCGGTGGCGTCGGCGGGGTACGACAAGGCAAAGTCGGCGGCTGCAGTGGGAGCTGACAAGGCAAAGGCGGCGGCTGCTATTGGAGCAGTGAAGGCTAAGGCGGCGGCTGTGGTTGGTGCAAGCAAGGTGAAGAGCGGAACCTCTTCTGGATTCAAATGGATTAAGGAGAAATTTATGCAGAAGGGAAGCTCAGCTAAATAATTTGGTTAAAACAAAGATAATTAGAAAATGGTGGAGTAGAATATAGGGGTTTATTTGAATTTAATGGGTTTGCAATTAAGGATCTAATTGTATTCAATGGCTATATTCGTACTGATTGTATTTGATTCCTTTGTTTCTAATGGAAATTTTGCATTTATTTTTTTCTTTCCGTGTCATGATAGTGTTATTACGAATGGAGTAAACCTAAACATGACAAACGGGTGGTCTATTTTCAATTTGGAATATGACATGTCATCTGATTTGGTCCAACAAAGATAGACACAGGACTTCGCTCGATCTGAACCCTAGCTAAGAAGTAAGCTTGACATAGCTAGGAACAAGTTGGTTCAACCTGAGACTCGAAACATGTACATGGCTCCAATTGATTCAAAAACAACACTGATGCAACGGCTATTTCTAATACATGTTTATCCACAAAACTATTCTTTCGAATATTTTTTACTATTATAATAAAAGTATTGTTAAAGAGAGTGACTAATGTGGAGAAGTTTGACTTACCCTAGCTAACTTTAGCTCGGTCCCTTTGTCATGTCTATCCACACTCCAAGTTTTATGCATAGGGCTAACGGGTCAGGGCCACGAGCTTGCACCTCCTTAAACCTAAGAAAGGCAGAAAATCTCAAAAGATTTTCCGCGAGGTTAGGATTTTTTTTCTTTTTTTTTCTCTTTCTGTTCGATTCAGAAGAATGAATTTGTTGGGGGACTTGAAAGTGATACCTATAATTGGAAATACAACCGCAACGGATTTGGTAACTTAACAAACTTGCTACTAAACTGCGCCACATCCCTTCAATTATTCATTTTGCCTACTTTAGCATATTTTCTCACACTAATTTCTACTTTACCTTCCCGGAGTTCATTTTTCGTGGAACTCCATTTAAATTATTCTAGTGGATTATTTTACATATCAACTTCAGAAGATTTAATTGGATCATTCTTGGCACATAAGAATGAGGAAGCAAAAGTAGAGCCCTTTAATAGGATGTCTGTAAAGCCGAAGTCAGTGGAGGTACTAGTGTTAAGAAATTGAAACCTCGAGTTAGGACGTTGTTTTTCAATAAAAAGATCTACTCCACAGTGTAATTGTAGAGAACTCCATTGATGTAGTACTTCTAGTTTTGCCTAGCATGGAAGCATTACTAGTCTTGTGGGCGGAGCTTGTATTTTAAGCTTATGGCTTCAGGATTCTAGTTTTTTTAAGTTACTGGATTCTAAATTAATAACTTGTACATATTCAATGAATTTTTAAGACAAATATAGGGTTTGAACTAAAGCTATTAGCCTACCTGCTCGCGGCAATAAAATGACTTTGGAAATTATGCTTAACAAGGTGAGCTTGAGAAGTAGTAGTAGTAAATGTTATGTTGATGAAATTAGGAGCTCTAAAACCCAAAGCACATTCAAAAAGCTAGAGAAATAGCGGTTTCAATGAGTTTTGTGATACCATAATTGTGATAAATTGGTTGAGAATAAATACTCCCATTTACTTCAAACTACCATTCTGAACAAGCCAAAGGAAGCGTGCTTAGATTTTTCTGCCCTAGAAGGAAGGGATTGTTGTCTATTCTTTGGTTGGACAACAATTCCCTACCAACTATAGTTTTAATTAATTCAATACTATTGGAGCGCCAATAAGAAAAGTTGATTTGAATACAAAGTTTTGAACAGAAGCAAACATCCTCTGTCCTACTTAAATGATAGTATGTATTAATAGCTTCAGTTTTATGTCTCCTTTTTGAGTCTTCCTACACCTTCTTTTACTTAATTTCCAACTTCCTTTCTTGTTGAGTAGTTGGCTCATTTATTGCTACTTCTTTAATGCTGCATACTTTTCTCATTTTCTCCCTTCTCTTTACTTCATTTCCTCCCTTCCCTACTTTCTTTGTCTTCAAATATATATCCACATTTCCTCAATTCTTCATTACACCTTTCGCCCCTCAAAAATCCTATCTTTTTTGCCCTACTTCTTTCAAAATCCTAGTCTCCTTTATTTTCTTTTTCCTTTATAACAGATGATGGAGGAGGGAACTTTTTTTAATTCAAAAGGAACAACGGATGTTCAGCTTGTAGGTATTATATCATACGAGATGTTGGTGCGGTTCAATGAGAAAGCAGTTGTCAAACTAGTTTTGACCCTACTTTTTGATTGAGCCGTGCCAATATCACGTGTCACTAGTCTATAAGTTTTTTTATATTTAAGTTCAGCAATGTTGTCAAATATTTTCACCTGGTAGGTCGCGTCTGCAATAAATAAAGTATCCGCATTCACGCAAGTGCCATTTCAAGGAGTATGATGTAGGGAGCCAACCCTGGTGCAATATCAGTGGCTGATTCACTGCTTAAACTCGTGACCTATAAGTCACACGGAGACAACTTTATTATTGCTTCCCACGTTTTCCC
Source organism: Nicotiana noctiflora (assembly GCA_032618575.1). Taxonomy (NCBI): domain Eukaryota; kingdom Viridiplantae; phylum Streptophyta; class Magnoliopsida; order Solanales; family Solanaceae; genus Nicotiana; species Nicotiana noctiflora. The sequence continues at coordinate 261,352 of JASVEL010013638.1, read as the reverse complement.
TGCAACATTCTTTAAAATCTTTATTTTCAGTTAGTTCTTTCTGTTGTCTAAAATTCTCTGTTTGCTGTGCATAGGAGTAAGAACGAGTCCATTTTTTAGATTCCTGGTTGAGTCAAAAGACGGAAAATATATTTGCTCTGAATCTATGAATCAACATGGAAAGAGAGAAATACTTAAATTCTCCAAATTAGAAGCAAAGGTCGGGTGGTGGATTGGCATAAATCTATATAAGCAGCCTGAAAGGAACAAAGCCAACTACATGCAGTTTATTTTCATGAGCTTAACTGATTGTGTGGGGAAAAAAATTACCTGACTGATAATTACAAGTAACTAATTATCTACTAAAACATAAGAGAAATGCAACTTGCTGATAATAGGTGAATTTGACATTAATCACGCCTAAAATAATCACTTTCTTATGATGTTTTGATGATATATATGATGACAAAATGCTCTTATTAGTGTTTTCCATGATTTGTAGGTAATAAATGGTTAAGGAAGGCTAAGGAGCAACTTTGGAGTCAAAAGTAGAAGAAAAATGCCAAATATGCAAATTCACATTGAAGCCACGTCCATACAGCCTTTAAGATTCAGAAATACTATTTGACCCCAGTTCTATCGCGACCATGACAAAACCGCGGTGGAAGGCCGCTGCAGAATCTCAGCGAATCAGAGAGCGAGTTTGGCCGCGGTTCTACCGCGACTGCGGTAGAACCGCGTCAGGAGGCGGAAACTGGCGGGACTAAAGTGTAAAAACGGGACTTTTTAGACCTAAACCCTATATAAAACATTAGGATTCGCCCAAAGGAGGCATGTATTGATTTGTTCAACTTCGTATTTATTGTAGTTAATTGACATGATCCTCAATTAGTTGTGCCTATTTAGTGTGCATAACTTGGAAAAGAGTGCATATTTAGGTTACTGTTAAACAACATCACTCCTAGATTATTAGAGAAATCTGTAATTGTGGGTCTAAAGGCGGAATTAAGGATAACGAAGCCTTTGGTGTAATCTAAAGTGAATTGTGTTAATTAAAGTAAGCTAGTGTAACTCGAAAGAATGCAATAGTAAATTACTACGATTACTCGGGAGAGATTTATGGTAAGATTGGAGTTCATGATTGATAGAGAGATATTTATAAATTTGTATGAGCATAAATAGAAGGGATTTCATCAATAGGGGAAATTATTACCTTAGTTTTTCTCATTGTTGTTTACAACATATTTAGTTATTTTACAGTTATTTAGTTCTTTGCAAAAGTAGTTATTAAAGAACGCTCAATGGAGATTTGAATATTTGGGAAGGTGATTCTGAAGAGTTAGTGAGTTTGAAGATAGTTGTTAATAAGTTAACTCTCTGAGTATTCGACCCGGAGCATAATACTTTGGTTATTTTGCTACGATCGCATTGTCCTTTTTAGAAGACATAGTTGGGCGTGATCAAATTTTACACCCGGGGCAAGATTATGGTATCACACTAGAGGCACGCTTATGGTGTGTGAGTGTGGCATGTGAATGCTCTTTGTTGAGAGTGGGTGAATTCTTTCTATATATAGTTCCTCGTTGTTAAATTTTATGTGTGTGGAACTTCTCTCAGATTTTGTATTGTGAAGACATGTGACTCAGGAAAATTACACTGATAGCCCAACTTGTAAATGTTATAAGTCAAATTATATTTTCAGCAACATTTTCTAGTATGAAAGTATAGGATATAAAATAAGGGCATAGCTCTCTATGTCAGCCATGCACAATACATAGTCCTTTGAGTGTTTTGCTACTTGCAATAGTCATTTTAAAGAGCTATGCTTTGCCTATTTTCCCAACATATCGTAGACTCCCAATTTAGTTCCAACACTTTGATATTGTGCTATTTACTATTACTGTTTCTCTTCTTTTGCCCAAACCAAAATAACATATCTACAGGAAATTTTGTTCTTCCTTATGTCCAGAAACAATTGGAATGTAAACAGAAATTCAATGTTGCAATTTTTATTATCATAGATTCTATAGTATGTATTCGTGTATTAATGGAAAATAGACTTGTCACATAGGACCATTAAATGGCAATGCGTGTCAGTAAAGTGTAAAGTGAGAGTAACATGTAAAGATGATATGTAAAATATCCTCGGGGTTAGAACAAATTCGTATTGTATCTACTAGTCTCGGAACTGAATATGAGAGAATAGCCCCGGTTCTACTAAAACTATGTGAAGACTAAAACCACGTAAAAGATACTCCTTTATGGCAAAGTTTTCTATCTTCAACATGCCTTCGTATTGCAATAGCTAGGCTTCATTGGTCCTCTTACTACTTAAAATAATTTATTAGAAAACGAAAATGTCAAAATATACCCCTTGTACAATACCAAATTGAACACATTTGCCATTTATTAACACTATAGCCCGTATATGCCTTTACCATCACATAATTGATCTATCTATGCCCTTTTAAAACGAAATCCACATAAACTAATTAGCTCTTTCGTTAATTGTACTAAAATGCATTAAAAACACTATTTCCTTTTTATTAGTATTTTTTTCTTTACCTTTTCTCTTTTCTTTCTTCTTATTTCTTTTCTTCTCTTGTTTTTTCCTTTTTCTTTTTCCCATATCCTAGTTCCTCCATTGCTGGTACCTTTTCCATTTTCGTCACCAATTTAACTTGACAAAACTCATGAATTCCTGCTAATTTTACTTTCACAAACCCCATAGGTTCTTCTGACCTGATGGAGATGGAAAATTGTCAAAATTATTCGGTGGCGGTAATTGCGTGAAGGTAGGATATGGTTATTCAGATTTTGAAGGTCTTGTTCCCTTCATATCTGAAGCTACACGGTGAACAACACCTTCAAAATCTGAATAATTATATCCTACATTCACCAAATTAACACCACCAAAAAAATTTCTCCGACAATTTTCATCTCCTTTTCAGAAGAACCAGAGCATTCACGCTTGGAAGGTTTTGGTGGTGTAGGTTTGATTTTTAGGAATAATATCACGTGAAATTAGTGACGGAAATAGAGAAGGCATCGGCAATGAAGGAAATCAGATATGGGAGAAAGAAAAATGGGTGAAAAAAAGAGAAGAAGAAGAAGAATGAAAAGAGAAAGGTAAAGAAAAAAAAAAGTACTAATAAAAAGAAGATAGTTTTGTAATACACTTTTAATACAATTAAAGAAAGGGCTAATTAGTTTGCGTGGATTTTATTTCGAAAAAGGAATATATGGACCAACTACGTGACGGTAAATACATATATGGATCAATTATGTGACGGTAAGGACATATATAAGCTAAAGTATTAACGAAGAGAAATATGCTTGATTTCGTATAGTACAAGGCCATATTTGGACCTTTTCCTATTAGAAAATAAGACTGGCAACATATGAGTATTTTATGCTTATGCCACTACAAGTACAACCACGTGAAATCCTTTTGTTGATAGCTATTTTTGCCCCCCATGTTCTATTAGTTTTACTACATTTAGCTTTTAAATAGCAGGGACCAGATAACAACTTCAGTCGATCTTTGGGGACTTAATGAGTAATTTATTAGTGTTCATAGTCCACAGGAAGTCAGCAGAAAATCTCCCTCTCATTGATGCCATTTATTCCCCTACTTCCATTCTAGCTCTGAAAAGGTTCCTTCCAATTAATGCCATTGTGAAAGAATTTAGACTATCATTCTCATTTATTTGACAAATGTGTCGTATAACACATTTAAGAGAGACCTACAATAAAAGACTACTGTTTTGAACTATTATCAATTGAAACATCACCTAATACTTGTTAGTTAAAACATTACCTAATACTGTTTATTAATGGATCTCTTACCATATATACTTTAAGTGAAGTATTGGCAGTATCATACCCTAAGGCGTCGTTTGGTACGACGGATAAATAAAAATAATTCTGGAATAAAAATTTAATACCGTCTTATCCCTTGTTTGGTTACTATTCCTGGAATAAGATAACTTATATCTGCTACACGGTAGAATAGTAATCTCGGGATAGTTATCCCAAGATAAAGCAGTAAATTTGACGATCCCAGGATTAATACAACATACCAAACCGTCAATAAAAAATAATACTACGATAATAAATCCCAACATAACTTAACGACCCCTAAAAGTTTCTTGTTTAACTACTATGTGAATCCTGCTTTACCAAGTAGGAACAAAGAAATTATAGATGTTATATTATGCAATTATCTTCCTTATTTTTACCTAAAGGTTTCTTGAAAATGAAATTGGAACTTTAATTATGGTGCGGCATTATTGGTGAGAAATGCAATATGACACCACATTTCAGCAAATATACTAGTTGGTGCAGGTCCTCCAAAAAAATGACTTACATTTATTAAGATTTTGTAGTCCAGTGAATTATGACTTACATCTCAGCCTAGTGGTAAACAAGAAGAAAAGAGTGGTGAGAGCCATTGCCTGCTTCTCGTGACCGCTTTGGCAGCCGTTCTTCTCTACAAAAATGGAGAACGTTACAGCTAGGCCTTGGCCCTCTTTCTCTTTCCCGCAATCCTTCTCTTCATCCATCCATGTGTATAACGTGTATATCTGTACTCTCGAGCAATAAAATGAGAAAATTTATCATCTCCTTCTTGAGTCTGGAAGGAATGCATGTGCTCAGATTGCAGCTTTCCATAAAGCGTTCTCCCCCTCCCCACACCGCCTGTGGACTTCCTTTAACCTGTCAACGGACCTGCATATTCCGCTGCAAGTCCAGTCAAATGAAGCAACACAGATGTTGCCTGCCTGAGCCTTCCATTCACAATCTGCAGCAAAAGTGTTTTGCTTTAAATAATACTATGTGATAATAGGAAGACGAAAACTGAATAGGCGTACAAGTTGCAACACAATGGAACTAGGTTCAACATAGCGCAATCACATTCCAAGCTTTTCAGATGATTCTCATCCTTTCCATCTCTCTCAGCCAACATCTTGAGGGAGATAAAGTCTTATTATCATAGCACATTAAGAAGCATTAAAAGGAGAAAGCTTTACCTGGTGGAGTACCACAACATAATCTGCGATCATCTATATGGTGCACGTCAAGTCCAATAAACCATGCTCCCAGAGACACATCCTCATTGGCATATTTATGGAGTACATGCCTGCAACAATCGAGAAGATTATGATCAGAATTTCAAAACAAAAGGGGAGGAAATCATTCTATTTGATTGTGTTCAGTCCATATAACTAGAATAGAAAAAAAGACAGGAAAATACTGAACTGGTTTAATGATATGTAGGAGGCTAGGTCCTTTGAAATGGCATATATCTGGCCTGTAGCATGACGGAAGTACTTGTTTCCCGTCTCACCAAATTTCCAATATTCTGGTTCATGGTATCGTACTCCCCTGTTCAATGGAAAATTATAAGATGCTAAAGTAATGGAATTTAAATTGAATTCACTAAAGAAACTAAAACCCTTACTTCTGAGCTAGCACGGGACCAGATTTCATGCACCCAATGTACACACGAGGCTTCTTACGGTGCCTCGCCAGTGTTTCTGCCAGTGTACCTGAAACAGAAGTAGAAAATGAGCTTGATATAGCAAAGAAAACAAACTAGTTAGGGGACACCACTTATATTTGCGCTGATGAGTTAGTAAACTTGGACAAACTTTAGCCAGTTTCCTCTTAGGATGTATTCCATAAACATTTATCAAGCTAATTTATTATGGGAGGTAAGACATGTAAGATGATTATGCTATTGCCAGTGTGGAAAATAATGTCACAAATTCAGTTACCTATATTTACATGGACATCATCATCAACTTTAACGTAATACTCTGCATCCCATAGCTTAACAGCAGTAGCAAAATAAGTCTTTGTCTTGGCAGACAATTCTAGATAACCCTCGACATGATCCTGTTCAAAGGCAGCAGCATTATGTTACCAAAGCTTATTATGAGGACAATTTTAAGAGAATAGAGTTAGTACATATTGGGCTAATTATAGAGAGAGGATTACCAAGCGCAAGAAATCACCATGCTTTTGGTCCTCGGCTTCAATAGCTCTGTCCAATATACCCCCTAATGTGGCACTGCACGACAATTTTATAGCTTTATTAGTCCGCAAATTTAAAGTCTATGCTGTCTATACATCTGCAGATAAAATCGCTAAACATTTGCAACTTCTTAAGTACCTACCCATGACCAATGACAAAGCGCATGATGATTCCTTTCTCTTCTTCTAGCTTCTTTCGTTTTTCACCTATTATTGACAATGTCAGATATCAGATAGAAGCAATGGTCACCAAAAGATGAGTTACATAAACTAGAAGGGGAAAACGGCATGGGAACAGTCCATACCTTGTGGCATCCATGTCGCACGAACTGAATCTCTTCTTTTTCTGCTACTAAATGCGGTATTTATTCCTACCACCACAAAATATTTTCTCTTTCTAGGTGAATCACCCTTCTCAACGTCTTGTGATAGAGGAGCACCGCTAAGAATCGACTCCTGAGTGGCCTTTGCAGCTGCCAACTCCATCTCCAAATTTGAAATTGTTTTGTCTAGTGTCCTGTATAAGATATGCAGTCATAGGAAATTAAAACTTACTACTAAACAATAAGAGGAAAGAAAAAGAGTATTGAGCAGAACTCACTGAAGAGCATGATGTGTCTTAGAAACTTCTCCGAAAACATCTTTGGATACTAGTTTTACATCTTTCTGCTGCAACTGAAAGAACACAAGATAACATCTAAGATATCTAGTATGGGGATTAAACAAGAATTTGAGGCTCAAGTTGGACATTTTAACACAAAAACTAAAACAGAAATACTCACAAATTTTGTATCGCAACCTTCTGAAACTAAGTTGAGTCTTTCAGCTTCTACTGCAGTTGTTCTTGTAATACCACCTTTTGTTTCAGGAACCGTCCACATTCTACAACATCAGACACTTGTGTTATTATAGAATATCATTTTTCAAGAGTTTATACTCACAAAGAAAGATCATTACATATAATATTTGCAAAGCTAGAGTAAAAAGTGATGTTTCAATATCAAAGGAGTAGTTTTACAATATTCTACAATGCTCCTACAACTAACTGTTGTTTATAACCATTTGCAGTATATAGTTTCCTAAATCCAAATTCTTTTTGTCAAAATGCCTAAACCCTTATTTTTATATGACATTCAACATATTATTATTCTCAACAACAACAAACCAATGGAATCCCACAAGTGGAGTCTGCGGAGGGTAGTATGTACCCCAACCATGCAGAGGTAGAGAGCCTGTTTCCGAAGGACCCTCGGGTCGGGAGGATGAATAAACATGTATGCGTACTTGTTCAGTGTGCAAAGGTAAAGAAGAAAATGAACAGTAACAAAAAGGGAATGTCAGAAAAGAGGATGAAAGGGGAGAATGAGGAAGAATAACATAGCTTGAAGTTTCCACTAATTCTGAAATGAGGAATAAGCCAAGTGGTGATCAAAGGTTATTTTGAGGCCTAAAATATACACTTTTGTAAAATCTCAACCAGAATGTGATTACAGATCTATACCTGCTTTACCATTTCATTATACAAAAAGGAAAATATAGGAAAATCAGATAGAAAGACTCAGAAATTTCAAAAAAAGTAACAATTGAACATCATCAACACTCCAAGATTATTTTGTTTATATAGAAATAACACCACAAAATCTCATTTTTCAAACACACAGTATAATAGAGTATCAATCTCGAAATAATAATAATCCTTCCTGTTAAACCACCAGATTCAAAATAGCGCAATTAAGAAAAAGAGAAGATATAAAAAATTGGTTGAATTCACATAGGAAAATATAACAAAAAAGAACGTAAATTTCCATATTACCTTGCGGTGAAGAACATTCCAGCACAAAAACTACCTATACAAAGAAAAAGAGTCCATTTTTGAGAAATAACACTTCTTGATTGTTGTTCCACTACTCCTCTGTTCTTGAAAGACATTTCCAATCTAATTCTCCTCACCCAATCTACCTCTCTGGTTAAAAACCCATATGCCCAACTCAAAGAAAGAACCAAATCAAATCAAAAGAAGCTATATTGGCCAAAAATATAACAGAAAACTGTTATCTTGAACTCAAACTTTGAGGAAGATTCAGAGCTATAGGAAATGATGCTTTGTTCTCACTTGTAATTTGTTCCTTTCTTTTATCCTTTGCTTTCTCCTTCTCTCCCCTATATACACAACTACTCTTTGCAGGTAAGCTACTTGGAATACAAGTGAGAAGACTTGCTATAACTGTCCCAGTTTGATATACCAAATTTACCAAACTGTACTAATCAATTAAAGATGCTTTAATTTCAAGGAATTAGGAAAACTAAGCTTGTTAGATAGCTTGTTGACTAATACATTGAGCATGTGGCCATATTTTAAATAATCACACATGGTCAAATTACAAAAGAACAACCCGATTCACTAAGCACCCGTTATACAAGGGGTTCGGGGAAGGGCCGTTTCTACAAGACGCTATTTTTACGATTGAAATACGTGACTTTTTTTTAGGGGTTTGGCACCGGGGGTAAGGTGTGTGTCGGGGGTATTGGTAGGGTGGGGTGGGGTGCGGTGGGGTGGGGTGGCGGAAAAACTAAAAAACTAAAAAATAAAAAATATAAATATAAATAAAAAGTAAATTTTTTTTAAGGGGTTTGCACATGTGGTAGTTTAGGGGTAGGGGTATGGGGGAGGGTAGGGGTAGGGTGGGTGATGTAGAAAATAAAATAATTAAAAATTAAAAATACAAAAAAATATTGAATCTTTTATAGGGGTTTTGCGCGGGGTGGGGGTGCAGTGGGTGGGGTGGGGTAGGTGAGTGAGTGGCGTAGAAAAACAAAAGAACAGAAAATTAAAAATACAAAAAATAAAAAAAATTGGAGCAACTAAGTAAATTTCTAGATAAGTTAGGTTGAGATACTTTGTTTGGGAAAACTGTTATCTTGAACTCAAACTTTGAGGAAGATTCAGAGCTATAGGAAATGATGCTTTGTTCTCACTTGTAATTTGTTCCTTTCTTTTATCCTTTGCTTTCTCCTTCTCTCCCCTATATACACAACTACTCTTTGCAGGTAAGCTACTTGGAATACAAGTGAGAAGACTTGCTATAACTGTCCCAGTTTGATATACCAAATTTACCAAACTGTCCTTGTCAGGACTTATGGACTCACCATTTTCCCTTATTTTAATTGAGATGGGGATTCTTGAATAACTGTAACAGTTTCTTGATTTTTTTTGTCATGAATGCCCTTTCCTTCTTTAACTTTTTCTTTAATGTGAATATATGCTTTGGCAGTTTTGTTTCAAGGACAATAGTTTATAGTGACAGGCGAATCAATACAGATACACAAGTTTAATATTGATAACCAAGGTTATTTACATTAGTTTTTTAACATGCAGTAAATACTTATTTATTCAAAAACTTGAGTACGGAGTCATATTTGTTAGGAGCATTTTGTGAAATTTTTTGACGCGAATCCCAATTTAGTCGAATTTTAATATGGATACCAAAAACATTGACATGTGTAAAGACATTAGGCTAAATTCATTTTCAAGCGCCTGTCAAAAAGGAAAATTTTAGCTAATTATCCAATGCAAGTTTGGTAGTATTTCTGTGTGTTGTGTTAGCATCTACTTTTTTTCATTGAATGGGAAATGATTATCCAATCCCCTAACTTTGTTTCCCTTATGGGCCTATAGTAATTTTCCTTTTATGTATTAAGATAATTAGTTACGCTCAAACATTACATGATCATTATTTTTTATTATACAGTACAACTTGCTGTCGCTAAGAACAGAAAATAGTTTTCTTTGAATTTATTTTGTGTTGGTTTTGTCTTATTTCTTGTTTTTTTTGTTTTTTTGAAAGCTTGGATATGGTTTTGGAAAATTGTTCCATACATATTTTCGTGACTATTTAAACTTGGGTTCATTGTTTGTAAAGTGGGGAAAAATCGCATGTTATGTATTCCGTTTTGTTTCTACTTGATTTTTTATTCATAAATAAATAAATAAAATTAACTTAAATAATTGTTCATCCAATCATTTAAACTAAACATAGTCAACGTGGGCATCGGTCGGTTCAGTTCGGTTTTGAAAATTATCGATGTTGCCTACCGATTATCGGTTTACAAATATCATAACCCGATAACCAAACCGATAAGATATTAGTTATCGGTTATCGTCTTATCGGTTATTGATCCTTATCGGTTCGGTTATCGGTTTACCCGATAAGATAAAACTAAAATTAAAAGTGCTCAATTACTCAAACTGAATATTAAAAAATTGCTACTCCTCTAACCATAAATTTCACATGAGTAGAGAAGACACCAAGACTGGCGGTTAGCAAACAGAAAACATAAATCAGAAGCAAATATAGGCAAAATTCTTGAGCAAACAGAACAATTAACAAGAAGCAAACAAAAAATCTTGAGCCAAAAATTACATGATGCGATTGACGAGTCAGGCGTCTGGCGTTACAAGATGCGATTGACTGTTTGGAGTTGGGGGCTGCGGTGGAAATACAATGAGAGAGACAAAGACTGAGTGAACTGAAGAGGGAAGGGAATTAGTAAAATAAAACCCTAGTATATACTTAAGGATAGATTAATAAATTACTTTATTCTTATTGGGCTATCGGTTTTTACCCAATAACAAAAATGCAAACTCAGACCGAACCGATAACCCAATAAAAAAAAATTTTACCCCGTTACCGAACCGTTAACCCAATAACCCAATAAAGAATTAACGGTCCGGGTTATCGGATTTACCCGATATATGCCCACCCCCTAGATATGGTTTTGGAAAATTGTTCCATACATATTTTCGTGACTATTTAAACTTGGGTTCATTGTTTGTAATAAAGTGGGGGGAAAAATCGCGTGTTATGTATTCCGTTTTGTTTCTACTTGATTTCTTATTCATAAATAAATAAATAAAATTAACTTAAATAATTGTTCATCCAATCTTTTAAACTAAATATAGTCAACGAAGGTATATATAATTGTGTATAATTCATGTATACCGACTAAAAAAAGTAAATTGTGAATTGGACCGGCTATTTGTATTAAAATTCCCAACAAGTGTGTTAATTAGTTGGGAAATTTTGAATTTATAATTCTTTAAAACAACCCATTATTTTGTGAAAGAAGAACGTAACTTAACTGTTGTCATGTGTAGTATATTTTGCAGCCTCAATGTATTTTTCATGAGAAAAATTATACTAACATTAGAGATTTCTTTGTCATTGGGATTATTCTTTTTATGTTAGAATTGCCGTATTAAATGTGAGAAAAACAGAGAGTACCTACTCTGATAGCAACATAAAATTCATTATTAACAAAATCAATCTTTCTATAGCTACCAATTGGACTTGCAGTATAATTCACGCGTTTAAATTATTTAAAACCTCGTTATATTCATTTGTTGCGATGGTTTTGGTTACAAAAATACAAAAACCAAAATTGAATTAAACGTCTAATATAACGATGTAATCCAACAATGAAAAAAAAAGAGGTGTTTTTCTTTTTCTCAAAATAGAACTAAATAGGTTGACTACTTGTGGTCATTTTAGTAGAGAAGCTATAATAAAGCCTTGAATGTGACAGAATTCTCCTCTCTGGTCACAATAATAGGAATATGTACAAAAAATTTAGTTATTTTCCTTTTTAGTATATAACAATATTAGTTGAATTTTAAGATTATCATAAACAAAAAGGGGGGAAAATATATCGTTTAGACTCATACTCCAATTCCTTTTTGGTCTTGCACATGACGATATTTGATTTTATCTTCAAAATTTAATTGTTCTAAAGTGGTAATATTTGATAGATATATAATCCATAAAAAGATAGTAGTATTAAGTGTTTATTAACTATTCTTGGTTGACGAATTTTATGAAACTATACCGCGTTAGATTTCAAAGTCAATGTGGTCTAGCTAGTTCGTCTAAATAACTCAGTTGACTGCATTATTACATTTACTTTGTATTGACTTCAAATATATACAGCGGTAAAAAGCAGAAAACGGTAATAAACAATATTGAGATTTGAGACTTGAGTCTTAACCTCAAGACTTAGATCTTTTCTCTTTTATTTTTTCCTCTTCAGTATTCACAAGTCCCCTCTCATTTCACAAATAATTTAAAATATTAACAATAACAAAATTGTTTTAATAACTTTTTTTATTGTTTCAATATATCACAATAAATACTAAAAAAATATTTTTAAAAAAAAGCAATTTTATTCACTAAAAGTCAAAATTTAAAGCAAATTATTCAAGAGAACGTCCATGACACTTATGAGATATCCAACACATGATCTTTATCAAACACATTTGAATCCGTTTGTTAAAAGTAGGGGTATCAATGGATATTCAAAAATCGATTAAATCGACCATATCGTACCGTACCGAACCGATTTTTAGGTTTCTTTTTAAGAAACCGTAAGTTTTTATATAAATTTGTAACCGCACCGATAATTAGGGCAGATTTTTTATTTTATAAAAATAAATCAAAAAAATATCGAACCGTACTTAATAAATTTTACATATGGAAAATATTAAGTTTAAAAATAATAATACATTAAATTTTTATTTGGGCATTGGAATTATGAAAACTATTACAAGCCAACAAGTAATTAAACTCAAAATACTAATTCTAAAACGTATTATGCTACTTCTACTTAAACTAAGTTATTTCAAGTATCTTTATTAGCAAGACACAAAATATTCTAGCGATTATGAGTAGCAAATTACATGTATCGAATATGTTTCCTTTCATATAACTTAGATTTATCTGTTTGAATATTTCATATTCTATGGAGTTTATTTTTGAGTCCCAGCTTGTTTAATATCTTTCAACTCGTGTGATTTATATTTTTTTGCCTTTCTTTGGTTTCTTTTATGTTATTGTAGAATAGTTGATTGTTTTATACTTTAGCCATTTTTTTTTTAATTCATCATCCTTTAAACAATAAAAATATTTTTGCTAAGTCCTATAAAAGAACGTGTGTTGTTGCATCCAATTTCTACTAGTGAATTTTACATGATATTTCAAAAAATACCGAAAATTAACCGAACCGTACCGATACCAAAGAGAAACCGACATGATTGGACGGTTTCGAAAAGTCTAATTTTGGTTATACATAATAGAATAACCGAAAAATTTGTAAAGCATAAATTTTATAAAATAACCGACCGAATCGAACTATTGACACCCCTAGTTAGAAGTTGTCACGACCCTAACCCCAAACCCAATCGAGATGGCACCTCTTGTGAAGACAAGACCAGCCAACTAAACCCAATTCACTTGTTTAAGCGGTTAAACAACATATAAGCAGGTCAAAATATGGTTTAATGATAATAAGTAGCATAAAATACAACCCGACACAGTCCTAACTGGGATGTCACAAGTCACGGACATTTAACAATACCAAATCCTCAAATGTAACTACAGAGTTTAAAATGCTGAACTAAGACCATAAAAGAAATAGATAGAGATGAGCTCCAGGCTATGAACTCTAACAGGTACATAAAGACTCATCGAAGATCCGCTTGGAGCTGGAATGGACTAGCACTCGGGAGCAGGACTGGATGCGCCTGAATCTGCACACAAGGTATAGGGAGTAAAGTGAGTACTCCAACTCAGCAAGTAACGAATATAAATAATGATTGAAAGTAAGAAATACGTAAGGCACGAGGCATTTTATAATGAAGCATTAAAATCAGTTAAAACAGTAAATCAGTGAAAATCAAGTGAAAATCCTTTTCTCAACAAGTATATAGGTAATTGACATGTCGTTAAGGTAAAGTAAACAAATAGAAATTCGCCACTCGGGCTCAGTATCAACAAATTCCCCTCCCCCGGGCAATATCTCAGAACAATACTAGTCCCTCTGGCTCAATCTCTCATCACAATGGGTACTCGCGCTCACTAGGGGTGTGCAGATTCCTGGAGGGTCCCCTTACGGCCCAAGTACAATAACAAGTCATCTCGTGGCATCAAATCTAGGCCATCGGCCTCAAATCAATCAAGCCACCGCGTGGCATATATATCTCAGGCCCTCAGCCTCAAATCAGTATCAATGTTTCCTCACAATACAGGCCCTCGGCCTTACTCAGTTAAAAATCATCACAAGCCCCTCGGGCAATAGTAAAATAATATTTCTCATCCCAAACATCATTTAAAATATTATTTAAGTCTCCAAATTGAGTAAAAATGATTGTGTAGTAAAATAGTGGAAATTAAAATAATTGAGTTCAAATAGTAAGTCAATACAGTAAGAAAATATCAAGTAAAACTCCCAAAGGGTTCATATAGTTGGAATGAAGCCCAAATATGACATTCAACCCAATAAATGATGATAGCAAATAGTTTTAAATCAAATACACGGTAAAACCATCAATCAGGACGCATCAAGTCACAATCTCCAATAGCGCACGACCCCACACTCACCATCAAGCGAGTGCCTCTCCTCAATATAGTACTATGATGTGCAATTCAGGGTTTCAAACCCTTAGAACAACATTTAGAATCATTACTCACCTCGAACCGGCTAAATCTCTAGCTCGCGATGCCTTTTTCTCTCAAAGCGGCCCACACGCACATCGAATCTATCCAAAATCAGAATGAGAACATCAAAATATGCTAACGGAACAAAGCCCAAGCAAAAAGAATTAATAAAGGGCACAAATCCCGAAATTCCCAAAACCCGACCCCTGGGTCCACTTCTCAAAATTCAGAAAAATTTATACCAATTGCTTCCTTATCTTCCCACGAGTTCATACATACCAAAAACATCAAAATTTATCCACAAATGACCCTTCAAATCCCAAATCAAAAGTGTAATTTCTCTAGCCCTAGTTCTTCAATTTTTTGGCTTAGTTTCCATGATTTTCTAGGTAGATTTCACAATAGAATCGAGGTTCAAGTCCAAAAATCTTACCTCCAATCTTTTCCCTTTGAATCACTCATAAACATCCTTTAAAAATCTCCCAAAATGATCAACTATGGAGGAAATGAGCCCTCAAATCGTGGATAAAACGAATTAAAAACATTCCGCCCAGGCCAGACTTTCCTTCTCCGCAACGCAGTCAATGCCTCGCGAACGCGGTGTCCCACTCGCGAACGCGAAGAGTAAAGTCCTACAACTGCTTAACCTACATTTTCTGCAACTTTCTAAACTCCAAAATGGTCTGATTGACCACCCGAAACTCACCTAGGCCCCCGGGACCTCAACCAAAGGCACCAACATATCCAAATACCTTATTCAAACTTGTTCCAATCATCAAAACACTTCAAACAACATCGAATCACCCAAAACACATCATATTCAAGCCTAAGTTACTAAAAATCTTCCAAATTCCACTTTTGATAAAAAAAGCCCAACCAAACCACGTCTGAATGACCTAAAATTTTACACATACATCCCAAATGACATAACGAAACTACTGCAACTATCGGAATTCATTCCGACCCCTAGATCAAAATCTCGACTATCAATCGAAAATCGCCAAAATATCAATTTCGCCAATTTAAGCCTAAATCTACTCCAAACCTCCAAAATCTATTCTATTCACACTTTTAAGTCACAAATCACCTCTCAAAGCTAACCGAACCATCGGAACTCACATTCGATCCTTCTAACACATAAGTCAACATTCGGTTGACTTTTCCAACTTAAGCTTCCTTAAAAGAGACGAAGTATCTCAAGCCTTACCAAAATCACTCCAGACTTGATCCGACCAACTTGATACCATAAACACGAATAACAAATCATAAAAAAAAGTAGAAATGGGGGAAACGGAATGGTAACTCATGAGACGACTGGCTGGGTTATCACATCCTCTCCAACTTAAATAAATATTCATCCTCAAACAAGTGAATAAACATACCTGAAGCCTCAAATAGGTGAGGATATCTGCTCCGCATCTCTCGCTCGATATCCTAGGTAGCCTCCTCCATGGGCCGACCTCTCCACTACACTTTCACTGAAGGTATATCTTTTGATTATAGCTTCCGAACCTGATGCTCCAAAATAGCTGCTGGCTCAATATCATTATCAAATCACCCTCCAACTGAACCGTGTTGAAATCCAAAACATGAGACGTCTCCAATATATTTTTGAAGCATAGAAATATGGAATATCGGATGCATCAGGACCAATGAAGCGCGGACTCAGCTTTCCTTTATTTCCAAATCTTATAACACCCTTCGTGGGCGAAACCTTCAACAGAACCTTCTTACCAACCATGTAGGACACATCTCGAACTCTCTTGTCAGCATAACTCTTTTGCCTCGACTCCATTGTATGAAGTCTCTCCTAAATTGCCTTCACCTTATCTAAAGAATCTTGAACCAAATTTGTCCCCAATAGCCTATCCTCACCGGGCTCGAATCAACCAACTAGAGATCTATATTAACTCACATACAAAGCCTCATATGGAGCCATCTGAATACTCGACTGGTAGTTGTTGTTATAAGCAAATTTTTCAAGCGGTAGAAACTGATCCCATGAACCTCCAAAATTAATCACACAAGCGCGTACCATATCTCCTAATATTTGAATAGTGCGCTCGGACTGCCCGTCCGTCTAAGGGTGAAAGTTATGCTCAATTCCACCTGAGTACCCAACTCTCGCTAAAAAGACTTCCAAAACTAGGAAGTAAATTGAGTGCCCCGATTTGAAATGCTAGAAATTAGGACACCATGCAACCAACAATCTCCCGAATATATATATCTCTATTAACCACTCTGATGAACAAGTAGTACAGATAATAGGGGTATGTATTCGAATCGGTTTATCGATAAATTAAATTGATTATTTATTATCAATTGATCGATATCAGTTTTAATTTT
Source organism: Nicotiana noctiflora (assembly GCA_032618575.1). Classification (NCBI taxonomy): domain Eukaryota; kingdom Viridiplantae; phylum Streptophyta; class Magnoliopsida; order Solanales; family Solanaceae; genus Nicotiana; species Nicotiana noctiflora. Next base: position 244,502 of record JASVEL010013638.1, on the reverse strand, counting down.
GAAATTTTCCTTATCGAGTTGTCGATTTCGATTTCTATTTTGTTCTCTTCGGTTATTGGTTTATCGATAAATCAATAACAAAATAATATGCAGAGAAAATCTGATCAGAACATGCAGAGAAAATAAGGGTCTGTGCCATATTTCTCTTTTATGAAATTGCTAATGGGGGATGAGAATTGCTCCATATTGACTGAAGAACTAAATGCAAAACAACAGTTCCTTAGTACTCAATACTGTTTATCATCAGAAGAAGAAGTTCCAAGCTGGGTGCAGCAACCCCAGTAAATATCTTTTATGATTCTGCTAACAAGAGAAGATCATGAACTTGAGATGCTTGATTTGGATTCTGCTAAACATGTCTTTTGATGTTCCTTCGCCTTGAGTTGATTGTCAGTTTTAGTTTTTGATGGTGTAGTAGACCAATGATTATTGATCAATGATAAACTGACGTTGTTTGATCTTAAATGGCATGGCAAAATGATCTCTATTTAGTAATGAATGGATCTATTGTCTTAGCTGCAATGCTTACCTGCAAATCATAGATATATACAAGTATGCCTCAATTGATCATAACTTGTCGTAATCGGTTATAAACGGTGTTCGTCTTATTTTAGCTTTTGTCCGTATTAGTTAGGCGTGTTTATAACGATATACTTTTCGTAGGATCCCGCAAATTTTCTTATTAGTGTAATCGATAACCGAATCGATAAGTTCCAAAAATCGATAAATCGAAATCAAAAAAATCGAAACCTTATTGAAATGATAACAATAAGCATATGTACAAATCGATAATTGATAAGTAATTATCGATAAGGGTCAAGATCAAATCGATAAATCGAATGCACACCCCTAACAGATAGGGATGAAGTGCACAAACTTGGTCAACCTATCTACAATCACCCAAATAGCATTGAACTTCTTCAAAGTCCATGGAAGCCCAACTACAAAAATCCATCGCGATCTGCTCCCACCTCCACTCTAGAATGTCCATCCTCTGAAGCAAACCACCCGGTCTCTGATGCTCATATTTCACCTACTAACAATTGAGATACCGAGCTACAAATCTCATAATATCTTTCTTTATTCTCATCCACCAATAATGTTGTCTCAGATCCTGATACATCTTCGCGGCTCCTGGATAAATAGAATACCACGAGCTATGGGCCTCCTCCAGAATCAACTCCCGAAACCCATATGCATTAAGCACACAAATCCAGCCCTACATCCTCAATAACACATCATCCCCAATAGTCACAACTCTGGCATCATCATGCTGAACTCTATCGCTAAGGACAAGCAAATGTGGATCATCATACTGGCGCTCTCTAATGCGCTCATATATGGAAGACCGAGAAAATACACAAGTCAATACCCGACTGGGCTACGAAATATCCAACCTCACGAACTGATTGGCCAAAACTTGAACATCAACAGCAAGATATCTCTCCCCAACTGGAATATATGCCAAACCCCCCATACTCACCGCCTTTTGGCTCAAACTATCGACCACCACATTGGCCTTCTCCGGATGGTACAATATAGTGATGTCATAATCCTTAAGCAACTATAACCACCTCTGCTGCCTCAATTAAGGTCTTTGTGCTTGAAAAAATGCTGAAGACTATAATGATTAGTGAATACCTCACAAGACACACCATACAAGTAATGCTTCCAAATCTTCAATACGTGAACTATGTCAGCCAACTCTAAATCATGAATGGTGTAGTTCTTCTCAAGGGGCTTTAACTGAAGAGAAGATTAAGCAATAACTCTACCCTCTTATATTAAAACAACCAATCCCTACTCTTGAAGAATCATAATACATGGTATATGAACCTGAAACTGATGGCATAACCAACACTGGAGTTGTGGTCAAAGTTGTCTTGATCTTCTGAAAGCTCTCCTCACATTCATCCTACCATACAAATGAAGCACCCTTTTAAGTCAACTTGGTCAGGGGCGATGCGATAGATGATAATCCCTAAACAAACCGACAATAATAGCCTGCCAAACTAAAAACTATGAATCCATGTGGTTGAGGATGGTCTGGGCCAACCCTGAACCGCCTCTATCTTCTTTGGGTCAACTTGAATACCCTCACTGGACAACACGTGTCCCAAGAATGGCACTGAACTAAGCCAGAACTCACGCTTGGAGAACTTTGCATAAAGCTTCTCCCCCCTCAATCTCTGCAACACAACCCTTAAATGCTCCGCATGCTCCTCCTGACTATGTGAATATACCAGGATATCATTAATGAAAACTATGAAAAATGAGTCAAGATAAGGTTGGAACACGCTATTCATCAGATGCATGAACGTTGTTGGGGCATTGGTCAGCCCAAAACACATAACCAAGAACTTATAGTGACCATATCTGGTCCTGAAGGTCGTCTGAAGAATATCCAAATACCTAATCTTCAACTAGTGATAACCCGAACGGAGATCAATCTTGGAGAATACTCTCTCTCCCTAAAAGTGGTCAAATAAATCATCAATGCGGGGCAAATGATACCTGTTCTTAACTGTTACCTTGTTCAATTGCCTATACTCAATAACATTCTCATTGTGCCATCTTTCTTCCTCACAAATAGAACCGGCGCGCACTAAGGTGACACACTAAGTCGAATGAACCCATTATCTAGGAGTTCCTGAAGCTGCTCCTTTAACTAGTTCAGCTTAGTTGGTGGTATACGATACGGTAAAATGTAAATGGGCAGAGTGCCCGGCACCAGGTCAATACCAAAATTAATATCCCTGTCCAGTGGCATGCCCGTGCAGGTCTACAGGAAATACATCAAAGAACTCCCTCACAACTGGGACAAAATCATTATTGGGAGTCTCAGCTCCAACATCCCTCACAAAGGCAAGGTACGAAAGACAACCCTTCCCAACCATACACTAGGTCTTCAAGAAAGAAATCACTCTACTAGGAACGTAATCAGTCATACCTCGCCACTCAATTCGTGGCACACCCGGTATAGCCAGTGTGACTATCTTGGCATGATAAACTAGAATAATGCGACACGGAGATAGCAAATCCATGCCCAGAATGACATCAAAATCTACCATACTCAAGAACATCAACTCAGGTCTCCAGACCCCTAATAATCACCACACACAACCGGTACACACGGTCTACAACAACAGTATCGCCCAATGGTATAGATACATAAATAGGTAAAGCAAGAAATTCATGAGGCGTACCCAAATAACGAGTAAATTATGATGACACATAAGAATAGGTGGAACTGGGATCCAATATACAGAGGCATCTTTATGTCAGACTGAAATAATACTTGTAATGATAACATCGGAGGCAATAGAATCAGGCCTGCTTGGAATAGCATAGAAATAGGCCTGACCGCCCTTTGATCGACATCCCCCTCTGGGGTGACCCCTAGCTGACTGATCCCCACCCCTAGTTGGCTGGGTGAGTGGTAGTGGAGAAACTCACGTTAAAATTAATGACTAACCCCTCAGTTGGGATGAACTAGCAACACGCACTACTAGAAATTGAAGCTATGGTAACCCTTCGAAAACCGTTGCTATAGATCTGCTAACCGTCCCTGTACGGCTATCGGGACGGAAGTTGACCCGTTCCGCGATTCAGTGTTACAATAGGCCTACTGGAACGGTTATTTGCAACGGTTCCTAAACCGTCTCCATAGATGGGGATATTGTAACGGTTTTGGATTGGCGCCATGGTTAATCTACTAGAACGGTTTATTTTATATTGGGACGGTTATAATCCGTCCTGGTAAATTAATAGAGCTGATTTTTGCAGGCTATTGCAACGGTTGTCATGATATATTGCAACGGTTTTGCACCGTCTCCATAGATAGGGATATTGTAACGGTTTTGGATTGCCGCCATGGATTAGCTACAGGAACGGTTATTTTATATTGGGACGGTTATAAACCGTCCTGGTAAATTAATACAGTTGATTTTTTTGAAGGCTGTTGCTACGGTTTTCATGATATATTGCAACGGTTTTCATGATATGTTGGAATAATTATCGGTACTCTATTGCAACGGTTTTCATGAGATATTGGAACAATTATCAATTCTCTATTGCAACGGATATTATAACATATTGGAACGGTTAGCTACTGTTCTTGTTATAATTTGCTAGGTCTATATTGGAATGATTATATTCTCTATTCTATGAAGCAACATTAAAAATAGTTTCCTATTCAATGAAAGTGTTTATACCATATCCAACTAGCATTATCCGTGTACAAAGACAAAATATGGATACAATGTTTGGTCAAACAATTCAAAAGTCAAAATAGATGAATTTGCATACAAAAAGTTCTAAAGTAAAATATCCTTAAACATGATAATAAAGCCCAACAACAATCCACAACAGGACTCAAGTAAGGTCAAGGTCTTCGTCACTGCTTTCATCCGCATTCACTGCACCTACAAAAAGATAATGAGAAACAATTAAATAACACTTTTGGGACAATTGAATCACAAAGTAATTGAATGACCAATTTGATGATAACTCAAAAAATTTCATTCTCTCTAAATTCTTAAATTTTTCGGCAGAGTTTCCTTTGTAAATATGACTATTCCAAAATTTCCAACCTGCTCCAAACATCATTTGCAAATATGTACACAACCAAACCAAGCCAGAAATACAAGTGCAAATGGCAAACAAACACACTTCGACCAATAGTCACCAAGATCAAATAGTATGCAGCACATCAAACAGTGCAATTTCAATAACACTAATTTCTTGTTAACTGAACAATACTAGTATGCAACACATCAAACAATGCACATCGTAGCAAGGAATCTGCCATTGAGGTATCTTTAGATGATTCGAGTTACTGTAGAGTTGCTTCATTTGTTAATGTAAACAATTTGGCAAGAAATTCACTAGATCTAGAAGTATTGTCTTCTGATCGAACAAGAATGTCACCACAAATGTTCATGACCAAGAAATTCTTGCCGAAAGAATCAAATCCAATCTTGATAGAGAATAATATCAAATGAAAGAATTGCCAATTAGTATGAAAACTACCTGAAATGAATCTCAGCCCAGGCACAACGATAATCATATATCTTAGCATAATGTTCAATTTTACACAGCTATGCGTACGAAAATCTATAGACAACAGACATGGAAAATCAATTATGTGAATGGATATTGCTAACAAAAGTAAAAACAATTATTAAATCATTAGGATTTTTTCAAGCAAGTGGAATAATTATAAGGGATATTGAGAGTTATACCTCTTTTTATGGTAACATTATTTGAAAGAAATTTAAGGACTGAAACTCAAATCTATATCAAAAATCAAATAGATTTTCACTCATACTCAATAGTCAATACCCCACTTTCTTTGGATAGATGGAGTAATCAAATTCTATTTTTGCAATTATTTAGCTCAATTTATAACATGTATACAAGGTTTAAGCTGAAGTTATTAGATTCATATGAACCAGTAATGTTTTCATTGGCTCCGCTGCTGTACTTAGTTAATCATAATTGATATGTGACTTTCTACCTATGATATGCAAATTTAAAATTGTAGAAACATTTCTTGTTGATAAAATAAAAACGTTATTTCCCAGCCAATCAATAGGGACAAGCCTTCTCAAATTCCTGTTGCTCTTTACGACACATCATCAAGTTACTGTAGCGTTCTTGCTCTATTCATTAAAACCGAATAAGTTAAAAAAGTAAGCAATATTAATACCTCGAATGAGTTGGCCTTCTTTGTTGCTATCAGTAGATGAACGACGAATTGGTTGCAAAGTTGCTCACTGTGCAGAAGATGCTTCTCCGGGAGAATTATCACCCAATGCCACTAAAATAATATTAGCATCAATATCAATTCCTGAACGCTAAAGTCGTGCAAGGACATCTGCAACAACTTCTTGACGGATAGTTGCCTTTTGTTCCTCAATTTTCTCCTCCATCCTTTGTATCTTCTCCTCCAGTTTTTGTAGAGAATTTGAGGTATTTGAAGAAGATCCAAAACATTCTACCTTCCCTCTTCTTGTAACCCCTCGTCCATACAATCTCAAACGTCCCGAATGTTCAGGCCCCATGACAGATGCAAATGAATCAATGGACTCATTGCCATTTTCATTTTGTTGGGCTTCAATTGCCACCATTTCAGCCTTCAAAGCAAATTCAAACAAATATAATAAGTAAATAAAAAGTATACTAATAAAAATAAAAAATTGATCTCGATATAACATCAGTTAAATATAAGTCGCACAATTTTACTAGTTGTATCATCATCCGAGCACTTGTATGATCGCCCAACTTTCCTTTTTCTTGTAGCTACAAAGACTTCTTTTGCCGTTAAAGGATCCGAAGTTTCTTTCTCGTTTTCCTGGTTACATAGTTAATGAAAGTGAGTTAGCATTTGCGGTGATCTACCATGTACTAAATAAGAGCAGAAAATTATTGCCATTATTTGCTAGTTACACACCAATTTAGAGCGTACTAAAGCAAAACTTCTTTTTCCAGTAGTGTGAGGATTCTTCAACTTTTTGCGGTTCTCAATATTAATTTGGGACATTCTCTGCAAGAAGAAAGAAACATCAAACAACAACTTACAAAATCACTAAGCAGATTCAAAAGTTAGGCTTGTAGCGAGCAGATTGCTCTCCATCTTTTACAACAAAATACTAACTGTTGATCAGTAAGTTTGAGATAGAGTGGAAACCCTCTAGTTGAGAGTTGAGACTTGGATAACAGACCTCAGTTTCCCTTCTAGCAAACTGAAGCACAATACTTGCACTGTTTCAGTTTAGATTGTGATTTTTCAAATGGGCATGACAAGTTAAATAATACTCATATTATTACTAGTTACTAGTAACATAAACTTTCTCCCTACAATTAGTTGACGGCTATTAAACATATTTCATCATCGGGATAATACCTGTTGTTCCCAAAAATTTCTCAAGATCCAATAAGCGTGCATTACAATATAACTTATAACCTTGACCACCTTTCTCTAAAGAAAAATGTATGTTAATCACTCTGCCAAATTATGCTCATATGTCTTCATTCTTAATCAAATAAAAGAATCGGTCAAGTAGTATAAGCTTGAAAATAGGAAGAGAAAGACCAAATAGTAGTTCAATTATACAATTTAGCCCAAATCCTTCTACAATGCGAAAGAAATCAACCAAGCTACTTGAATATATACTTTATATCGCTTCAATCTTATTTCTTTTATGCCCCTGGATTCCTGCCAGAGAAATACATCTTCAAAATCTCTTAATCTCATTTGCAAGTCCCTCAACTATAGCTGGTGCCTAGGAAATGTATTATTTTGCAACCGAATCTACATCCCATTTCAAATTCATATTATGGTTAGCATTATAATGAAGACTGGCTACAGTTGTTGGGCAATAGTGACATGTGTATTTGGCATGCTGATCAATAATATATGGAGGGATATAACAGACAACAAAAATAACAACTACTACATCTTGAATTCTTACTGTCCATGCCGCTCCATTTAAGCTCGATACAGTCTGAAATTTCGACAACACAACAATTACAACAAATACCAGCATTTCGGGCAGAATTACCAGCAAGTTGGCAACTATACGACAACACAACAATTACATACTAGTGTTTCAGCGCTTTTTGGGCAGAACTTTTCTGGAAAAAAATCGCCAGCATTTCAGCGCTTTTTGGACATTTAGAAAGAAGAAGAAAAAGAAGAAGGAAGAAGAAGGAAGAAGAAAAAGGAGAAGAAGTAAGAAGTACATATACCTGGAGTTTCTCTGAGTTCCAATACCTAAGGAGTTCCTTAAACTGACAAGCTGGAACATCTTCAGGGATATTTTGTAATCGAGCTTCATCATTGTGATAGGAGTCAAAGTGATCCTTTTTCAATCTACTCTTGTGCTTTCTCCAGGCAGCCTGGACTGATTCCAAAGTATATTTTTTTCCAGCTTCGGGAATATCATATTTATCCTACAATTGATGTCAAATCCGTTAGTGCAGAAAATATGAGATTTTAAACCAAAAAGTTGAAAATTAAGAAGTTAAGACCTTGGTATATTCCCATATATCCTCTTTTGTGTCCATCTTCCTCCAATCTAAAATATCAAGCGTACATAGAGTCGCATTCCTTGCCAATGTACCGAGGAAGCTTCCAAACTCTGATACAACTTCATTACTAGGACCAACGGGTTGATTTAAGTGGTTAAGTAAAATCACTTTACGCTCCTGGCGTCCATGTACATTTTTCATCTTTGTTCTACCTCTTTTTCTTGGTTGAATAGAAGGGCCTACAATTATATGAACGAAAAAAAAATACCAAATTAGTATTACACTATATATGACTGCAATACGATGTAAATATTTTCAGATAAAAGCTATAAGCTATTACCTTGTTCTTCAGATTGTTCAGCTACAGTAGGAGTTGCAGAATCCAACTGAACTTGTTCCTCCACTTGTTCATCTATTACTTGTGTGGCATGAGTGATTGATCTAGTTTGTACATGAGCCACCACTTCTGAATATTGTGGCAGTAGCAGATTCTCTTCACTGATATTTGGAGGCTCTTTGTTTGATTGTTTTGCAGCAGTGGTTGATCTAGTTTGTACATGGGCCACTACTCCTGGATATTGTGGCAGATTCTCTTCAATAATATTCAAAAGATCTTTCTTTGATTGTCTAGCGGGAACACCATATTTTTGGCTAAAAGAACTCCTTATTTGATTTGCCAAAGATGCCATTGTTCCAGGTTTTGTGTATGTCGCACTTGTCTTTTTTTTTGGGCTTTGAAGGTCTTTCTTGACTCATGTCTGTCAGAATCTGTTGAAGAATACAAAAAAAATTAACTCTAATAGGCAACAAGAGCTTCAAAACGAAATAACAAAAAGGAATTAGGTAACTTCGTAAATAGAAGATCGACTGCCATACAGACATTTCAACAAGTCATACAGACATTTCAGACCCCAAAATCTCAAGAAAGAAGTAGAGAACTCTTAAAGGTACCAATTTGTCAAATCCAAGCTGGAGAACCTGACCATTTTTAACGGATACGAGAGGAACGAAAGAAGAGTAAAAGTTTGGTCAGTTGCAACCAGTTACCTTGATTCATTTTGTTATTTCATCATATTGAATGATAAGATGCATGACCTATAAATGTGCATCCATATGTATTATTTGTAGATAACCATGCATTCATATAGTTTATTATGCTACTTTGACAATTAACAGTGAAATATCACCGTATTGAAACGGACAAAATGTATTCAAATTTGCTTCATGATAACGTTGCTGGCTGGTCAATCTTAGACCCCAGCTGAAACGGAGAAAATGTATTCAAATTTGCTTCATGATAGTTTATTATGCTACTTTGACAATTAACAGTGAAATATCACTGTATAGAAAGCATGAAGTGATCAGCACCAAGACTTCTGTTCCAAAAGGTATGTCTTGAAGAAATGACTTTAACATAATCAGCAACAGTTCTGCCAATGTTATGCATATCATGGGCACCAGGGACATAGAGGTAATGAACCATCACAACTACACTAAATGGCAGAAAATACACCATAGCCTCATCTGGATCTTTAGTTATGTAGAAATTACCCTTTCGTCTCACTTATTCTTCCCAATGCAATATGCAAAGATATCAAGCAGTAAGAGAAGAGACTTAAACTACACATAACCCTTCTCCCTACGTTGGTCAAAAAGCTGAAACATTCGAACACAGAAAAAAGGAAAGGAAACTAGAAACTTCCACAAAAAGAAATTCAAGGTATTTCATAAAAGAAGATGAGTAGGCAACTATATGAAATTCAAGCAAAAACAAGGACTACCTCACTGCCATTTATAGAAAAGAGCAGCTCTTATCCATTGAAATGGCAGATGAGTAGGCGACTATATGGAGCTGTCACACCTCTTTTTACGCACCCGCAAGGGTGCAAAGAGTTTTTCCAATTAAAGGACAATCGAGATGGGATTTATTTTAATTATTTCAGAGTCGCCACTTGGGAGATTTATGGTGTCCCAAGTCACCGGTTAAATCCCGAATCGAGGAAAAGAATGACTCTATTTAACAGTCCGCGAACCGGAAATCCGGATAAGGAATTCTATTAACCCGGGAGAAGGTATTAGGCATTCCCGAATTCCGTGGTTCTAGCACGGTCGCTCAACTGTCGTGTTTGGCTTATCTATCTGCTTTTTACAATTATGTACTTAGTGCAAGTTAATATCCCTTTACCGCTTTTATTATTGGTTGTGATTTACGAAAGAGAAAGTTGCTTAAAAATATGCTTTCGAATCACGTCACATGAAATGCACCCGGATCCTCGACATATTCTTATTCAACATTTCGGGGTTTGGATTTGGGTCGCATGAAATGCACACCCGTATTTAAAAGGTAGAACTAAAATATGCGCCCGGATCGACTACTTATTTACACTGTTGAGAAAGGCGTGATATTCGTCAAGAAACAACGCATCTCAAAATCGAAGTATTTTATATGTACATTTATGACGGCTATGCGATTAGTGTAACTATTGGGCGAGGCGCACCTTTAATTCAAATCTAAAGCGAACTACATCCCAATGTATTTTACTTAAGAGTTGATTCCAAATTATTCAAAACTTGCTACGAACCACACCACATGAAATGCGCCTGTGGTTCCTGACACGCTTTGTTTACTCTTGCCCAAAATTGGGGTCGGGTCACATGAAATGCGCCCCCGACTCTTTTTAATCTAATTACGTCATTCCGTTGAGTAACAACTCCCTAGCTAATCTTGCTTTTAGCGTAAGGTCTAACGTTAACAGATTTGGAGATTACACACACTAGCAGAGAAGATTGAATAGAGATACAACGGACTAATTCAGGTTTACGTGCTTATTCAACGACAGTGTATCTTTGGCCTAGCTACACTTTTCCATAACCAAAACTAGCAATACAAGCTTAATTGGAGAATAACAGAATGTAATTAAACATAAGAACTTTAGGCGACTACATGTTTCCATAGACTTTATGCATAAGCTTCAAACTTCATTCTTTCGAACCAAGGAACTACAATAACAGGAGTGTGTACCTGGAATGCGGAAGAACAAGGAAAAGTGAGCAATGGCAATGCAGCAACAGCAACAAGAACAGTAACAGCAACAGTAAACCAGTAACCAATAGACCAGCAATCAAATAGACCAACAGCCAACAAAATAATGAAACAACAGCAACAACCAACCCAAGCAGCAATACTATAGACCAGCCAGCAACCAACAATGGAACAACAGCACCAAATCAACCCAGGCAGCAACACAACATACCAGCCAGCAACACAAACGACCAAGAGCAACAACACTACTGTCCAAACAACCCCAATACTGGACAAGCAGCACCAAATGAACAAGAGCAGCAAATGAACACTGCCACCAACAGCAAAACACAACCACAACACACGAAAGTCTAATAGCTCAGCCACTGAATCAAAACACACGAAACAGTGACCCCAGAACCAATGAAACAGTAGCCTTTCTCTGTATCTTTCTATATGTGTATCGAAATGTATGCTTGCTGTCTATTTTCTCCCTAAGCTCTCTCTAGCTATGACTCTGTTTTCTCCAGGTATATGCCTGTTATCACTGTTTTATCTCCTCTCCAGGTACTCTGAAAAATGTCCCCTCTTTACTCTCAGATTGTCTCCCATCTTATAGCTGACCAGCAGCCCCTAAGGTTACCCCCTACCCTGACTCCCCAACCCATCATATTCTCTGCAAACCCACTATCTACTGTCCAATGTATGGACTCCAGCATTAAACAATAAGGCTGGTGGCAGGGCATCAGTGGGATACCCTGCTGTGCAGGTTCCACTAGCCCTTTTATGGGCAAGTGATTAAATAATTAATCTCAATTAAATCCTAACTCTGTAACCAATTAACTCTTAATCCAGATTTAAACAAGCAACCAAATCCCACACTTGTGCATTGCATACGGGCAGGCCAGGGCAAATTATACAAACAAATTGAATTGTTGACGATATTAAACGAACTAGGCATTGAATTCAAACAACAATTGGTAAAGAATAGGAATCGACCACATAAAAGGTCTGTTGAAGGAGGAGAATAGATCAACTGATATGAGAAATTAATAACAGATAAAAATCGAAACACAAACCAAAACAAGCACATATGTTCACACAATTGAATTGAATTGACCAGAGAATGAATGGATACCTCATAAGAAAACTGCCGACCCGGGCTTTGAACCAAAATTTGTGAACTATTGAAGCCAAACGGGCTTTAATCAAGATGTTCTCGATTGAGAACACCTAGACTAAAGTCCCTTGGACTTCAATTGTGGCTAACCCGGCTCGAATTGGGTTTCTTCAAAAACTAGGGTTCTTGGGCTCGGATTTGGGGCTTTTGCATTTCTGGTTAGATTCGAGGTAAACGAAAACCGGCGGGGGTACGAGGGAGGCCATGGGAGGGTTTGGGGTGAGTTTGGGGTGATTTGGCATTGGTTCGAGTTTGACTCGAATCTTCAAATGAAGATTCGAGGAGCTCCGGCATGATTCGAGGTTAGTGGAGGCTGGGTTCGTGATGGGGGAGGTGAGGGGAAGGTTTTGGCATTGGTTTGGTGGTGATTGGCCTACCGGAACCGCCGTGAGGCGATTTCCGGCAGGCGGGGCACGGCGGCGTTACGCTAGGTCTCTGAGAGCTCCTGAGGGAGATGAAGGGAGAGGGGGGTCTGGCTTGGGGGGGCGGGGTATGGAATGAGTTTATATATGTTTTGGAGAAGTTAAATCCTGATCGTTGGATCAAACTTGATCAACGATCAGGATCTTCTCACTTAAACCAAACGGTGTCGTTTGGTCAAGTCATAGGCTGAATGTATTTTGGAATTAAAGGATTAATCTGGGCCGTTGGATAATAAAATCCAACGGTCCAGATCAAGCGTTACACAGGCTGAAGCTTGGACGGGTATTTGGGCTGGATTAGAGGAAATTCGCTTGGGCCTGGTTTTTAGGCTAAGTTTCGGCCCAGATCAGATCTACATGATGTACTATATGCATATGTGTATATATATATATATATATATATATATATATATATATATATATATATATATATATATATACATATGTATATATACCAACCTATAACACCGCTGTTTTTTACTACAATTAACGCACATAATTACATATCACCAAAAAATGTAAATCACATGACTTCGATATCAAACACTAAAAAAATGCAAAACCTAGCATATATTTTTTGTATTTTTAATTTAAATAAATAAACGTGCACACAAAAAGATAAAATAACACAAAATCACAAAAATCATGCCCAACACGAAACTATTTTTATTTTTGAATTTTCTAGGAGTACTTCTCAAGTAAGGCAAAAATCACGTGCTCACAGCTGCCCCTCTTTGCGCGTAAACACGCAGAGTTTTCGTGCAAAGATAAGTGAGCGGATATAAGCGATTTTGCCCATTCGAGTACTCCGTATGAAGCGCTTTGGAAAAGTTTTGACCGAACCTTGCTTCAAAGGTCTCCTACATATCCCTGGCTAAAAGGGAATCAGGTCAATGTAGTTCGGGAAGTTCTGGTAGCTGGGACTACCATGACTGTTGCGATCTCGCTGTTACTGCTACTGCCGCTGTTACTGCCGTTACCACTGCTCAGCTGATTTCCTCGTTACACCGCACTAAGCAACGAAAAACAAGAAGCTAGACTAAGTTACAGGTACTACAAGTTCTTATCTATCCTTTTTAACTTGATCTTGTCGCGCTCCTTGCCATCCTGTCTGACTTGGCGTTCCTTTCGATGCTTCTTCTCTTCTTACGAACTTGGATTCATGCCGGAGATTTCTGTTACATTCTACCGCTTTCCTCTACCAAATTAAAACGGATCGCCACTCCATTCTCCAGGCGGGCTCCCTGACTTCAACTACATCTTTAGAAAATAAATCGCCATTCCTCTCTTCAGGCGGGCTCCTGACTTCAACAACATCTTTTTGAAAATAAATCGCCATTCCTCTATTCAGGCGGGCTCCTGACTTCAATCTACTTCAAAATTAAATCGCCACTCCATTCTCCAGGCGGGCTTCCTGACTTCAACTACAACTTCAACATTAAATCGCCACTCCATTCTCCAGGCGGGCTCCCTGACTTCAACTACTACTTCAAAATTAAATCGCCACTCCATTCTCCGGGCGGGCTCCCCGACTTCAACTACTACTTCAAAATTAAATCGCCACTCCATTCTCCGGGCGGGCTCCCCGACTTCAACTACAACTTCAAAATTAAATCGCCACTCCATTCTCCGGGCGGGCTCCCCGACTTCAACTACAACTTCAAAATTAAATCGCCACTCCATTCTCCGGGCGGGCTCCCCGACTTCAATTACTACTTCAAAATTAAATCGCCACTCCATTCTCCGGGCGGGCTCCCCGACTTCAATTACTACTTCAAAATTAAATCGCCACTCCATTCTCCGGGCGGGCTCCCCGACTTCAACTACAACTTCAAAATTAAATCGCCACTCCATTCTCCGGGCGGGCTCCCCGACTTCAACTACTACTTCAAAATTAAATCGCCACTCCATTCTCCGGGCGGGCTCCCCGACTTCAACTACTACTTCAAAATTAAATCGCCACTCCATTCTCCGGGCGGGCTCCCCGACTTCAACTACAACTTCAAAATTAAATCGCCACTCCATTCTCCGGGCGGGCTCCCTGACTTCAACTACTACTTCAAAATTAAATCGCCACTCCATTCTCCAGACGGGCTCCCTGACTTCAATTACTACTCACTGATTTTGTCCTATCTTGATTACCTTCCTTTGCCTCTTGTACCATTTTCTTCTTCCTGTGTTGCCTCTCGGACCACCTTCTCTTCTGAATTAACCTGTCTTGGAATTGCCTTCCCCCGGGTCGTATTACTTTTCTTCTGGCTGCCGGGGGGTATTTTGGAACTGTTTACTCGTCTGCTGGGGATGATGCTGCTGAGGAAGTATTCTTTGTTTCCTTCACCCCTCATGCTCTTCCTTCTTCCCATGCCTCCTGTGGGACTCACGCTTTTGCCTCCTCGAGAAAATTATGGAATGTAATACTGCTGGAGGAATCTTGAAGCCATTGTTTTACTTTCCCACAACTGCTGGGGGTGATACCAAACTCAAATATTACCCCATCGTGTCGTCTGGCCTTTCTCAAAACTATTCTGCTCGGAGCTGGTGCTTCCCGAAATCTTGTGTTGCTTTCTACCCTTATCCTCTGAGTCTTGCTTTCCAGAAAATTTTCGCAACAGGAGAAAATTTTCTGCCCCAGTTTGATAAACTTCTGGACGGTATGCTTTTCTGCCAACGAACCCTCTTTTCCTGCTTTTAAATCAAAGAAAAATTGTTAGTTTCAAAACGCCGTGAGTGGTCGTGCCACTCTTGCTGAGGCCATTCTCTTTCAGCTGCTTGGCCTCTCTCGAACTTTGAGGACGACGTTGACGCTTGCTTGGGAAGATGCTTTTCCCACGAACGACCTCTCATCTTTCCTTTTATTCCACTCTTTGGTTTGGTCCGACTCTTTTTAGCCGGTGATCTGTTGCGTGAAATCATCTTTCGGACATGCCACATGTGTCCATCATACTCCATAATTCCTGCGAACCTTCCACTCAGCCTGTCATCCCAATCTCACTATCGTAACGACTTCTGTCTCATTGCCTTGTTCCATGCCTATTCACTTTCAATATACTGCTTTGGGAGACTTGGTAGTAAGCTTTGAAAAATCAATTTCGAAAAATGAAAGAAAAGAAAAGAATACTGACCGCAAATGACAAAAGAAGAGAAAAACTTTTCTGAACTCAAAAATAGGAAAACTTATCTGAATGTGTGCCTGATCCAATGTTATGCCGCGCCTTTGAGATTAAACTACCCAGTCTATTCATGTCAATCACTTTCTGATACCGCGTCCTGCTAGAGGTAAACGGGTGTCCCAACCTTGTCTCATGCCGATATCTTGTACCCATCTCATCCTGTCACCTCACAGTGCCCTTCAAAGGGTTTTCACTAATGAGATTCTCTCATTTCTCTCTATCTCCCGTCGCCTTAAGGTGCCCGTAAAGGTTTTCACCGTAAGACTCTCTCATTTTACTTCTCTCAACTTCCTTCGCCTTAAGGTGCCCGCGAGGGTTTTCACCGTTAAGACTCTCTCATTTATGCTTTCTTTCCTCGCGGCGGGGTATCACCCCTGAGATTCCCTCTAGAGCGTTATCCCCTTTCGGCTTGTGCATCCCGAATTCAATCGAGGGTCGGGATGTCACTCTTGGCTTTCATTCACATGCCTTGGCACTTCTCAAATACTGATCGAGAGGTCTTTCTGGTTCTTGATATGGTTTCCGCGCGTGAGGCTGAAGAAAGGGGTTTAGCCTCAACGGTTAGCTTATTACAACTTTCGGAATCCACACTATCTTTCAAACGAAACAATGACTTCTGCCCCAGTTTTGTTGCTTGGGGGACTTTTGATTTTTATTTTATTATGACCGAGCCGTGTGGCGCCTACGTATCCTTCTTGAGGAATCAGGGTCGAACGTAGTTCACTTTTTCTTGTATTACTTCTTTGTTTCTTTTCTATTCTGTTACACATCTTCCTTGATGATTCCGAAAGAGGGTATATGAAAGAACAATTAAGGCTCAAATGGGGAAACAAAGGTTAAAGTGTTTGGGTAGTAGAAAAATTGCCTCTGTCATTTCATTCTCCGAAAAATGCCAAATACACACAAACGAAACCAAACGTTGACAAATGCATTAAAGAATTACACATAATATCTCTTAACCGCATCAGAATTGATAGCCATATCGGTGCATCTTCCCTCGACATCAGTCAGACATAGAGCGCCGTTGGATAATACTCTAGTCACCACAAAAGGTCCCTGCCAATTTGGAGCGAACTTGCCTTTCGCTTCGGCCTGATGGGGTAGAACTCTCTTCAGCACATGCTGTCCCACTTCAAATCTCCTGGGACGTACCTTCTTGTTATATGCTCTCGCCATTCTCTTTTGATACAATTGGCCGTGACATACTGCTGTCAATCTCTTTTCATCAATCAAGCTCAATTGCTCTAATCGGGTTTTGACCCACTCGTCGTCATCAATCTCAGCTTCAGCGACGATTCGGAGGGATGGAATCTCAACTTCTGCGGGTATTACTGCTTCCGTCCCGTATACCAACAAGTAAGGAGTTGCACCTACCGAAGTCCGGACGGTAGTGCGATAACCCAACAGCGCAAATGGTAACTTTTCATGCCATTGCCTAGATCCTTCTACCATTTTCCTCAATATCTTCTTTATGTTCTTGTTTGCTGCCTCGACCGCACCATTTGCTTTTGGGCGATACGGTGTGGAATTTCGGTGTGTAATCTTGAACTGTTGACATACCTCTTTCATCAATCCACTGTTAAGATTTGCACCGTTATCCGTAATGATCATCTTTGGAATTCCAAACCTACAAATGATGTGGGAGTGTACGAAGTCCACTACCGCCTTCTTGGTCACTGATTTGAATGTTTTGGCCTCCACCCACTTGGTAAAATAATCAATCGTTACCAGAATGAACCTATGACCGTTGGAAGCGGCAGGCTCAATAGGTCCAATAACATCCATACCCCATGCGACAAACGGCCATGGTGCGGACATTGTATGCAATTCGGTCGGCGGAGAATGAATCAAATCTCCGTGTATCTGACACCGATGGCATCTTCGCACGAAACTTATACAATCCCGCTCCATAGTGAGCCAATAATATCCTGCTCGAAGAATCTTCTTTGCCAATACGTATCCGCTCATGTGTGGTCCGCAAACTCCCGAGTGTATATCTGTCATCACTGTTGTGGCTTGACTTGCGTCTATACATCTCAACAATCCCAAATCCGGGGTTCTTTTGTACAGCACCCCTCCACTAAGGAAAAATCCGTTCGCCAACCGCCGAATAGCTCGCTTTTGATCTCCAGTTGCTTGCTCTGGGTATACTCCTAACCCGAGGTATTCCTTGACATCATGAAACCATGGCTCACCATCCACCTCTTCCTCTATCACATTACAATAAGCATGTTGATCCCGGACATGGATATGTAACGGATCGACGCGAACCTTGTCCGGGTGATGTAGCATTGACGCTAAAGTAGCCAACGCGTCGGCAACCTCATTATGCATCCTTGGGATGTGCCTGAATTCTACCGATCGAAAGCGTTTGGTCAAATCATGCAAACACTGACGATATGGGATAAGCTTTAAATCTCTGGTTTCCCATTCTCCCTGAATCTGATGTACTAGAAGGTCCGAGTCCCCCAAGACCAAGACGTCCCGTACATCCATGTCCACCGCTAATCGCAACCCCAAGATACATGCCTCGTACTCGGCCATATTATTGGTACAGTGAAAACGCAGTTGAGCAGTAACGGGATAATGATGTCCTGTTTCAGATATAAGCACAGCCCCTACTCCGACTCCTTTTGCGTTTGCCGCTCCATCGAAGAAGAGCTTCCATCCCGGATCCTTGGTTGGTTCTAACCCCTCAATCTGCAATACTTCCTCATCTGGAAAATACGTCCTCAAAGGTTCGTATTCGTCATCAACGGGATTTTCAGCTAAGTGATCGGCCAGGGCTTGAGCTTTCGTAGCCGTCCTTGTCACGTATATGATGTCGAACTCCGTAAGTAATATTTGCCATTTTGCTAACCTTCCTGTAGGCATAGGTTTCGGAAAATATACTTCAACGGATCCAGACGCGAAATGAGGTAAGTGGTGTAAGAAGACAAGTAGTGTTTCAGCTTTTGGGCTACCCAAGTCAGGGCGCAACATGTCTTTTCTAGATGAGTGTACTTGACCTCGTGGACTGTAAATTTCTTACTGAGGTAGTAAATGGCCCGTTCCTTCCTGCCGGTAAGATCATGCTGCCCCAGTACGCAGCCAAACGAATTCTCCAAGACCGTCAGATAAAGAATCAGGGGTCTACCTGGCTCAGGCGGAACTAGTACGGGTGGATTTGACAGATACCCTTTGATCCGGTCAAACGCTTCCTGACATTCTGCCGTCCATTCTATCGCAGCGTCTTTCTTCAATAGGCGGAATATGGGTTCACAGGTTGCCGTAAGCTGGGCAATAAACCTACTGATGTAATTCAACCTTCCCAACAGGACTCATTACCTCTGTTTTATTCTTCGGCGGGGGTAACTCCTGAATGGACTTGATTTTGGAGGGGTCCAACTCAATGCCCCGTCGGCTGACGATGAATCCTAGCAACTTTCCTGACGGAACTCCGAATGCGCATTTGGCCGGATTGAGCTTGATGTCGTATCTTCGAAGTCTTTGAAAGAACTTCCTGAGGTCGGCAACATGGTCTTCTTGACGCCTAGATTTTATGATCACATCATCCACGTACACCTCAATTTCCTTGTGTATCATGTCATGGAATACCGTAGTCATCGCCCTCATATATGTTGCTCCTGCATTCTTCAAACCAAACGGCATCACTCGGTAGCAATAAGTCCCCACGGTGTGATAAAAGCCGTCTTTTCTGCGTCCTCTTCATCCATCAAAATCTGATGATATCCCGCATAACAATCCACAAAGGATCCAATTTCGCGTCCGGCGCAATTATCAATCAGGATATGGATATTGGGAAGTGGGAAATTATCCTTAGGACTTGCCTTGTTGAGATTGCGATAGTCCACGCATACTCTGATCTTTCCGTCTTTCTTTGGCACCGGTACTACGTTAGCCAACCATTCCGGGTATCGAGTGACACGAATGACTTTCGCCTGCAACTGCTTGGTTACCTCCTCCTTGATCTTCACACTCATCTCCGTCTTGAATTTCCGCAGCTTTTGCTTGACGGGAGGATATGCCGGATCAGTGGGTAATCTATGAACCACTAGATCAGTGCTGAGTCCTGGCATGTCGTCGTACGACCATGCGAAAATATCTTTAAACTCCATGAGTGTTTTGATCAATTCTTCTCTCGGATTGGGTTCAATATGGACACTTATCCGGGTTTCTTTGACGTCATCAGCATTCCCTAGATTAACGGCCTCAGTATCATTTAAATTCGGTTTGGGTTTTTCCTCGAAGTGACTTAATTCTTCACCGATCTCTTCCACGGCTTCATCATCGCCGTACTCTGACTCACTCTCGTCACTTCTTATTTCATGCGTTATTATTTCCAAACCCGATTGACTTTCTAGGCTGGGTTGATTAATCTTTAAGCACGCCATATCATTAAGATCAGTTGAAAGAAGGCTGTTCAGAAAAGTTAAAAAGAAGAAAAATAAACAAAATTAGACACGAAGGAACCAAATTTCATTGATGGGAATTGTACAAAGGGAAAACAAACTGCAAACTTAAATCAAAAATGAACAAAACAACGGGATTTTACTCCGGGGACAAACCCCCAACACAACATTTCGAAAGAAAAACAATCCAAGACAAACTACCAAGACTTCTTCCGGACAGGGAGAGGAGTAGCCTTCCAGTTATTCAGTTTTGCCTTTGGTCCCACAAATTGTATCTCGGCGTGACTAGATCCTTCACCGTCCTCGAGCATACATACATCTGTGAATAGGTCCTCGAACTTCCTGAAGAACTCTTCGTCTGGCCTGACCGTAGGACCGGGAATCTTTGGCGCTGGATGTCCTCTTGCTCCGGACCTGACAAAAGATTGGGAAAGGCGTGGAACAGGCTTTGGGAGCACCCATGTTTTCTGCTTACTCCTCTTTGCTCGCCGGATGTCCTCCGAGGTTGGCTGGAATCCCAAGCCGAAGGTTCCCAAGTTTTCGACCACTGATACCGGTTGTATAATTCCTTGCAGAGATGCACCTAGCCCTTTACCGGGTACGAAACCATGTCGCAACATTTCATGCGCCACCATGACATCCGCAGTAATTGTTCTGTCGCCGGGAATACATTCCCCTTCCGAAACTCGGTGGGCGGACACCACATCGCAGACCTGATACACCCACGGCCCAACATCTTCTTCTGTTTCAACAAAGGGAATGATGGTGCCCGATTGTGGATCGTTCTCTCCATGGACGACGATCTCCTGCTGGTCCCATTCAAACTTGACGAGCTGGTGTAAGCTGGATGGAACCTGCTCTTGCGGCATGAATCCATGGTCGCCCTATTAGGAGGTTATATGACACCACCATGTCCAGCACCTGGAATTCCATGGTGAACTCCACCGGCCCGATTGTCAAGACTAGCACTATGTCACCAACCGACGCTTTGCCTCCTCCGTCGAACCCTCGAACACATACCCTGTTCTCGCGTACCCTGCCGATGTCTACTTGCAATTTGCCCAGTGTAGAGAGAGGACAAATGTTAGCATTGGACCCATTATCGACCAAGACTTTGGTAACCACCGCCTCTTCACACTTCACCGTAAGATATAAAGCCCTGTTGTGCTCAGTGCCTTCCTCGGGCAACTCGTCATCGGTGAAGGTGATCCGATTTGCTTCGAAGATCCTATTGGTGATCTTCTCCAAATGGCTCACTGAGATTTTATCCGGTACATGTGCCTCATTCGGGACTTTCATCAATGCTTGCCGATGTTCTTCAGAATGTATCAGCAAGGATAGCAATGAGATTTGCGCCGGAGTCTTCTTTAACTGCTCTAAGACGGAGTAGTCGTGCAGCTTCATCTTTTTCAAGAATTCTTCTGCTTCTTCATCAGTGACCGGCTTTTTCAATACTGCCGGAGTGGTCTTCCTCAATTCCGCAGGGGCAAAACATCTCCCCGAGCGGGTCAACCCTCGGGCTTCACAAACTTCCTCTTTCACCTCCTTTCCTCTGTAGGTCGTTGTAATCCGAGCATAATTCCATGGGACAGCCCGGCTATCAGTTACTGGCAACTGTGTTGCCGGCTGGATGATGAAGGGATCCATTCGAACGCCTGCTACTGTCAAAATGGGCTTGATTGCTGCCCCTGGTACAACTATCTTGGCCGGCTTCACCGGTACTTCGTTCACACTTTCCTTTCCTGCTTCCGACTCTCCTGGTATGTCCTTCTTGCAACTGGGTGACTCATCAAGGCTTGGCCCTTTTCTCGTTCCTACCCCGCTAGACTTAATCATCATTACAGTCTGAGAGGCTTTCTTCTTTCCTTCCTCCGCCCGTACCAACTCGATCATATTGGTCTCATGATGAGTTGGAAGCGGGTTTTGGTTGATGTTGGGCTCTGTTGGAGTCTGGACCTCAATCCTGCGAGTGTCAATGAGCTCCTGGATGGCCGTCTTCAACCTCCAACACTTTTCTGTATCGTGTCCCGGACATCCTGAGCAGTAGGCACAATTTACTGAATGGTCCAGGTTCTTCGGAAGAGGGTTTGGCAGCTTAGCTTCAACCGGATTCAGCAACCCTACCTGCTTTAACCGGTGGAACAGACTAGTGTAAGACTCTCCTAAGGGAGTGAAAGTCTTTGGCCTCGGCGCCCTGTCGCCCCTGAATGCCTGGTTCGGACGGAAACTCGCGCCCGAGGGGTTTCTGTAAGCTCTTGGGGGTGGATGATTGTTCTGGGGGTTTGGTGCGCGCCACGGTGCATGAGCGGGAGGCGCAGAATAGGACTGTGCATGGTGGACAGTAAAATGGGGATCAAGTGCGGGATAGTAATGTTGCGGGTGGCTATATGGGTTGTGGGAGTAATTTTGGTGGTGAGGTTGGGGTGGGCTATATTGGGGTGCGGGGCCTCTATTTCTGAACCATGCCCCGGACTCGACGGCCGCAACTTCCTCTCTCCTCTTTTTCCCCAGTACTCCTCCAGTACCACTTTGGATAGCCTGAGTGGTGGCTTTCAGTGCTAAGTAACTCATGATCTTGTTGGCCTTCAAACCCTCCTCGATCATACCCCCCATTTTTATCACCTCAGTGAATGATTTGCCTACGAACGTTACCAGGATGTCCGAAGTAGGTGGGCTCTAATGTCTGCAAGAAGTAGTCCACCATCTCGCTTTCTCTCATCGGCGGATCTACCCTGGCCGCCTGTTCCCTCTATCGGAAACCAAATTCCCTGAAGCTTTCAGCAGGCTTCTTCTCTAATTTTAGCAATGAAAGGCGGTCGGGGATTATCTCAAGATTGTATTGGAACTGGCCGATAAAAGCTTGAGCCAAATCATCCCACGTAAACCATCTACCGGGATCCTGTCTAGTATACCACTCCAGCGCAGATCCTCCCAGACTCTGGCCGAAGTAAGCTATCAGAAGTTCGTCCCGTCCTCCGGCCCCTCTCATTTTACTGCAGAACCCTCGGAGGTGGGCTACTGGGTCGCCGTGCCCCTCGTATAGGTCGAATTTGGGCATTTTAAACCCTGCTGGCAACTGGACGTCCGGAAATGGACATAGATCTTTGTAGGCGACGCTGACCTGGTTGCCTAAACCGTGCATGTTCCTGAAGGACTGCTCCAGGCTTTTAACTTTTCTGACAACTTCCTCGTGTTCCGAACTTTGGAAGTGCTTTTCCGGTTCTGCCGGATTATCCCAGTGAGGTGTATGTGATTGTGGTTCAGGAGCCCTGAAAGTAGGCTCTGGAGGATAGTAAGAGTTGTCATGGATCTGAACATATGGCTCGCCGGCCGGCCTTTGCAGAGGAGCAGGTGGAGGTGCCACAAAAACAGGGGTGACCGGAGGAGGATTTGGTTTGGCTGGTGGAATGTGGGTGGCATATGGGTTTTCCCCCTGAAAGTATGGATAGCTTGGGGCGCTTGTTGAAGGATCGATGGGCGGATGTTCCGAAGCTGAGGCGAGAGTAGGGCGGTTTGGTGAAGACTGTTCCCTGGCCCAGGCCAGGTGCATCTCTGTTATCTGTTGTTTTAACCGGTCTACCTCTTCCTTCATGATTTGTAGCTCGGACTTTTCTTCCTCGAGACTCTTGCCGGAACTCGACATGCTTACTGTAACTGGTCCTTTGGATCTAGTACGGTAGTGATGGCTGGCCAGTATATTCTGTCAAACCAACTGCTAAACTTTCTGGAATACGCAACAAACTTGTTAGTTCACCGAGTTTGACAGATATGTTATAGCACGTTGTATGCAATGCACCTAACCAAATAACCCTTTCTACATGTATTCTTAACATGCGTCATTCCGACCCTTTTTCCTTTTCTTTTCTTTTCCTTCTTTCTCTTTTTTTTTTTTTCTTTTTCGACTATCTTTGCAAGCCTTATTGTTATTTAACCTATGGATTCCTTTCTTTTTCGCGTGAATCAGACCGAGCGTAGTTCTGGCGACAAGATTGTGGCAAAATTCAGTAACTTTTCTATCAAATAAAACCGTGTAGTTACAAAACACGTCTTACAAAAATCAGCAAAACAAAAGAAAATGCTTGACTTGGGAAAGTAAAGATAAAAATGCCAACTAGCTTGACTCAACATTTCAAAATACATTTTCAATCAAAATCTAATGCCCTAAAACTCCTGGGGGCCTGCGAGGCATCATTCGGCCTTGCCGCAGGCCTTGGTGTGAGGCCCTTGTGCAGTTTCCTCAACTCTTCCATGATCCGATGAACATAACCCATAATTGAAGCGAAAAGGTCGGCGCGGGGCATTCGTTCACAAGCTAGGCACTTCATGGTGACATAGTGCCCGATTTCTCCAATTCTATCCTTGATCATGTCCCTTTCTCCGAGTAGCCGCTCTATTTGCTGGTTTTTTGCCCCCAATCTTCGAGCATTGTTGGTGACTTGATCTAGGAGCCTATCCACTTGTCCTTGCAATCGGGCCATCAAATTGTGGCAGCGGTCGAGGTCCGCTCTGGCATCTTGGGCTTGCTTGAAAACCCGCTCCCTAAGGACAACATTTGCTTCCCTCAGGCTAGTGATGATATCAGTGTAATCTTCTTCCACCCGCTTTAAGTGAAGTGCATGTTGATGTGCCTCCTTTTTCCAGCTAGCACGGATCCTCGTTATTTGGGCTTTTGACTCGTCCAATTCTCTTTGGATGTCGGTGACTTGGCTTCTCAAACCCCTTATCAATTTTTCGTCGGCCCGACTCCTCGACCGTCTGTCAGCATCTCTTTTCATTTGCTTGGATTTGAGCTCTCAAGAAGTCATTTTCTTGTACCAACTTCTTTTTATCTCCTTCGTCGGTGGCGGCTTGCATGTTCTTCTCGAATTGGAGGTCCCGGACCTGCTGTTCTATCCTGCCAATCTTCGTCCTGTATCCCTCCTCCTTTGCTAACCAATCCCATTGTTCCCGTGAATCTTCCGTGAACTGTTGGACATGGGCTCTTTTAGAACATTTCCGACGAATCTGAAATCTTTTCCCGAACCACACGTTGTACTTTGGGTCCACCTCTCCCTTAGATAGCTCCCGGACCATGGTTTTAGGCTCAAGGAACCGACATTCGTGCCACAGCCTTCTAACCTTCTCTTCGGGGAAGACAACTCCCGGGCTCAACTCAATGGCGTACTTCCTTAGGTCTTGATCGGTAGGAATAACCTGAAACCTTCCTAGTTGACGTAATACACGGTGAGGGACATATGGTTGGACACTGCGGATCCCCATCAGAAGGATATAACACTCCTCGGCTGCCATATATATTACTTCGGTATCGGGTAACCACCCGAATGCCCATTCAATCTGATCGGCTTCTATTGAGCTCAGTCGTGCAAGCCATGCCTCGACGCCTTCAGGGAATACAGCACCCATCATCCGTTCTTCGAAACCCCTGATACAGGTTTTTCCGGTCAACCCATGGTTCATGTATTGTGTTCGGTGATGGAGGTGTTCTTGCATCCATAATTGGAGTAACAGATTGCAACCTTGGAAGAAATTGCCCCCTTCTCGGCATACGGTCAAGGCTCGATAGATTTCGGACAAAACCAAAGGGACCACCGTGCTGGTAGCCTTTTTGATTGCAACATCGGCTATTCCTACCAGACCTATCTCTATTTTCTTATCTTCGCGCGGACAAATCACAACCCCCAAGAATGTCGTTAGGAATGCTAGAATTCGTCTGGCCTCCCACTTGGTTCTATTCCCTGCGTGAGTCAGTCCAAGGTTTGACTCCTCAAAACCCCGAGGAGTGCCGTACCGTTGATATAAGAATTGAAGATCGCAATACCCTTTCAACAGATCATCATTTTTCACCTTCCGACTAATGCTCAGTAAATCCAGAAACCCATGTGGAGATACCGGCCTTGGTGAGAGCAGGTATTGTCCTCTTAATTTCCCATTTAGTCCTGCATAGCCCGCAATTTCCTCTAATGTGGGCGTCAGTTCGAAGTCAACAAAACGGAACACATTGCGGGTCGGATCCCAGAAAGATACCAGTGCCTTGATGATGTCTTCCCTTGGCTCGATATTCAACAGATCAACCAAACCTCCCAAAATTCTCCCTACAACCTTTTTGCTACTGTCTTCCAAATCGTTCCACCATATACGGAGCTGCCGAGGGACCTCACTAAAGATTGAAAATGATTTATTCTGATTCGTGCTCATCCTGCACATTTATTAAGGTGATTTAAATGAGAAAAACAACTTTGTTTTGCTAAGAAAATAAAATAAAAAAAATCAGTTTTCAATCACGGCCTTTCAACGTCCCGGGGACGAAGGCTTTTAAGGCTGTGGGGTAAATCGATCGAAATCAAAATTGACCCAAAGGTGGCCGTTTATACGAAATTAGCCTTCCGGCGTCCCTTTCGGGAACATTCGGCTATTTTTTTAAAAACAGCGTCACCGACTTATTTAGTACAGAAGTTAGTTTTGATTTTTCAGCCATTTTTCAAAAGGTGAAGTTGGACCTGATGGAGGTTGCCTACGTATCTCACATCCAATGAGAATCAAACCCACGTAGTTCGGTTTTGACGAAACAAACGACATCATGTATTTATTCATTTTACTAAAGGAAAACAAACAAGCTATTTCTATCTTAAGAACAAAACACTTTTTTTTTTTTTTTTTTTTTTAATCTCTAAAGCCGGTCGGCATGCAAGTCTATAACAGATAAATGCGCAAGACAAACAGGATGCAGCAGGATAGTCTGTTCATTTCAGGTCACCTGTCCTAGACGGACCCAACCCCCGTGTTGAGTCCCCTAAGCCAAAATGCGACATGATGCAAATAAACGTTTCCTACTAGGGATCCGGCATGAAGCTTTGTTATTCTAGGCTTAGAAACCTGGGTTTATTTGTTCTAGACTTGGCATACCCGAGCGGACAGCTCGAGCTGAGGAGGAGGCAGCAACCCGGGAATACAGAAGCTTCACCGGTTTTGCAACTTATCCAAACCTCGTTCTAAAATGGGAATTAGACACTATACAGAAAAGAAGTCACACGAAGTGCACCCTTCTTCATGATTTAGAAGACTCAGAGAGGAGATTGGTTCCGGCACAATTTATATGTACAGTTCACAAAATATCAAAGCAGGAAAAACAACATTTTGCACATTTATGCCAACATGTAAAAGAATCAGATAATAAAATATGCCAAATACAACAGTTATTCCGAGCTCGAATTCTAAAGAAGATTCTCCCCAGCAGAGTCGCCAGAGCTGTCACACCTCTTTTTACGCACCCGCGAGGATGCAAAGAGTTTTTCCAATTAAAGGACAATCGAGATGGGATTTATTTTAATTATTTCAGGAGTCGCCACTTGGGAGATTTATGGTGTCCCAAGTCACCGGTTAAATCCCGAATCGAGGAAAAGAATGACTCTATTTAACAGTCCGCGAACCGGAAATCCGGATAAGGAATTCTATTAACCCGGGAGAAGGTATTAGGCATTCCCGAATTCCGTGGTTCTAGCACGGTCGCTCAACTGTCGTGTTTGGCTTATCTATCTGCGCTTTTTACAATTATGTACTTAGTGCAAGTTAATATCCCTTTACCGCTTTTATTATTGGTTGTGATTTACGAAAGAGAAAGTTGCTTAAAAATATGCTTTCGAATCACGTCACATGAAATGCACCCGGATCCTCGACATATTCTTATTCAACATTTCGGGGTTTGGATTTGGGTCGCATGAAATGCACACCCGTATTTAAAAGGTAGAACTAAAATATGCGCCCGGATCGACTACTTATTTACACTGTTGAGAAAGGCGTGATATTCGTCAAGAAACAACGCATCTCAAAATCGAAGTATTTTATATGTACATTTATGACGGCTATGCGATTAGTGTAACTATTGGGCGAGGCGCACCTTTAATTCAAATCTAAAGCGAACTACATCCCAATGTATTTTACTTAAGAGTTGATTCCAAATTATTCAAAACTTGCTACGAACCACACCACATGAAATGCGCCTGTGGTTCCTGACACGCTTTGTTTACTCTTGCCCAAAATTGGGGTCGGGTCACATGAAATGCGCCCCCGACTCTTTTTAATCTAATTACGTCATTCCGTTGAGTAACAACTCCCTAGCTAATCTTGCTTTTAGCGTAAGGTCTAACGTTAACAGATTTGGAGATTACACACACTAGCAGAGAAGATTGAATAGAGATACAACAGACTAATTCAGGTTTACGTGCTTATTCAACGACAGTGTATCTTTGGCCTAGCTACACTTTTCCATAACCAAAACTAGCAATACAAGCTTAATTGGAGAATAACAGAATGTAATTAAACATAAGAACTTTAGGCGACTACATGTTTCCATAGACTTTATGCATAAGCTTCAAACTTCATTCTTTCGAACCAAGGAACTACAATAACAGGAGTGTGTACCTGGAATGCGGAAGAACAAGGAAAAGTGAGCAATGGCAATGCAGCAACAGCAACAAGAACAGTAACAGGAGCAACAATCAAAGTAACCAATAGACCAGCAATCAAATAGACCAACAGCCAACGAAAATAATGAAACAACAGCAACAACCAACCCAGGCAGCAATACTATAGACCAGCCAGCAACCAACAATGGAACCACAGCACCAAATCAACCCAGGCAGCAACACAACATACCAGCCCGCAACACAAACGACCAAGAGCAACAACACTACTGACCAAACAGCACCAAATGAACAAGAGCAGCAACACAAACGACCAAGAGCAGCAAATGAACACTGCCACCAACAGCAAAACACAACCACAACACACGAAAGTCTAATAGCTCAGCCACTGAATCAAAACACACGAAACAGGGACCCCAGAACCAATGAAACAGTAGCCTTTCTCTGTATCTTTCTATATGTGTATCGAAATGTATGCTTGCTGTCTATTTTCTCCCTAAGCTCTCTCTAGCTATGACTCTGTTTTCTCCAGGTATATGCCTGTTATCACTGTTTTATCTCCTCTCCAGGTACTCTGAAAAATGTCCCCTCTTTACTCTCAGATTGTCTCCCATCTTATAGCTGACCAGCAGCCCCTAAGGTTACCCCCTACCCTGACTCCCCAACCCATCATATTCTCTGCAAACCCACTATCTACTGTCCAATGTATGGACTCCAGCATTAAACAATAAGGCTGGTGGCAGGGCATCAGTGGGATACCCTGTTGTGCAGGTTCCACTAGCCCTTTTATGGGCAAGTGATTAAATAATTAATCTCAATTAAATCCTAACTCTGTAACCAATTAACTCTTAATCCAGATTTAAACAAGCAACCAAATCCCACACTTGTGCATTGCATACGGGCAGGCCAGGGCAAATTATACAAACAAATTGAATTGTTGACGATATTAAACGAACTAGGCATTGAATTCAAACAACAATTGGTAAAGAATAGGAATCGACCACATAAAAGGTCTGTTGAAGGAGGAGAATAGATCAACTGATATGAGAAATTAATAACAGATAAAAATCGAAACACAAACCAAAACAAGCACATATGTTCACACAATTGAATTGAATTGACCAGAGAATGAATGGATACCTCATAAGAAAACTGCCGACCCGGGCTTTGAACCAAAATTTGTGAACTATTGAAGCCAAACGGGCTTTAATCAAGATGTTCTCGATTGAGAACACCTAGACTAAAGTCCCTTGGACTTCAATTGTGGCTAACCCGGCTCGAATTGGGTTTCTTCAAAAACTAGGGTTCTTGGGCTCGGATTTGGGGCTTTTGCATTTCTGGTTAGATTCGAGGTAAACGAAAACCGGCGGGGGTACGAGGGAGGCCATGGGAGGGTTTGGGGTGAGTTTGGGGTGATTTGGCATTGGTTCGAGTTTGACTCGAATCTTCAAATGAAGATTCGAGGAGCTCCGGCATGATTCGAGGTTAGTGGAGGCTGGGTTCGTGATGGGGGAGGTGAGGGGAAGGTTTTGGCATTGGTTTGGTGGTGATTGGCCTACCGGAACCGCCGTGAGGCGATTTCCGGCAGGCGGGGCACGGCGGCGTTACGCTAGGTCTCTGAGAGCTCCTGAGGGAGATGAAGGGAGAGGGGGGTCTGGCTTGGGGGGGCGGGGTATGGAGATGAGTTTATATATGATTTGAGAAGTTAAATCCTGATCGTTGGATCAAACTTGATCAACGATCAGGATCTTCTCACTTAAACCAAATGGTGTCGTTTGGTCAAGTCATAGGCTGAATGTATTTTGGAATTAAAGGATTAATCTGGGCCGTTGGATAATAAAATCCAACGGTCCAGATCGAGCGTTACACAGGCTGAAGCTGGACGGGTATTTGGGCTGGATTAGAGGAAATTCGCTTGGGCCTGGTTTTTAGGCTAAGTTTCGGCCCAGATCAGATCTACATGATGTACTATATGCATATGTGTATATATATATATATATATGTATATATACATATATATATATATATATATATACATATGTATATATACCAACCTATAACACCAACCTATAACACCGCTGTTTTTTACTACAATTAACGTACATAATTACATATCACCCAAAAATGTAAATCACATGACTTCGATATCAAACACTAAAAAAATGCAAAACCTAGCATATATTTTTTGTATTTTTAATTTAAATAAATAAACGTGCACACAAAAAGATAAAATAACACAAAATCACAAAAATCATGCCCAACACGAAACTATTTTTATTTTTGAATTTTCTGGGAGTACTTCTCAAGTAAGGCAGATGAGTAGGCGACTATATGGTATTCCCTAAAGTTGAAAATTATACGCACACTCACTTTCCAGAGGCAAATATTTGATAGTCTTTCCACCCTAAGTTTTCCAGGATCCATGGGGCTTGAAGCGAAAAGTGAGATGTGCAGCGCATGCCAAAGTTTCAATTACTTAGCATATTAAAATAGCTCCATATATCATACTAAAGTTTCAATTAGTTAGCATATTACAAAAGCTTGAAATAGAAACAAACAAAAAAGTCCAAGCTAGAGCATATACAAGAACAAAAAATTGTTCGAAAGAAGACAGTAAAGTTCAAAATTACAAATAAAAATAAGATGTTCCTTCTTCAATCATCAGCCTCCATCCAATCCCAATCCGTATCATCTAACTCATCCTCCTCTTCTGATATTTCCATATCTGTATCTTGAGAATGTTGTGCATCAACTGGCATATCAATAACATCAAGAGGTACATCATCTCTCGACCATCTAATATCAATATCGGCTAACCTACTTGATGGACCGGCATCATCATTTGGCTCCCTCCAAAATGTCTCCCCAACATTAGGAATATTTTCTTCCTCCAAATCATATAAATCAACAGGGACTTTATTCCTTGTATAGAAAACATCTTTCTCAATTGGATCCTCCACATAAAAAACTTGGTGGACTTGAGATGCCAATACAAAAGAGTCATCAGTACTACATAATCGGTTAAAGTATACCCGAGTTAACCCATATTCATCAACTTCATTACGAAACCAATCACACCTAAACAATACAACACTAAAGCGACCCCAATAATCAATCTCAATGATATCCTGAATAGCTCCATAGTACTGAACCTCTCCATCGATGGGATTTTGGTCCCCGGCACTAGCAAAACTATCCGTTGTTGCTAACAAAGTCACTCCACTATTTTGTGTCTTTAACGGCGCATCTCGCATCATTGTATGAAATAAGTAACCATTGATAAAATATCCAGTATATCGTTTGGCTAAGGTATTAGGCCCTTTAGCTAGCCATCGCAAATGATTGGGCACGTCAATGCTTTTTACTTTCTCTTTAAACCAGTCGGCGAAGTTTCGACTATGATTTCTTGCTCTTACCCATGCATTTGATCTAATTTGATTATCAATTAAATTCTTATGTTCCCTGCAAGACATATGTTTCAAATTTAATCATTAGGCCTTTATAAATTAAATTTAAAAATCTTAAGATATAAAATAAATAAGGCTTATAATACAAGTGATGGTAATATATTTTATCTTACATGATAAATGCCTCCACTTGTTCATCTTCAGTATTGAAGAGAGCATATCTATGTGCCTCAGAACATAACTGCAAATCCATAGAAAAAATCTTTCCTTTTCTCTTTTTCTTACTTCCAATTGGATGGCCTATTTTAGGAAAAATAGGTGACAAATTTGCTCCTCCAATGTCCCCATCATCCTCAGTTTGGTACCTACTGAATCTTGTCTTCACCCCATCATGTAGGTATCTCGAACAAAAGATCAAGCACTCTTCGGCCAGAAACCCCTCTGCAATTGACGCTTCTGGATGAGCACGATTACGAACAAATGCCTTATATTTGCACAAATTTCTTTCAGTGGAATACATCCAGCGACAATGAGTCGGACCCCCGAGCTTAATTTCATTTACTAAATGAACAGGTAAATGAGGCATTATATCAAAATAGGATGGAGTAAAAATCATTTCAAGCTCACATGTAATATCATTGATTTCAGTCTGCAATCTATCAAGATCATCTCGCCTTATAACCTTGGCACATATGGCTTTAAAGAAGTTACACAACTTAATCAATGTCAATGAAACATTCTTGGGTAATGATTTTCTAACAGCAACTTGGAGCAAATAATGCATTATAAAATGTGCATCATGAGTCTTGTACCCGGATATTTTCATCTCTTTCTCATGCACACAACGTGATATATTCGAGGCACACCCTTTTGGCAATTTGGCATTTTTAAAGACGGTGCAAAATCGTCTCTTCTCTTCTGGATTCATGTAGAAACAAGCTTTAGCCAAAGATATTGTTCCACTTACAACATCTTGTATTGGTTGAAGCTCTTTTCGTATTCCCATTTCCTGCAAATCGTAACGAGAATTTACATGATCTTTTGACTTTCCATCTATCTCCAATAATGTCCCAAGAATACTATCACATATATTCTTCTCAATATGCATTGGATCAAGATTGTGCCTCAATTTGTTAGTTTTCCAATATGGTAATTCAAAGAAGATGGATCTTTTTTTCCATGGACCCTTGTTATCCCGAGACCTTTTCTTTTGGCCCTTTCCAAAGACATTCTTGAATTCACGCAACTCTTCGAGCACTTCTATACCCGACAAAGGAGTGGGTGCAAGTCTATGATCCTCCTTACCATCAAACGATTTCTTATCTCTTCGAAATGGATGTTCAGGAGGCAAAAATGCCCGATGACCCATGTAGCACATCTTACGACTATGTTTGAGATATTGAGAGCATGTGCCATGATTACAGGTGGGGCATGCAAATTTTCCCTTTGTGCTCCAACCAGAAAGCATTGCTAGTGCAGGAAAATCACTAATTGTCCACATTAAGGCTGCCCGCATTTGGAACATCTGGTTAGATTCGGCATCAAATGTTTCCACACCGAATTCCCATAGCTCTTTTAATTCTGTAATTAGTGGTTGTAGATACACATCTATATCATTTCCCGGAGATGAAGGACCTGGGATGATCATTGACAACATTATATACTCTGGCTTCATGCAAATCCAAGGGGATAGATTATAGTTCATTAACATAACAGGCCACGTGCTATGGGAAATACTCATTGTTCGAAAAGGGTTGAAACCATCACTTGAAAGACCCAATCTAATATTACGAGGGTCACTAGAGAATTCAGGGTGCAAGGAGTCGAACTCCTTCCAAGCATCACCATCAGCAGGATGTCTTATATTTCCATCATTCGGTCGTTCAGTGGCATGCCATCTCATAGCTGCAGCTGTTTCGGGACACATGAATATCCTCTGAAGGCGAGGCTTTAATGGAAAGTACCTTAAAACCTTTGCGGGGGTTTTGGTCTTTTTATTAGTCAATACATTAACAACATTCTTCCATCTAGAAGACCCACACACAGAACAAGTATCTGCATTTGTATTGTCATTCCAAAATAACATGCAATCATTAGGACATGCATGTATTTTTTCATAATGAAGACCCAAATCTTTTATCATGCTTGTTGCCTTGTAAAAAGAATCGGGTAGCTGAGCAAATGGAAATGCCTCTTTTAACAACTCCAACAAGTCTGTGAATGCCACATTACTCAACCCGTGAATGCACTTGAACAAGTACAACCGGATCGTAAAACCTAATTTGGAAAAATTCTCACACCCTGGATATAATTCTTCTTTTCCTTCTTCTACTAATTTAAAGAATCTTTTTGCATCTTCCGAAGGTCTATCCCCCACTCCTTCATGTCCCAAATCATCCTCTACATTTCGAAATGTATCATGAAGTAATCCATCAATATCATCATACATCTCAGAACCTTCATCGTTATTGCTTGAGCATGGAGTCTTTCTCGAGGAAAATCCTTCCCCATGGAAAACCCATTTGGTGTATCCATGAACAAATCCATTAACAATCAAGTGATCCTCCACTACATTCCTATAATGCCAAAAACAATTAGCGCACTCTTTACAAGGGCATAATATTTCATTTCCTTGGGAAGCTCGTTCAAACGCCTTATCAAGAAAATTATTCACTCCTTGTATGTACTCATCAGTTGACCTTCGGAGGCTCATCCACTTTTTATCTTCGTTATCCATTAAATTAGTTGTATCCTATATAACACCAAAATAACTAGTATAAATTTGGTTTATGTACTTATAATAAAAAATAACCAGCCAATAAGAAAGAATAGAAAAAAGCCAGATATTCTCAAAATTATATGAGTTTCATTGTTGTGAAATTTAACAGTCACCAAAATCGTCACACAATCCACTATGTAAGGCAAATTTCATCAATAACAAACATGGTAACAAATAGTGGCTATTAGATTTAGCAAGAAAGGTGAATTTTTTTAAGTTAATGACGTGCCACAATCTTATAAGTGTACCATAATAGGTAATGCAAAATACTTTAAAATTAAGATTAGCAGAAGAATGTTAAAAGATTAGCATTATATGATTCTGATATCCAAGAAAAGAAAAGGCAACAATGATCGACTTTCACTTATAACTAGCAACATGTATTCCGAAGTTTAACATTCATATCATATTTAGTGAAAGGGCAGTATACCATTCTGTTAAAGCTGGGCAGCATGAAAACAATGAAAGTAGAACTACGCAGCATTTCAACGAAGAGAAGACATAGAAAGAAGAACCAAAGGTAAAAAAAAATTGCCAGCATTTCGCTGCTATTTGGACACTGAAACAGTGAAAAAAGAGGAGGAGCAGAAGAAGGAGGAGCAAGAAGAAGAAGAAGAAGAAGAAGAAGAAGAAGAAGAAGAAGAAGAAGAAGAAGAAGAAGAAGAAGAAGAAGAAGAAGAAGAAGAAGAAGAAGAAGAAGAAGAAGAAGAAGAAGAAGAAGAAGAAGAAGAAGAAGAAGAAGAAGAAGAAGAAGAAGAAGAAGAAGAAGAAGAAGAAGAAATCATCACATACTTGTTGCCGCTGAATCTCTATTGAAGTTGGAAAGGGAACCCTAGTCGTTGTTGCTGCTGGTCGTGCTTTCTGGTCATTCAGGTTATCAACATATATCGTCTGGACATATCTTTCAGATGAATCCTGCTTGATGAAGGATTAATTGCCTTAAGCTGGTGCAATGAGATAACTACCTACAAATTTCATGGAAAAGGTGTGAAATGCTAGTATAAATAACGATTCGTCAAATGAAAACAAATTATCTACAATAATAATGACAAATGAAAATTAATAGACCTGTTTACCACATATACATGTACACATACTCATTATCTAAATGAATGAACAGTTAACGAATAAGACATGCATACTCAAAAGAAATATGAGCTTAGATTTCCAAACAAGTAAGTTGAATTGACAGGTTCTGCTGGAATTTTTAAATATCCAGCTGCTGAGCAAATTATGGAGGATGGGAATGTCAACAGATGTTGAAAGAGCTACACAAAAAGAAACGTCAGAAATTCTTAATTTTTGTTGCACTCTCTGCTCTATTTCAAATTGCAATCACTCTCTTCTCTTCATTGTACATAATGAAAGTCAGAATTCCCAAGTTTCACGTCCGGTCAGCTACATTTGATGTGTTGTCGAAAAATGTAGAAAATGCTTCATTCAACATTACAATGAATGTTGAATTTGGTGTCAAGAACACCAATTTTGGACCTTACAAGTACAGGGACAACAATGTTTATTTTTTCTACAATGGTGTGAATATTGGAGAAGCCTTTGTTTCCCATGGTAAAGCTGGTTTTAAGTCAACCAAGAAATTTAATGTTGTTGTGAATCTGTCAAATTTTGCAAAGCCTGTTTTATAAATAACTATATGCTTAAACTACTATGCTTAAGTTCAAAGCTTGGTCAAAGATAGTGTATATACACTATTATATATACACCTCATATACATTATTAACACTGCTATATGACAGTGTATATATCTTATGTGCGATACAAACTTTGCACGGAAGAGCCTATCACTGCAGCTTCCCCAGTTAGATTTTACAGGCATGTGCGGTTCATACTTTCACAGTACTCACCCCTTGAGGGTTAAACATCTTTTCGTCTTCTACAGAAATAACGAAATACTCTCTTTCAATCAACATACCTTTTTTCTGATAAGGTCTCTTTTCCAATTAATCTAACTCCCAATGTATCTCTCTTATGCTTTTAGAGGTCATCGAGTCATACAACAATAAATTATAAAGAGAACAAATTTAAGAAGAGATATAACGCTTCACACCCTCCATTATCGGTTTTAACAGCAAACATTCAAGCACTTACAAGGCCAACTCAAAGCACATCAACATATTTTGGGAAACTTCTAGTTATGCATAAGGCAATCAAAGTTAGCAAACACTATTGTCAAACAATTACAGAAATCATAAACAACAATTAGTCAACGACTCATAAATTAAAATAATGTACCCAACCAATCTTGGTAATTGACTATATCTTTGCCTTATATCTTTTCTTTATGAAGGCAACACATATATCTTTACAGAGAGAAGCATTTCTTATTTTTCAAGATGCACAATAATACTATAGATCCGCGAATCTGAATTGAAATCAAGCAGTTAAGCAGAAACAAATAAAATCAAACAAAGAACGATTCAAGAGTCACGAAGCTTCACACTTATTTATCTTATTCCTCGCTCTAATTGGAACTAACTCAAACTCAAAACAATGGACGAAACCTACTATCCACAAGATTAATTGTGCAATAATTAAGAACTAATAACAGTTTTATTTACAGAATTTCAGTCAAACAAAGAACAAATCAGTACATAGCACCAAGATTTAACCTTAATAAAGCAAGAGATGAAAATTGACCTCAAAAACGGAATCAGAGATGTGAAGGAGAACTCGACGAACAATGACGACCTTAGAAATGAACTTCAGACAAAATCCATGAAGAATCGAAACATATACAATTATTGTCAAAGCACATCAACATATTTTGGGAAGCTTGAAATCAACCTATTATGGCCATATTTCAAATCTGAGATAACAAACATGATTCGAGGAATGCAAATCACTTTTTAAACCAAGAAAGAAGAAAATATATAATCATACAACTCAGTACATTATAAATCTATAAGAACACATACCTTATACTTGGACAAAGAGAAGAAAGTAAACCCAACTAGAAGTAAAAACTTGGAGAGAAATCAGACACGCAACGATTGAGCAGCAACGATTGAGCAACAACGATTTTGACTTTGAGACCTCAGTGAGCTTAAGTTGTTAAGCGTTGGAGAGAAGAGGGGAAGCTAATTATCTATGTTAGGCGTGACGGAGAGAAGGGGATTTGGTGTGAGAAGGGATTTAGGGGTATCTGATACCTAGCCCTTGGATGTATCGATAATTTTAGTGGGCAAAGTGTAATAAAATATTTTAACCAAATATTTATATTATTTTATTAAACTTAGTTAAAGTTAAAAATAAAAGAAATATGGGTTATTTAATTTGGGCGGGTTTCGCGAAATATAGGAGGGAAAACACGGAGGGAAACAAGACCGTGCCAATAGCATTTTTATCAAAACAACCGTTCCAAAAAAACTCTTTATAAAAGCGTTCCAAAAAAAAGGGGTTGTGGTAACGGTTTTGTCACAACTGCAACGGTTTTATATCTGTAGTGTGCCGATATCACCTAAAATCTATTGGAACGGTTGTAACCGTCACAATATGTTGTCTATGGCAACGGTTCGTGAAACGTTCCATAAACAACTGTTCCCATAGCTTCAATTTCTAGTAGTGACGATGGGGACATTGCCTCCACATGTGGCCCATCTCGCCACACTCGTAACAACTCCTAAGTGCTGGAGAAGGGAACTGATGACAACCCCTCGCACCGAAGTGACCAGCATATGTACTCAGCGTAGAAGAGCCCTGAACAGATGGAGCACGGGATGAGCACTGAGCTGGGAGTGCACTAAGTGAAGAATGGTCTTGGTGTGAACTATAGTAACTCTGGCTCGATGATACCCCTCGATAACCTAAGTGATCAGACTGACCATGTCGGAACTGTCAACCCCTCCCATGCTGAAACTGGCCTCTCGAAGGACCACCACTGTAGCTACCAGATCCTCAAGGCCTCTTGGCCTCCCTCTCCTCTTGCTCCTGGAGATAGACAAACTCAATATCCCTGTAATATCCCCAACCTCCTCAAATGTAGCACCAATCACCCTCTCCCTGGTCATAAGAATACGGAGCTAATAAGTAATACCATCGACAAATCTCTTAATCCTCTCTCGATCTATTGGGACCAACCAGATGGCATGACGAGCCAACTCAGAGAATCTCAACTCATACTCTAACACAATCATGTCTCCCTTACGCAACCACTCAAACTATCTACACAGCTCCTCTCTGCGAGATTGCGGTACATATTTCTCTAGGAAGAGAATGGAGAGCTGCTGCCAGGAAAGAGGTGTTGCACCAAAAGGCCTGCGCCTCTCAAAATCCTTCCACCAGGTGAATGCAGGTCCTGAAAACTGATATGTAGTGAAAGTGACACCGCTGGTCTCCAAGATACCAGTTGTACGAAGCATCCTCTAACACATGTCTAGAAAGCCCTGCATCCCCGCCCACTACTCTACTGAAGGTCGGAGGCTGAATTCTCCCAAATCTCTCCAACCTACGTTGCTCATCCTCTGGCATGACAAGAACTACATAGTCCTGAGCAGGTGCGGCCGGCTAGGCTGGATGTGCCCTTGGCCTCTGAAGTCCCTGCACGACCTGCTCAGGTGTGCAGGCGGTGGAAGTCTGACTGCCTCTCCCAGCCTGAGAAATAGCTGCAGCTGTAGTGGTTGAAACCGCCTGAGCTAGGCCAGTGAAAACTGATAATATCTGAGTTATGGCCTCTTGAAGACGCGAAATCACAATAAGCCCAGCTGGTGCCTGAGTTGGTGCTGCTGAAGGGTCCACAATTGGAACCTGGTCCTGAACTGGGGCAGTTGCTGGATCTGTAGGTGTTGCCCTCACTGATCTTCCTCTACCACGACCATGACCACATCCTCGGCCTCTGGTGTCCGTAGTTGGCGGCACTAGTTGTCGTCCACCCTGCCCGGTAGCGCGTGTCCTCACTACTCGTGAGAGAATAGAATAATAGAAATTTAGTACTCGAATCAACAAACTCGCACGATAAGAATTTCAAGAAAGTGAAGTTCTTCCTAAAGATTCTGCAGCCTTTCGAGGATAAATACGGACGTCTATATACCGATCCATGAGACTCTACTAAACCTGCTCATGACTCGTAAAACCTCTGTAATCTAAACTCTGATACCAACTTGTACGACCCTAACCCTGAACCCGGTCGTAATGGCACATCTTCTGAAGACAAGGCCGGCCAACTAACCCAGTTCACTTGTTTAAGCAGTTAAACAACATATAAGAAGTTCAAAACATGGTTAAATGATAATACGTAGCAGAAAATACAACCCGACACAGCCATAACCGGGGTGTCACAAGTCATGAGCATCTAACAATACCAAATTCTCAAATGTAACTACAATGTTTAAAATACTAAACTAAGACCATAAAAGAAATAGATAAATAGGAGCTCTAGGCTGCGAACTACAACACCTACCTAAAGACTTCTCGAAGATCCGCCGGGAGCTGGAATGAATCAGCACTCGGGAGCAGGACCGGATGCACCTAAATCTGCACACAGAGTGCAGGGAGTAAAGTGAGTACTCCAACTCTGTGAGTAACGAACATAAATAATGATTGAAAGTAAGAAAACACGTAAGGCACAAGTCATTCTATAATGAAGCACTAAAACTAGTTAAAAATAGTAAATCAGTTAAAATCAAGTAAAAATCCTTTACTCAACAAGTATACAGGTAATTTACAAGTAGTTAAGGTAAAATTAAACAAATAGAAATTATCCCCTCGGGTACAGTATCAACAAATTTGCCCCTCGAGCAACATCTCAGAATAATATAAGTCCATCAGGCTCAATCTCTCATCAGTACCCGCGCTCACTAGGGGCATGCAGATTCCTGGAGGGGCCCCTTACGGCCCAAGTACAATAACAATCCATCTCATGGCATCAAATCTAGGATATCGGCCTCATATCAATCAAGCCACCTCGTGGCATACATATCTCAGGCCCTCAGACTTACTCAGTTAAAAATTATCACAAGCCCCTCGGGAAATAGTAAAACAATTTTTCTCATCCCAAACATCATTTAAAATATCATTTAAGTCTCAAAATTGAGTAAAAATGGTTGTGTAGTAAAACAGTGGAAATTAAAATAATTGAGTTCAAATAGTAAGCCAAAACAGTAAGAAAATATCAAGTAAAAGCCTCGAAGGATTCAAATAGTTTACAGGAAGCCCAAATATGACATTCTGCCCAATAAATGATGATAGCAAATAGTTTTAAATCAAATATGCGATAAAACCATCAATCGGGACAGATCAAATTCAAATCCTCAATAGTGCACGATACCATACTCACCATCAAGCGTGTGCCTCACCTTAATATAGCACTATGATGTGCAATTAGGGGTTTCAAACTCTCA
Source organism: Nicotiana noctiflora (assembly GCA_032618575.1). Taxonomy (NCBI): domain Eukaryota; kingdom Viridiplantae; phylum Streptophyta; class Magnoliopsida; order Solanales; family Solanaceae; genus Nicotiana; species Nicotiana noctiflora. The sequence continues at coordinate 203,303 of JASVEL010013638.1, read as the reverse complement.
AAATATCATTTACAATCATTACTCACCTCGAACCGGCTAAATCTCTAGCTCGCGACGCCTTTGCCTATCAAATCGGCCTCCACGCGCATCGAATCTATCCAAAATCAGAACAAGGACATCAAAATATGCTAACGGAACAAAGCCCAAGCAAAAACAATCAATAAAGGGCACAAATTCCGAAATTACCAAAACTCAATCCTAGGGCCCACATCTCGCAATTCAAATTTTTTTACACCAATAGGTTCCTTGTCTTCCCACCAGTTCATACATACCACCGTCCACAAATGATCCTTCAAATCCTAAATCAAAAGTCCAATTTCTCCTGCCCTAGTTCTTCAATTTTTTGACTTAGTTTCCATGATTTTCTAGGTGGATTTCACAACAAAATCGAGTTATAAGTCAAAAAATCTTACCTCCAGTCGTTTCCCCTTGAATACCTTTTCAATCTCCTTCAAAAAGCTCCCAAAATGATCAACTATTGAGGAAATAAGCCCTCAAATCGCGGCTAAAACGAATTAAAAACATTCTGCCGAGGCATGACTTTCCTTCTCCGCGAACGCGGTCAACGCCTCGCGTTAGCGAAGCACAAACTTTCGTTGACCATAAATCTTCTTCGCAAATGCGATACCCCATAGTGAACGTGATGTTTTATAATGAACATCCTCCGCGAGCACATTTTAACCATCGTGAACGCGATAGGCAAATTGGCCTCCACCCAGCTAACCTCTACGCGATCGCGAGGCTCCTCTCGCGAACACGATGCACCACTTGCCGACCCTCCGCGAATGAATCCTTTCTCGCGAACGTAAAGCCCTTCTTGGATGCGAAGGCAAAACCCCATCAACCTCTTCTGATTCTTCGCGAACGCAAGGGCCCACTCGCGAACGCGAAGAGTAAAGTCCTGTAACTGCTGAACCTGCATTTTTTGTAACTTCCTAAACTCCAAAATGGTCCGATTGGCCACCCGAAACTCACCCGAGGCCCCCGGAACCTCAACTAAAGGCACCAACATATTCTAATGTGTTATTCAAACTTGTTCCAATCATCAAAATACTTCAAACAATATCGAATCACCCAAAACACATCGGATTCAAGCCTAAGTTTCTAATAATCTTCCAAACTCCGCTTTTGATAAAAAAACCAAACCAAATTACGTTCGAATAACCTGAAATTTTACACACACATCCTAAATGACATAACGAAGCTATTGCAACTATCGAAATTTCATTCCTGCCCCTAGATCAAAATCTCACCTATCAACCGGAAATCGCCAAAATATCAGCTTCGCCAGTTCAAGCCTAAATTTATTCCAAACCTCCAAAACCTTCTGATCACACTCCTCTGTCACAAATCACCTCCCGAAGCTAATCGAACCATCGAAACTCACATCCGAGCCGTCTAATACATAAGTCAACATCCAGTTGACTTTTTCAACTTAAGCTTTCTTAAAAGAGACTAAGTGTCTTAAACCTTACCAAAATTATTTCAGACTCGATCCGACCAACTCGATACCACAAAATACGGATAACGAAGCATAAAAAAGTAGAAATGGGGGAAACGAAGCGGTAACTCATGAGACGACTGGACGGGTCATCACAAAAGGTTGCTTTAACATCTTCACTTTCATCTAAATTTATAATTCGTTTGCAATATTAGTTAGTTAAATATTAAGAATAATTAAAATATTAAAACTAATCAACTTTTAAGACTTTGATCTTTTAATATGATGAGCTTAAAACTTTAAGCTTGGGATACTCTTCTTATTATTTTCTTGTCATATGAATTTTTATTTTTGTATATTTTAAGTACATATTTTTATTAGGTCTATAGGCCAGTACAATCCAGCCTCAGTCAAGCCTTATTGGCCACGATCTTACTCGGACCGTGCTTAAAAGCCGCACTTTTAAATGAGCTCCAAAAATTCTATCTCAACCCTGCTAAATTACGGGCTGGGTTGGGTCGGCCCAACGGGCCAAGCCCATATTAACGGCTATAGTGAAAAAGTTTACAACAAAATACCGGAAAGCTTATTTTGACAAAGAAAGCATCTGATCATAGTGAGGTCTTGTTATCTTGTAGAGTTTTCATTTCTAGTATAATAATAAATAAATGAGTAAGAAAAATAAAATTAAATCTTGATCATTGGATTTTAACTCGTAAAATTGTCATTTAAATTGTTCATTTGTACTAAGTTCTTCCTAGTCTTGTACAATGAAATTAAACCAAAAGATTTGTGAAGGGTTATTCAATGCACAAAGTATTTCACATTCACATAAGGTTTGGAACACTATTTTAAAAGGCGAGGGCGTGAGGCAAGGTGAAGTCTTGAGTCATGGGGCGTAAGTCCCATGGATCTTTAAATTTATTAATTTCAAGAATTTTAAGATAGTATAATATAAAAAATAATTATAAAATTATATTAAAATTACAAAATTATAAAAAATAATATATCTAAAATATAAATAAATTATAATTCAACTATGAATAATACGAAAAGTATGACATATATTATAATATGTAAATAGTTGCAATGTCGCTACAACTCAAACATCAAAAGTAATGTATTCGATACGAAATCTTATATGTATCTCATAACGAGTAATGAATCTTGAAAGAATTTCAATATTATAATTTGATATTTTTCTTAAAATACTCTTTTTATTAATATGCTTTCTATTTGAAAGAGGATTTATATAAAAACATAATTCATAATTTAAATATGATTCTCAAGCATCATTCATTTTTAAGTTTTAACAAGTTAATAAAGTGACACATAATTCACCATACAATACCATGATAACTAATTACTTGTATACAGTTACTAGCTAATACTGGGCTATTAAATTAATAAGTATTTTATCTCGAAAACTTGGAATTTCTTTAAAAAAATAATTTTGGACTATTATATAATAAAGGCATAACAATAGTTAATAAATAAATACTTTTAGTGGATAACGTACAATAATTTTTATTTTAATTATAACAATACTCTCAACATAATAATTGATACTTAAGAAAAAAGTAATTTTGAGTAGTTAACGATTTATTAAGAAAATTTGAAGATTTACAAGGTTAGTTACATACAATTGCATAAAGTTCTATTAGGCGGACCCACTATGCTGGCATTGGACGTGTCCGGGGCATAAGTCTCACAGAACTAAGCCCACACATAAGCTTAGGGGCATTTTACGATGGCTTCGCCCCGGGATGAGTCCCAGATATGCCCTTTAAAATAGAGGTTTGGAAACTATTGCATCCCATGCGGGGCCGGCCCATCCACAAAGCAGGTGAAACAACTATTTTAGGCCCCGCATTTGTGGAGGCCTATTTTTTTTACACCTAATACAGGGGCGGATCTAGAGTATAGAGTACGAGTTTCTGGGAACCAGTAACTTTTGCGTAGACCCTATATTTATATTTAAAAATTGACTAAATATTTATAAATATCTAACTGTGAACCCAATTATTATTGCATATCAATCTAAAATTATGGCAAAAACACATAAGTCTCAAATCATGGATCCACCTCTGTCCTAATAGGCTATATATAAATTTCTTTTAAAAAGATTGTGTGAAGTGAAAAAGCGTGATTTCTTTATTTAACAAATTTAGAGATAGAGGATTTGCAACTACTTTTATTTCTGCCAAGCAAATTGAAATTAAAATTAATATCGAACCCGAATTTTATAAGAAACGTACAATATATAGGAAGAAACAATTTGAGGAGAATGTTAATAGTGAAAGCTCAAAATTTCTTGAAGAATCCTTTAGAGTTGATACTTTCTCATACATACTTCCTCTGGTAAATAATAAATAACTTTTTAACCTTTAATGTGTCCCTTAAAAAAATATTGACTCCTAGAGCAAAAATATATTTTGGCTAAATTATTCTTAATTAAAATTTATATGATGTTAACTTTACACATAGATATGTAAATAAGGGCAAATTTTAAAAAATAAAGTCAATTCCTTCTCGATTAGATAAAAGATACTTATTTTGGACCAAAATAAAAGACAAAAAAATTATTTTCTTATGGTCCGAAGAGAATAGTAGATAAGGTTATTTTTCACTTTAAAATATATTTGAATAATTAGAGACATATGAAAATATTTTTGATTTTTTATTTAGCGGTAAAAAATGAGATTACTAGATGATGATGAAAATTGAAAAGTATTGCTTTCATCTTGAACGCTCCTTAATTAAATCATAAATATCAACTCGATAGTGATATTCCGAATTAAAAATATTAAGAAAAATAGTACAATTAGAAGATAGCAGTTTAATTGATACATTCTATCAAAATAAAAAGATTTGATTATTTTTCAAATGCTTATATTACTTATAGAATAATATTTAATAACTCCTAGTACCGTTGTTTCAGCACAAAAAAAAATAAAAAATAAAAATTGATACAACCTTACCTAAGATCAATAATATTTCAAAGATAATAAATGAATTAGCTATATTATCAATTGAGAAAGGCATTAGGATAAATTGATTATATAAAAATTAATAGGAACTTATCATCTAAATAAGTTAGAAAAATAGACTTCAAAAACATAAAATACTTTTATTAATAAAAAAAATTAACACCTCTTGTAAAATTTGACTTTAAACTACGAAATTGGTTAGATCGCCCCTAATCTCGTGGGATATAATTTAAATAATCTATCATAATACAAATATATTTCTAACACTTCACAACGCTCCCTTCCCAGATTTCTAAAAGGTAAATAGACAGAAAATTATTTATTAATTGGAAAGCATATTAGTAGGACCTTCTCCTTAATGTGTTAAAAGATCATTGCTAAATTGAGGTCGACGAAAACCATAAGGCACGTGACAATGATCTAAAAGTGAGACACGTGGCCCGCAAATAATATAGTGTTTACTTTGCCAGAGGACCTTACCTTGTAATTAATCAGGTAACAGCCTCCATTTTGTATCCACATGGAAGCTGGAAAAGTCTGCTAACTCGAGGGTCCCACTCTCGAGCTTCCTGACACGTGTCATTATGTTGTGATCTCTACCTCAGTGGCCTTTGTCTTTAAATGATTCTGTGAACAAAAAGTGGATACCGACATCCCGTCCTGTGCTCTCAAGGCTGCTATCGTCTTTTTTGTCATCTGTTTAATGACACCGCTGCTTTTTAGAGTTTTAAAAATATTTTATAACTATAAGAAATTATGATTCTTTTTAGGTAAAGAATTATGATTGTATTACTCTAAATGTCCTATTTTATGAGGCAGTGAAAAGAAAATGGCTAATGTATTCCTTTATTTGAAAACTATGTGATCTTAACCTCCACATTGTTATAAATATATTATATTATGGATATTCATACTCCGTTGTAAATAAGTTTCCTGAAGAAATTTATTCATATGAGGTTCCGCTGTAAATATGTTTATCTATTGAGTACTCTATTGGAAATAAACTTCCTGAAGAAGCTTATCACTTCGATATCCGATTATGGATAAACATTACCCCCAGTAAAAAATTATCCATATCGGGTATAATAAGCTTATCACTTCGGTACCCGGTTATGAATAAATATTACCCCGGTAGAAGATTATCCATATCGGGTACAATGAATTTATCCTTTCAGTATTCCGTTATGGATAATCATTGCCCCTAGTAAAAGATTATTCATATCTGGTATAGTAACAGCTTACACAACAACTTAGAGTATCTTACACAGCAGCTTATAGTAGCTTACACAGCAGCTTGCAGTAGCAGCTTACACAATAGCTTCCTTTCTTCTGTAAATAGAAGAGTTTTCAGTTCATTATGTACATAAGTTTGAATTCTAATAATATACCAGTTTCTCTCTATACTTGTCTTTACTTTACAGTCTTTATTTTATAACACGTTATCAGCACGAGACTCTGCCATCTCGAGCAAATATTTTGAAAGTATCTGAGGTAAGAACTTTCTTTTATTAAATAATGTCAAATCTTTCTAAACTTGAATTTGTAGCCTTGGATATATCGGGCAAAAGCTATATGTCTTGGGTGCTTGATGCTGAAATTCATCTTGATGCGATGGGTCTGGCAGACACCATCCGTGATAAAAATCAGGCATCAAATCAAGACCGTGCCAAAGCAATGATATTCCTACGCCATCACCTTGATGAAGGCCTGAAAATGGAATATCTTACTGTTAAGGATCCAGTCATACTGTGGAATAATTTGAAAGATAGATATGACCACTTGAAGATGGTCGTTCTTCCACAGGCACGATATGATTGGACTCATCTAAGGCTACAAGATTTTAAATCTATCAGTGAGTATAATTCTGCTATGTTCAGAATTATGTTGGAGAAAACTTTCACAATTTTTCACCCCTCGAATATGCTCTACAGCAACAATATCAAGAGACGAGATTTAAAAAGTATTCGGAACTTATCTCATATCATCCTATATCCAAGCAACATAATGGGCTATTAATAAAAAATTATGAAAGCCGACCTACTGTTTCTTGTCCATTCCCTAAAGTGAATGAGACGAACTTCCACCAAGCTAAGCGTGGAAGAGGTCTTTGCCCCAGTGTGGTCATGGTCGTGGTCGGGGAAGAAATTTTAATCATGGTAACAATAATGCACCAAAGGACCCTTCTCACCACCAGTAGTGAAAAAGGAAGGAACAAAAGCATGAAGCGGTGCAAGCACTAAATGCAGAAAGTGCATGCTCTAGATGTGGAGGAAAAGGGCATTGGTAACGTACTTGTCGTACGCCAAAGTACCTGGTTGAGCTTCATCAAGCCTCCCTGAAGAAGACAGAGAAAAATGCTGAAGCAAATTTTATTTCTGAAGATAATTTACACTTCAAGCATTTTGATATAGCTGATGACTTTGAACTCCCAGAAGAAGAAACAAGTCGTGTGATCGGTGGTGAATCTGTAGAAATTTAAATATTTTAATTTCGTTTGTAATAGGTAGTATGGTTATGTAATTGTACATAAATAAAAGTTATGATTTGATAATAATGTTTACTATAATATATCTTATTTATGTCATTTTTAAGAATATGGATAACATTATTAGATCAACTTAAGCTCTAGCAGAGTTTGCAAGAAATATACAACTACCAGAAGTGGTTATATTTCGTATATCTCATTGTAATTATATTTTGTTAACCACTAGAAGTGGTATAGGCCTATGATCACCAGAAGTGATAATTTAGGCTTTCTATGGTTACAATTGAAGATAAGCTACATAAATATTCTCTATATTAAATGCACGCCTCGATTTGCTCCTGAAGTAGTAAATATTTTAAAAAAGGTTGAAGCATCACAATTTGATGTGATTAATGCGCGTTCAGATAATTATGTTCCGTTCCGTGAAGGATGAGAACTTTTGATAAATATTAATCCATTCCCCGAAGTGAATGTGACAATATTAATAAAGCTCGTAAATATGAACGCACTTTTGATATAAATATATTACAATTCACCTCCAGAAGTGGTAATATGATTGATGGAATATATACTCAATATTTCGTATTTTAAATTTGCTCCTAAAGAAGTAATACAATTGAAATTGCCTCCTAAAATAGTAAAATATTATGAAGAGGAGTTTTCTTGTGCTTAAACAATTATTTATTTGATTGTGATTTTCTCTTATGATACCGGAAGTATCTGAGCAATATTTGAGAGTACAAAATGTATCAACAACTCCTGAAGAGCTAACTATTTGCCTAGAAAACACGTGACACCAGTAGTGTCCGATAAATATTAGATTGTGGATAATAAATGAAGGCTCTCGAAGAGATTATTTACATATATATCATTCATATTATATGATATGGTCAAAACATATGTTGTAGTAAACCCAAAGTTTACTAATGGCTATATTGAGACTTAAATGATTGGAATATTGAAAATCTTCATGTTTCCACAATCATATGGGGTAAAATAATATGTATATGAGAAGTTACCCACCTTATTCTTCGATTTGTACTACATCATGTATCACGATAAACCAGAAGTTTACTAATACAAAAGTAGCCACAATAAATCAGAAGTTTACTAATGCAAAAGTTTATGTCATAGTAAACCAGAAGTTTACTAAGAGATAGCACATGTCATGATAAACTTGAAGTTTTCATTTGCCATTTTTAAATGATCTATTTGAGAATTTAGATAAGCATATACTGAAGAACTAGAAGATTCTTCAAGAATTCTCATGTGTTGCTTGTTTTCATAATAAATTGATTATACCAGCTAAAGTTGGGACTAAGACCCCTGATTCTGAAATATATAAAAGGTGAATATGGGCCCATTCACCTATCATGTGAACCACTTATAGATGCATATATAAAATGATTACATATATGTTTATTGTCAACCTGCAGTTTGGAATTTGAAAATGTTTTTCTCACTTAAGAGCATAATTTTCAGATTATGAAATCAAGACAATTCATCTTGATAATGTTGGTTTATATACAAGCTAGTTTAGCAGTGAATACCTCATTTTAATGAGTAAACTATTGTTTATGAGAACAAAGCTTCATGTGTTGGTCTAATATTTTCTAAATTGCATATAGCAGCACTTGTATGCATCAGACCAACAATATTTGATAAGTCCTCCCCTCACAATTGGTTTAGGATCAGAAATCAAATATTTTACTATCTTTTGATGTGTGGTATATGATTAATTTCTCTACCACAATGCACAAAGATATGTCCCAAAGAAGATTGTGGATATATGTTAGTTTTTCTAACATTTATGGAATGGAATAAATAGCTGAAAAATATGCTATATGAATCGAATTATTAGTAAATACGATCCTCACTTACAAGTTAATTCAATTCAAATGCCAGAAGCGTTTACTGATCCAAAATCAAATATCATATTTCAGCTGCAAATGCTCATATTAAAATTTAAAGTCCCTGAAGGATAGAGTTTACTATATGCATGAAGCTTGGTAGACCAATCGGTTTCAAAGGTAACAATCCTTGAAAAATGATAAGGAGCTAATGATCAAAATAATCATAATGTTATGTCATGAGCTCTAGAAGAGCCCACAACATAACATTTCATGAAACTCCAGAAGAAGTTGAGGTACCTAAAATAAAGAAAGTGATGAGATCTCAACAAGTTATGTCGCTTAGGAACCGATACAAAATGATCGTCGACGATATATTTGATACAACATAGTGCACAATACTGTGAAATATTATGAGAATCGGACCAGTAGTCCAGACACCTGAAGATGTCATGCCATAACCTATATGACTCATTTAATTAAATCTCTACAAAGATCCCTGAGGGATTTAAAATGTTTGAAGCATATAGTTCAAAGTCCCGAGAAAAGTACTCGATCAGATTATAAAGATCTTTGTACGGTTTAAATCAATCTGGGCGCATGTGATATAATTGTCTCAGTGAATATTTGCTGAAAGAAAATTACAAAACTGATGTTATTTGTGCATGTATTTTTATAACGAAAACGTCATCAGAATTTGTTACACTTGCTATTTACATTGATGATATAAATCTTGTTGGAACTCTAGAAGAGCTCCAAAGGCAATTAAATATCTTAAGAAAGAATCTGAGATGAAAGATCTTGGAAAAATAAAAATTTATCTTGGTCTGCAAATTAAATATTTAGCAGATGAGATCTTTATCCATCAATTTGCCTATACAAAAAGGGTCTTTAAACGCCTTTACATGGACAAAGTGCACCCATTAAGTACACCAATGAGTGTTCGATCATGATGTTTCCTCATTGAATGCTTACGATTTTGTATCTCCGAATCGGAGGCCATTCGGGCTTCAAATTGCTGACGCCAATTCCCGATTATCCGGATCATTTCTGGCTCTAGAGTCAATTTTGGAAAAATACCAAGCTTCTTTGAAATGCGAGATGCTTTGGAAAGTATTTTTTGATTACTTGGTACATGTATACATGTTTTTTCTATTCAAGGGCTCGGTTATTCTATACATACATGATTTGTTTGACTGTTTGGCCTGGTACATTATTTTCCTATCGAGACCCTATTCAGCATATCTTGGCTTCTCTGAGGAGGTGATCTTCCGGGGGGATGCCCCCCAGTATTTGAGGTTGATTCAAAAGGAAGACTTGAATACTAGTTGAGTCTTCTTAAGGTAGCATATAGATGCTGCCTCATGAAAAACCTTGCCGGTAAAACCCTTCTTGGGATAAAACCCGATCGAAGGAAAACAGTGCAACGTATTTTTTTTGGAACGTAAGGACTTCGAGTTGGAAAGTGCTTTAGCCATTTCGATCGGATACCTACACTTAGGTTAGTGTAGAATGTAATTGAAAAAAGAGATGGTCATACCTTAGTGCTGGCGGTATCTTGAGCCCTGATATGTTTCAGTCTTCTATTATAAGGATGCAGTACGGTCCTCTGCTTCGTTCGGTCAGGCATAGCCGAAGATGTAGTTTTTGTCGCTATTTTATTGTTTGTTTCTCCTTTAGATCCTTTGGTGGTGGAGGTATTGGTGTGGGCGCTATATCGTGCATCGTGAACATCTCTTTTGATTCATGTTGTTCCCTGTAGATGGTTTCTATCCTATCCTTTGTTGGAAATTTCATCATTTTATGGAGGGTGGATGGTATTGCTCTCATTTGGTGTATCCACGGTCTCCCGAACAAGGCATTGTATCTCATGTCCCCTTCATTTTCATGGAATTTGGCATTTTGAGTTGTGCCAACCACGTTGATCGGGAGGGTGATTTCCCTTTTTTTTTACTTCGCTCGCCATATTGAACCCGTTGAGGACTCGAGAGGTGAGTGCAATGTCGAGCAATTCGAGCTACTCTACCTCCCTCAACTTGATAATATTGGCCGAGCTACTTGGATCCACAATTACACGTTTTATTTTAAATATATTTACAAGGAAAGAGAATACCAGTGTGTCATTGTGAGGATGAGACAAGGTATCGATGTCCTCGTCGTTGAATATGAGTGCATCCTCGGGTATGTAACATTGAGTTTGCTTTTCTTTGGTGATGGGTATTTTTGTTCTTCTGATCATGGATTCTTGTGGAGCATCGATGCCTTCCAAGATCATGTTGTGGCTCATTTGTTTTGTTCTTCTTGGTCTTCTCTCTTTCTCGGAACTGATTTTTGGCACGGTCACTGAGTAATTCTCGGAGGTGACCCTTGCTGTGTAGTCGGGCTAATTCTTCCTGGAGTGGCCAAAAATCTTTGGTCATGTGGTCGTACTTGTTGTGGAATTTGCACACTAAGTTATGATTTCTTTGGGAAGGTTCTGATTGTGTAGGCCTTGGCCACCTGGTGTCTCTAATTTTACTGATGGCGAATACGACGTCTGACATATATTGAAGTTGTATTCTGACAAGCGAGGCGCATCCGTCGGCCATGTGTGACTATCGAATCCAGATCTGCTAACAAGTCCCCAAGAATTCTGGCCTCGGTCGGCCTTCCGATCATTGTGGGGTATATTGCGCCTTGGGGTGTTTTTTCTATCTTCAGTGTATGGTTGGTATCTCTCTTTATTCGGCTTTGACTCCTTAGCTAGAATCCTATTAAGATATACTGAGCCCGAGGGGGATCCTAGTTGGTTGTCTTTGACCCTGATCTTTGACTGGTATCGATTGTGGACGTCCGACCAGGTCATGGCGGGGTACTTGACTAGGTTCTGCTTCAGTTGCTTTAAATCTACTGAGCAGCTCGCTCAAACCGTAGGTTAAGTCTTGTACCACCCATTCATCGTAGACAAGTGGTAGTTCTATTTGAAAGTGAGATACGAACTCTCGCAGCATCTCGTTCTCCCTTTTCTTGATTTTGAAAATGTCGTATTTCCTTGTAGCTACCTTGATGGCACCGACATGTGACTTTATGAAAGAATCTTCCAGCATAGCAAATGAATCTGTATAATTAGGAGCTAGGTCGTGATACCACATCATGTCCACTTTTGAGAGTGTTTCCTAGAACTTCTTCAGCAGTATGTATTTGATCTCATCGTCCCTCATATCATTGCCCTTCACCGCATAAGTCTAAGTAGTGACGTTCTTGTTGAGGTCCGAGGTTTCGTTATATTTTGGAAGGTCGGGAATTTTGAACTTCTTTCGAATGGGTTTCAGAGCAGCTTCCTGCGGTAATGGATTTTGTACAAACTTCTTTGAATCTACATACTTCATGACCAGGGGTGAGCTTGAAATTTGGTCGACCCTAAAATTGTATGTCTCTACCTTTCTTATCGTTGGCTTCTATTTTTTTCTTGCCCTACTCGATCCTCTTGGTAAGGTCCTCGAGCATGTTTATGATGGTATGGTCTGTTGTCGATCCGTTTGTTGATTGATCTCTCTGGTATCTGCTCGGCTGGGGGGGGTCGTTCCCTATACTATGCTGGGAGTTTTTTGGTGACTTTGCAGCTGAGCAATTTCCAACTACTGTGCCTGTAACATTTCAAAAATAACGTGAAGGCTAACCTCTTTTTCTTTCCTAGCCGGGTTTTATTGAGCTTCTTGTTGGTCTCATTGGTGTACACTCTTGTTAGTACGGGAGATTATATCGACGTGTTAGGCATCGTGTGAGATCGTATTTGCGGGTATCGGCTCTAGCGCACCTTTAGGGTTTAATGGTGGTACGCCAAAACCTACAACAACTACACCATCCTCTCTGTAGTTCTGGGGACCGTTGTTTTCACACCCATTTACTGAGTTATACATTTTGACATGAAATCGAAGATCTTGGAAAAGAAAAAGTGTGAAAGATAACTTGCGTTATGGAGTGAACCAGCAAGAGAATAATCACTATTATTTTTAGCCCTACGGTGGGCGCCAAACTGTTTACCTTGAAAATGGTAACTACAATTCGATTTGATTTTGTGATTCTTAAAAATACATGGTCTATTTTTGTACTAGTTGTTTAGGTAATAGATACTAAGTGAAAGATTTGAAGATTAGATAAGATCTTGAAAACAAGGCGATAACCAAACCGAACGGATGATAATCGCCTCGAGCTCGCTTATTCGGGGCAAGTCCGATATCTTGTCGAGGGTAGTCGATGGGTGACTAACAACTATGATAAAATCAATGACGACTCTTTATCGCCACTAATAAGCAATAAATAAAGAGAAATATAAATATAACACAATGAGTATAAGCAATAAATGAAGCAATAAGAGCAAGAGAATATGTTAAGTTAGAGAGCAGAGAGAATGTTCTTGTATTGGATATTGAGTATCGTATGCCTACAAAATGATAAGGTTCCCCTTTATATATGAGGGAAATCCTAGTATGGTATAAGTGCATTTATAACAAAGATGTGGAATTGATATAGCTATTTAATGCCTTGATACGGGCGCGTATCAGCCTGCCAACTCCTATCAAGTGCCTAGGGAACTTCCCATTTTTTTCACCATAACCATCAATCTGAATTGCATCGATGTCGGGTGTTGATATCCCTTCAAGTGCTAATCCCGACCACAATCTCGAGCCTATAGAAATGTGCTTATGAAGCACCGTAGTGACCGAAAATTGGACCCTCCGATTTTACCGTATACACAAGAAAGCAATGTTGAAGAAGAAGAGGAGAAGAAATGGGAGATGTAGAAAAATGATATGGAGAAGAAGAGCTGAATATTATTTCACCTGTCTATTACATGTGAGTGTGGCCCCCTTTATACACCATATAACATACTCTAACTAACTACCTTTTTCCTATTTACACTTTAGTCCCTCAAATGGCTACAAGCACACCTCACTCTAGTCTTTATAACAATACTCCCCTTCAAATTGGAGGGTGAAACGTATAGAACACATAGAGCTTGGGCAAAAGGAAATGATATTGTGATGAACCCAAGCCTTTGGTCATGAGATCAACCAACTGCAAACTGGTAAAGATGTATAGTGGTGCCAACTGTCCATTCTTGATCTTCTCTCGAACAAAATGACAATCAATCTTGATATGATTAGTGCGTTCATGGAATATAGGATTAGCAGTTATTTTCATGGCTGCCTTACTATCATAATGTAAATACATTGGATGCTAAACCTGGACCTGCAGTTAGTTACGCAATCCTAAGAACCATGTGATTTATGCAGTTGTTGCTACTGCTATACCCTTATACTCTGCTTCAGATGAGCTTCGAATGATAGTTTATTGCTTCTTTGACTTCTATAAAAGTAAAAAATCTCCTAGTTTAATGGCATGCCCTGTGACAGATCTCCTGATATTAGGACATGAGGCCCGATCTGAATCACAAATTCACAATAAGCAGACAATGTATCTATAAGCACAACTTCTTATATCAACTTAAGGGCATACATCCTTTCTTTGATTGTAGAACCTCAATACCAAGGAAATATCTTAGATTTCTAGATCCTTAAATATAAAGAAATTGTGTAGTGTCTGTTTGGCTTCATCTATCAGTTCTGAATTTCTCTTAGTGACAAGCAAGTCACCCACATACACTAAGATAATAACAATGTTAGATTTTGTGTTCTTAGTGAAGAGTGAATGATCAGAAGCACTCTGATGATATCCTGTGTCCACTAAGGCCTCAATCAATTTAAAGTTTCATTGCCTCGAATCTTGCTTAAGACCATATATTGATTTAAGTAGTTTGCATACCTTATACTCCTCTTGTCTCTAGAAACCTTGTGGCAGTTCCATGTAAGCATCTTTATAAAGCTCCCCTTGTGAAAAATCATTCTTGACATCCATTTGAAACATATTTTATCATATAGAGGCTGATATGCTTGTGATTGTTATCATAGTAACCATTTTAGCTACAGGAGAGAGGGTCTCACGATAGTCCAACCCTTCTTGTTGTGTATAACCTTTTACTACTAATCGAGCCTTGTGTCTTTCTATTTCCCTATTTCCCTTATACTTTATCTTAAACACCCATTTGGGTCTTATAACCCTTTTTCATGCATGTAGGTCAACAATTTCCCATGTTGCATTATCCTCAAGAGCTTTAATCTTTTGTGACATTTCTTCTACCTAGTTTTTATCCTGACAAGCTTCCTTAAAGTTCTTTGGTTCAACTTGTAGAGAATACACCCAAATAAGCCTTGTAATTGGTTATCAAATGAGAGTAGGACATAGTGTTTGAGATACAATAAAGATGAGTCTGAGTGTTTGAGGGTGTAATATAGTCCTTCAGTCGTATGTAAGGTCTTGTAATCCTTCTAGATTTACTGACACCAGCTTCATCAGTATGTACTTGCTCCATATGTAATTGGCTTGTGTCTAGATCTGTGACTAGTTGCACTCCAATTTGTTCTATAGACTGGTGCACACCAGAAGTATCAACTGAGTCCATTGTGCTCTCAATTGGTTCCATTGTCCGAGTGTCTGTTGCAGCTGTTGATTCCATGACTGGTGCAGGTGAGACACTATCATGGGCGTATTCAATCTAATCATCAGATGTGGAGAAGTTTGAGTCTTCAGTGGTTGCATGTTCCTCACTAGAAGAACCCTTTGCCAATTGTTTAGGTAGAAAGTCATTTGTCACAGGAGGTTCAGCATATGGAAATATATCTTCAGTGATTTGAGTTCTTTCCTTGAAATGAAGTACTTGTTCCCTGAATGAGACATCTCTATTCTCTACTAATGAACACTCGTCTGCTATATAAATCATACATCTTGTACCTTTTTGTGTTTTGAGTATCTTATAAGGACAAACTTTCTTGCTTTTGGAGTAAACTTGTCACTACCAGGAAATTTACTTGCAAAACACAAATAACCAAGCACCCTTAAGTGCTCTATCTTTGTTGGTTTGTTATGCATCACTTCATATGGACACTTCCCTTGCAGCACTTCTGTGGGCATCTTATTAATGAAATATGTTATTTTTCTTCTACAGTCACCCTAGAATCTCATTGGCATTGAACTTTGGAACATCAGTATCGTTACAACTTCTAGCATATATCTATGTTTCCTTTCCACTGTGCTATTTTTTTAGGTATATATGGACAACTATCCGATGTATAATTCCCAGAGATGTCAATAAATCATTGCATAAAGAATTAAAGAATTCACTACCATTATCTGACCTCAACACTTTCACAGTCATACCAAACTGATTTTTTATCATAGCAAGAAAGTTTTTTTATTACAACTAACACTTCACATTTTGACTGAATCAAACATACCCAGGTATATCTTTTGTAGTCATCCGCAATGGTAACAAAGTAATACTTTCTATCATATGTGGGCACTCTATGCCCCCCTCCCCAAACATCTAGGTGAACAAGTTGAAAAGAGCTAGTAAAGCTCGTGTTACTTCAAGGAAACTTTAACCTACACTGTCTAGCTAATGGATAAACATGACAATTTTCTTGCACCTATATATCCCCCTTATTATTTAACTTTGGAATATGTTGCATTGACTTCAATGATGCATGTCCTAACCTCAAGTATCAGAGTTCACCTTCTGCTCCTTTGTTCATAAAGAAACTTGTTGCAGCTATTGTTATGTTCTCCTTTAGGAGATACAATTCATTATTTTCTCTACCAATTCCCAACATCCTGCCACTATAAATACCCTAAAATATGCAGAATTAGGAAAGAATGTGACTGAGCAATTGAGATCTATGGTGAGTTTTGATACTGACAATTTAAAATTTGGTACATATAAAACATTTTAACTATCTTATTCCCTAGTATAGATGCTTCTCCCGTGTGTATTTTTTGTGCCTTATTTACTGTGGATAATTTCACTTCATTCCTTCCTTAATCATAAGTTCTTCTCACACTACTCAGAATGTCTTTACAATATGTGACATGATGGGTTTCTCTTGTGTCTATCACACGATCACACATACCTGCATTTGCTAGCAAGGAAATTATATCTGCCATGTTTGTGGAGCACTATGATGTTGCTGGTTTTAACAACAGCTTGACTAACTATTTGTACTATTGTTCTGTGAAGACTTGTACATTCCCCTACACTTGTACAACTGTTGCCTTGCCTTCCTCATTGCGTACATTCATACTGTTGGTATAAATATTTTCTCTTCCGATATGATTTTTTCTCTTGCTTTTAAAATCAGTTGGATAGCTAATTATCTTTAAACGGTTTTCCTTAAGGTGACATTTGTATCCACAATGCTCACAAATGATCCTTTCCTTTTACCTTTAAAGCCTTGACATATTCCTTCTAGCATGGTGTGTGGTTCCTTGTGTGTATCAACATACCTAAGGACCTTTGATTCTCTTCCTGAGTAACTATTGCATACGTTTCATTAACAGTTAATACAGGTCTTTTTGCTAGTACATTACTCCTTATATTATTATAGCTTTCATTTAAGCCCATAAGAAACTGCATCAAACATTCTGACCTTAAATCTTCAACTAAAGGTCTAGCCTCCTAACAATCACGTGAGGAAAAAGGTACTAATACATCAAGTTCATCCCACAAATCCTTCATTTTAGAGAAATAGGTAGTTACAGAGTCACTACCTTGTCTTAATGTTGTTATGATTGTCAAAATGTGATAGATTCTAGTCAGATCTGATATATCAAACCGCTTCTAGAAACCACTCCAGACTTTTCTCGCATTTGAAGCATAGAAAATGCTTAGCATCAACTCACTCAATATAGTGCTTCAAATCCACGACAAAACGATTGCATTTCATTTTCCCATTGTTCTACCAATTCGCCTCTTTACAAAAGTTCCGTCCACAAATCCTAGTTTACTCTTTCCCTGGAGTGCCAATTTCATCACCTTGCTCCACAACGCGTAATTTTCGGTCCCTGTGAGCTTGAGCGATATTAGGACAAGTCCAAGAGCGTCTGAGTAGCGGATGATTGTGATCTAGTGAGGCGACCTCATTTCCTGCCATAACTGATCAGATCGGAGTTCCGTCGAGCTTCGATTTTATAAATTCTTCCTAATTCCGATGAATTTATGATGAATTTATGATCACCGCTCTGATACCATAATAAATTCTACACAATTCATCAAAAACATCACACATACAAGCAAACAATGTTGAAGAATAAGAGGAGAAGAAATGGGAGATGTAGAAGAAGAGCTGAAAGTGTTATTTTATCTGCCTATCACACGTGAATGTGATTCCCTTTATACACCACATAACCGACTCTAACTAAGCACAATTTCCTATTTACACTTTAGTTCCTCAACTAGCTACAAGTACATCTCAGTCTAGTCTCTATAACAATAGGGGTACCCTTCACTAGGACAAAGAGTTGAAGGAGACAAGTAGGAACTCTTACTACGTACAATAACTGTTAATAATAAGAACGATCTTAATATATTAAGAGTATGCCTTTTTTTAATTTGCGCTCTGTTATATGTACCCTCACATATAATGAAATGAGTGAAATACTTTTAATATGTTTTTTGATATAAAAGTATTGTTTATAAACCAGCAAAATATTAACTTCTGAATTCACACAAAATTAAAATATTGATCCACATATTTCCAATTCTATTGCTCTAACCTTTAGCATTCATAACTACTTCTAAAACTCTGAAATAAGAAAATCTTTTTTCTAAACATGGTATTTGATATTAGTTTTGGGATTAGATTAATCTGAAATTACATTGGAAGTTCGTTTTTGAGGGTTAAGTGTTTCCCGTCAAAAACAACTCTATTTTGAAGGGTCAAACTCTAGACATTAGTTAAATATGAAGGTAGGGCCGAAGCTATATAGTACCAAGGGTGACTAACTGAATGCCATTTATCGAAAAATTATATTATGTATAGGTAAAATATTATTTTTGTTATTAATTAAAAATAAAGTTTGAACACCCTTGTAAATAGGGATATTCGAATATCTTTACTGAATCTTTTGGCTTTTTCAGTGTACGAAGGGATATACTTATTATCCACCATCTGCAACTTGAGGGTAGAGAAGGGTTAAACGTATCTTCTTGGGATAAAAAGACCCCGGGAACGTGCATCTAAGACTCATCACCGAAATGTTAGTAACAAAATACTCATTAATTCTCGGTCATACATCAATGGAGCAGTGAGTTCCACTCTATAAATATTGAACAATTATAAAAAGCTTCATTGGATAATATTGACCAGCAAAGAGCACGCAGTTGGTAGGGTTAGAACGAAACAGATTCCTCAGGTGTCGGCTAAAAGAATTCAATTTTAACAATTATCCATGGCATAAATTAATCATCCTGCTCTACTTGTAATGCATTTTTGGATTTTTCTCTAATTTCAAAAAATACTCTCATATTTTTCAAATTTTCATTGGAGTATGTTATAGTTTATGTTTTTTTATAAAAAATAATCAACCTATATTTATTATTATTTCTACTCAGATCTCTAATCTCAAGGACAGTTTCACGTACATTTAGTTGGAAGGCAAATTTTAAAATGCTATGCTTTGGGAAAAAACAAATGCAATGCATGTGAAGAATTATTTGAGAGCTTTTGTACTTATTATTCATGAATCATGATAATGGTGCATGGAATATGAAGTGACATCATAAGCAAAGAGTTTTATAGGGAAAAAAGCACATGAAATCTGAAGGTATCATATGGACAAGAGGAGGGAACTAATAATCAATGTTAAAAGTAGGGGTGTACATGGATCGAGTTGGTTCGGTTTTTATCAAAACCAAATCAAACCAATTATATCGGTTTGGATTCGATCGGTTTGGTTTGGTTTTTCGGTTTGGTGCGGTTTTTCGGTTCGGTTTGAACACCCCTAGTTAAAGTAGAGGAAGGGAATAATCACTAGTACTCTTTTTAGATTTAACATTCCTCTTGTACAATTTGGAGCTTCTTGTTTATCGAGAGTTAGTTTTATTCATTTAATTTTTACAAGTTATTTCATACAAGCTTAATTGAGTTTTGAAATTAAGTATTAAGATTTTAGGAATTACAAGAAAGTAACATAATCTTGCATTGTTGGGCTAAAACATATCAGGGATACAGTGTGATATTGTCTATTTTGGGCAAAGTCCATACAATTTAATCAATCTACCATCGTCATATTTGTTCCTCGTGAACCTGGGCTCTGATGCCAATTTATTATATGTTGAACCTGGACTTTAATACTAGTTTGTTGGGCTAAAGTAGTTTACTAATACTCTTAATATGGTGTGATATTATCCGATTTAGGCTAAAACCTCATAGCTTTTTCCAAAAGACCTCATACAATTAGGAGATCCCTACATTTATGCCGGTTCCCAATATTTTAAACTACCAATATGAGTCTTTGTTCGCACATCCAACATGTATTTCCCCTCGTCTCAAAATAATGAAATAACCTTCTTTAAAATGTTGATCAAAGTTTATTTAGGTTGATTCTCGAAAAATTAACAAGTGGCGAATATGTTGGATCCAATGGAGTAAATTTAATTAAGAAAAACCTTAAATTCATCAATTCATGTTATAAAATATGGAACAATAACTCGATTTTATGTAATATGAAAATAGGATCTAACTTTCACTGATAGTATATAATGATAATTTTACATTGTGTCTTTAACATATTATAAAAGATTATTTACTCCACTATAAGTAATGGTGCGAAAAAATTGTACCTTATTTGTATATAGAAATTAAACTCATATGTTTAAGTATAGCTTCTTCCGTGAGACAAGTAAATTTGAAAAGTATACCTTATTTTTTTTTCTTTCTTCAACTATTTTCACTTTGTCAGGCCATAGAGAACATTAATCAAACAGTACGTATATGGAGTATGGACATTGCAGACAAAAAAGAAAATAAATATAAGGAGTTAATTGTAAGATACGTTGCTTCTGCTGGTGGAGTATGTGTAAGTCACTTTATTGCAGTTGAAGCTCTCTCCAAAATATAATCTCATATAGTATAATCTTTTTTTTTGTTTCCCGCCCGGTGTCCGGTACCCACATTGGAGCCTGATTATATTCGGATTCGCACTGCGTAGGGCTCCTTGCGGGGGCAAAGACTTCCTACCAAGGATTTTTCCATACCCAGGGCTCGAACCCGAGACCTCTGGTTAAAGAAAGTGCAGTCCCATCCACTGTATCACATCTTTTGGTGGTATATAATATAATCTTTCAATATACTACTCCTACTTACTATTTTGGTTTTGGGCCATGCTGCCATTTATACCACCTAAATTCTTGGCATGGTGCCTGCTTTCTGCATGTGCTCCCATCTGCTATTGAAACCGCTATTTCAATATACGTTTAAATTCTCTCTCTATATTTTTTCATCAATATATACATTCTACATATTTGACTTGGAGTTTCCCATATTTCTCATCAATGTAAGAAGAATCATGAGTAAAATTAAAGAATATATATATATAGCTACATTAGCTAGTTTTAATATTAATAAACAAATGATACCAATCTAGTGGTTGATACTTGATAAAGTTATCAAGAGTCAACTCGATCGATACGATAACTCATCTTTTGGGAGTACTTATATTTTACGATAAAAAATAGGAACCGACGTAAAAAAAAAATTCCTCATGAATGGTCACACCATATCAAAAAAATGCATGTCATATGATTTAATGTAAACATCTGGTGCAGATAAATTTATCGAAACTCATAATTTCACGTATTTTTTTAATTTTATTGTGTTATTTTTGTACAGAGTTATACTAATATTCTCTATATCTTTCCAATTTTATAGGATGTTTCCTATACAATATTGTTTCACCTCTGAGATTAATGATACATATAGAAAAAGTTAAATCTCAAGTAATTTACATAAAAATAAGCTTTGATAAATTGATGTTCAGCTGTATGCAATTTACTACTTTGGATTATGAATGGAGTTAGGTACATTAACAGGTCGACTAATTAATCATATGTTTGGTGAATTGTTGCGAGAAAATGAATCGCACTAAAAAGAAAACAGAAAAAAGAAAAAAAAATTCAGCTGGTCCAATTATATTACCCAAGAATCATGTGATGGAAGGTGGTGATTAAGGTGGTCTACCTATGACTATATATTATCTGGCTGCCTATGGTCTACACTGTACAGCCAAGATTCATGTGATGCAACATGGGTATTTTCTCATCGAAGGAACAAAAGTGTACAAAAAGAAACAATTAGATCAGAATTATGTCTAAAATTAGTAACTGCAGACTATAATGTGAGAAAACAAGATGAGTAAATACTCACTCTCACATTTTATATCTATTTTTTTTTTGGGTCCGAAAGGCAAAGAAATAATACTTATATTAAGGTAATAAAAATAAAACCTGTGTACAATAAGTACAAAAATGAAGGTTTTAGAAATGCAATCCTGTGTCATTAAATAGGTTAGAAATAATATATTTCAAGGTTTTGTGACATGTTCCAAATAATCAAAGCTATATATTTCTGAACGAAAATTGATCCTTGAAGGCGTCCAAGGTGAAAGTAAAATCTCCTTAATATTATTCACAACTCCTTTGTCAAATGGATTTTTAATGCTTCCGTACAGCTGCCTAAAATTCTCATAAGCTGTCTGTGACAAATTAAAAAAACAAAAAACAAAAAACAAAAATTAAACAAAAGAAGAAAATTAATTTTCTTTACAAAGACTTTAAACTTTGAAGAATTGTTGACTGCGCACATAGTTTAAGAAAAAAATAAAGATTTTTAAAATTTATGGTCCTAAACAAGTCTAAATGGGGTACAGATTATTTGTGTGGTTATGAAAGCTTCGGATACAATTATATGTCTAAGCTAAATTATTACTAAGTTTAGAAAGGGTTCATTTTTTTTGAAACGGACAAAAAAAAAAAATTAGTTTACATAAAATGGAACAAAGGAAATAATATTTCTTATTCTTAGGCTGCTAATCCAACTTTGTTGGACGGTTACATGTGATTATTTTTTAATAGCCCAATAGTATAAAATTATAGAAGTTAAAACATATAGAGAATGTCCATTGAACAACAGTGACCATGAGACTATTAGGATTTAAAATCGTGCATTGTACGCAGATCTAATTTAGGTTTTTTTTTCCGCGCATAGCGGGAGCTTAGTGCACCGGACTGTCCTTTTAGTCTCGCATGAACAATTCATACGATATATTGGTATATGGAGCTAAAACTAACCTGATTTGTAGCAATCAGATAGGCATTGTAACCAGTCAATCCACCAACAAAAACCGTAGCAGCCAAACAGAAACATGTCAATGCCAATGTCTCAGGACAATCTTTTACCAAACCAATCAATCCCATGGCGTTGCCAGCGTACTTATGTTGAATCTTTTGGCATGAGAAGGCAAATATGTAGACGAAGTAAACAGTTGCCATAACCAATAGCAATACATAAAGTCGATAATTCCTCTGCACAAATCAAAATAAATAAATAATTAGTTCTTATTAATCTATCTTCTTTCACAAATTCAGGAAATATTACTTTCTTTATAATTGTACAAACCAGTCCAATGCATTGACCAATCCAAGGGCAATGGTGGTCAAATTTTTCAACGCAATTGTCACAAATAACGCAATGGCAACTCCTAGGCGGACGATGTATGTTACAAATACGGCAGTATTTCAATTTCAATTCCACCTCATTTATCACAATTCTTTTGCTTCTAATTCTACCATTTCTCGTCGACTCACTGGCTGCTGATTCATTATTTCTCGGAATAATTCCAGGATCAATGACAGTACCAACCATTATTAAGTTGGCAAGAACCTGTTATATATGTAAAGAAAAATATCATACAATAGCTGAACAAAAGAAGAAAAGAAAATTAACCTAACAGATTGAGTACAAAGTTTAGTTTAGTGACTCACAATTAAGGTCAATAGCACACAGAAACTGACTATGATGCTGTAATGTTTTGATATATCCTTTGCAACATAAACAGCAAAAACCCAACTTGATAGACAAATAGAGACAATAGTCAAGATCAAACCTCTTGCATCTGGCCCACATATCAATAACCCTTTGAGAAAAAATACCTGGACTTGCAACAATGTAAAGTACATGATTTAGAACAAATAGGATTAAAACAACTCCTCCATATTTGTCAAATGAACACAAACCGTAGCATACATTGTTTCCTGGCCAAACGTGATATAACCTGACTCGTTCAATTCGATCTCCACGATTATTTTGTGTTACATTCTCTTCATTATGTGTTTTAATCCCCACAACATTTTTCCATATGGTGAATAAAATTTTCTTAATTTTTGCAACAATATCATTCTCAACATTCTCCATCGACAAATTCTGCGATTCTGTTGTTCCAATAACCGCATCCACTACTAAACTCGTGCCATTTTCTTCAATAGTTTGCCGCAAAAAAGCCATTCTCTATTGTGCAATAAAAGTTCAAAGGTGGCTGTTGAGAATTTGAAGCATCATCAGTAACCAACTTCTACAAAACTGAATTTTGATACTGCTCTAATAAATTTGGGCTTAGGCCTATTTATTGGGCCAATTTATTAATGGAATCTTTACATAAATAGCCGGTCATATTCATTATTTACTTTTTTTAGCCATATACATAGATTATATATTCATTATACATAATTACACCCACACCCACATATATACATATATATACATATATATATATATATATATATATATATATAGAGAGAGAGAGAGAGAGAGAGAGAGAGAGAGAGGGGGGGGGGGGACACTAGTATACAATTCAGTCGAGGGCCTATTGGAAACAATCTCTCTATCCTCACAAATTAGGAGTAAGGTCTACGTACACAATTACACACTACCTTCCCAGACCCCACAATGTGGGATATTACTGGGTATGTTGTTATTGTAAGTATACAATTCAGTACAAGGTTAGACTGGGCCATTTGTACAAATAGACACTTTTAATGTTTATCTTTAAAATATGGTCATAAATTAAAAGAATTAAACTTTAGCCAGGCCAAACTTGAGACTAGTGGTCATATTGTCATTGCCAAACTTCAAACCAGAAGTCAGAAGTTTGAATTGCTGCAACTCAACTTCAAACCAATATTCATACCAAACTTTAGACCTAAAAGAAGAAGAATAAGGAGGAAGAGAAGAAGACGATAACAACTTGTTTGAATAAGTTTGCAACATTCTTAAAATTGTGGCTAAAGTTGAATATGAGTCACAAAAGTGACTATGTAGTGCAAAAGTCTCCGTAACTTTAGGCTAGGACCTAATATTGGGCCAAGGTTAGTTTTGAGGTTGAACCAGAGCCCACGTCAAAACATTTTCTAATACGAGGACAAGCCGCCACAACCAGTATAAGACTTGGATTTCAAATTGCACAGTAAAAAGCAAAACAAGTAGAAAAGGGAAAGAAGAATGAGAATCAAATTGAATCATTAAATGGAGAACAAGGAAAGTTTGAAGCTTGCTGTTAAGCTCACTATAGCTACTTGCCTCACAGTAGCCATTTCTATATTCATAGCAAAGAACGTCCAGAAAGTTCGAAAACAGAACAGGAAAAAGCAACAGAAACACTCCTGTTATCTAAATGCAGAAATCAAACCTCAATCTTCATTCAAACGGGTTTTTGCCGATAATTCATATTCTCAATTCAAACACCTCAAGCTTGTCAACAGCAATGGTACAAAGACAATTTATTTAATTATCAATTTTTGTTTTTTGAAACCCTAGCTAAATGATTGGGAATGTATGTGACAGAGGATTGTACAAATTTTCATCCGTATAAGGCGGAGATTACGGAGTTGTTGAAGAGTTCAAATGTTGAATTTTTGGAGCTTTTTGGTAGGAATTTTGAAGATTTGACGATGCGCGAATTGTATGTATGGGTTGAGAGTGAGTCTCAATTACGGGAGCTTGCGGAGGTTTTGAGCAAGGAGAGAGTGTTTGCAGTTGATACAGAGCAGCATAGCTTGAGATCATTTCTCGGCTTCACAGCTCTAATTCAGGTTTTTCAAAATGTTTTTTTTACAGAAAGTCATTTTATATTATTGTTATGTAAACGTAACTTTTTCATGTATTGAGCAGATATCAACTGGAAGCGAAGATTATCTTGTGGATACAATAGCTTTGCATGATGTAATGGGAATTCTTCGGCCCGTATTTGCTAATCCAGGAATTTGCAAGGTGACCTTGATAATATGCGTGCCAATCAGTGATTTTCTTTCGTACTTTAATTTGGATGTATAAAGTGCAAGCAGCTAACTCGACGCTGTTGTTAGAAATTTCGTAGTATGCTAATTTCATAATTTGCATCCCCAATTGACTCCTATAAGTTGTTTCCGCTGTTGTAGGTATTCCATGGTGCTGATAATGATGTTCTTTGGCTTCAAAGAGATTTCCACATTTATGTTGTTAATTTATTTGACACTGCAAAGGTAAGGTATCATGTTAATGTATATTCTTTTATCCAAGTGAAGATTTTTACTTAAGAAGGGTAAGAATATGCGTAGCATATTTTTCTTGTGTATGGTTGACTATGATGTTTCTTATTTACTTTTATTTAAGCCACTGTTGTTCTTGTTACATTCTAGGCTTGTGATGTGTTGTCTAAACCACAAAGGTCTTTGGCGTATTTGCTGGATTTGTACTGTGGCATTGTTGCAAATAAACTATTACAGGTATAGAAAGAAGCTTGCTGGGGATACATTCTTCTACTTTTCCGTAATCTTTCTTTTCCTCCCTAGGTATCTGTTTGCTAACTTTTCCGTTTTTGAGTTGTGATGGATGGATTTTCTTCTTTTAAGACAATCTACATTTGGTTATAAGAAAATCTATATTTACAACAACAACAGCAGCAACATACCCCGTGTAATCCCACAAATGGGGTCCGGGGAGGATAGTGTGAAAGCAGACCTTACTCATACCTTGTGAAGGTAGAGATGTTGTTTCCGATAGACCCTTGGCTCAAAGAAAGCATCGTCACAACAGACGACAAAGAGATACGGAAGTGCGACAGTCTAAAATATCTGTATTATTATTGATTCAATTTTCTTGGTGGATTTGGATTCTGAACAGAACCTCTAACCTCTACAAAAAAAGTTAAGAGGTTTGATGAATATGGATAGGTGGAATATGCCTGTTCTTCGAAGGTCCAAATTGAAGAAATCAAACATAGCCTTTGAACCACCATGATCATCATTTTTTGTACATGTGTATGGGTACTAACTATTAGAGGACCTTATTGTATAGGTTGGAGTCCTCATTTTCTTTTTTTACAATGTTCTGGCTTCCCCCTTCTAAATGCATTTACCTCATTTCAAAATGTTATAAGGTAGTTGATTCTATCTTACAAGATGAACTAGGGCGGAGATATCGTATTTTGACTCCCTCAGCTCAATGTACCTTTTTTTGGAGATGAATAAAATGCTCAGTTTCTATTTTTTTTTTATTTTAAAAAAAATGGAACTTAGTGAAGGTGACAGCACCCAATCTTCTATAAAGTTGGCACTTATGGTTGCACTTAAAAGAAACCAGGAATAACAGGCTATTCCTCAGATGTACATCATCGTTCTCTGTCCCATCAAAAGCTCTCCTATTTCTTTCCTTCCACTAGACCTACATGAGTGCTAGTGGGGCAACATCCCAAGCTCTCTGACTTTTGTTCTTTCTTTTGGATTTCCTGCTGGGGAGTGCCTCATTCACCAAGCCCTACATCAGTCAAGCATCCAGAACTGTCTCAAAATTCCACGGGACAAGCTAGATGCCATTGGACAACGTAGGAGGAGGTGATCCACATTTTCGCTAGAACATTTGCTCATGAAACACCAATTTACATAGAAAGCTCAGATTTTGCTCAAATTCTGTTTTTAATATAGCTCCCCTTGCTGCAAATCAAGTGGAAAAAACAGAAAAAGAATATCATAAAAGGTGATAGATTCTCCTCCTTAAAAAAAAGGTGATAGATTCCTTACTTAAAAAAAGGGACAGATTCTCGTAGAATTTCCTAAAGGAATATGATAAAAACTATGTGGGGGTTCCTTATAATAATAATAATAAAAAAAAAAAAACTATCTGTGGGTTCTACATTGTGTTTATCTCTCTCGAAATGTTATTTTGATTTTCTTATATTGAATTGATAAAGACTACTATTAAGAGGGTCACTTGAAGTAAGGAATTCCTTAAATAATGGAGCTATTAGATAAAGCTGCAATTAAGTGAAGCTGTTGTAGTATGATGTTGTCCTTGCTTGCTACCATCTCATATTTAAGATTGTTAGTGAATCAAGGTTTGTATTTATAATGTATATGATCAGACCAGACAATTTAAATAGGCATACAAGACTCTGGCTATTTCTCTTTGAATACGTGTCACTGTTCTTACCTATAATCAATGAACATGATTTTCAGCGGGTACATGTGGTGATTTTACACCGTAGTGCTGGTGCACCTCTCTTATAGTTCAGCTAGAAAGATCTTGATCTAAAACAGTTCCATTCTTTATCAAAATTTTAGAGAGAAGACTGGAGGCAACGCCCACTACCAGCTGAAATGGTGCAATATGCTCGAACTGATGCACACTATTTGTTGTACATCGCGCATCGTCTTTCTTCCGAACTCAAAGAACAGGATATTGGTATGACTCTCCACTTATATTTCAACAAACAGAATGATTATTAGTCTTCTACTTCCATCCCACTTGACTTATATGTGAGTGTATACACTTATTATCTCTATGATTAGAGAGATTTGCTGAGATCCTCTATTGTCGAGTAAATTATGGCATAGTATACGCATATGCAAACTTGTTATCTTGCTACAAATTACAGTTTATTGAGAGTCACTGAGCTAAGAGAAGTGTATGGTACTATTTGTATTTAACTACTTTTCTATACCGTCAAATCCTTGTAGGGAGTTACCATAGAAAATATTTGGTAATTGTGATCGAATCCATGCCCTTTTTCACTTATGAAGAGTTATATTTACATTCATTAAATTAAATTTGCAAACGTAATCTGATGAAATATGAAGGAGCTTAAGTAGTTCCACCATTCCAATTATATAGCATTCTTTCTTTTTTGGGGCATCTCAAAATATTTAATCTTATTTCACTAGTTTTTTTCTGTATATATAAACTTCACAAGGTTCAAAAATTCAAATCTATTTAGTTAACCAATTTAAAGTTGTATTGATATTTCCTGATCAAACTTATTTTGTAACTGTTTAATTCTTTCTTCCATTTCGAACTTGTTTAATGTTCAAGTTAAGGTAATACCTTAAAAGTCCATGTTCAGTCTCATAAAATGGAAGAGAGCACATCAATTTGAACCTTCCTGCAGGACCTAATGGTTTGAGGTTTCATGCGTTTTTGAAGTTTGGTATGAGGCTTAGCAATATCTGCAATGCCTGATACTCCGAGATGAAGGATAGTGGGTAATAATTTTCTCCGTTTGTCTGTTAAGGGGGTGTGATGCTGGAGAATTCTGTTGGAATTGCAGAATTCTGTTTGTCTGTTAAGGGGGCTTAGCAATGAGAAGTTTGTTCTTCACAATAAGATCATAAAATTATAAGTTTTATTTGCAAAAGTTGTTAGCAAACATGACAAAGCTTTGATATAACTGTGTTGAATGGCTGTTTTTCTATTTTTCTAGTGGTGTTTGTTATGTAGTAGTAAAATTAGGGCGGATGAGGTTCCGTGGTTTTTGTTGTCTAGCAGATGAAGAATCACCTTTTAGTGTTAATTTCCAAAGGCTACAAGTCTTTTCAGTCTGTTAAGTGATTTGTTTATTTGTAGAAATGAAGAGAACTTCTAGTATTTTATACTCGCAATTTTTTGAATATATTGAAATGAAATGGGCCAAACAAAAGCAAAATGAGTAGTGATGTTTCAGATAGCTGGCCAAACTAGATGGACTGAGGTGTAGTTGTTCTTGTTGTTAC
Organism: Nicotiana noctiflora; assembly: GCA_032618575.1. Classification (NCBI taxonomy): domain Eukaryota; kingdom Viridiplantae; phylum Streptophyta; class Magnoliopsida; order Solanales; family Solanaceae; genus Nicotiana; species Nicotiana noctiflora. Next base: position 173,590 of record JASVEL010013638.1, on the reverse strand, counting down.
TGCATTTGGTGATCTTTAAACTAATTGACTCATCTGAAGTATCAAAATCCTGAAGATATTTGTGTAACAGAAAATTCATCAAGTCTCAGAGAGGACAAATTTAGCTCTGTGCTTGAGGCCAACCGGCGTTCCAATGCAATTTGCTTACAACTTTTCTCAAAAGAGACTGATGCTTACCCAGGAGAGTCTGTTGCATCATCTATAATCTCTCGTTATCAGAGTGATCAAGGAAGTTCCATGTCAAGTTCTGATGAGATGAAGGTACTATGCTCTGTATACTCTTTTCTTTATACAGCTTTGACTTCTGAGTGCTGATTACTTCTTTTTTGGCTTTAGTTTCATGACCTCGTGAGACGATTGTGCACTTGGAGAGATATAATGGTGAGTGGAATTTGGATCAGAATGTCATCTCTTTATCATCATAATGTTATGTGACAGATTTTTTTCAAATGAAGAGAAAGTTCAAAATTTTGTTTATCTGTGCACATTTTCTGGTCCACTACTGATGGATAGAAGGAGTTCAAATCTGATAGTTTTTGTGCACTTCTCCCCAAGAAGCGGGATATTGGGTAGTTTGGCACCATAAGGAAAAGTTTGTGACTGCTTGGTGATAGTTGAGAGGGTTTTAGACTTTAAAGATTGCTCCAATTGGCTAGTAATGTGAGAAAACTGTGAGTATATTGGGTGAAATATTTCCGTTTTTGATGACACTAAGGTCTGTTGTTGTAGTAGAAATATAAGTAATGATTTTCCAGCTGTTTATTGTGCTCTTTTGTTCTCTTACAGTGCCTTTCTAAAAGTAAGATTCGATCCTGCACCGCATGGTAAAGAATGGGGAGCGCACACACCATGGTAGCCCCCAAATACCCATACAATGGCTTCATTTGCTCAACATTTAGAGATAACAACGAAGTACAATCTAAATAGCTCCTAACTTTGAAGGATTACCATATATGCATTTCAAATGTTTTCTCGGTTCAAATGATTAGAAGCTAATTTCAGAATTGCTCATTATACTTGACTCTTTTTTGCAATATACGGATCAGAATTACCAATCCATGTTGTCTATTTGATCTTATGAATTTCAACAATGCTACAAATGAGTTACCTGAATTGACACCCCTTTGGACTTTGGTGGAAACCCCTCGATGCATGAAGTTAAAAGTGCCGCTGGAGACAATTTAACATAAAGCATATAAGCTAACTTGAATGATATCCCAATCCAACCAGTCCTTGTCTTTCTTATTATATGGAGATTAATATCTCGAGTTTTTCAAGATTTCCATCTTTATTTTCTGCACATTTAACATTTATACGGTGCACTTTTTTCTTGTATTCCAGTTTCAGATTTTTGATTTTTTTATTACATTATTTGAGCTCAATTAATTTAATTTACATACTTCTAGGCTCGTGTACATGATGAAAGCTTGAGATATGTTTTATCTGAGCATGCCATTGCTGCGCTTGCTGCTAAAGTTCCTATAACAGAAATGGGTTTGTACAACACCATATCTGAAGCCGATCAGAATCCAGACTCTCCGAGTATTAGTAGTTCATTTCAATCTCCTTCACCTGTAGTTTGCAGTCACTTGGATGACCTCAAGTACTTGTTTTTAGATGAAACAGGAAAGGATGATGATGATTATAAGTTAATTATTCAAAAGTGCCTGGGCTCTGATGGGAGTTGTCCTCTTTCTGTATACAACTATGCTCTACTATCCAAAACTAGCCTGAAGATGCCAGTTAAATCAGCTTTCAAACTAAATGGACAAAACAATTCCAAGCAATTTGCTAAGAAGGCTTCTCGGCAGTTGTTTGTCCAAAAATTTTCGTGCAAAGCCCCCGTTTACCATAATTGTAGGATTTACGCAAATGATGGACGATTATTATGTTATTGTGATCGTCGAAAACTTGAATGGTTAGTGAAATATTGTCTTTTTCCAGTCTTCTTCAGTGATTACAATTTAAGGTAATCTGGGCTCAGAAATCTGATTGCAGGTATGTCAACCGAAATTTGGCGAAACTTATTGAAGAGGACCCTCCTGCTATAATGCTTCTTTTTGAGCCTAAAGGTCGCCCTGAAGATGAGGGTAATGACTTTTACATTCAAAGTAAGAGAAATATTTGTGTTGGCTGTGGTGAAGGAAATCACTATTTACGTCATCGAATCATACCTTCATGCTATAGAATGCACTTCCCTGAGCATTTAAAGAGCCATCGCTCTCATGACATCGTCCTTCTTTGTGTGGACTGCCATGAAATTGCTCATGCTGCTGCTGAGAAGTATAAGAGAAAGATAGCTACAGAATTTGGAATACCACTTTTTGTTCGTCGAGTAGTTGATTCTAATCAAAATCAGAATACATCAGAGTCATCTGTGCCAAAGTTAAGTGTAAAGGACGAAGGAGTATCTCCTTTGCAGTTGCGTACAGCAGCTATGGCATTGCTACGTCATGGATCTAGAATGCCAGCTAAGCGCCGAGAAGAGTTACTAATGGTAGGAAGTTAGCATGTTTAGCACATACATGTATCTTTAGCTAATAAATAAATTTATTTCAATTACTTAATTTTCTAAATGATGCTTTGCTTTAAACTGCTTCGAACCGTTAATATTTTTTTCCTGGCAACCAGGCCCATTAGTTATGGCTAAGCATTCGGTGGATATCTGAATTTAGCACCTCAAATGGAATATATTTTCTGATAAGGAACTAGATGTATTTAATAATAAAAGGCAGGCGATAGCGATTTTCAAATTTTAAACAAATTTTAAACGGAGAAATTTGACTTAACACCCAGAGGTAAAATTGCCAGTTTGACTTAGTTTCTGCTTAGTGTTCATATTTCACTTCAGTTACTGTTTCTGTTGGTACTTTCACCTTGGAGCTTTAACTCTTTTGTTGGAATTTGCATCCTTGATTCTGATAATAACTGGTTTGATTTGAATTAATTGCTTAGATGCACTTGCTGAATTTTTCATCATGCTATCACTTTCATATTTCTCCATATTTATCATTTTATCTTTTGATGTTTCGAGTTGGCTTAATCATCTGCTTTCAAACATCCACTTTCTCTCCATTAATTTAAGTAGTCCTTTCAGTTTTTCACCGAGTAACATAATTAAAAATTGTTAATACTTAGAACAACTTTCGCTGTCTTTTTGTAGATTATCAGGAATTATTATGGTGGACGGGAAATTTCTGATGAAGATCTGGAAAGAGCTATGTTAATTGGGATGAGTCCTAATGAGAGAAGGCGATTTGAGAAACAGAGAAAATTAGCTTGCAAAGATTCTAATAGAAGTATAACACCAGATGGTGAGCTAGATAATAAGCAAGCAAAAGGGACATCTCTGCCAGAGGAAGTATCAGATAACTCAAGCAATAGTGAAGAAAGTACCAATGTTTTAACAGTAGAGGACAATAATGTTAGCAATCACTCTTCATACCCGAATTTTGGGGTCAATAGTGAGCACTCTGTTATTCATAAAAATGATTTCCCGCACGGAAGAGAATCCCTAGTGAAACATGATGATGTTACTCCAGATTCCTGTGATGATGAAAGCTGCAATGTATCTACTGGAATGGCCAATTCTGTTGATAATATGAATACTAATGCATCATCCAAAAACTCAAAGCTCTCGCTATTAGGGCATGGACCACATGGGAAGCAAGTTGTTAATCATATACTCATGGTGCATGGGGATGAAGGAATTAGTCAATTTTGTCAGCGATGGAGACAAGTTTTTGTTGAAGCTGTTCATCCACGCTTCTTACCTGGTGGCTGGGATATAATGCACAGGTGAGGAATCCATTTAAAAGCATTTCGATATTCCGTGATCTAATAGGCAGCGTCAGAAGTTATGTCAATGTTGGGCCCAAGGCTATTGTCATAATTCCTATTGTGGAGGATCTAGTTTGACCTTTCATTTTAATATCTAAGCATTTTAGCTTTGAGACACCCCCACAAGACGATAGGTAAATTTTGTACTGTTTGTCAATCAAACACTCAGAAATAAAAGTAATTTCAGTTTTTTTTGGGTGCAAAAATAACGAATTTTGAAGTAAGAGTAATTTTTAGTTGTCTTGGTGTTTGGTTAAAAACTAGTTTTCGCCAAAAAAAATTGAAAACAATTTGTTAAAACAAAATTTTCAACATTTGAAACAAATGTACCTGAGTATGAATGTCTGCTAATAAAGCATTATTAAGATATATACTAAAAGAACATATTACAGAACAAAAATCAGTCCCAGCAATAGGTGCCAAGCTTAAATATGCATCAGCAGATAAAACTGGTTGAATATTGTCATCTTGGGGAAAAGTAAATATTTGGCCTGACTGAAATATTACCTCTCTTCTCCTTTTCGAGGACTAGCTCCATACTCTTATCTAATTTTTCTTTCCGTTCCTTATAATGGATGGTACCAGTGCTTTGTGATACATCTTAAATCAGGATTCTTGGTGGTTTAGATCCACAGATTATACAGTATGCAACTTTAGTTTGTTGAAGTAATTTGTGTTTAGTCTTAGATTTCGGATAAAGGAGAAGTGAATAATCTCTTTAGTGACAGCTACTTTTTCCATGTTAAAAGGCACTGATGTGGCACATATTTTTGCCAGTGGTAGAAGAGACTTTGGGGAGTTCAGCGTCTACAATCCTGGGAAAAGAACTCCGACATCTACTCCTAAGCAGTAGTGATTACGATATAAGGTAAGCAAACAGATACTGCAACTTCCTCTGACGAGTCTCTCCGTCTGTCCTTTGGTTGTGAAGGAGAGGGGCTATCATATCATGCTGTCTAATTGGAATTTAGAGCTTGAAGCTCATAATAGATTGTACCATATACGCCTTCTTTTCGTCTTTACCTATACTAATAAGAAGTTTCGATAATTTGGTGTTTTAGTAATTTTGTTTTTTAGTTTTTCTATTCCCATGTTACCTATTTATTTTCACTATGATTTAGTTGTTACATAGTTCCTTAAATGCCCAAAGTTGGTTGTATCTGATATATTCTTGGGGGAAAAAAAGAATAACTTAATTTGCTTTCTGTCCTCAACGTCCTAGTTCCTCCATCTATGATCTTTTCTTTGTTCCTAAACTAATATTTCACTCAACTGGTATTGTGTTTAGTGTAGATTGCTCAAAATTTAGTACTAGAAGTCTACAGCTTAGGAAAACGATGTGTAGTGTGCTGGTAACAGGAGTGTAAACAGAGAACATAGCATGGAAAGTTGGAAACAGAGATTGCAGGCCAGTCAAGTTGCTTTTTTGGACCAGCATGGAAGATTCTTCCTTGTTATGCGTGCTCTGAACATTCCACATTTCCGCCAACTTATTGGTATTTTATGCTTAGTTTGTTTTATGGATGCATAATTAGACATTCATAAAGTAATTAAATGTAAATATGTATGATATATATTCATGTGATAAATATAATAATTTATCTCTATAATAGGGTAATATATATATATATTGATTGTATGAAAATAATAGTGGTACATATACCTTAATTAAATCCTTTTGTGCTTGTTTATAGTTTACGCATCGTTTATGCTTCTATTTTTATTAGATGATATTTTAGGTGTTAAACAGGCCTGGTCAGCCCGGTTCTGGATCGGCCCAGACCGGTTAAAGGGGGCTGGGCTGGGTTGGGTAGGAGGGGTAGAGGTACGGGTGTTCATAAAAATTTGAAAAACCAAATCAAATCGAAAACCAAACCAAACTGCTACTTTTCATTTTGGTTTGGTTTTGGTTTTGAATGTTAAAAATCGATCAAATTTGGTTTGATTTTAAGTTTAATAAAATAAAAAATAAAAAAATTTGAATTAAACCGACTATTGAGTATTTGTTTCAAATTTATTATTTCATCTATATATATATGTATATCTTTATACAAAGTTTCAAAATTTGTATGACGAATGTTAATTGTTTGTACTTTTAGTACAGGTTTTTACCTTTATATTCTAGTTTGATTAGTATTTTTTTTCGTTAAGTGTAAGAATTCATTTCATGATAAAAAAATATTTTTTTAATTGAGTCCTTCAATTATTCATCACTATTTCATTCAATTATTATTAATATATTTTAGTAAATAATAGAGTTCTTGAATGATGATGTGATGGTGTTACGTTGACAATGTGGTTGTCGGAATGTGTTGTAGTGTTTATCTTCTATTTAAGAAAAAGTTGACAAATAACCGAAAATAAAAAAATCGACAAATTCGACATAAATTGAATTGAGAAAATCGACTTAATTGGTTTGGTTTGGTTATAATATTTGAAAAATCAATTTACTTTGTTTGATTTCTTTTTAGGGAAAGATTGATCCAAATTGAACCATGAACACCCCTAGTTATATTTGACCTTTATTTCTCAATCTCAATTTCTCTCATTCTCTAATTTGCAAGACTTCAAGTCTTCAGTTCATCCTTTCATCTTCTAATTTTATTTGACTCTCTTTTCTTGAATTTAATTTATCGTATTTTATCATTCGGAGTTTGAAGTTTGAACAATTGAAGTTCAAAATTGAAATACTTGCTTGACGTTTGTTCGTGGTAACGTCGGAATTGCGTAATCAATTGCTAAATTTATTATCGAATTCGATGCACTCCCTCTAACTCTTTTTCTTATTTACTATTTTAATTTCATATTTAATTTTAGCTTATACTTTAATTTTTACAATATGTTTAATGCTACTAAAAGAGCGCGTAAAAGAGTTACTGGTAGGGGAAATAAAAAAATAGGCAGTCCTTCAGCATATAGTAGTAATAGTAATAACCCATTATTATTTATACGTGTTTTAGAAACAACGCCTAATGATAATATAGATATAGATTATGAACAATTATAAGAAGATTTTGGAATATAAGATAATGAAATAGGAATGGAAGATGTGATACCAGCTGCACCACTAGTGCTGGAGCTGGTATTATTTGAGTTGCTATAAGGGGTGGTGGTCGTGGCACAAGTAGTAGACATCTATTGCCCCGACAACTAATCGTAGAGGAAGAAGTAAGGTTTGGATTTTTTTTGACATAATAGAAGGTACCGATAGAATTAAATTTAAAATTTGTGACGGTGATTTTAAACATTTGACTGGAGGAAATTTAGGGGGGATTGAGACACTTAGTAGACATATGAGAACTGAGCATCCCATACAATGGGGCGCTGATGGTGATGGAAATCAAACAACGATTAAACCTACTACTGGAGGTCTAGTGAAATATGATAAAATAAATGATCGTGAGGAGTTAGCAAAAATGATTGCTTTATGTTGTCTACCTTTTCTTTTGCTTCTTCATCATATCTTATTATGTTAATGAGACGAACCGACCCGTCGTCACAAGAGTTACCGCCCCGTTTTCCCCTTATTGTGTTGCTTCATGTTTCTATATCAGTATTAGAATCTATCGGCTGTAATTGGATTGGTTCTGGTTGAAAATAAGGCAAATAGCCTCTTAGAAGGGAGTTTGTTTCAGAAAAGTCAACATGAAGTTGACTAAGTGGTTAGAGAGCTCGAATGTGAGTTTCGGTGGTTCGGTTAGCTTCGGGGGTGATTTGTGACTTAGGGGAACGATCGAAATTAAATTTGGAGGTCCGGTGTAGAATTAGGCTTGAATTGGCTAAGGTTGAATTTTGGCGAAATCCGAACGGTAGGTGAGATTTTGATCCGGGAGTCGGAATGGAATTCGACAGTTGCAGTAGCTCCGTTAGGTGATTTTGGATATGCCTGCAAATTTTCAGGTCATTCGGACGTCGTTTGATCGGGTTTTGGATTGAATGTTAGTTTTGAAAGTTTTGAAGAAACTTAGGCTTGAATCCGTGTGTAATTGGTGATTTTGATGTTTAGGATGGTGTTTTTATGATTGGAACAAGTTCGTATCGTATTTTGGAGTATGTTTGGTTTTGGTTGAGGTCCCGGGGCCTCAGGGGTGATTTCGGGGGTAAAACGGACCATTTTGTGATGAAGGTGTCATGAATTGCAGAGATTTAATGCATCGCGTTCGTGTAGGTGATGGACGCGAACGCGTAGAAGGAAATTTGGGGTATGAGAATTTGGCCTACGCATTCGCGAAGGGTCTGATGCGAACGCGTAGAGGAAGAAGCTGGAGGTCCGCGTTCGCGAGAGGGATTATGCATTCGTGAAGAAGGATTTGGTGGCCAATGATTTTGTTGTACGCGGCCGCGTAGAAGGATGTCACGTTCGTGTGGGTTCAGGACTTCGTGCATTGCGATTGCGGGTGGCTCGTCGCGTTCGTGTAAGAGGAATTCAAATTTTTAAAAGATTGCCCATCGCGTTCGCGTGGGCAGTGTCGCGAACGCGATGAAGGAAATATTAGGTCGGGCAGATAAGTTTAATATCATATCAGTCGCGAGTTTAATCCATTTTCTCCATTGTTGGACATATTTTGGAGCTATTGGACGAGCGAGTAAGAGGTTTTCACCTAGATTTCGATTGGAGGTAAGTTTTATGGACTAATTACGTGATTCTATCAGAGAATCTTCATCTAAATCACTGAACTTAGGGTGTAAATTAGAGGAGTTAGGGCTTGGTTTTTGGTTTTGAAATTTTGGAATTTGAAGGGGCTATTGGACTCCAATTTTGATAAATTTTATATGTATGGACTCGTGGCGAGATGAGGATTCCGAAAATGTGAATTTTATAATTTTTTGAGAAACGGGCCTGGGGCTTGGCTTTTGGCAACTTCTTGTTTTTGGGTGTTTTTCGAGTTATTTTGATTGGGTTATGACCCATTTGCCTATTTTGATGTATTCCTATTGGTTTGGATCAGATTTGGCACCTGTGGAGGTCGATTCTAGAGGGAAAGGCATTGCGGACTAGTTTCAGAACCGATTGAAGGTGAGTAATAGATGTAGATGATGATCTGAGGGTTTGAAACCCCGGTATATCACACTGTGACGCTGTATTGGGGCGAGACACGTACTCTACGGTGAGTGCGGGGTCAATTGTGATTGGGGACTATGGCTTAGTCCAACCGAGCAGTAGTGTACAGTGTTGTTGGCTATAAATGAGCCGGTAAACCTCATACTTAGATGGTTGTGGATATATTTGGGCCATGTGTCGGTTAGTTGGATCCCGTGAGGATCGTTATCACTGTTTCTCTAATTATAGCATGTTTTCATGATATTAGTCATGAGCTAAACACTGTCTAAAATAATTTTTCAAACTCTGAGATTTCGGAACAGTGATCTCTATAAATTCTGCTGAAAGGATTTAAAAATGGTAATTATTTGTGCCTGGGAGGCTTGCATTGCATGTAGCTGGACTGATAGTGGATCGGGCTGCGCGTTGCAGTATATGTTACTGATATTGCGCTTGGACTGTAGGAGCCCCTCCAGTGTCTAAACCCCCACAGTGAGCGCGGGTACCCAAATAGATCGGATTACGTGCCATATCGTCATGTTCATGCATCTGCATTGCATTTACTCATTATACTTAACCACCTTATCTGTTATTGATTTCCCTAAGATTTATACTATTAAAAAGAAAATGATAAATTGTATAGCTTTATTGTGTGGTATTTTGGATTTTCTTACCTTCAATATTATTATACATGCCTATTATCACTGAGTTGGAAGTACTCACTTTACTCATTGCACCTTGTGCAGATCCAGGTACCTCTCAACAGGGTTGACTTTCAGCTACTCCCAGAGCATATTTTGGAGTTGTCGAGGTAGCTGCCTGGCGTCCGCAGGACCCGACTCTCCCTTGTTTTTCTTATGTTATTAGACATTCCAGGTTTTCAGACTGATTCAGTATACAATATTATTATTATTATTATGCTATTCAGTAGAGGCTCTTGACTGGTGACCCCCAGATCTGTGGGAGGTGGTGTGCACTATTATCGGGATATTTTTTATACATATTTGCTAAACTTCGTATAGTGCTTCATATTTACTTATCTAATATTGGTTGTCAATTGGGTTGAATATATGGTTATTGGTCTGGCTTTCCTAGTAGTGTGTTGGGCGATGTCACGATCGGGTTTGGGATCGTGACAAGTTGGTATCGAAGCCTAGGTTACTTGGTCTTGTGAATCATGAACGGATTTAGTAGAGTCTCGCGGATCAGTACATAGAAGTCTGTATTTATCCTCGAGAGGCTGCAGAACCTTTAGGAAAACTTCAAATTCTTGAAATTCTTGTTGTGCGATTTTGTTGTTTCGAGAACTAAACTTCTGTATTCCGTTCTTTCGCAGATGGCGAGAACTCGTGCTACACGATGAGGTGGACGACCACCATTGGCACCAGCTAGAGGTCGTGGTCACGGTCGTGGTCGTGGTAGAGTGGCAGGGGCAGTGCCAGTAGACCCACCTGTTGCTATCCAGGATCATCCTCCAGTGGTTGAGGCTCCAGCAGCACCCGTTCAGGCATCGGCAATGGCTATTATTATTCCAGGCCTTCAGAAGGCATTGGCCCAAATATTATTTGTTTGTACTAGGTTGGCTCAGGTAGTTTCAACTACTACTGCAGCAGCGACATCTCAGACCGAGGGTGGCCATCAGACCCCCGCAGCTCGCACACCAGAACAGGTTATGTAGGGACTTTAGACGCCAGAGGCAGTCCCACCTCAGGTAGTTGCACCGGCTGTTCCAGTTGCGCCAGTTACGCCAGTTGCGCCAGTATGTTGTTCTGTTGATGCCTGACGACGAGCAGCATTGGTTAGAGAGATTTGGCAGACTTTAGTCGCCTACATTCAATGGTACAGAGGGTGAGGATGCCCAGTGATTCTTGGACAAGTGTTAGAAGATGTTGCGTTAAGTAGGGATTCTTGAGTCCAGTGGGGTTTCTTTTAATACATTCCAGTTTTCGGGTCCAACATTTATATGGTGGGAGGAGTTCGAGAGGCGTAGGCCTGCAGGGGTAGCATCCCTTACTTGGCAGCAGTTTTCCACTCTGTTTTTAGAGAAGTATGTGCTGCAATCATGCAGAGAGGAGCCGCAGCCAGTTTGAGTGGCTAGTTCAAGGTGATATGACAGTGACTCGGTACGAGTTGAGGTATACTCAGTTGGCCATGCATGCTACATGGATGATCCCGATAGATCGGGAGGGGATCGGGAGGTTCATAGATGGCCTCAACTATTCTATTCGTATCTTGATGACCAGGGAGAGAGTAGTGGCAGCATCCTTTGAGAAGGTAGTGGATATGGCACGCCAGATTGAGGCGCATCGTCGCTGAGAGCGAGAGGAAAGGGAGGACAAGAGGCCTTGAGGTTCGGGAAGCTATAGTGGTGCTCCATCTAGGGGCCAGTTTCATCAGGGCAGAGGTCGTTCATTTAGACCTCCTCAGTCAGGTCGTCCAAAGCACAGTGATAGCATGTTTTCATGATATCAGTCGTGAGCTAAACACTGTCTAAAAATAATTTGCAAATTCTGAGATTTTTGAACATTTATTTCTATAATTTCTACTAAATGGATTTAAAAATGGTAATTATTTGTGCATGTGAGGCTTGCATTGCATGTAGCTGGATTGATAGTGGATCGGGCTGCGCGCCGTAGCATATGTCACTGATATTGCGCTTGGGTTGTAGGAGCCCCTCCGGAGTCTGAACCCCCACAATTAGCGCGGGTACCCAAATGGATCAGGCTACGCATCGTAGCGTCATGTTCATGCATCTACATTGCATTTACTCATTTATACTTAACTACTTTATCTATTATTGTTTTCCCTGAGATTTATACCGTTAAAAAGAAAATGATAAATTGTATAGCTTTATTGTGTGGTATTTTGGATTTTCTTACCTTCAATATTATTATACATGCCTATTATCACTGAGTTGGAAGTCCTCACTCTACTCCCTGCACCTTGTGTGCAGATCCAGGTAGATCCCAGCAGGATTGATTTTCAGATTCTCCCAAAGCATATTTCGAAGTTGTCGAGGTAGCTGCCTGGCGTCCGCAGGACCCGACTCTCCCTTGTTTTTCTTATGTTATTAGACATTCCAGGTTTTCAGACTGATTCAGTATACAATATTATTATTATTATTATGCTATTCAGTAGAGGCTCTTGACTGGTGACCCCAGATCTGTGGGAGGTGGTGTGCACTATTATCGGGATATTTTTTATACATATTTGCTAAACTTCGTATAATGATTACAATTTTACTTATCTAATATTGGTTGTCAATTGGGTTGAATATATGGTTATTGGTCTGGCTTTCCTAGTAGTGTGTTGGGCGATGTCACGATCGGGTTTGGGATCGTGACAAGTTGGTATCGAAGCCTAGGTTACTTGGTCTTGTGAATCATGAACGGATTTAGTAGAGTCTCGCGGATCAGTACATAGAAGTCTGTATTTATCCTCGAGAGGCTGCAGAACCTTTAGGAAAACTTCAAATTCTTGAAATTCTTGTTGTGCGATTTTGTTGTTTCGAGAACTAAACTTCTGTATTCCGTTCTTTCGCAGATGGCGAGAACTCGTGCTACCGAACATGGCAGATGACCACCATTACCACCTGCTAGAGGCCGTGGATATGGCCGTGGTCGTGGTCAGGGTAGAGCAGCTTGGGCAGTACCAGTTGACCCACCAGTTGCTCCCATTCAGGATTAGTCTCCAGCTATAGAGGTTCTAGCAGCACCCGCTCAAGCACCAGCTTTGCCTACTGTGATTCCGGGTCTTGAGGAGGCCCTTAGCCCAGATATTATCTGTTTGCACTGGGTTGGCTCAGGTAGTTTCAACTACTACTGCAGCAGCGACATCTTAGATTGGGGGTGGTCATCAGACCCCCGCAGCTCGCACACCAGAGCAGGTTGTGCAGGGACTTCAGACCTCAGAGGCAGTCCCAGCTAAGGTAATTGCACTGGCTGTTCTAGTTGCGCCATCCCCAGGGTATGTTATTCCGGTGATGCCTGACGATGAGCAGCGTCGGTTAGAGAGATTTGGCAGACTTCAGCCCCCTAAATTCAGTGGTACTAAGGGTGAGGATGCCTAGGGATTCTTGGATAAGTGTCAGAAGATGTTGCGTACAGCAAGATTCTTGAATCTAGTGGTGTATCTTTTACTACATTCTAGTTTTCAGGACCAGCATTCATTTGGTGGGAGGAGTTCGAGATGTGTAGGCCTGCAGGGGCAGCACCCCTTACTTGGCAGAAGTTTTCCACTCTCTTTTTAGAGAAGTATATGTCGTAGTCCCGTAGAGAGGAGCAGCGCCGCCAGTTTGAGTGGCTAGTTCAAGGTGATATGATAGTAACTCTGTACGAGTTGAGGTATACTCAGTTGGCCAGACATGCTACATGGATGATCCCGACAGATCGAGAGAGGATCAGGATGTTCATAGATGGCCTCAACTATTCTATTCGTATCTTGATGACCAAGGAGAGAGTAGCAGCATCATTCAAGGTGGTAGTGGATATGGCACGCCAGATTGAGGCGGATCCTCACCGAGAGCGAGAGATGAGGGAGGCCAAGAGGCCTGGAGGTCTGGGCAACTACAGTTGTGCTTCATCTAGGGGCCTGTTTCATCAGGGTAGAGGTCGTTCATTTTGACCTCCTCACTGAAGTCAGCAGAAAACTCAGCTAGCTCCCGAAGTACCTGGATCTGCACACATGGTGCAGGGAGTAAAGTGAGTACTTCCAACTCAGTGGTAATAAAAATGAATAACAACTGAGAGTATAAAATTACAAAAGGGCACAGTTAATACTATCTCAAGCAGTAAACCAAATAAAACAGTAGAAATCCATGAAAACCATTGCAAGGCATTCTCTTTGAAAGTAACCAAATAAACAAGAATACACAAGTATGGTCAACCATTGTTACCAGACCAAAGCGTGTTTCAGTGTCATTGTTACCACAAGTCAGTCATTGTTACCTGACTGGTCAGTCGTTGTTACCTGACCGAAACACGTATGACAGTGTCATTGTTACCACTATCCATTTCAAAGGGGTACCCCGCGCTCATCAACAAGGCCTGAAAGCCTGAATAATATAAATACGAGGTCTGAAAGCCTCCTCTCAGTGCTCAACATGCCCTCACATAAGGATCTCGGTCTCAATCGGTCCAAGTGCAGTCAAGAGCCCCTCGGGCAACAGTGAAGCAAATACACTCAACACAAACAATAGTAAAATCATTAGTTTAAAACTCCAAGTTGAGTAAATATGGCTGAGTTTAAGAAAATAGCATAATTTACATGGACTAAGTTCAAATAATATTTCAATTAGTGAGGGAAAACAGTAATTGATAGTTCATAGGAGTTCAAACAATCGGCTATAATCCCCAAGTATGGCAATGAGCCCAAGTCATAATGATAACAACAAATCATTTGAAAATACGCGGCAAAACAAATAACCGAGACGGACCAAGTCACAATCCTCAATGGTGATCTACCCCATGCTCAGGTCCAGCGTGCATGTTACCTCAATACATCACTAAGGTGTGCAAATCTGGGGTTTTAAACCCTAGGATATCATTCACAAGTATTACTCACCTCTAGCCGACCGATAATCTGGCTCGCCAAGCCTTTCCCTCTCGAATCTACCTCCTCGCGTATAGAATCTGATCAAAACCATAAGGAATAGTTTATAATAAGCTAATGTGATATAACCCAATTGAAAGAACTTGAAAAACACCCAAAAACACGAAGTTAGCAAAACTCGAGCCCCAAGCTCGCTTCTCAAAATATTACAAAATTTACGTCACCGGATTCCTCGTCTCTCCACGAGTTCGTACATATAAAGTTCATCAAAATCGGAGTTCAAATGGGCTATCAAATCCCAAATTTACATAGCAAAAACCAAGCCCTAATTTCTTTAATTTTGTACCCAAATTCAGAGAATCAAAGGATGAATCTTCAATTAAATGGTGTTACTAGGCCACGAGACTTACCTTCAATCACTTCCTGTCGAAATCCCCTTCAAAATCTATCAACACGCTCTCAAGGTGGTGTAAAAATGGTGGGAAAATGAGATAGGTCGCGGATGAAATAATCATTCTGACACTTAGTTATCCTTCTACGCAAATGCGTGGGTCCTCCCACGTTTGCATGACCAAAAATCTTTGGGCCCTCTATAACTCTACGCGATCGCGTAGCTTACCTCGCAAACGCGGTGAATCAGATTCCACAACTACGCGAACGCGTAACAACACCTGCAAACGCGTTGAATTAATTATGTTGGGCCCCCAGACCCTCTTACGCGAACGCGACCATCACTAACGCGATGTTCTAGAATTTACAACTACGCGATCACGACCATACTTATGCGAACGCGAAGAACACACATCCCATGCCTACGTGAATGTGGCCAAGGCTACGCGAACGCGAAGGCTTAATATTTCCTGTGCTGCTGCTACAATTTTCTGCAGATTTTCATAAGTCCAAACTTCCCAGCAATCATCCGAAATCACCCTGAGGCCCCCGGGACCTCAATCAAAAGCACCAATATACTCGAAACATCATACGAACTTGTTTCAATCATAAAAACACATACAACAACACAAGAATCATCAAATTACCACGGATTCAAGCCTAAATTTAACTAAAACTTCTGAAACACGCATTTGATCAAAATCCAACCAAATCACCTCCGAATAATCTAAAATTTTGCACACACATTACAAATCACATATCGAAGCTACAGAAACAATCGGAATTCCATTCCGATCCTCGGATCAAAATCTCATCCATCAACCAGAATTTGCCAACAATTCAAACTTCGCCAATTCAAGCCTAATTCTACACTGGACCTCCAAATTCAATTCTGATCGCTCTCCTATGTCATATATCAACCCTTGAAGCTAACCGAACCACTCACATCTGAGCCCTCTAACTACATAGTCAACTTCTAGTTGATTTTTCCAAAACAAGCTTCCTTCTAAGAGGCTAAGTGCCTCATTTTCAACTAAAGCCAATCCAATTCTACCCGATCAACTTAAACACCGATATTGAAACTTAGAGCAACATAATATGAGGAAAACGGGACGGTAACTCATATGACGACAGGCTGGATCATTACATCATTAGTGCAATGGTAATGTAGTGCACTGTAGCTCGCAAGAGTCCCACATCGAAAATGAGAGGGGGAGTCCTGAGCTACATTAGTAGAGCTTGGACTCCCAAGTAGCCTCCTCAACGGGCCGACCTCTCTACTGCACCTTCACTGAAGCAATATCCTTAGAACTCAACTTTCGAACTTGTCGACCCAGAATAGCCACCAGCTCCACAGCATATGACAAATCATCATCCAGCTGAACCGTGCTGAAATCCAACACATGAGACGGGTCTCTAACATACTTTAGGAGCATAGACACATGGAATACCGGATGCACACTAGACAAGCTGGGTGGCAAGGCTAACTCATATGCCACCTATCCAATCCTCCTAAGTATCTCAAAAGGGCCAATTAACCTCGGACTTGGCTTTCCTTTCTTTCCAAACCACATAACACCCTTCATGGATGAAATCTTCAACAAGACCTTATCGCCTACCATATATGACAAATCACGAACCTTCTGGTCTGCATAAGTCTTCTTGCTCGGCTGTGTTGTACGAAGCCTCTCCTGGATCAACTTCACCCTCTCTAAAGCATCCTGAGCCATCTCAGTCCCCAACAATCTAGCTTCGTCGGGCTCGAACCATCCCACAGGACATCTACTGCCCTACTATATAATGCCTCATACGGGGCCATCTGAATACTCGACTGATAACTACTATTGTAGGCAAAATCTACAAGCGGCATTAACTCATCCCATAAACCTCCAAAGTCAATAACATAGGCACACAACACATCCTCTAAGATCTGAATAATGCACTCGGACTATCCATCCGTCTGAGGATGGAATGTTGTGCCCAACTCTACCTGCGTACCCAACTCCCGCTGAAATGCTCTCCAGAACTCTGAAGTGAACTGAGTACCTCTATTAGAGATAATAGACACTAGAACCCCATGTAACCTGATAATCTCCCAAATAAAGATCCCTGCTAACCACTCCGATGAATAAGTAGTACATACTAGAATGATGTACGCGGATTTGGTCAGCCGATAAACAATCACCCAAACTAAATCAAACTTCCTCGCCGTCTGAGGGAGTCCAGTAACAAAATCCATGGTGATCCTCTCCCATTTCCACTCGGGAATGACCATACGCTAAAGAACACTGCCCGGCCTCCAATGCTCATACTTGACCTGCTGGCAATTGAGGCACTTGGCTACATGCCTAACAATATCCATCTTCATTCTCCTCCACTAGTAGTGCTGTCTCAAGTCTTGGTACATCTTCGCGGCACCCAAATGAATGGAGTACCGCAAGCTGTGAACCTCCTCTAGTACCAACTCCCGAAGTCCATCTACATTAGGCACACAAATTCAGCCATGCATCCTTAACATACCATCACTATCAATAGCCACACCCTAGCATCATCATGCTAAACTCTGTCCTTAAGGACAAGCAAATGTGGATCATCATACTGACGCTCTCTGATGCGATCATATAAGGAGGACCGAGAAATCACGCAAGCTAACACCCGACTCAACTCTGAAATATCCAATCTCACCATCCGATTGGACAATGCCTGAACATCAACTGCAAAGGGCCTCTCCCCAACTGGAATATATGCCAAGCTGCCCATACTAACCGCCTTCCGGCTTAAGGCATCGGTCACTATATTGGCCTTCCCCGGATGATACAATATGGTAATGTCATAATCCTTAAGCAACCCAAGCCACCTCCGCTATCTCAAATTAAGATCTTTCTATTTGAACAGAATGCTGAAGGCTACGATGATCAGTATACACCTCACAAGAAACACCATACAAGTAATGCCTCCAAATCTTCATAGCATGAACTATAGCTGCTAACTCTAAATAGTGCACAGGGTAGTTCTTCTCATGGGGCTTCAATTGACGAGAAGCATATGCAATAACTCTACTCTCCTACATCAGCACACATCATATGCCAACTCTCGAGGCATCACAATACATGGTGTATGAACCTGAAGCTGATGGAAATATCTATACTGGAGCCGTGGTCAAAGTTGTCTTAAGTTTCTGAAACCACTCATCACACTCATTGTACCACACAAATCACCCTTCTGAGTCAACTTGGTCAAGGGTGATGCAATAAAAGAAAATCCCTTAACAAACCGGTGATAATATCCTACCAACCCAAGGGAATGACGAATCTTAGTGGCAGAGGTCAGTCTAGGACAACTTTGCACCACCTCTATTTTCTTTGGATCAACCTGTATACAATCACTAGACACCA
This sequence comes from Nicotiana noctiflora, assembly GCA_032618575.1. Classification (NCBI taxonomy): domain Eukaryota; kingdom Viridiplantae; phylum Streptophyta; class Magnoliopsida; order Solanales; family Solanaceae; genus Nicotiana; species Nicotiana noctiflora. Next base: position 155,374 of record JASVEL010013638.1, on the reverse strand, counting down.
CGTGTCCCAGAAAAGCCACCGACCCAAGCTAGAACTCACACTTTGAGAACTTTGCATAAAGCATCTCCTCCCTCCACTTCTGCAATACCACTCTTAAATACTGAGCATGCTCCTCCTGGCTACAAGTTGTTCATCAAATGCATGAACGCGGCTGGGGCATTAGTCAGCCTAAAAGACATAACTAGAAACTCATAATGCCTATATCTCATCCTGAAAGCTATCTTCATGATATCAAAATCCTTAATCTTCAGCTGGTGATAGCCTTAATGAAGATCAATCTTCGAGAATACCCTCGCTCACTGGAGCTGATCAAACAAATCATCAATGTGCGGTAGAGGATACTTGTTCATCATTGTTACCTTGTTCAACTGCCTGTAATCAAAACACATCCTCATCGAGCCATCCTTCTTCTTCACAAATAAGACTGGTGCACCATATGGTGACACACTAGGACGAATAAATCCCTTATCTAGGAGTTTTTAAAGCTGCTCCTTCAACTTCTTTAACTCAACTAGTGCCATATGATAGGGAGGAATAGACATAGGTTGATTGCCCGGCACCAAGTCAATACCGAAATTAATATCCCTATCCGGCAGCATGCCCGACAGGTCCGATGGAAATACATACGGAAAATCCCTCATAACGGAAACAGAATCAAGACTGGGAGCCTCAGACTCAACATCTCTAACGAAAGCCAAATAAGATAAACAACCTTTCCCAATCATTCGTTTGGCTTTTAAGAAGGAAATTACTCTGTCGGATACATAATCAGTCACGCTTCTCCACTCGATCCTCGGATTACCTGGAATAGCCAAGGTGATTGTCTTAGCATGACAGTCTAGAATAGCATGACATGGAGATAGCCATTCCATGCCCAAAATAACATCGAAATCCACCATGATCAATAGCAGAAGATCAACTCGGGTCTCCAGACCCCCAATAGTCACCAAATACGACCGATATATATGGTTTACAATAATAGTATCACCCACCAGGGTAGATACATGAACATGTAAAGCAAGACACCCTCGAGTCATGCCCAAATGAGGAGCAAAATATGAAGATACATAGGAATAAGTACAACTGGATGAAATAAAATTGAAGCATCCATGTGGCAGACTGAAATAATACCTGTGATAATAGCATCCAAAGCAATAGCATCTTACCGGCCCTAAAGAGCATAGAAGCAAGCCTAGCGACCACCCGTTTGGACTCCCTCTCTAGGGAGGCTGCTGAAACAGATGGACCAGAAGATGAGGGCGGACCCCTCTGCTGAGACTGACTGTTGCGGTACCGAGGACAGTGTCTCCACATGTGCCCAACCTCCCCACACTTATAACAACTCCCTGGTGCCGGGGAATGGGATTGAAGGGAACCTCACACATCAGAATGACTGGCTGACGCACTCGATCTGGATGAACCCTGAACAGACGGGGCATGAGACGAACTCTGCGCTGGAAGTGCACTAAGAGATGGCTGAATCTGATGAGAGCCCTAACAACCCCGACCAAAAGATGACCCACGGTACTCTGAGCGAGCTGGATGAGGAGGCCTGAAAGAACGACCTCTGCTCTGCTGAACCTGGCCCCTAGACGGAGCAGCACTGAAGCTACACGATCCTCGAGGTCTCTTGGCCTCCCTCCCATCTCTCTCCTAACGATGAGCCGTCTTAATATCACGAGCAATATCCACTTCATCCTCAAAGGTATGGCTCAGGATCCTCTCTCGAGTCATTAGAATACGGATGGGATAAATGAGTCCATCCACATACCACCTAATCCTCTTCTGATCAGTCGAAACCATTCATGGAGCATAACAAGCCAACTTTGAGAATCTCACTTCATACTGTCACAGACATATCCCCCTGACGAATCCACTCATACTAACTCCTCTCTCTGCAATCGTGGTACCCACTTCTCCAGAAAGATAGTGGAGAACTCTTGCCATGACAATGGCGCTGCACCTGTCGGCCTACACCGCTCATATGACTCTCACCAAGTGAAGGCTCCTTCTAAGAACTGAAAGGGAGTAAATGATACCCCGCTCGACTCCAAGATCCATGTTGTCTGAAGCATACGTCGAGACTTTCCAAGAAAACCCTGGGCATCCTCGTGCAGAACACCACTAAAAGTAGGAGGTGAGAGTCTGTTGAACCTCTCAAGATGACACTGCTCGTCGTCTGGCATCACAGGGACCCTATCACTTTGAACTGGAATCCTATCACCCTGAACCGGGGCAACTGGCTTAACTGGGGCAACCTGCTGAATTGGTGGCGCCTCTGGTGTCTGCAAACCCTGCACTACCTGCTCAAGAGTGCAAGTTGCGAGGATCTAATGACCACCCGGTCTGAGATGTAGCTGCGGCAGTAATGGCTAAGACTACCTGAGCCGGGCTAGTGCAAACCGATAAAATCTGAGCTAGGGCCTCCCGAAGACCCGGAATCACAATAGGCATAGCTGGTGCCTGAGTAGGTGCTGCTGGAATCTCTACAGCTGGATGCTGATCCTGAGTTGGGGCAACTGGTGCTGCCCCTACTTCTCTGACTCGACCACGACCACGGTCGCATCCACGGCCTCTAGTAGGTGGAAATGGTGGTCGTCCACTACATACAAAAGTACGTGTTCTCGCCATCTGCGAGAGAATAGAATACAAAAGTTTAGTTCTCGGATCAACAAAGTCACACGACAAGAATTTCAAGAATATGAACTTTTTCCTAAAGGTTCTACAGCTTCCCGAGGAAAAGTACAGATGTCTTTGTGCCGATCCACGAGACTCTACTTAACCTAGGCTCTGATACCAACTTGTCACGACCCCAAAACCGATCGTGATGGCGCCCAACACACTACTAGGCAAGCCCGACCATTAACCATATATTCAACCCAATTGGCAACCGATATTTGATAAGTGAATAGTAAAAATTAAGCCATTTAAGTAAAATACAAAAATATTCATAAGAATATCGATGTTTTAATAAAACATAGAAAATAGCTCAACCATGGACCCGGTGTCACGAATATGAGCCTCTACAGATCAGAATAATACCCAACTACATAATTTGTCTAAATGTCTGAAAGTGCGCAAAATAAAAGACAAGGATAGAAGGAAGAGTCAACGGCTGCGAACGCATGCAACTACCTCAAACTCTTCCGGAGGCAATGCATGTTGATAACTGAAATGTCTACTCAGTCTGAGAAGAAAGACATGGATCTGCACGCAGGGTGCAGGGAGTAATAGTGAGTACTCCGACCCAGTGAGTAATAAAAAATGAAAACTGAAAGTATAAAATCCCAAAAGGGAATCGATAAAGCTATCATAAGCAGTAAACCAAATAAAATAGCAGAAATCCGTGGAAACATAGCAAGAAATTCTCTTTGAAAATAACCAAATAAGCAAGAATACACAAGTATGGTCAGCCATTGTTACATGACCAAAGCGTGTTTCAGTGTCATTGTTACCACTAGTCAGTCTTACCACTAGTCAGTCATTGTTACCTTACTGGTCAGTCATTGTTACGTGACCGAAAGACATATGACAGTGTCATTGTTACCACTGTCCATTTCAAAGGGTACCCCGCACTCACTGTGGGTGTGCAAACTCCGGAGGGGCTCCTACAGCCCAAGCGCTATGAACAAGGCCTGAGAGCCGGAATAATATCAATACGAGGCCCGGAAGCCTCCTCATAGTACTCAACATGCCCTCACATAAGGCTCTCGACCTCAATCAGTCCAAGTGCAGTCTACAGCCCCTCAGGCAACAGTGAAGCAAATAATAATCAGTAAAACAAGTGGTGAAATCGTCAGTTTAAAACTCCAAGTTGAATAAATATGGTTTAGTTTAAGAAAACAACATAATTTACATGGGCTGAGTTCAAATAATATTCCAATTAGTGAAGGAAAACAACAATTGATAGTTCATAGGAGTTCAAACAACCGGCAATAAGCCCCAAGTATGGCAATGAGCCTAAGTCATAATGATAACAACAAATCATTTGCAAATACGCGGTAAAACCAACAATCAGGAAGGACCAAGTCACAATCCCTAACGGTGCTCTACCCCACGCTCAGGTCCAGCATGCAAGTCAACTCAATACATCACTAAGGTGTGCAAATCTGGGGTTTTAAACCCTTAGGATATCATTCACAAGTGCCACTCATCTCAAACCGGAAAAAAATCCTAGCTCGCCTTGCGCTTCCCTCGCAAATCGACTTCCTCGAGTGAAGAATTTGACCAAAACCACAAGGAATAGGTTACAATAATCTAATGGAACATAACTCAATTGAAAGAACTCGAAAAATACCTAAAAATACGAAGTTGGAAAAACCCGAGCCCCGGGCCCACTTCTCATAAAATTACTAAATTCACATTTTTAGAATCCTCATCTCTCCACTAGTCCGTACATATAAAGTTCATCAAAATCTGAGTTCAAATGGGCCATCAAATCCCAAATTTACATAGCAAAAACCAAGCCCTAATTTCTTCAATTTTGTACCCAAATTTAGAGAATCAAAGGATGAATCTTCAATTAAATGGTGTTTCTAGGCCACGAGACTTACCTCCAATCACTTCCCGTGGAAATACCCTTCAAAATCTATCAACAAGCTCTCAAGGTGGTGTAAAAATGGAGGAAAAAGTGATGTGCTTGCGACTGAAATGTTATAAAAACCCTTATGGTCGCCAATTTTTCCTTCTACGCGAGCGCGTGGGTCCTCCCGCATTCACGGTGACTAAAATTCCTTGGGCTCACTTTTACTCTACGCAAACGCGTAGTTTACCTCACGAACACGATGCTTCAGTTTCCAATACTGCACGCAAACGCATAACAACACATGCAAACACGAAGAACAACTTGTGGTGGGCCCCCAGGCCCTCTTACGCAAATGCGATGGTCTAGAATTTACAACTACGAGATTGCGACCATACTCATGCAAATGCGAATACCGCGCATCTCATGCCTACGCGAACGTGGCCAAGGCCACGCAAACGTGAAGGCTTAATATTTCCTGCACTGCTGCTGCAATTATCTGCAGATTTTCATAAGTCCAAACTTCCCGGCAATCATTCAAAATCACCCCGAGGCACCCTGGGACCTCAACCAAAAGCACCAACATACCCCAAAATCATACGAACTTGTTCCAATCATAGAAATACATACAACAGCACAAGAATCATCAAATTACCAGCCTAAATTTAACTAAAACTTCTGAAACTCACACTCGATCAAAAACCCGACCAAACAACGTCCGATTGACCTGAAAATTTGCAGACATATCCAAAATCACCTAACAAATCTAATGCAACTCTCGGAATTCCATTCCGACCCTCAGATTAAAATCTCACCTATCAACCAGAATTCGCCAAAATTCAAACTTTGCCAATTCAAGCCTAATTCTACACCGGACCTCCAAATTTAATTCCGATTGCACTCCTAAGTCACAAATCATCCCCCGAAGCTAACCGAACCACCGCAACTCACATTCGAACCCTCTAACTGCATAGTCAACATCCATTTGACTTGTCCACAACAAGCTTCCTTCTAAGAGGCTAAGTGCCTCATTTTCAGTTAAAACCAATCCAACTCTATCCGGTTAACTCAAACACCGATATTAAATCATAAAGGGACCTAATATGGGGGAAACGAGGCGGTAACTCACGTGAAGATTGACCGGGTCACATCCTCCCCAACTAAAATAAATGCTTGTCCTCGAGCGGGTCAAGAAACATATCTGGAGCCTCAAATTTTATTATATATATACCAGTAGGGCTCTAAAATTATCTTGTCATTACTCGATCGAGGTTAGGCTTGGCACTTACTGGATACCATTGTGGTATACTCATGCAGTTTTCCTGCACATATTTTTCGTGTGTAAATCCAGGTTAATCTTACCAGCCTCATCACTAGTTGTAGTCGATGCTGCTTATTGGGGACTTCAAGGTATATCTTCCCGCGCCAATAGATTCTCGGAGTTCCCCTATATCCCCCATACGTTTATTTTTCCTTCTTTATGTAAAAATAATGTATAAATAGTTAAGACGTCTTAGTAGGTTGTGACTTACGGTAATCGGGGCTTTGGAAGTTGTTTGGTATATTTCAGAGGTAATAATTGTATATGCCTTGTGGAATCCAGTTGCTTTTAGATATTTGTTATTGTTAGTAGTTAATGTTCATGCTTTTCTTTCATTTCCGTAAAATATAAGGCTTACCTAGTCCTAGAGACTAGGTGCCGTCACGACAACTCACGGAGGGGGAAATTGGGTCAGTGACATGAAGGAACATGGAGATACATAAGCTCCATTACTGAAGATATTTTTCCCATAGTCCGAGAGGACTGTAGATAGAAAGGTAATGACGTAGTTGTCCCAGGGCCCAAGAACGATATTAATACCCACATGGAGGGGTATTAAAGTGTTTGCACTTACCCCTTCATGCTGGGCCAGGTAGACTCAGTGATTCTGGCCTTTTGAAAGAGATACGAGATGTGCCTTCGGCAAATCCACCCGTCCCTTTAGGAGGATCGTAATCCTCATACATCAATTTATGAACAACATCGAGTCTCCTCGGTTCACCATCGACCATCTGCTTCATCTGTACTATCCCCGAATTAGGAGAACTAATCAAGCTTTCTAGTCGAGCCAACAAGGCTCTCTTTTTGAGCATCGACAAAGATCGCGATCGAGGATGGTAGGGGGCTTTTGTTTGGGTAGGAACTGAAGATCTAATCCCTCCTGAGTTCTTGTTATTCTTCAAGAAATGGAATGTATCTCATAAGTGTAGCCTTTCTGTAAGTGTCAATTTTCCTCTATTTCTTATTACCAGTAATTATGGTCGTGCAACTGTTACCCGGGTTCCCAATGTGGTCCCCTATCTCAAGGAGGGGATTGAAGGCATCTGCAAGCAGATGACATACTTCGAGTTCTCATGGCGCAAACTTTCGAAGAGAAAATGGGACGCCCGTTCCCATGGTAAGGCTGTCCTTCGAATAATTATTATTATGCCCCAGAATTACATAATGATGACCTCTTATTTTTCCTTCACATATTTGCCTAAGACCACCGAACTTAGGCAACTAGAATGGGATGAGGACACGTCCTTATCCATTGATCCCTCTTTTATGGGATAGCCCGGGGCTATCGCAAATGAGGAGGTAAAGAAGAAGAAGAGAAAGTTATTCGGTTTCTAGGACCCCGAGGTGAAAATAAAAAAGAGGACAACCACCCAGACTTGCAAGCCCAGAAAGAATACCAAGTCTAAAGTACCAAACCCTAACTTTCATTATCGCCTTAGGGATGAGTCCGAAGAAGATGATATCTTTGTCGCCCATGGATGGACCCTTGTCGTAGAGCTAGAGCTATCAATATGGTGGGTCCGGTCTAGCCCATGCCAGCTCACGTGGACTTTAGAAATTGATGGATTGGGTTGTACTAGCCCGCCATTTTGATATACCTTGTAATGATCAGTCCACCATAGACCTATGTGGGTTGCGGGCCCCAATGGTCCAACCCATCATTCTTTATATATAAATTTATATTTTTTTAAGTTCTAACCTAAAAAAAGTTTGAAAGTTAAAAAAATCTTATTGGAAAAATTTAATAACTTTTTATATTGTTCCAATATATCACAATAAACACTAAACAATTACAAGACCAGACTACATTTCATTCACTAAAAGCCAAAAACTAAAAACAAACTATTCAAGAGAATGTCCATGCCATTTATGGGATATCGAACACATCATCTTCATCAAACACATTTGAATTTGCTTGTGACAAGGTTGTCTTAACATTTTCACTTTCATCTACATGTACGATTCGTATGTAATGCTAATTAGTTAACTATTAAGAACAATTAAAAATATAAACTAATTAACATTCTTTTAATATGATGAGCTTTATAAACTTTAAGCTTGGGATAATCTTCTTGTTATTTTTTGTGCCGTATACTTTTTATATTTTAAATACAAATTTTATTAGGCCCACGGTCCAGCCTCGGTCAAGATTCACGGGCCACGGCCTTGCTCGGGCTAGTCCTAAAAGTCTCGTTTTAAGTGAGCTCCAAAATTTTAGCCCAACCCAGCCCTGCTAAATCACGAGTTGGGTTGTATATTTGTTCTCATAGCCTCGGAGGATACCTGGGTCCTATCTGCTCTAGTAGGTATAGCCAGCTACATCCGATATTGGTGGACGAGGAGGACCAGATAGAGATGAATGAGGTGGGCACGCCAAGTCTCTTCAACGAGACACGACATGAATTGAACCAGGTAAGGCTCTAACACATTCAAACTCTCCTTATGCTTAAGTTTTCTTGTGATGTTTCTTATGTAGTTCCATTGATTTATAGGCTTTGGTGCTTCACCACGAGATCTTCCTCCGGTACAACCAGCTCGAGTTTGAGCTCAAGGAGCAAGTCCATAAGACGGACATGTATAGGCTTCTGAGAGAGCAACAAGAAGAGGCCCTTAAGGACCTCCCGATTCTCCAGACCAAGATGGAAAAACTTGAAAATAAGCCTCGACCCTAAAATAGGATCATACCGACCTAGTTGAAAAGGTAAAAGTCTTTGAAGATAAGAATGAGCAAATAGTCATAATGACTAACAACACGACTTCACAAGTTCAACAAAATATGGATCTGATCAACCAGCCACGGGTCAAGATGGACAAGGTCAAGGCCTATACCGAAATGTGGAAGGGCGGGATAGACTGACTAGCCTCGGAGAAGGAGGTTGCGAAGGCGGAGCTAGTGTCTAAGGAAAACCAACTCTAGGTGGCGAAAGACAAAGTTGACAAATAGTCTCAACTGAATGACGGCCTTCGAGCATAGTTGAGCTCAGCCGTCGCAAAGCAATAGCACTCTGCTGGGAATATGAGGCACTGAATTCCAAGTTGGACATAACCTCCGCTGATTCTTAAGAAATAGTGGCCCAATACAAGGCTGATGTGGAGGCCGCCTAGATCTGCCTCAAGTCAAAGACTGAATATATGAAGCGGCTGTCCTGAAGGGAGATCCTTGAAGAGATCCATGCTAGAGTCTTCGGCTTAAAGAACTAGATCGAGGAAGCGAAGGGATTCAAGGTTGAGGCGAAGGAGCTCTACGAGCCCGAGGATGCCGAGGGCTCGAATGATTCCTATGTTAAAGACCACGCGTAGATGCGTCAGCATCTTTTTCAGTTTTTGACTTTCCTTATGTAATGTTTTGTTTATTTTAAGGCCATTTTTATTGGGCCTTTGGAAATATATTCCGAAATATATATAAAACTTTCCCTTTCTGGCAATTTTGTGCCTTTACTTTTCCAACATCTTTTCATAATTTCTATTAATGTAATGTTTATAATGTTAAAATCAAATTTAGTTACAAGGCATTTGTTTTTTAGAGGTCCGAATGGAGCGCAAATTTGGTACAACTTTGTTTGCTCGAGGCTTTGAAAACTCGGTGTGACCAAAAGTTTTTCAAGATGCTTAAGTGATTTTAGACAATGCTCTTGTCAAGGATAACATTATAGCAGGTTTCAAATTCTTATAAAGGTCTTTCTTTTTTATTACGAGATTCGGATGTCTCTGAGCCATTTTTACGATTGTCGTAGCCTTTTGTAATTAGGCATCGCCTAATAGGTAGGTTCCTCGGTGATTCGGTAACCTGGGGTGTTTGAACCATTTTTTGGGACGACAATCCCCAAGTAGGGTAGCACTTGGGCTCGATAGTCTCGAGATAGAGGTAGCCCCTATGCTCTTAGGATCCAAAATTTAAGAGCAAGAAAATGTGTGATAGCAAGGCAAAACTTTCTTTCTTTTCTGTATGTAAAGTACATGATCAAAAGCGCGCAAAATCTTGTATTGTGGCTAGAGTGGACTATGTGGGAGTGGGTATGATTCACACGATTGTTTGGCCCTTAAAATGAATCCTAACCACCGAGACTTAGCTTCTTACATACAAGGTTTTCTTTTTTCCTTGCTAAAAACCTTAATCCGAGGGTAGTGGCCCCTAGTATTCGAAGTCGTGCTTGAGAGGGTTCGGATACCGTTGATGCGAAATGAATGCACATTGACTTTGGTTTGAGATCGTCCTTCGAATCTAAGTTAGCACGTTTTATTGATGCTTCATCAAAAACCTTGGCCAAAAAACTATTTTGGGACAAAAACCCTTCAAGGGAAAAAGAGTACATTGCGTACTTTCAAACATAACATCCATATCCGCCCTTGGTCATTTACCTACAAATTTTAGCCCGATTCATAACATGATTAACGAGTAATTGGGTTCATAACTTAGCAGTAGTACCGTTTTAAGTGTGCCACATTCCAGTTGTTATATAGTTTCATATCATTTCTTGCTTCTATTTCTTACAGAGAGAGAGAGAGAGGGGTGAGGAGGTTTATTGATGGACTCACTTACCCTATCAGGCTATAGATGTTCAAGGAGACCGGGGGTGAGATTTCTTTTCATATGGCTGCTAATGTTGCCAGACAGATAGAGATGGTTCTTGAACAGGAGAGAGGGCATGGGTCTAATAAGAGGCCTAGTTATTCCGGTGGATTTAATGGTGTCTCGTCTAGAGGTAGGGGTACTCTTGGTAGAGTCCATCGTCCTAGGTTATTTGATTAGCACTCCAAGCATCTCACAGTGCTTCAGGTGGTCCCGGCCCTCATATGTCTCATTCCGAACAACTAGCTGTGACGACCCAAAGGGTCATCACCTGTATTCCTCATTTGTTCTCAATTTTCGAGGCCTTGAAAACCTTATTTTATATTGCCTCAATTTACATGCTTAGTCCGGGCAAGTAGCCAGAAAATTTATGTGTTAGAATATGTGAATTCTACGGAAAATTTGAAGAAATTTGATATTAATATTGATATAGTTGACTTCGGTCAACATTTTGGGTAAACGGACCCGGACCCGAGATCGGACGGTCCCGGAAGGTCCATAACAGATATCAGCATCACGGTTCTCATGCCATGGTTCAGGCACTGGGTGTTCCACCACCCACCCAGCCAGTTAGGGGCAAAGGTCAGGCAGCTAGAGGTGGAGGTCAGATTGCTAGAGGTGAAGGCCAGCCAGAGGGATGTCGTCCCTAGGATGTAGTTAGAGTGGTGGGGCCCAGCCCCAATGTTATGCTATTCTAGCTTGGTTTGAGGTTGAGGCCTCCGATATAGTTATCACAAGTATGGTTTGGAGTAGAGATGCTTTCGTTCTATTTGATCAAGGGTCTACATACTCCTATGTGTCATCTTACTTTGCCCCATATCTGGTTATGACAAAATCTGAAGTTAAGACTAATGTTCCTTAAGGAATTAATGTCTGTCTCATTTTACATACTAATTATTAATTAACGTCCACCTCCTTATGTATATCACCAAACAGTGAGCTTATGTCTTTCTTTACGGTTAAGCTAAAGTTCAAAACTAATATGCTATTGTATATACTTTCCCTCCTTTTTAGATTGAGTATGGTGGCCTTTGATTTTAGCCTCTACGCTAGTCAATGGCTCACAAAATGTCTATATCAGTATTTTGCTTAAAAGCTTTGCAGTACAGCCCATTGAAATCCTTTTCTACCTCATATCTGTTACAACCCCTTCTCCTATTAACAAACCGAAAAACTCATAAATTGTTTTTGCTCTGGCATGTCACTTGTATAAATATGCCTCTTACTTGTACCCTTATCTCATCTCACATAGTAGTTTAAGCACTTCTAGCTAAGCAAAATGGAAAAGCAGACGTGTTTTTTTCCATTGCTAGGCTTCATTGTCATTAGTTTCTTTATTTCATTTGTCTACCTTCTAAGGCTGCCCTTAAGAAATATCATTTTGATGTTACTGTCTTCAATTTTTAAGAAAAATATGCTTTGTTTTCTGTGTTTTTCATAGCTAAAGATTCGTTTTATATCCTGATTTGGTTCATTAATTTCATCATGGCCAACTTTCTGTGTTTTACAGGTTCAAGTGGAAAATGTGATCACATTATGCCATGAAAAACCAATTATTAAAATATTAGATTGTCATGCCAAGATGATGACCAGTCTTGCCGGGGTTACCTTGATTAGAGTGGAGGGGGACTCCTGGCCATTCTACCAACAGGGTTATCTCTTATGTGAAGACTCGATATATGGCCAGGAAGAGATGTCTAACTTATTTGGCTTATGTCCATGATTATAGTGCGGAGGTTCCTTCCATAGATTCAGTACCAGATGTTTGTAAGTTTCCAGAGGTGTTTCCTGCAGATCTACCGGGCTTGCCACCCGATAGGGACATTAATTTCTGCATTGATTTGATTCCGGGCACTTAGTTCATTTCTATTTTGCCATATCGTATGGCCCCGCTGGAGTTGAAGGAGTTAAAAGAGCAGTTGTGTTGCTTGAGAATGGTTTCATCAGACCCAGTGTCTCACCTTGAGGTGCGCCGGTGTTGTTTGGAAAGAAGAAGGATGGGTCGATGAGGATGTGCAGAAACTATCAGCAGTTGAATAAAGTCACCATCAAGAACAAGTATCCATTGTCGAGGATTGATGACTATTTGATCAGCTTTATGGTGCCAAGGTGTTTTCAAAAGATTGATTTGAGGCCTGGCTACCATCAGTTGAGGATCAGGGCATCCGATGTCCCTAAGATAGCTTTTTGGACTCGGTATAGGCATTATGAGTTTCTAGTGATGTCATTTGCGCTGACAAATTCCCCGATAACATTTATGGATTTGATGAACTGGGTGTTCAAGCCCTATTTGGATTCCTTTGAGATTGTGTTTATTGATGATATCTTGATCTAATCCCGCAGTTAGGAGGATCACGGACAACATCTTCAGATTGTACTTCAGACTCTAAGAGATAACCAGTTATATGCCAAGTTTTCAAAGTGCGAGTTTTGGCTGGACTTGGCCACTTTCTTGGCATGTCGTATCGATAAAGAACATTTGGTTGGATCCTAAGAAGTTTGAGGCAGTTCATAACTGTCTTAGACCTACTTCAGTTATGGAGACCCGGAGTTTCTTGTATTTGGCCGGTTATTACCGTTAGTTTGTGGAGGGATTTTCATCTATAGCAGCCATATTGACCAGGTTGACCCAAAAGGGTGCCCGCCGCTCAGATGGTCCGATGAGTGTGAGGTGAACTTTCAGAATCTCAAGAGTGCTTTGACTACGGTGCCAATATTGGTGTTTTTCATAGGTACAGGAGCTTACACGGTGTATTGTGATGCATCTCATATTAGGCTCGATGCAATATTGATACAGGATGGCAGGGTGATTGCATATGCATCGTGGAAGTTGAAGATTCATGAGAATAATTACCTTTGTTCATGACTTGGAGTTGGAAATCATTGTTCATGCATTGAAGATTGGAGGCACTATCTTTACGGTTGTCGTGTGAGGTATTCACGGACCGTTAAATCTTGCATTATTTGTTCAAATAAAAGGATCTCAATTTGAGGCAGAGGAGGTGGTTGGAGCTATTGAAAGACAATAATATCACCATCTTGTACCATCCTGAGAAGGCCAATGTGGTGGACGATGCCTTAAGTAGAAAGGCAGAGAGTATGGGCAGCCTTGCGTACATTCCAGTCAGTGAGAGACTGCTTTCATCAGATGTTCAGGCTTTGTCCAATCAATTTGTGAGGTTGGATGGTTCAGAGCCCAACCGTGTTATAGCTTGTACAGTTTCTCAATCTTACTTATTTGAGCGCATCAGGGAGCAGTAGTATGATGACCCTCATTTGCTTGTCCTTATGGACATAGTGCGACATGGTGGTGCCAAGCCGGTTACTGTCATGGATGATAGAGTTTTGAGGATACAAGGTCGTGTTTGTGTACCTAATGTAGATGGGATTCGTGAGATGATTATTGAGGGGGCCTACAGTTCCTGGTATTCTATTCACCTGGGTGCCGCCAAGATGTATCAGGACTTGCGGAAACATTATTGGTAAATGAGGATAAAGAAGGATATAGTGGCATATGTAGCTCTATGTCTAAATTGTCAGCAAGTAAAGTATGAGCAACAGAGACCTGGTGGTGTGCTTCATAAGTTAGAGATTCCCAAGTGGAAGTGGGAATAGGTCCATTTTTATATTCATGACTTGCCTACCAAATTTGGTGAAATACGAAGTTGGTTTGACGTGATTCGGACGTCCGATTGTTAAAATAGCAATTCTAAAGTTTCTTTGAAAATTTCATTTGATTTAGTGTCTGATTCATAGTTCTAGGTGTTATTTTAGCGATTTGATCACTCGAGCAAGATCGTATGATATTTTTAGACTTGTGTGCATATCGGATTTGGAGCTCCGAAGGCTTGGGTGAGTTTCGGATGGGCTATGAAGTGTATTTGGACATAGAAAAAGGTTGGTGCAAGTCTATTTTAGTGCAGGTGTATGACCTCGCAATTGTGAGGTTAGTGTTCGCAATTGAAAAAAGCCCAATTTTCTATCTTGAAATTGCGAAGAAAATCTTCGTATTTGGAAGCAAGGTGGGTCAACTAAGGCTCGCATTTGCGATCAAAATGGTCGCAATTGTGGAGGAGCATAGTTCGCATTCACGAACAAATCATCGCAAATGCGATGATAGTAGAGATGTGAAGGCGTTGCAATTGTGAAGGATTTTTTGCAATTGCAAACCCCTGGTCGCAATTGCAACATCTACGCCTAGTTAAAAGCCGAGTTAGATGGGATTTCTCTCATTCTTTTAATTTTTCAAACTTAGAAACCCTAGAGGCAATTTTCCTAAAAGCTCTTCTTCCCCAATTAATTGATTAGTGATTCTAACCTACTTTATTTCAATTTTCCATTACATTTCATAAGATTCAACTTTACATCTAGGATTTTCATGGTAGAAATTGGGGGTTTGGGTAGAATTAGAAATTTTTGTAAAAATTGAAATTTAGACCTCAATTTGACGCCGACTTTCGAAACGAATTACATAACCGGGCTCGGGAGTTGACTATTTCAATAATGACCTAAATTTAATCTTTTGTAATCGTGGGTAGTTCCTAAGGCTTAATTCGAATCATTTGGTTGATAATTTGCTAGATTTGGCTGGTTTAGAGGCTTGTTCAAAAGGCAAAACGATGATTCATCTTTGAGTTAATTTTTGGAGCGAGGTAAGTGTCATGGTTAACCTTGACTTGAGGTATTAGGATTTGTTTTCCTATTTTCTACTCGTTTAAATGTTGGATACAACGTATATATGAAGTGACGATTATTTATGCATTATTATTGGGTCAAAGCTTGCTGGTGAGACTTGATTCTTGTAATTTCTTTCTTTCTTTGATCATGATATCCATGCTTAGACTAGTTAATTATTAAGTTGATCGTTCTTTCTACATTTATGATCTAATTGTGATAATTGAGTATTGTTTCTGAAGTTGAGGTTGGAATTGTGGAATCATTGTTGATTTGTTCTATCTCCCTATTGTTATAGGTTTATTGTTACATGGTAAGGGAGAGTGTTAAAACACGAAGGGTGATGTCGTATTGTAGTTGAGAGTAAAATCATGAAGGGTGATGGCGTGCTGTAATTGAGAGAAAAAGTACGAAGGGTGATGTCGTTCCGTAATTGAGAGTAAAAGCACGAAGGGTGACGTCGTACTAGTATTTCTATTTTATGGTGAGGTTGAGAGTAAAAGCACGAAGGGTGTTTCCATGTAGTCTTATTCATTATGATTATTCATTTTACTTGTTGAAGGCTTATTGACTGCTTTCCTACTGTAGATACCGTATCGTGTACCCCTTTCGCATGTCCCCTCATAATAGTACATGCTTAGCCTTTATTTGTTGTTATATTGCACGTATATTGTTGTCTGCATATGTTTATTTATGTGGGTGTCCGGTCATAGCCTCCTTCTAGCTCATTGAAGTTAAGCTCGACACTTATGGATTACATTGGGTCATTATACTCATACTACACTCTATACTTCTTGTGTAGATTTTGGTACTGGCCCCAACTGTCCGTGAGGTGTATCAACTCGGATTAACATTTGGAGACTCGAGGTAGATCTGCTATAATCTACCTTGAAGTCCCGTTCCTCTTTCCTTATTTTACTATTCATATCATTCCAGACAATTTTATTTATGTCAGACTCTATATGTAGAACCTCTTAAAGCTCGTGTACTTGTGACTCCAGATCTCGTTATACTTAGATATTATTGGTTTGTATGTCATGTCGTACTCTATTTTAGTTTCATTTTGGCTTAATTGGTTTTACTTATTTGAATTGATTAAAATTGGCTTAAAGATCCTCTAATATTGGCTTGCCTAGCAAGTAAAAGATTAAGCGCCATCACAGTCTCGAAGGTGGAAATTCCGGGTCATGACAAGGAAAAGTTCTTCTTCTTCTTCTTCTTCGATAGTAAGAAAAGCTGATGGCTTATGTTCGAGGACTTTGATATAAATCGGCCAGGGTGGTTATATGTCGGTTAGCCTCTGAATGGCCTTGACGTTGTTTACCACAGTGATGTCTTCTATGGCTTTAATTTTGTTAGGATTGATCTCGATCCCTCAATTGGATACCATGAACCCAAGGAATTTTTTGAATCCGCCCCCGAATGCACACTTTTCTAGGTTCAGCTTATATTGTATTTCTTCAATATGTCAAAGGTTTCCTGCAAATGTTTCAAATGGTCATTTGCCTGTATGGGCTTGACTAACATGTTGTCAATATAAACTTTCACTGTTTTTTCTATTTATTCTTCGAACATTCGGTTTACTAGGCGTTGATAGGTGGAACCAACATTCTTTAATCCACATGACATCACGTTATAATAATAGATGCTGAATTTAGTGATAAAGGAAGTCTTTCGTGATCACTCGGGTCCATACGAATTTGGTTGTATTCTGAATTGGCATCGAGAAAGCTAAGTATCTAGTGTTTGGCCGTTGCATCAATCATATGATCTATGTTAGGCAAAGAAAAAGAGTCCTTAGCGCACCCCTTGTTCAAGTCTTTATAATCTACAAACATTCTTAGTGTATTTCCTTTTTAGGCACTATCACTACGTTAGATAACTAGTTCGGGTACTTAAATTTCCGAATGAACCCTATTTTAAGAAGTTTAGATACATCGTCCTTGATGAGTACATGTTTGGCCTCGCAATGAGATCTCATCTTCTATTTAACCGGATGGAACTTAGGGTCCAAACTCAGCTTATGAGGGGTTACCCCCAGGCGGGTTCCCTATTATGTCAAGATGGTACCAAGCAAAACAAGTTACGTTTGCATTAAAAAAATTAATGAGTTTTTTCCTGAGCTCAGGGGCTAACCTCGTGCCCAAGTATACCTTTTGATCAGGAATGTGTTCGATCAATGCGACTTTCTCCAATTCTTCGACCATCGATTTGGTGGTACCGGCATCATCAGGAGCTATAAATGAGCTTGAAACTCCGTAATCGTCCTCCTCATAGACTTCTCGTTCCTTCGATCCGGCCAGGACCATTATCGCTGTTGCTATTTAACTTTTTTTTTTCTAGTCGGTCCAGTATTCCTTAATGTCGAGATTGAGGGCATCGGGAGTACTTCATCAAGTGCAAACATCTCATTTGCGGTCGGCTGTGTTTCGTATATCATCTTGATTCATCCCGGAAGGTCGAAAGTACCGCCCTCATGTTGTGAACCCGTGGTTTTTCGAGTAGAGCATTATATCTCATGTTCCCTTCAATCACATAGAATTTGTTTCCTAGATGATCTCGTTGGTATTCACTGGTAAGATTATCTCCCCCTTAGTGGTTTCGCATGCCATGTTAAATCCGTTCAACACCCGGATCGCTGGCACTATTTAGTCTTATAGTCCTAGCTGCTCTACGACCCTCAATTTGGTGATATTGGCCAAGCTACCTGGGTCAATCAACATACATTTAACTCGGGATTTATTGATAAGTACACATATTAACCGTGCATCATTATGAGGTTGTACGATGCTCTCGGCATCCTCATTATTGAACAAAATGGTTCCATCCGAAATATAATCTCGAGTGCAGTTTCCCCTCATGATAGATACTTTAGTGAATTTTATCAATGTCCCTTGAGAGGCATCGACCCTTTCAATGATCATGTTGATAATATGCTGAGGTTCCTCTTTTTCAGTCTCTTTTTTGGCGTCCCTGTTTCTGAAGTGGTTTTTGGCTCGATTACTTAGAAATCCTCGTAGGTGCCCGTTATTAAACAATCGGGCAACTTCTTCTTTCAATTGTCGACAATCCTCTGTCATGTAGCTATGAGTGCCATGATAGTTATATATCAAGTTAGGATATCTCTGGGTAGGGTCAGACTGCAATGGTCGAGACCACTTAGTGTCCTTGATGTGCCCGATGGCCGACATGATACTAGTAACATCGATGTTGAAGTTATATTACGACAATCTTGGTGCCTCCCTGGCCCCTAATGGCCTGTCAAAACCGTTTTTGCTCTTCAACCTCGAATTTTGGGCCCGATCACTTCTTTTTCGTTCCTTGTAGGGTGATGTCCGTACCCATTTCACCTACTATCTCCGGCGTATGGTTGATATCGGTCTCATATCAATCTTAATTCATGACCAACGACTCTCTTAGATCTATCGTCTTTTCTAACGGGACAAATAGACCTAGAAGGGGATCCGAGTTGGTCGTCCTCGACTCTAATTTTTTATTGGTACCTGTTGTGGACGTCGTCCCAAGTTACCGTTGGGTCTAAATTTTTAACTCTTGTGAAGCCAAAGAACTATGGGGTTAAGTCATTGAGTGAATGCCTGAATGACCTAATCATCCGTGACAGAAGGCAGATCCATCCGTTCCATTTGAAACCTTGACATCAACTCCCTGAGAATCTGTTTGTCTCTTTGTTTAACGTTTGAAAGGTTCGATTTCCTGGTCTCGACCTTGATGGCCCTGGCCTGATCCATCACAATAGCATCTGCAAGTATAACAAAAGAATCAATAGAATTATGTGGTAAGTTATGATACAATATCACTTCTCTTTTTTATAGAGTTTTCTCAAACTTTTTTAGCAACACCGACTCAATTTCGTCATCTTCCAAGTCGTTCCCCTTGATGGCATATGTATAGGAAGCCGCATGATCGTTCGAGTCCGTGGTTCCGTTGTACTTTGGAATGTCGGGCATACCAAAACTCTTCGGTATCGGCTTTGGTGCAGCGCTCGGAGGGAAAGTCTCTTGGATAAACTTCTTGAATTTAGTCCCTTTAATATCGGGGGTACTTCCAGGATTTGATCGACCCTGGAGTTATATGTCTCCAACTTTTTATTGTTGGCCTCAATTTTCTTCTCACCTGATTTCACCCCGCTTTGTCAATGCTTCAAGCATTTTCATTATCTAGGGGTTGGCCCAGTGCTCAACTTCACCCATCCTTACGGGGGTTTGCTCATTTACTCGGGTGTTCTCCCAGGACTGTTCGGGCTCGTCCCTATCAGGAGGGGTGGCCTTGCTTCTGTAGCTACGCTATTGCTGCTTGTCGAGCCTGCACCATTTCGAAGATTAGTAGTACGCTTATCCCATCACCTTCGCCTTCAGGCATTTCTCGAACCGTTGGTCGAGGGCCTCCACAAACGTTGTTTCCAAGTTTAGTTGGTAGGTGTGTGTTGATAACGACCTGTGAATTGGCGTCGGTTGGATAGATAGCTAAGACTCTATTGGGATTGGCATGGGGTACCTCATTATTTAGCACAAGCTTGTTTTCATCATGATGGCCAGACTCCGTCTCAACGTTCAAGTGAGGAGACTGAGAATTTGATATTTTTAAGCTAACCTGAAATTGAAACCTTAAAGAGCAAGTGTAAAATACAGTGTGTTATGAAAATTTATATCAAATCACTACTATTATCCTTAGTCCCATGGTAGGTACCAACTATTTAACCTTAATATGAATAACAATTGAATTTATACACGGTATAAAGATATATGAATTGATTCACCACCAATAATCAAGAACATTAGATAAATGAGTTAAAGACACACTGAATAGTCAAACCAGTCGTAACATTATGGCCTAGCTTGAACTTGGATTAGGGAATAGTTTCGCCCTCGGTTGGATTTTGGCTTCGAAGCCAATTAAGAACAAAGAACAAAAGTAAAAGAAAGACTTTTAAATAGCAAGAAAGCAGAGAGATAATTTTATATTGACTCGGTATACGTGTTACAATATAGTCTATTAAAGAAAAAACTACCCCTTTATATAATAGAAGAGTTTCACCCGTGGTACTATTCTAAAAAAGGTAAAAAAAAATCTTCTTTTTCGTCAATTACTGATCAGCTGCCGATGTTGGGCGAGATCTGTGCCGTGATATCCGGTGGGGTGCAAATATCACAACCCTCTGTTAGTCATGTTCAACCATTGTCGTGCTTTTCGAGGTCTCGGAGCTCGTTCTGGGTTCAAGGAAGTGTTGTCTTATTAGGCCCGACGACGAGCACTCCTTTCGGGCCTTAGTACAAAAGGTCTCCAGCTTCAATTTCAATATCATGTAGTCATGTCGTTGCTTCATTTGACCCACCCGAAAATCGAGATGCTCATTAGCCCCGGTTCTATCCTTATACAATGTCAACCGGTAATGATGCTATTATAATCTTGATTTAAAGAAATCATTTAGAATTGACGTCTAATTCGCACGCGCTAATATTAGAATGAGTTAAATCTGTTTGTTTGTTAATTTTATTATTAATTTAGAGTAGCATAAGGGATAAGAAGACCGTCAAACGGAGAAAATGACAACCTTTAGAAATCGAGAAGGTGACTTTATCTCATGGCTTACGTTAAATAGCATGGGCAGAGTACTGACCAAAAATAGCCTGGTTCTATCCATAGAAAACATGGACCGTCTACTAACAATTTTTTTCTGCTTCCCTTTGGACGTTCTTTTACCAATATTTTGTTCATTCTTGAACTCGAACTTTAAAAATTAGAACTAACGAAAAAAATAATTGGAATTTATATAATGCAAAAGATTACCATATATCTGATCGTGATTAGAATCATCACTTAGATCTAAATTCCAATGTTATTGAACTATTTAGTTTTGTGTCGATGTCTATAAAGAATATTGTATCATGCAGTGAAGTTCTTTTCATCTGACCTCTTTTCCTTGTAATAATTCTTTGATTTTATCGGGTAAACAATTATTCTTCTTTTTTCAGATGTTGTCAGTTAAGGTTTTTCTTCTTCTTATGGTAACTTCAATCAATCTTTTGAGCAAAATTGATACTGACATTTTGACATTTACTCAATATAATAGTACTATTTATTTAGGGGCAAAACATTTTTGGTTCTCGTGTTATTCGCTTATTTCTATTTGATAAGAGGGGTTGCTCTCGTGGTAAGCAACCCCCACTTTCAATGAGAGGTTGTCGGTTCGAGTCTCCCCAAGAGCAAAGTGAGAAGTTTTCGGAGGGAAGGATGTCGTGGGTCTATTTGGAAGTAACTTCTCTACCCCAGGGTAGGGGTAAGATCGGCGTACACACTACCCTCCATAAATCTCACTAAATAAGATTATACTGGGTTGTTATTGTTATTGTCGTCATGTGATATTTGACCAAGTATATTTATCCTTTAATTAAATAATGCCGGTGATTTTAGTCCAATTAATGAAACCCAAAAGATTTCCAGTTGAAAAATTTAGGTCGTGAGATCTTCAATTATCTAGTGCAATTAAGTCAAAAAAAAAGTAATGAAATCCAACATATACAGAGTAGTTCCAATGATGACTATGCAATTATCAAAATGAAACACTTTGAATCATAGTAATACGAGTTTGAACTAAATATCTTACTCGTTTGTTAGGTCCTTTATGTTCAATTAGGCATTCCTTACTTCCTTATACAACGTGAAAAAACAAATCAATATCAAGTAGATAGATTAGGATGAAATGAATACAACCCTTTTGGTATTAGGTTCATCCGAAATTAATAGTTTCTGTGCAAAGTATAGACAAATGTATATGAAAATTTATATAAGTTTATTGCTAAAATTAAATCTTGGACCTGTTTTCACATAAATTATATTATATGTTTGATCAAAAGATATCGAAATCTTTTTAATTAAATCAATTAATGAAGATGAAAAGGTAAATTTTAGCCAAGTGTAATAAAATCTTGATTAAGTGATGAAAGAAATGAGCAAGATAAATGATGCTTCCTAGTATGTTGGAATCAAATGAATGCTCATAAGTGTGATAACTTTAAGTACGCAATCCCACTTAATAAATGCGATTGGGTTGGATAAGAAATAGAGATGAGATGATTGGAATCAGTGATAATATAAATCGAAGATTGATCGTCGAAACAATGGGCAGAAAATGGTTATCTCAAGGAGATGGTAAGAACAAAATATAGAAGATAGAACAAATTAGCAGTAGTGATAGCAGTAATAGAGAGAGAGAGAAAGATATGTCTTATTATCCGAAAATCGGATCCTTTACAAATGGGGGAGGCCCTCCCTTATATAATGAGAGGGTCCTCTCGCCTAACTTATTACATTGACGCTCTGATATTACAAGCGTAATCAAAATATAGGCCGGGGGACTGGGGATGCCCTCTTTAATGGATCCGCCAGTTTGATGTCTCATAGGCGGGGCCGCGTCCTTCTTGTCACGCGGTCGTCAACGAGGACGTCCATGAATGCTGCCGTCCTCAAATGAGGGCGGCCTCCTTATTTACTTCTTTGGGGCCGGCCATGGGTACACGTGGCCGTGTCGTACCACTTGTTTGATTTATCCCCATACAGATAGTCCCTCCGCCTATTGGAGATATGCCCGGGGCATTTCTTCGATGGGCGGATAGATTCAACCCATGTTGGGTACTGTGCAGATGTGCATACGTGGCACGTTCTTTCAAACTGTCGCATGCAGGCGGCGTGCGTCATTATTGATGCGGTTTTCGAGGCTTAGTCATAATGGGAGATTTGACGTTTCAGTTTCCCGCCCCTTTTCCGGTACAAAACTCTTCGAATTTCGTGCGATAATTTGTTATAAATAGGAGGCAGTTTCAATATCCTTCTTTCTTTTAGTTCATCAGAGATCTTTCGCCTCTTTCTTCCTAATTTCTCTTCTTCCGGCAACTTGCATTCCCTCCTTGATTCCTAGTTAGTGACCTTAATCATAAAATGGCCAAAGGTAGCCGTCGTAAAGAGCCGGAGCGGGCAGAGGCTGGCTCTGGGGCTCCCCGACAATCTGGGGATAAAAGTAAGAAGAAGAAGAAGGAACTCGTTCCTCTGAAGGAAAGTAACCTTCTTCCTCGAGATTTGTATGCGCGAAAAGACTTCACTCACCCGGCGGATGCCGATACGTGGGAGATGTCCGTTATTACGGAGAGACAGCTAAATAGTCTCCGGGCGGCCTGCCGCATACCAGAGACGGTGGAGATGAGGGTGGCCGAAGATGACATGGTGTATGTTCATCAGCCAGGATTCTGTGCCATCCACGAGTATCCATTTATCATGGGGTGCGAGCTCCCCATATATCCTCTGGCGGAGGCATTGTGCCGTATTTTCAACATCTGCCCGGCTCAGTTGACTCCGTACACATAGAATATCTGCCGGATCTTAACAACATATGCGTCCAGGGCCGAGGTGGACGTCTTCGTTCATCACTTGCTTTAATTGTTTAGTCCTCGCTATATGCGGGGCAAGATACTACAGCTAAAAAATCGAGGGTCGAAGGGCTTGCTCGTGGAGGCGGACGATAAGCCCAATCGTCAATTTTGGACGAAGTACTTTTATATCCGTACTTCCGATTTAGTGGTGGACGCAGCCGGTTTTCCGGAGATATGGAACCCCAACTGTAAGTACCTACCCGTCCCTTTTATGTTTTGATTTGTGGCGTCACCGTCACATTGCTTCTAAGGCGTTAACATTTTTTTTGCTTTTTCTTGTGTAGTGGTGGAGCGTACGCCTAATCAAGTTCCCGGCATTAGGGCATGGGTGAACCGGTTGATCCCTTTTACAGAGGAATGTAGGACGTGGGTTGCGTTCGGTCGGAAGTACGGCCTCGTGAGTACGACTCTTACTTGCCACATTTTCTTTTTCTTTGGTCGTAGCCGTAACTAACATAAGTTTACTCTCTTTTGTTGCAGCTCGGAACGTGACACGAGGGCGGAGACGCCCTGTCATCAGTCCCGCTTCTTCAGAAACGGAGCTTGTGGCCTCCGTTAGGCAGGGCCTTCCTGAGGCTGATCAGGCCGAGGAGAGTCCATCGGATGACGCCGCGTCGGGTGGCGAAGCGACTGAGGTTGCCGACCCGGACTATGAGCGGGCTGTTAGGGAGTCCCTATTGTCGGCCGCTCCCGGTCCCTCTAGTTTTGCTCCTGGACCGTCTACTATCCCAGCGTCTGGAGCGGATACAGAGCTCCCGCCCCCTTCTGCTGAGGAGGGGGCCCCTGCGCAAGACGAGCCGGCCGAGCACAAGAGGCGCCGGCTACTTACCGGAAAGGGGGTAGTTGTAGACCCTGGGCAGAAGAGAACTGAGGCCCGTCGCCCGGATTCGAGGCCAGTCCTTTTGGGGGATGCCATTCATTCGGGGAGAGCCGCGGTTGTAATTGGTCATGCGGAGGATGCTGAAGCCCCGTCTACCGATAGTGAGGGCGCCCCTGCTGTTGCTGCTGAGCAGGCGGAAGTGCCGCTATAGGGTGAAGCTGAGGTGGACGTCGCAGGAGCAAGCTGGAGGCGGGTCAGTTGCGCCGACTTCTGATTCCGACGGGCTATAATCTGTTGGAGGAGAGCGGGCACACCGTGAAGGACTTTGCCTTATTGTACGGTGATGCCGAGGCAGAGTCGTTGAAGTCAGTGAGCGACCGCGACCTGTCTCGCCGCGTTGCCGGTGCCACCTTGCAGGTATGGTTCGAGGTGTACCTTTCCCTTCTCTTTTTGTTTTCTTATGTTTCGAGGCTTTCATTTTGCCTTATCTCTCTCTTTTTTTGCAGACCCTCATCCTGGAGGTAGAGCGGAGTTGGAGGGATCGGAAGAAGTTGGCTACCCTCTGAAAGGTGTCAGAGAAGTATAAGGAGGCCCGTGAGAAGCATAACACTCTTTCGGACTGCTTCTCGGACGCCCCTGAGTTAAGTCATCCCAGTTGGGGACGCCCCCGCGAGGCTCAGGACATGCTGGTGTACGCCGAGGCTAGGCGGACGGTATTTGAGGAGCTTCATGCCGCCGGAAGGGCCAGCTAGGCGGAGGTTGATGAGCAGCGCCGGCTGGTTAGGGTGGCTCGTGAGGCCTGCGGCTATGACCCTGACTCTCCGACCCAGTCGGGAGGCTCCTTCGCTGATGTGGACCAGCTGGGCACCGGGTCCTGGATTGAAAGGATTTGGGGGGACGACGGCGAAGACGGTGCCAATGGGGCTGTAGGAGGCGGTGGCGGCCTTAATAGTTGAATAGGTTTCATTTTGTAGTTAGTAATTTTTGTACTTTCTTGTAAATGTATGGAATGTTAATAAAAATACTCTTTCTGAATAATTGCGGCCATCTCTTTTTTCCTTCCCTTCTTTTTTATTGTATTGTCGGGATCGACCTTAACCTTCGATTCGTATAGCGGGGGCGGGTCTTCCGCCTGGGTTCTTTTTAGACGAGGTGCGTCCATATTCTGGCTTCTAGGGCATTCAGCCTAAGTTCGAATGGGGGCGAGGCCGGACTTGTGTGTTTTACGTGGCCGTCCTTTTGGTCCTTTATTTAGAGAGGCCATGTCGATACCTCTCTAGTGTCGACGCCTTAAGCTTTCGATTTTTCAGGAGGAGGCCGCAGACTTCCTTTTTGAATGTTCTAGGCCTTGGCCATTTTGCTTCACCTGGAGGGGTCGCGGACTTCTCCTTCAGATGCCCTTAGGCCTTAGCCTTTTATTTCATCCGGAGGGGGCTGTTGCCTTCTTCTTTGGATGCCTTTTGAGCCGTCCTTTTGGTCCTTTATTTAGAGAGGCCATGTCGATACCTCTCAAGTATCGACGCCTTAAGCTTTCGATTTTCCTGGAGGAGGCCGCAGCCTTCCTTTTTGAACGTTCTAGGTCTTGGCCTTTTATTTCGTCCGGAGAGGGCCGTAGCCTTCTCCTTTGGACGCCTTTGGGCCTTAGCCTTTTTATTTCGTCTGGAGAGGGCCGTAGCCTTCTCCTTTGGATGCCTTTGGGCCTTAGCCTTTTTATTTCGTCTGGAGAGGGCCGTGGCCTTCTCTTTTGGACGCCTTTGGGCCTTAGCCTTTTTTTCGTGTGGAGAGGGCCGTGGCCTTTCATACAATTGTGGCCTTTGGACGTCTTTTAGGCCTTAGCTTTTCATACAATTGTGGCCGTAGCCCTTCATTTATTGGAGATGGTTGTAGCCTTTCATTTATTGGAGATGGCCGTAGCCTTTCATACAATCATGGCCATAGCCTTTCATTTATTGGAGATGGCCGTAGCCTTTCATACAATCATGGCCATAGCCCTAGTCCCTGTGATGTGCTATTCGTGCCGACCGGTGCGCTTAGTGCATCACACAAGCGATTCCGGACATCTCCCTCGTCACCTCATTAAAAACCTCTCCGGGAAAACCCAATTGGGACAAAACCCGGCAGAGGGAAAAAGAGTACGACTCGGGGGTGTCTCTTAGAAGTGGAAGCGCTTGAGGTGTGAGATATTCCAGTTGTTCTGGAGTATCTTTCCATCCATGGTCTCAAGTTTGAAAGCACCTTTATCCGCTGCTGCGATGATTTTGTAGGGTCCGTCCCAATTGGTTCCCAATTTTCCTTCGTTGGGATCCTTTGATGCCAGTGTCTTGGCTTTTAGCACATAATCGCCCGCCTTGAGCGGGCGGATTTTCATCCTCTAGTTATAGTACCTCTCGATCTGCTGTTTTTGCGCCACCAGCCTGATGTGGGCCATTTCTCTCCTTTCTTCGGTCTCGTCCGGGTCTTGTAGTCGGCTTGTATCGTTCTCATCTCCGCTTGTCTGCGAATATCTGAGACTTGGTTCGCCGACTTCGACTGGTATGACGGCGTCGGTCCCATAGACCAATGAGTAGGGGTTTCTCCCGTGGAGGACTTGGGAGTGGTTTTGTGTGCCCACAACACTTCCGGTAGCAGCTCAGGCCACAGTCCCTTGGCGTCCTCCAGTTTCTTCTTCAGAATGTTTAATATAGTTTTGTTGGATGATTCCGCTTGGCCGTTGGCGGCTGGATGATATGGCGTTGAGAGTATCCTCTTGATGTGCCATTTGTCGAAAAAGTCCGTTGTCTTTTGTCCTATGAACTGTCGTCCTTGTCGCATGTTATTTTCTTGGGAATACCAAACCGACAGATGATGTTCTTCCGGATGAAGGCTATGACTTCTTGTTCACGGATTTGGGCGTAGGCGCCTGCTTCTACCCACTTAGAAAAATAGTCAGTTAAAACTAACAAAAAATGTACCTTTCCTCGTCCGGGAGGCAGCGGTCCGACTATATCCATTCCTTATTTGATGAATGGCCATGGGGAAGTGACTGAGTGGAGAGGTTCCCCTAGCTGGTGTATCATGTGGGCGAACTTTTGGCACTTCTCGCATCGCCGGATGTAGTCTGCTACGTATTTTTTCATTGTGGGCCAGTAATAACCGGCTCGTATCAGGCACCGCAAGAGTGTCCTGTTTCCTGTATGGGCGCCACAATGACCCTCATAGACTTTTTCCAATACCGGAGTCATCTGGTTGGGCCCCAGGCATTTGGCTAGAGGTCCCCCAAAAGTTCTTTTGTAGAGGTCGCCGTTCATCAGGTAATATCTGGCAGCAAGCAATATCTGGCGGCTTGCGTGCGAAGCTTTCTAGCTTCTTTTTTATCGTACGGTAGTTGCCCTTCCTGCAAGTATGAAAGGAATTGGTTTCGCCAATCCCATGTTAGGTGTAGAGAGAATACCTTGCTGCGATCGATGGCGGAATTTATGAGGGTGGCGGTGCTTTCTTTGCTTAGATTCGTGGCCGCTGCGGCCAGTTTGGCTAATCCGTCGGCTTCGGCGTTATGCACCCTACGTACTTGCTCGAAGCGACATTCGTCGAATTGGGCCATTAGTCTACAGACTTCGGCCTGATATTTCTGCAACCTCTGCTCCTTGATTTGATAGGCCCCGGCGACTTGATTTATCACAAGTTGTGAGTCGTAGTGCAAGACTAGTCGACGGGCCCTGTACCTGGCGGCAAGTTTCAAACCTGCAATAATGGCTTCGTACTCCGCTTCGTTGTTAGTCATCTCAGGGCATCGTATGGACTGGAAAATGACCTCGCTCGTGAGGACCTCGAGGACGAGTCCCAGTCCCGATCCCGAGGCGTTAGCGGCCCCGTCAGTGTGGAGTATCTAGGGATTCAAGCTAAGGGCCATTTGCGAGGCCTCCTTCTCGGCCTCAGGCGAGAGGCCGACGCTAAAGTCGGCTATGAAGTCGGCGAGGACCTACGATTTTATGGTTATTCTGGGGACATACGTGATGTCGTGCTCGCTGATCTCTATGGCCCATCTAGCAAGACGTTCCGGCAGTTCGGGCTTATGCAGGATGCTTCTTAGGGGGAAGGTGGTCACTACCTGGATAGGGTGGCATTGGAAGTAAGGTCTCAGCTTTCGGGAAGCCGTGACCAAAGCCAGTGCCAGCTTCTCAAGGTGCGGGTACCGAGTTTCGGTGTCCACTAGTGTTTTACTGATGTAATAGATGGGCGATTGCGTACCTTTTTGCTCGCGGACGAGCACTGCGCTGACTGCTACCTCGGAGACGGCCAGATATATAAGTAGTGGCTCGTTTGGTTCCGCCTTTGCCAGCAGCGGCGGAGATGTTAGGTACGCTTTCAGTTCTTGGAGGGCCTTGACGCATTCATCATTCCAGTGGAAACCGTTATCCGTCCTCAGCACATTGAAGAATTTGTGGCATATGTCCGACGACCGGGAGATGAAGCGGGAGAGGGCGGCTATTCGGCCTGTCAACTTCTGAACCTATTTTTTGCTGGTGAGCGCTTCTGGTATTGAGCCGATTGCCTTGATTTGGTCCGGGTTGACCTCGATCCCCCTTTGCGATACGAGGAAACCGAGGAATTTCCCAGATGCTACACCAAAAGCGCATTTTTCAAGGTTCAACTTCATTCTGTAGCTGTTCAGGATCTCGAAGGCTTCTCGCAGGTGATCGATATGGTCCTCCTTTCTTGCTGATTTAACCAGCATGTCGTCGATGTAGACCTCCATAGTCTTACCGAGTTGCTTGCTGAACATTTTGGTGACCAACCTTTGATAAGTTGCACCCGTGTTTTTCAACACGAAGGGCATCACTTTGTAGCAGTAAGTGCCCTGGTGGGTGATGAAGGTGGTTTTCTCCTGGTCTTCTTCTTCCATTAGGATTTGGTTGTACCCAGAGTAGGCGTCCAAGAAGCTTAGGAGTTCATGCCCTGTTGTAGCATCGATCAACTGGTCGATGTGGGGCAGGGGGAAGGAGTCCTTGGGGCATGCCTTGTTCAGGTCGGTGAAGTCCACGCACATTCTCCACTTTCCGCTTTTCTTCTTAACCATAACCACATTGGCAATCCATTGCGGGTATTTTGATTCTCTGACGGAACCGTTCGCCAGTAGTTTGTCCACCTCCTCACGGACCGCCTCGTTAATGGCGGCGTTGAATTTTCTTCGGCCCTGTTTTACCGGTGGGTGCAATGGATCCACGTTGAGCCGGTGTGTGGCGATATCCGGAGAGATCCCTGGCATGTCTGCATGGGAAAAAACAAACGTGTCTGCATGCATAGTCATAAATTCATGGTACTTACCTGGGTTTGTGAGCCGGTGACCGATGTAGGCTTTCCTTTCAGGGTCGTTTTGATCCAGCTGGACTGGGTCGAGCTCTTCGGCCATTGCATTGCAAGCTTCTACGATGTCTCGGTCCCTGATGGCGTCGTCCATCGGGTCTGTTTGAGTCCCCGACGGAGTTGATTGCTATGCTTCCGCGCTTGCCTTGCTCGGTTGTTTTGTGTGAGCGCAGTCCTAGGTTATTTTATAGCATTCCTGCGCTGTTCGCGGCTCCCCTTTGATGATGAATATTCCCCACGGGGTAGGGAATTTGATCACCTGGTACAGGCTTGATGGGACCGCTCGCATGGCGTATATCCACGGGCGTCCGATGATGACATTGTAGGCCTTCTCCTAGTTCATCACATGAAAGGTCGTTTCTAGGGTGACACCTCCCGCAAGGACATGCAGGGTCACCTCTCCTGACGTGCGCTCTACTGCATTGTTAAAACCGGTTAGATTTATGCACCTGGGAGTGATTCTGTCCTCGAGTCCCTTCTGAGTGAGGACTCTTGGATGAATGATACAGGCACCGCTCCCGTCATCGATCATGACTCTCCTGACATCGGTATCCATGATACGTAGGGTAATAACTAAAGCATCATAGTGAGGAAAAAACAAACCGTCGGCGTCAGACTTATCGAAGGTGATACTTCCTTCGAGGTCGTCATACCATTCGTGGGAGATGGTTCTTTTCAAGCTGTGTGTGTTGGTGAGCTTGACATGGTTGACGGCTTCGTCTGCTTCCCCGACGATCATGTTTACTGTATGCGTCAGGGAAGGCGGCTTTGGGGGTCCCAGGAATGCTCCCGTCCACGGCCGAAATTAGCTTTCCCTTTGTCGCTGAGTAGCTCTTTCAGGTATCCCTGATTGAGCATCCTGACGACTTCCTGCCGTAGGCCAATGCAGTCCTCAGTTCGGTGTCCTCGTTCCTGGATGGAACTCGCATAGGACGTTAGATTTCCTCGTGGCTGGGTCTGCCTTCATCTTTTGGGGCCACTGCACCTTGGTGTCGAGTTTCTTCAGTGCATACACCACTTCTGAGGGTGAAACACAAAAGTTATGTGATGAAAGTAAAGGGGGCGTACCTCGGTCGTTTCGGAGTGGGGCGACATGGCGCTGTACCGCGTCCGTGTGTCACGGGGGCGGAAGCGAAGATCTTGCATAGGGTTGATGTCGTTCTCTGCTGGGGCGTGGGGGAAGTTACCGACGTCCCTTATGTCGTCAGTCCCTCCTGCGTCCGGGTGTACGGCAGCTAGTCGCCCGGTTGGCCCGTTAAGATCCTCCTCGTCTGCCCGCACCTCGGCGCAGTAGGCGTTGTGGATCTCGTCCCAGGTGGTGGGAGGGTACTTCATGAGCTGGCTCAGCAGTTTTGGGTGGCTCGGGAGCTGTCCCTGTTGAGATCGTTCTGGAAGGCTGCCACCGCCATTCCTTCCGACACATTTGGAAGGTTCATTCTTATCCCGTTGAATCTAGTGAGGAAGTCCCTGAGGCCTTCGCCCGTGGTCCGTCGGATGGCGAATATGTCATTTACCCTCGCTTCTACTTTCTTGGCACCAGCATGCGCGGTGTCGAACTTATCAGCCATTTCCTCGAAGGTCGAGATCGCCTTGGCGGGTAGTTGAGAGTACCGGGTTAGTGCTCCTCCGGTCAGTGTTTTGCTGAACTTCTTCAGCAGTACTAACGGTACCTGTTCTTTAGATAAGTCGTTACCTTTTACTGCGGTGACGTAGTGGATGAGATGGTCCTCGGGGTCGGTGGTCCCGTCGTACACTTTTAGGTACGGGGGCATCTTGAAGGTTTTTGGGATGGTGTAGGGCGCTGCTCCCTCGGAGTAAGGTTGTTCCACGAACCTTCCTACGTCCCGCTTGGGTAGTAGCTTAGGCGCCCCGGGAATCTTATCAACTATGTCCTGGTGGTCTTTCATATGATCGCGGAGGGCTTGATTTTCGCCCTCCATTTCCTTCATTTTCCTTAGGATGGTAGCCAGCGTGTCGTCGTGCGCTTGGGTCTCGACGGGCCGGTTGTTGGTCCGTGTTTCTTCCTGTTCGTCTGTCACGGTGGTATTGCTGGTGGCCGGAGCGGCGTTTTCGCAGCCTTGCGGCGGTTTCTCCGCTAGGCTGCTCAGTGTGCTAGCCAGCCATTCCTCCAGTAGCCTCCTGACTGCTGGAGGTGCTTCTTTCGTATCGGAGTCCCTTCCTAGAGGTGTGGGGGAGGTTTCAACTTCAAGTGCGGTAGAGGGAGTAGCGTTGATGGCTGTGCTTCCCCCAGCCTCGTTCATTGTGCCTAGAAGGTTTGCGGTAACTTCAGCCATGACCGTGGGTCGTGTGTTACTTTCAGCCATTTTTGAAAAGTTTTTGTTTGATCGGATCTTCGTGAATGTATACTATGAGTTTGATTCTCGAAATCCCCACAGACGGCTCCAAATTGTTTGCTTAAAAGATGTTAAGTATCTTAGAACTAATCAATCAATATAAATGATGGGATAATCAGAATCAGTGATAATATAAATCGAAGATTGATCGTTAAAACAATGTGCATAAAATGGTTATCTCAAGGAGATGGTAAGAACAAAATGTGGAAGACAGAACAAATGAGCAGTAGTGATAGCAGTGATAGAGAGAGAGAGAAAGATATGTCTTATTATCCGAAAATCGGATCCTTTACAAATGGGGGAGGCCCTCCCTTATATAATGAGAGGGTCCTCTCGCCTAACTTATTACATTGACGCCCTGATATTATAAGCGTAATCAAAATATAGGCCGGGGGACCGGGGACGCCCTCTTTAATGGATCCGCCAGTTTAATGTCTCATAGGCGGGGCCGCGTCCTTCTTGTCACGCGGCCGTTAATGAGGACGTCCATGGATGCTGTCGTCCTCAAAACGGGGGCGGCCTCCTTATTTATTTCATCGGGGCCTGCTATGATCAAATGAATGATCGTAAATGCAATAACTTTAAATGCACAATCAAACTTAATAAATGCAATTGGCTTAGAAAAAAAGTAAGGATAAGATGATTGTATGATCTGAATCCTTCTTAATATCGAACAAAGATACTAATTTTTAGACGTGCAATCAATGAATAATGTTGTTTTTGTATTCACTCTAAAATAATTTTTTTACTAAGTATTCTTTTATCTTTTTGTCCGGTCCTCCCTTTTCTTCACCGACCCTCCTTATTATAAAGAACAACCCCAACTGAAATTTTAAAAAAATACAACATAAAAAATATTCGAAAAATATATCCTTAATATCTTTTACTAAGCTTACACTATTCCTCAACTAACCGCCCTTAGTTGATCGATGCCTTTTACCACGACAATCGAACACTACACCACGATAATCTCGTTGCTTATTATAGTGATCATAGTTTTCAAATTTGGACCTATATACTACTTCTTCTTCCGGTTCAAAATAAGTAATTTTTTGGATGTTTTCACACATATTAAGAAAGTCACTTTTTAGCATTAATTAGCAATAGAATTGACCATTTTAACCTTATTATCTCACATAAACACTCCTAAATATCGAATGAAACTAGAAAAAAAATATTATGTCATTCCAATAGAACAAATCACAAATTTTCTTTTTAAAATTCTTAATAATTTAAATCATGATTATTATTTAAAAGAACCAAAAAATACTTTTTCATCAACTATTTGAGAAAATCTTTCCAATTAGAGCATCAAATATAGTGTCAGGACAGCATTCAATCCCGAGGCTTTTTCCCAGAAAAGTCTTTTGGTGTCTAATTTGGACCAGTGAGGGCAAGAGAGAGGTCAGTCTAGAGTGGAGGAAAAGTTTATTCGTCCAACTACAAATTTCCCTTTCAAGATGAATAAATTAGATTTAAAAATATTAGTAAGAATATGCATTTATTTATCAAAAAGAAAAAAATAAATTATATTGGAGCAAAGTGGCCCGAGGGTATTGTAAAAGCCTTCTTGACTTGAGGTGCCCATTGGCATATTTCTTTAGTCAGAGAACCGCCGTCCTTCCTTTCCCACACCTAATTCTCCACTTGTGTTTTAATAACTCAAGATTTTTTTCTCTTTTCACTTTTTAATAGTTTTTTAACATTTTATTATAAAAAGATTAATTGTACTTATTTTTATTTTGTACAAATAATTAAATATTTGAAACATAGTTTCATCTATAATTCTGACATGTATTAACTTAATTATGTGCCATGTTCGTGTTCATTTTCCTTCCGTGAATACCTATACCAAATATTCATATGATTTGCCTAGATTGAGATGATCTTTTACGTAATGCTATGATTAGTGGTTACGCTTCTCAAAAGGAGGATAAAGGTAAAGAGCAAATAGCTACTACCAGCATTCAATCTTTCACCGGAGATAAAAGACATTAAAATTAAAAGTCTTAATGATTTTGAAGAACTTCTTGATAAGAAGTTCGGAAAGTTTAAGGCTAATCCTTTAATTCTAGACCATAAACCTGACAAAGGTAAGAGAATTCAGGTAGAGGATAAGATTAATAAAATTTTTGAAAAATATGCTCGCAAACCTTATCAAATGATGTTTTATTATCCTAAATCAACCCCTCAGTATACCAAATCAAACATGAATGAAAGTAACTCTTTATGTCTCTTACACTTTGAAATAAATAAAAAAAATAAAATCAGAAGACCTATGCTTTTAGAATTGGGAAGAAGTTCTATAATCCCATAAACTTTTCATAGAAGATAAAGATTCGAACTCCTTTTTGGACCAGGTTAGTGAATGCATGACTTCATTTGTTTAACGGAAAAATATCCAAATATGTCAGTGAACTATGTAAAATAGGATAAATATATTAGTCGTTAATAATTGGGTTCAAATATGTCCAAACCATCCAATAGTTATGCAAATTTGCCTTTTTAACGGAAACAATATTTTTCCTTTTTTTAATTAATTAAAATTAACAAGAACAACAACAACCCAGTATATTTCCACAAGGACTGAAGAAAAAAGTGGAAATATTTTTTTTTCCAGTTTTTACAAAAGAACTGAAAAATATTTTCTAAAATAATATTTTTGTAAAAACAGAAATAAAATCTAAAGCAATTTTCTAAAGCAATATTTTGGTAAAAACTGAAAAAAAAGACTGAATTTATGTTTACTAAAAATTGAATAAATGAAAAACAATTGCTTTAAAAAAACTGAAAAATTATTTTCTAAAACAATGTTTTTGTAAAAACAGAAATAAAATCTAAAAAGTAATTTTCTAAAGCAATATTTTTGTAAAAATTGAAAAAAAAATTACTTTAAAAAAGTGAAAAAATAGTTTCTAAAATAATAATTTTTGTATAATCTAGAAAAAAAAACTTGAAATTAATTTTCTAAAGCGGCAAAAACTAGACAAAACTGACTTTTTTTAAAACTAAAAACTGATAAAAAGAAAATATTTATTTTTTTCCAGTTTTTACTAAATGCTGCTTTAGAAAATTGCTTTTTAGATTTTATTTATGTTTTTACAAAAATAATTGTTTTACTAATTATTTTTCAGTTCTTTCAAATCGATATTTTTCTAAAAACTAGAAAAAAATATTTCGATTTTAATCAATTATAAAAAAGGAAAAAAAATTATTTCCGTTAAAAAATAGTATATTTGCACAACTATTGGACGGTTTGGGATATATTTAGACCAAATTATTAACAACGATCATATTTGTATTTCAACCTTTCCGTTCGTTTAACAATAGCTTTTAGTTGAATGTAATTAATATTTCACATTAAAATAATGTACATGGTGTACTAACTAATTGTTGTGGGGTCAAATGTGTGAATAATTGTGAAATAAAATAATAGAAATGGGGAGAAAAAGAAAAGTGAGAGGAAATGGAAGGCCTTAATGCAATTCTACACCGACGACTCGTGGCCTGTGGAAGCGTGCCACAAGCCACATTAAACTATCACTTGGATTTTATTTCCTGCTTTATCTACATTTAAATAAAATATGACAAATAATAAAACAAGCTCTTTTTTATTTTTATTTTTATTTTCTGGACGTAAAGAAAATTGTGATTTGGATAGTGAATACTCTTACATTGTAAGTTAAAGGCAAAATACTATTTTCCTTTTGTTTCCCTAATAGAGAGTAATCCCTTTAAGGGTTTAAAGTTTCTGTTAAAGGTTAAAAAGAGCAAAGAATAATAGCACAAAGAGAAATATAGTAAAAACAAAAAGGGATAAAAATCACCTTTAGCCCGTGAATTATTTACACAGGGTAATCGTAAAAATATATAAAATTAATATATTTTTATGTATAACACACGTCAATATATATATATATATTCGATTATTATTTTGATAGCGTATATATAATATTATTTTTTAAAATAAAAGAAAATAATTTTCCAAAAAAGAAGAGGCGTAGACAAATTGACATTTTCAAAGGGCAAAGGAATTTTCCAATAAAATTTAAACATAAAAACAAAGAGGCGAATAAATAGATAATTTTGACCTAATCAATATTCATTTTTATTGCCATTCTCTTCTACTTATAAAAAACGAAAAGAATACCATAACGCGAACCAGCCCAGCTTTTTTAGCTCCATGTGTTGTGCCGCAGCTTAGGCACTGCTTAGCATTTGAATAATCTCCTCCTCTCTCTCTCTCAATAATTCCCCAATTCTCAATTCATAAATCCATCCCCCCATATCTTCCTTCTGTTTCTCTGTTATCTTCTTCGTCACTATCATCTTCATCTCTGTTTTGTTTTTTTCTTCTAGAAATTCGGCACACAACCCTAGGAAATACACATCATAATTGTTTGAATGGTTGTGATCTGAAATTTTGGTTTTATATATATAAAGACATAAAGAGAGAGTCATGTATAGTAATACCGTTCGCAAATACTCTTCTTCTGCCGCTTCTTCACTCTTGAGAAGAGCCTCTTCTTCTTCTTCTTCCGTTTCTAGACCAGTAGCTTCCTCTTCTGCTGCTTCTCACGCGCCTTCGTCTTCTTCACTCTGTAATCAGCAGCAGCGTTTCTCCTCCACGTTGCGGTCTGTGAGGTGCTCGGTGCCGCGGTGGAGCCACGGTGTTTATTGGAAGTCTCCGATCAGTCTTACTGCTCAGATCAGGACCGCCGCCCCTGCTCTCAACAGCTTCCATCGAAAGCTCTCTACCATGGGTACTTTTGTCTTTTTATTCTAGATCTTTTGTCTGTGTAATTATCTTTGAAAAGTAAATTAGTTGGATTTTATTATTTAGAATACCTGAAAGAGAAAATCGAAAGAATATGCTTTATTCTTAAGGATTTAAGAAATATACATTAAAACGTAAAATTATAATTTAACCTATTATAGTAGGTTGTTTAGCATTACCAATCAGCTATTAAATAGAAAATATATTTTACATCGTTTGTGCACAACACTTTAATCCTATGTTTAGTAGTAATAATAAATATAATACAGATTGTGACAAAGGTTAGTGGAACGTGGGTGGTAGGGCCGATGAGTGAGAAACTTTTGAAGTTGACTTAAGAAATACTATCTTTTTTATCATTTGTGTTTGTGGTTAGGTATTTTCATAAAATAACATAAAAGACTATTTATTTATGCGTAGTAGTGCTACTAAGAGCTGCTGAAAGTGAATGCTAATCAATTCTCAGTAGAAAAGCGAGAAGAATCTGATTCTTTTTTGTGTTGATGATGGATTCAGCTGAAAATAACCCATTTAAGGAAATCCTCACTGCTCTTCCAAAGCCCGGTGGTGGTGAATTCGGAAAGTTCTATAGCCTACCTGCTCTCAACGATCCCAGGATTGGTAAACTTTAAGACTCTCTGGTACTTTCTATTTTTATTTTTTTAGCGGACCTGATTATTTTCTTAGATTGAATTTTGATCTGTATCTTTCTTATCAGTTTGATTATTGACTTTTTCTTGGTCTGTTGATTTGTATATAACAGAGAAGCTACCATACTCTATTAGGATTCTTCTCGAATCAGCAATTCGTAATTGTGACAACTTTCAAGTGAAAAAGGAAGATGTTGAAAAGATTATCGACTGGGAAAATTCTGCACCTAAGCTTGTGGAGATACCCTTCAAGCCTGCCCGTGTGCTGCTGCAGGTACTAGTCTTTTCCATGTCTTGAAAATTAAAAAGAGAATGCAGTGTGAGATGACAGGCGGTTTTCACCTGAACAATTCTCTTGTTTGACAGGATTTTACTGGTGTACCCGCTGTGGTGGACCTGGCTTGCATGCGTGATGCCATGAACAACCTCGGCAGTGATTCTGACAAAATCAATCCATTGGTATGCGCTGTTTCTAGTTGGTGTATTATGGCAAAGTTTCTTTAACTAATTGAAATTGTGAATAGAATGCGGTATAGTCACTTGATGAATAAAGCACCCAAATTTTCTGTATGTCAGTCGTTGTCAATACTGCAGTTTGACTAAAAGCAGAGGAAAACTGTCAGTTGCCTTTATAATACTTTTGATAAGTCAAATGACTTTCATCTAGTGAGTTGCTTATATTAATCTTGTTCATGAACATTGAATTGCATTATGCTATTAGTTCAGTGTCACAATATATTGGTTTATTCATCAGACAATTTTATGCTTCAATTCCTTGGTTATAGTTCTTTTCATATTCCTCTCATGAATGAATCTTTTCCACTTAATGGTAATTCTTTTTCTCGAATATTATTTCAGGTTCCTGTTGACCTAGTTATTGATCACTCTGTTCAAGTTGATGTGGCAAGGTCAGAAAATGCAGTCCAGGCTAATATGGAGCTTGAATTCCAAAGGAACAAGGAGAGATTTGCCTTTCTTAAGTGGGGATCTAATGCTTTCCACAACATGCTTGTTGTTCCACCTGGGTCTGGTATTGTGCATCAGGTATTGATCATGAAAACTGAATGTCACTTAGCTGGTTGTGCTGCCGGATTTGTTGAATGTGTGATAGCTGTGATGGGATCTATCTATTTCTTGAATCCTAAATTTTTAATGTTGTATTTCTTACTTATCTTCCGTCTATAGCTTAAATGCAGTGAGATTCCTGGCTTTGCTTTCCTTATTTATCCTCTGAAACAACACTCTTGCAAAGCTGATAATAGTTTTTGGCTCCATAATTTTAGGTCAATCTTGAATATCTTGGAAGGGTTGTCTTTAATAGGGATGGGTTTCTCTACCCAGACAGCGTGGTCGGAACAGATTCCCACACAACCATGATTGATGGGCTAGGCGTTGCTGGCTGGGGTGTCGGAGGTATTGAAGCTGAAGCTGCAATGCTTGGCCAGGTATGCAACTACGAGTGGTGTAATAATCCTTCTATCTCTTGCTGAATCCTGGTTTATTCGTGTGTTGTAGCAAAGATTAGACAGCTATGGCTTTATGCTAAGGTGTCCCACATTGCTCTTGTGACTCTGTTAATGTCTGCATTTTGCCAAATGCTTTTAGTGGAGAATATCCATCAACTTGGTGACTGGCACATGTGGAAGTTAACGGAGGGACATCAATCAGCATATAAAGTTGCAAGAGCTTTATGATTTGATGCGTCTATGTTATTCTTGCTTTGTTTCAAAGTACATGTCAACATTGTGCTTTTCATTCTCAATACAAAAATGTCAACATTGTGTTTTTAGTTTATTCAAATAGTGTATACCAAGTAAAACATGGGACTTACAATTATTAGACGCTAAACATTACATATTTTAAACTCTCCCCTACATAAACGCGCTGTTGCAAATCAAGGGAGTATAGTTTTGTTTTTACACTTATACTCTAGATTAGAGAGGAGCATGATAGTTGATTACTTAGGACTTTGCCTTGCCTCATTTATCTGACCTTGTAGTACTTCTTTCCTTACAGATGGTTTCATTGCATCCACTGACCATATCTAATTCCATTTCGTTGGGCTCTTCCCAAAATTCTGTGTATTCCTGAAAGTATGTTTTGGTGATTCATGAATTCATCCAAATGAAAAAGTTATTCATGAATCTTCACGTAGTTAGTGCAATCAACTAGTTTCATGGATCCTTACCCTATTTGACAATAATGAAAGACTTCATTTCATCATTTATCCTTGAAAAAGTTGGAAGGTGAGATGCGATTCTAACTTTGCCAGAAAAGAAGTGAGTTTTGGTTATATTTTTTCCATTCAGCATTTAGTACATATAGCTATCTTCCAAAAATCAGATCAAGCCAGAATAGGATGTTACTTTACCTCCCCTTAGAATAGTATGCACTGTTCACTTAATCTGACGGAAAATGACGTTGCGTTTCCTGTGTGTTTGCTGCTGCCTGGTCTTCTGTTTGTTTTATATATGTGTAGAAAAAGAATAGCTTTCTAGAATATTTTTTACTTTAAGTTGTGAGTTCTGACAAATACTTTGATATTGATTCTGATATTTGTAATTTGGATGGCAATTTTGTAAAACTTCTTCTGTATACTGACAGCCAATGAGCATGGTGTTGCCTGGAGTTGTCGGGTTCAAGTTATCAGGGAAATTGCGAAATGGTGTAACTGCCACTGACTTGGTCTTGACTGTCACTCAAATGCTCAGGAAGCATGGTGTTGTCGGAAAGTTTGTTGAATTCTATGGTAAATAATAAACATTGACCAAGTTTCCTATGCAAATATTTCAACCAGTGTTTTATAGTTACACCGGACAAGGGCTTGACAGTTTGTTTTGTTTTCATGTAGGTGATGGAATGGAAGGGCTATCTTTGGCTGACAGGGCCACCATTGCAAACATGTCTCCTGAATATGGTGCAACAATGGGTTTCTTCCCTGTAGATCATGTTACCCTGCAATATCTCAAGTTGACTGGGAGAAGTGACGAAACAGTGAGTGTTTAGACTTTTGCCTGTTTTAATTGAAGATTTGAGTGTGAAATTTCATCTTTATACGTGGCTAACCCCTCTACGTATAAATTTAGATTGCAATGATAGAGGCGTATCTCCGTGCAAATAAGATGTTTGTCGACTATAATGAGGTTAGTTTTGTTTGCTGCCTCAATTGTGGTTACTCTAGTTTCGGTATGAGAACCTTGTTTGGCAAATGAATGAAGGTTATGATCTGATCTATTGCATAATTGTTATGTTTCCTTATAATTTCTGAAAAACTATTGCCCTCTTTATTTCAGCCTCAACAAGAAAAAGTTTATTCTTCTTATTTGGACCTAGACCTTGTGAACGTTGAACCATGTGTGTCAGGGCCAAAGAGGTATGTGTTCCAGCTTGCATAAATTCTATATTAAGATGCAAAATGTACTGTAAGGTCTATATAACATGTTTGTTTTCCTTTGTAGACCTCATGACCGTGTGCCTTTGAAAGAGATGAAGTCTGACTGGCATGCTTGCCTAGATAACAAAGTTGGATTCAAGGTCAGCGAGCTATTCATTTTGATTTCTCCATCTGTCCCATTTTATATAGCATTATTTGATGGGCACGGAGTTGAAGAAAGTAAGACTTTTGACACTTGTGATCTAAAACAAGCCATATACATTTGTGTGGCTGAAATCATCTCATTAAGGATAAAATGAGAATTTTAAAGTTATTGTTTCTAAATATAGATATAGAAATGTGTCACTTTTGGAACATACTAACAAGGAAAGTATGCCACTTAAATTGGGAAAGGGGGAATACCATTAGTTTCCTCTTGGTTGATTAGGTTGTAACATAAATTTATGACTATAAAGTATCCAAGGTCAGCTTCTCACGTCTGGAAATGCTGCTGCAACTGGTTCTTACTTTGATGCAGGGATTTGCTGTGCCAAAAGAAGTGCAAGATAAAGTAGCTAAGTTTGACTTTCACGGGCAACCTGCAGAGCTCAAACATGGCAGTGTTGTGATTGCTGCTATCACAAGTTGCACAAATACATCCAATCCCAGTGTTATGTTAGGAGCGGCTCTTGTTGCCAAAAAGGCTTCTGAGTTGGGTCTACATGTCAGTACTGCTCTATACACTTGCAGTTTTCTTTCTTCAAAGTTTTAGGCATGCCTTCTTAATCCTTGTTCCTGATGTATTTTCCAGGTTAAACCATGGGTCAAAACAAGCCTTGCTCCAGGCTCTGGTGTTGTTACAAAATATTTACTCAAGAGGTATTGATTGAAGTTTTCTTAAAGAAAAAGTTTCTACTAACCCTGCCCATTGTTATTTGAAAACATTCTAATATGTCATTTTCTGCATGAAACAGTGGGCTGCAGAAGTATCTAAATCAGCAAGGTTTCAACATTGTTGGCTATGGCTGCACCACTTGTATCGGTAATTCTGGGGACTTGGACGAATCTGTTGCTTCTGCCATATCAGAGAATGGTAAGTCCATACAATTGATTTTATTTTGTGCTTGCACTGGCTGGAGCCTGTCTAGGCTATATTGTTTGACTAATTCCAAATGTTATAATGCAGACATTGTTGCTGCTGCTGTACTCTCCGGAAACCGAAACTTTGAGGGGCGTGTTCATGCCCTGACAAGAGCAAACTATCTTGCTTCACCTCCTTTGGTGGTTGCCTATGCTCTTGCTGGCACGGTAAGTAAATGCACTTAGAGTTATATAATTAATTTATCCGGAGAATTACCTTTAACACATTGTTATTCTTTATAGTAAGTGAAAGGATGGAAGAACATACTTCAAGTTTATAAAAAAGGATTGTGTTTTATAGTAAGTGAAATGCTGTAAAAAGCATACTAGGTTTCTTGCGGTCATAGA
Organism: Nicotiana noctiflora; assembly: GCA_032618575.1. Taxonomy (NCBI): domain Eukaryota; kingdom Viridiplantae; phylum Streptophyta; class Magnoliopsida; order Solanales; family Solanaceae; genus Nicotiana; species Nicotiana noctiflora. Next base: position 113,038 of record JASVEL010013638.1, on the reverse strand, counting down.
TGATTTGGCAGTGGAGTGCTGAACTGGTTGGTGGCAATGTTGAGCAAGTTTTATGGAATATCAAAGCAGCTTTAAAAAAATTATCTTTTTATAGCTATGTCAATTGGGCCTTCTATTTATCTTGTCCTACGAATGTGACATTGGATTGGATACTTTGGTGTGGATTCTTCAAAATAAATTTGAACTTAGAAAAAATTATAAAGCTGTTTGGGATACTCGTAAGCACCGTTTCAGCAACGCATAGGCCTTATGTTGCACGGACTCTCTAAAATAGCTGCAGCACCCATGTTAGATCCTCCAACAATGCACTATTTTTGGAGGATCCGCCACGCAACCATCGATATTTTCAGAGAGTTCGAGCAACATTAGCCATAGGGTTAGAGACAATTGCTTTCGCTGAATCATCAAATCGTACTCTAAAATGAGGATAGGAACTTTAAAGCCTAAAAGACAAAAAAAATGTAGCTTTAAAAGTGACAAGTGTTTGATTTCTTACATTAAAGCCCCCTTTTTGAGTGAGTGCTTTCAGTGGTAGGTCTTGTTAGCATTCCTGTCTTGTGCATCTTGCTTCAGGCAGGGTTATTGGTGGCTTCACTCGAATGTGTTTAGACATGACTCAGCCTGGTGCAAGCTGCATTGCTCCCAGGAGCACAAATACAACAGGAAACAGGATTCCGTAACTAGACACTCGATTGAATTTCTTGCACATTCTGACCTTGGTCTTGGTCTCCGATATTGTGAAAAATATTCATGGTTTAATAGGTCGAAATTGATCGTTGATTATCCTGTGTACCTATGTCGGTGATGGATTTGCTTTGCAGGTTGATATCGACTTTGAGAAAGATCCAATTGGGGTGGGAAAGGATGGTAAGGATGTGTACTTCAGGGATATATGGCCATCAACTGAAGAAATTGCTGAGGTATGTATTCAGTGATGTGCATATGTACCCATGATCAAATTACGAACAGAGTAAATTTACCGTGGAACCTTCCATGTTAGGTTGTTCAATCAAGTGTATTGCCAGACATGTTCAAGAGTACTTACGAAGCTATTACAAAGGGCAATACCATGTGGAATGAATTATCTGTACCAACAGCAAAGCTGTACTCATGGGATCCTAATTCTACATACATTCATGAGCCACCATATTTCAAGGGTATGACCATGGATCCTCCTGGGCCCCATGGAGTGAAGGATGCCTACTGCTTGCTGAACTTTGGTGATAGTATTACCACGGATCACATTTCACCTGCTGGAAGCATTCATAAAGATAGCCCGGCCGCTAGGTACCTTATGGAGCGTGGTGTCGATCGCAGGGACTTCAACTCATATGGTAGCCGTCGTGGTAACGATGAAATTATGGCTAGGGGTACTTTCGCCAATATCCGCCTTGTGAACAAGCTGTTGAATGGGGAAGTTGGTCCAAAGACGGTCCACATTCCCACAGGAGAAAAACTCTCTGTGTTTGATGCTGCAATGGTACTATCCTTTTTCTGTTTTTTAATGTTCAAAATCCTGTTTTTGTCAAAGATACAGTTGCATTGTGCATGCTTATTAGCTACACCAGACAATTACTTTAGATCTGTGTTGATTTATATTAACACTTCTTAAACACATGATGTCTTAGAAATACAAATCTGCTGGGCAAGACACTGTTATATTGGCTGGAGCTGAATATGGAAGTGGAAGCTCCCGAGATTGGGCTGCCAAGGGACCAATGTTGTTGGTGGGTTTCTTGAGTATTGCTTCTTGACTTTGTTGATTCGTCTTTTTCTTTTTTACCATAGAATTTCCTAATTAAAGAATAATGTTACAGGGAGTTAAAGCTGTAATTGCTAAGAGCTTCGAGAGGATTCACCGCAGCAACTTGGTAGGAATGGGTATCGTGCCTCTATGTTTTAAGGCTGGGGAGGATGCAGATACACTTGGATTGACAGGTCACGAGCGATATACCATTGATCTTCCCGAAAATATTAGTGAGATCCGCCCAGGTCAAGACGTTGCTGTACGAACAGATACTGGAAAATCCTTCACTTGCACAGTGCGATTTGACACCGAGGTGCGTCTTACATTATCGGTCTCTTTTGTTTTCAGTTTTTATATCCTGGCATTCTTTGTTTGAAAGATTTTGCTGTGGCTATTGGGTTGCATGATAAAGATCCTTCCTTTTTGACGGTGTTTGAGTTTCTTCTACTTTTATACAATTTTTTCCTAGAGTGCTGAATGAAAGGCGAAGAACAAAAGGAAAATAAAAGAAATCTGAGCAAACGCCTTATCAAAATTTAGAAATCTGAGCAAGCATAATGAGGAATTAAATTTACTCTTAAAGCCATCTTTGTGAAATTGGGACACTTAAATTTGGGTCTTTTTACTGAACTTGGAAGAAGGATGTCAATATCTTTTCTTTTTTGGGTTAAAACAACTTGTTCAGATGTGGAAAGCAACAGGCCCAAATATGATAAAGAAGGTTCATATAGCCAACGCTAACTAGTTTGGGATTGAAGCACTGTCGTAAGATAGGATGTCATGATCCAGAATACCTAACTATAACTAAAAGGAGTGTGTTGAAAATTAAGAATCGACGTGGATGGTAAATAATGGTCTACTGGATTGCGACTTGTCACATGGAGCTACATGGATATTGTGGATTCATATAGCTTAATCTAACTAGTTTGGAATTGGGGGTGTAGTAGTAGTGAATAGTGATTATTGATGTATGAACAGTAATCACGGTGCATCTTTTGTAGTAATCAATGTATGCATATAAAATTATTTAACGACATATATAGGTGTATGTGTACAAAATTATTGAACGATGGCATGTCGGCGAAGGACAAAATTAGAATGTCTTTCATCACCCTCAAAAGAGGAGGAAAATCGTTTTTATCTTTTCGTATATTAGCTTGAATGCTCGATTCTGTTACTATCATATCACTTTTAGATCACATAAAGCGTTATGATATTATCTCCATAAATTCTGCATGCATTGTTGGATATAGAATAAATTGTCACAACAGTATGAGATCTGTATAAATTCTTCATCATTCTATTTTTTGGTAAGATATTGACATTTAAGAGCTTCTTCTATCTTGTGCAGGTGGAGTTGGCTTATTTCAACCATGGAGGTATTCTGCCGTATGTCATTCGTCAGTTGACTAAGCAATAAGGGACCCCTTTGATTATTTGGCCACCTTTGCGAGCTGCTGAATTGCGGGAAGATGACAGCAGAAAGAGAGCTTCTCATTAGAGAATCTTGAGAAGGGAATAAAGGATTTTAAAACTTTTTGTCCCTGTTGTCGGGCAAAGTGTTGTTTATTTACTTCGGGGAGCAATGAAATTGGCAATCTTTTGCCAACAGATAGCAACATACCATTTTTTGGTAATAAAATTTATATTATGATTGTGTTTTAGCAAGGATTATTTGAAGCTTCTTGGTGAGAATCACAGGTACTATTCGGTAGTTTAATTTTTTGTTATTTTATTCTTCGGATTCTGTTCTTTAATTTTTTTGAAATTGTGGGTTTTTTGCATTTCCTTTACTTAAGTTTAGTGGTAGCTGTTACTTGAATGCTTATAGGTGAATGGGTCTGTGAACAAGATCGTTTCTCACAAGTTGTACATTAGAGGAAGTGTTTCTTTTGTCTGTTTGATCTGGTTTGTGAACCCTGGACCTTATGTTTACCTCTGAGCTGTCAGACTGAGCTTTAAACTCTGCTGTTAATATTTGCTGGGAAATTCTAATAGTTCAAAATTTGATACGGGGGCAAAGAAATTCGTTAAAATTTTCAATCTCCTATAAATATAGGTACATCGACCCTTGTTGACAAGGAAACGATCATGCCACTCCGCCTGCAATTAATCTGTGGGATGTTATTTTGTACCACTTCACAATTTTATCTTATTTTATGCGTACTAATATATAATACTCATTAAAAAAGTTTATATGCATACCTTGAAAATATTACAAAGTAAATAGTGATCTCTGACAAGATAAAGCAAAACTAGTAACAGAAACCAGTCCTTTCTAAAAGTTGAATTGCCTCAAACGGTTTTGCAGAATCTGGGGTGCAACGCTGCTCGTTCTCGCAATATTTGAAATTTTGAGATCAGTTTAATACCAACCGCTGTTGACGGAGATGTAATAATCTGTTGGCCAAACTTCTAAAATCAGCTTATATTGAAAAATGCTTTTTTGAAAAGTACTTTTAGTGATAAGCAGTTTGTGTTTGACTAATTAATTTGAAAAACGCTTTTGAACAGCAATTAGTATTTAGTTAAGTTTTAAAAATTGCTTTTAAGTGTATTTTTTAAAACATGGGTCTCACAAAAATACTTTCGGATAGAAGTTATTTTTTTCTTCTTAAAAATTGCTTCGGGTTCCCCTCAAAAATACTTTTTTTTTCCCTAAAAGTTTGATCAAACACCTTAATTTTTGAAAAAAAGAACTTTTGACCCAAGGAAAAGTTTGGTCAAACAGGCTATAAGTTTCCCTTTGCACAAACTTGCAATATATTAAATGTTGCAAATTTATCTTTTACATTGAATGTCGCCAAAGGCCATCTCCAACCCTTATGTCACGCCCCGAACTTGGGCCGAGACGTAATACGGCATGTGGTACCTGACTACATATGACCAAGCGAACTAATTGGTTGAATCAACATATGATATCATAACATACTGAATGTGGAAGATAAACTAACACATGCTGATGTACTAAAAGTCAAGATGATATAAATCAAAGTGCGGAAATACTAATATAATTTTGGAACATATTTGCAATCAACATAGCTTAACATGAAAAGCCTAAGACCCTATCTAACTGTTACTCTAGTCTATGAAGCTTCTAATGAGGTGCTGTAAACACCGGTTGTCTGTAAATACGGAAAGACTGTAAAGTAATGATAATGCCCCGAAAGAATTTGGGGGGGGGGTCACCAAATAGCTGGTACGAGAATCCTAGCGCTCTCATCATCAACCTGCAAATCATTACATGTATCGCGAGATGGAGGCCTAAGGCAAAATGGACGTTAGTACATTTGAATTGCACTGGTATGTAAAGCAACTGAAAGAAAGAATTATAAATGCTAAAACTGAAACTAAGCTGATAACTGAGAATTGATAATTGATAACTGAAATGATAACTATTGAAACTGAAATGATAACTAATAACTGAACTGATAACTGGTAATGAACTGATAACTATTAAAACTAAAACTGAAACTGAAACTGAAATGATAACTGGTAACTGAACTGATAATTGGTAATTGAACTGATAACTGAAATGATAATTGATAACTGAATTGATCAAAGGAAGTAAAGATATGAATACTCCATTTTCTGAATGATGAACAACCTGTTTATCTGAATAAGCTACGGCTTCGGGCCCAATATATATGTGCACAAACTACAACCTCAAGCCCAAGTATATGTATACATAACTACAGCCTCAAGCCCAAAAATGCATAAAGCATAAACTATGGCCTCAAGACAAAACATGCATAAATCATAAACTACGGCCTCAGGCCCAAGTATGCATAAAGCATATAAACTATGGCCTCAGGCCCAAATACATATGTTCAACATTCAGGAAGTGAGAATCATACTGAAATACATGATACTGAAATACTAAACCATATTGAGTTACATAATAGTTGAATGTTGAATTGAGTTAGACTGAGACGTGTATTCATGAACTGATTATGAAAACTTATGCTTCAACTATTTATGACATGCTGGTAATCTAGACTCAGACTCATGAGAAATAAACACAAGTCTATATTGACTACCCACTAAGCTCACAACATTCGGAATGAAAGTTATGAACGGATTATGAAGCTAGATAATAGAAGTTCTGCAACTATTCAAGGAACTAGGCTTGAACGGATGGGTCGTACCACTTTCTTTGCCTCGGTGATGATATTTATGCGCTAGGTCAAGAATGATTTTGAGCAGTTGCAAAGGGGTCTTGCACGCAGGCCCGCGGCGATGCCGAATGATGCCCCACAGGCCCTAAGATTTGAAGCTTTGATGTATTCCTAGTTAATCGAGTCTGTATATTTGCTTTTGAGTCTGTTTTTGCAATTTCCTTTTTTAAGAAAAGAAAAACAAATAGTCTAGTAGCTTTTGTAATCGTAGTTGTTATTAAAGAAAAATTGAAAATTCCAAAAAATTGTTTCTTTATTTTTGCATTTATTCGCAAGAACTATGCCTGGTCTGATTCATGTGAGGCCATAATACGTAGAAAATCTACATAAGATTCGACCGTAATCCTAAGAAAAAGAGAAGAAAATAAATAAAAGGAAAAATAAGAGAGAAAAAGAAACACAAAGGAAGAAACTAAGGCAGTGAGTGAAAAACCATGGCTAAAGAAAAAGAAAAAAGTAGAAAACAAAAATAAAGAGAGAAGAGGGAAAAGAAAATGAGATAAAACAAAAGAAAAAACGAAGGGATCAAAATAAAGTCGGGATGACGCATGCAACCATAGAAAATATGTAGATATTCATTTAACTGTATAGGTGCATCACACTCCTTGTTGTTGTTGTTGTTGTTGTTGTTTCGAACTAACTATTGTTGCTGTTAAATTCCAGCTGAGCTTTTAGAAACAATGGTTGGTTTGTGGTAAGCTGGCCTCACAGCAATATTTCACCAGATCAAAAGGAAGTACAGAGATGTCGTCTGAAACGACTCTGCCACCTGTTCTCATTATTGAAGACAACCCTATCTCGGGGGTTCCGGCCTCTGAATCCATTATAGCTGAAGAAAATTGGATATTGCGCATGCGACTGATGGAAATGTGGGACGTTTGGAACAATGGAAAGGAACCTCCAAGCACCATCCCCGAATTCGCAGAGTTATTCCCTAGATCTGGAGGTGTCATTACTGTCCCCATCAGCCACCCAAACACTCATTTGGGGCAACCTACTATAACTGCTCATTTCCTAGGAACGCCTTCTGAGGTTCGCCCCTAGGTGTTCCCATCTGTAACTGCTCCCAACAGCTTCATGGCTCCACCATGCTCCGCAACCACACAACCATCACTACCGAAGCATACTTTCGGCCCCTCGGTCTTCACATTCCAAAATACCGTCTTTCAGGATGACCCTCCTTATTATCCTCAATATAATTATTCTCAGCCACCACCATACAAGCTTACACCGGGGCAAGACAAAATTCCCAAAGCCCCAGAGCAAGATAAGATGGCAAAGAGAATGAGAAGCCTCGAGCAGAGCTTAAGAAATATGCAAGGCTTGAGCGGGCAAAAGAGTGTCTCCTATACATACGTGTGCATGTTCCCGCACGTACACTTGCCGTCGGGGTTTAAAACACCAAAATTTGAAAAGTATGACGGGCATGGCGACCCCATTGCTCACCTGAGGAAGTATTGCAAGCAGCTACGGGGGGCCGGGGTCAAAGAAGAATTGTTGATGACATATTTTGAAAAGAGCTTAATCAGCATTGCCTCAGAGTGGTATATGGACCAAGACGTCGCGCATTGGCATATCTAGGACGATCTTGCCAGAGACATTGTTAATTTTAGTACAACATAGACATTGCACCGGATAGGAACTCCTTGGCGAATCTAAAGAAGAAACCCTTAGAAAGTTTTTGAGAATATGCAATTAAATGGCGCGAATAGGAATCAAGAGTGAAGCCTTTGATGGATGAGGTAGAAATGTTACTGTTTTCCTTTAGGCCCAGGAAGCAGATTACTTTCAGAATATGATGTCGGCCATGGGAAATCCTTGTGCAAAGGCGATTAAAATTGGGGAAATGGTAGAATATGGTCTGAAAACGGGAAGAATCTTGAGCTAGTAGGCCATAAGAGCAACCTCCCAAGCCATCCAAGGCGGGTTTGGAGGAATGGCCAAAGGTAAAAAGAAAGAAGAAACAGTTATGGCAGCATCGGGAGGAAGAAGATACCGTACTCCTAGATCGGTGTTCTCTAAAAGAACCCCTCAACACTACTATCCTCATACTGATATGGCTTATGCCCCCCACCTTATGCTGTCATGAATGCTCAACCTTTGCACGACTGCAGCAACATGCCAATAGAAACCAAGCTCTACTTCCAAGAAATCAGCCTTCCCACCAGAACCACTATAATCCCAGACAACCACAAAATAACTTCTGTCCTCAGGAACCATCCAAATGACCAAATTTTACACCGATTGGTGAAACCTACTCCACTCTGTTCCTAAAGCTCACCCAGATGAATCTATTACAACCTATCCCCCAAAACAGGCAGAACCCGGAATCACCTTCGTATTAACGGGCGTCCGCTGTGCTTACCACTCGGTAGCTGCAGGGCATAGTATTGACAACTACTGGACATTGAAGAAAGCTATTGAAGATTTGATAAAATAAGGAAAAATAGTGTTGAGGTACGAAGAAGACCCGAATATGACAAACAAACCGATGCCCGCTCACAATAATGGACCAGTAATTGGGATGATTTGTGATGACAGGGAATTTTATCCGGCCCTGAAAGCCATAATTGTTATTGCCGATGCAGAAAGGAAGCCCAAGGCAGCCCCGAAGCAGGAAAAAGGGGTGAACAAGAATAAAATTGTTAAAACTGAGCTTGAGAAGAAGACTGAAACAAAAGCAGAGACGATGCCTCCTAAAAAATGGGGTTCTTTATGTTCTGTGAGGTCTCCAAGAGAAACCACTGGTTTTGAGCGCTCCGAAGAAGTTTGATGTGAAAAAGGGGACACAAATGTATGTACCGAAAGGAGTTTATGTGGTACGGAGGACAATTAAACTACCTCAGCTGAGTGAGCTAGTGGTTATTGGACGCTTACCACAAAATCAAATGACCGACCCTTCTGCGGCGCCATGGAGTTATCGGCAGATGGCAGTTACATACAAGGGCAAAGAAATTTCTGGAGAACGTCTAGGAAAAATTTATGTTGAGAATTATTCAAATGTACAAGAGGTAAACAATGCCACCCGAAAGTATTTTCCAGCCAAGAAGCCAGTAAGTGTCGAGGAAGCAGAGGCCTTCTTCCAAAAAATGGAGATGCATGATTATGAAACAGTGGATCAATTGAGGAAATATCTTGAGCAAGTGTCACTATTATCATTTGTGATGAAATCCACCAAACATCAAAAGATCCTGATGAAAACTCTGAATGATGCGTATGTCCCGATTGAAACTTTAGTCGAACAACTCGAAAGAATGGAAGAATGATTATTCGCCATCAATCAACTCTCATTTATTAAAAATGACTTGCCTCCAGAAGGCACAGCTCACAACAAAGCCTTACATCTGACTATCAGGTATGAATGTTACTATGTCAAGCGAGTCATGATGGATGAAGGCTCGGGCGTTGGCATCTGTTCACTCTCCATGCTGTAACAAATGGAAATCGAGAAGGGAAGGATTCATACTAATAATGTTTGTGTGAGAGATTTTGATGGCATTAAGAGTGATACCATCGGTGAAGTTGATTTGATATTAACTATAGGCCTGGTGGATTTTGAGGTAACCTTCCAGGTGTTGGACATGGATACATCTTACAATTTTCTTCTGGGAAGGCCCTGGATCCATGATGTAGGAGCTGTGCCCTCTAACCTCCACCAAATGGTGAAGTTCAAGTATGAAGATCAGGAAATTGTGGTCCACGGAGAAGACGAACAGTCCATTTATCGTGACCTATCTATCCCATGCTTGGAGGCAAGGGAAGGAAGTGAGCATATTGTTTATCAAGCCTTTGAAATTGTGGTGGTAGATCAGTATGAGGAGGGGCATCCGTGCCCCCAGCCTTTCCTGTCTAATGCTTCAATCATGCTGGACAAAGAAATGATTTGACATGGTTTCAAACAAGGAAAAGGGTTGGGAAAAGCTTTACGAGGAATATCCGAGCCGGTAACTCTAACCATAGCAGAAAACTACTTAGGGATAGGATTCCACCCTATCATTGATGATAAAAAATGGGTAGAGGAAAGAAAGAAGGAAGGATGGGTTCTGCCACAACTATTGCCACATCTCTATGATACTTTTGTCAAGCCTAAGTATGGCGAAGAAGAAGACGATGAGGTTTTCACGGCTGAGGAAATCGAAGATATATGTGGAGCTGTGAGACAAATGCTTTATGAAACCAACATGGTTGAGCCAGGGGAAGGTACTAGCACCGCTGAGGTGCTCTACATGGGGCCAGATGCTAAACTCCAAAACTATAAGTCTACACCATTCTCGATCAGGCGGGAGTCCCGATAAACTAGCTCTGTCACCTTTTCTGCATCCCGAGTTATTTCAGGGTGTAACTCAGATGTTTCTTTTAGTTTCTTGTCTTTTAAATTCCCAAATGTAAACCTTATTATCTTTCCAAATTCCAAAAAATGAAATCAATATTTCATCATCCATTTTTCTCTTTATTCTTTCTGATTTTTGTTATTTTTCCCTTTTCATTGTTTCTTTTCAGTTATAATAATGCGGCTTTAAATAACATGACATGCTTGCAGAATTCACGCCCAGACTCAAACTTACTGTCTAACTATGAAATAGTGAATCAAGAACCGGAATATGATGAAGAAGTAGCTTTTAGGGAAATAAACCGAGAATTAGAACAATTTGAGAACAAACCTAAGCCAAATCTGAATGACACCGAACCGATTAATTTGGAACAACCAGAGAAATATGGGAAACCAAAGTAAGCATTCACACAGATGAGAAAACTCGAGATGGAATTATCCAACTCCTGTTTGAGTTTAAAGATGTGTTTGCTTGGTTATATGATGACATGCCAGGACTGAGCGTTGATCTAGTGGTGCATAAATTGCTAATTTACCCTGATTGCCCTCCAGTTCAGCAAAAGCAAAGAAAGTTTAAGACTGTATCAGTGATAAGATCAAAGAAGAAATCACAAAACAACTGAAGGCGGGGGTAATCCGAGTGGTTCGATATACCACATGGTTGGCCAATATAGTTCCAGTACCAAAGAAAGATGGGAAAACCCGGGTGTGGGATTACCGAGATTTGAATAGGGCAAGTCCCTAAGACAATTTTCCTTTCAACATCCACATCCTTATTGATAATTGTGCCAAACATGAGATACATCCCTTCGTGGATTGTTACACACGATATTACCAAGTGTTGATGGATGAAGAAGATGCTGAGAAGACAGCCTTCACTACACCTAGGGTACCTACTTTACCGGGTCATGCCATTTGGGCTAAAGGATGCCGGGGAAACCTATATGAGAGCCTTGACTGCCATTTTCCACGACATGTGCATCAAGAGATAGAGGTGTATTTGGATGATGTAATCATTAAGTCCCAAACTCAGAGTGACCACATTCGAGATTTGAGAAAGTTCTTTGAATGACTGCGTAAGTACAATTTGAAGTTGAATCCGGCCAAATGCGCCTTCAGAGTTCCATCTAGCAAGCTCCTAGGTTTCATAATCAGTAGGAGAGGTATCTAGTTATATCCAACAAAGATAAAGTCTATTCGAGATCTACCTTCTCCAAAAACTAAGAAAGACGTGATGAGTTTATTGGGCAGGTTAAACTATATCAATCGGTTCATTGCTCAACTGACTACCACATGTTAGACCATATTCAAACTATTGAAGAAAGATGCAGTAATCAAATGGACATTTAAATGTCAAGACGTTTTTGACAAAATGAAGGAATATATGTCAAACCCTCTAGTGTTTGTCCCACCGGATCCAGGGAGACCTCTCATCTTGTATCTGACGGTTTTGGAAAATTATTTTGGTTGTGTCCTTGGGCAGCATGATATAATAGGCAAGAAAAGCAGGTAACTTACTACCTGAGCAAGAAGTTCACCAGCTACGAAGCCAAATACACTTTGTTAGAGAGAACATATTGTGCAGTTACACCAACAACCACTACTAGAAATTGGAGCTATGGCAACCCTTCGAAAACCGTTACAATAAATAAGCTAACCGTCCCTATAGGTCTAATGGGACGGATTTGGATGCGTTCCGCGATTCAGTGTTACAATAGGTCTATTGGAACGGTTATTTGCGACGGTTTACAAACCGTCTCCATAGATAGGGTATTGGAACGGTTTAGACTACTACCACCCTTTTATCTACCGGAACGGTTTCCCATTCATTTGGGACGGTTGTAAATCGTCCTGGTAAAACAATACAGCTGACTTTTTTAAGTCTATTGCAACGGTTGTCATAATATATTGCAACGGTTGTCATGATATATTGCAACAATTAGCAGTACCCCTACTGCAACGGATATTATAATGGGACGGTTATTGGGGGCTGCTCTTATTATTTACTAGGTCTATTGGAACGGTTATATTCTCTATTATAACAAATTGTAATTTCTGAAATTTATGGAAGCAAAATGAGAAATGGTTTTCTATACTATGAAATTGTTTACACCATATCCAACTAGGATTATCCATGCATAAAAATAAAATATGGATACATTGTTTGGTCAAATAATTCAAAAGTCAAAATACATGAGTTTATATACAAAAAGTTCTAAACTAAGATATCCTTAAACATAAAAATAGAAAGTCTAACAACGATCAACAACACTCAAGTATGGTCTTCATCACCGCTTTCATCTGTAATCACTGCACCTACAAAACACAATGAGAACTAATTAAACAAAAAATTTAGGATAATTGAATCACAAAGTAATTAAATGATCAATTTGATAACTTGAAAATTTTCAAACTCCCTAAATTCTTAAACTTTTCGGCAGAGTTTCCTTTGTAAATATGACTATCCCAATATTTTTAACCTGCTAAAAACATCATTTATAAATAAAACTCTGTGACGGAACACTTAATTTGCACATAACAATGAAGAACTTCCACTGTCAGTCATGGAAATTAGAAACAGAACTACTGCTCAATGGTAATTTGCTCAACTACCCAGCAGATTCATGCAGTAGCACTTGTATGGTTGTTCTTTGCATTTGTATTGTTACATTAGTTCTGGTGTTGAGCATCTAAATCATTTATATGTTGACATGCTTGAATTTCAAGACTCTAAAGTAACAGTTAAAATTTTAGTAGCATTGAGTCAAGGCATTATTTATGTGATTATTTAACTACTATGAAAGGTTCAAACTGAAACGTATGATATTCACAATTAATAGATCAACATACAAGTGACATGAACAACAATTATTGGTTAGCAAATAAAAAAACATTAATGGTTTCAGAAGACATCTGCTAAGGATGTGAAAAAAGGGGGCCAAAGATGGCATTAAACGGAAAGGTCAAAAGTAAAGCAGAAGCTATTAGTATTTCCTGTATTCTGGTCAACATAAGTGAAGACATAGTTCTCTTCTATACTTTTCCAAACACTTTGTTGAAAAATGAAAGAAATATCTTTTGACCAACCTACACCAATAAACAGAGAAACCCTACAACCCCAACCCACAAAGTGCACACAAAGATGCCGGATGAACGAGAAACCAATGTTACACTGTCAAGAGTGGGAAAGAACCCGCATTACTCATGCAAAGGCTGGTTCCATGAAGATGGTTATGACATTAAATAAGAGAAGACTTAGTATCATAAGAAGATCTCATCCATGTTATGCTGACCCATCAATTGCGACTATGTATAGAAAAAGTCTTGGTATGAGATTCATGCACAGATCTGGTTAACTTTTAGGTAGGATTCTTAGACTCTTCTGGACAAGAGGTCAATTAATAGGAGGAGGATAATGGAAAGAATAAAGATTTTCTTTTGGCCTGTCCCAAGACAAATTTACGAAGAGGATAATATCAACTACCTTATGGGTGAGCATTTCAACTTGTTTCATAGCAATAATATAGTTTCACGTTTGCGAAATGCTTTAGAGCATAGAAATTGAAGCACAGCCAAAGACAAAAGAAAAGGCAAGACAAGGAAATCCAATGGACTTGGCGGCGCCAGCATAACTCTGAAAGGATAAGAACAAGAAATCCTCAAAAGTGGACTGCCCACAAGAGGTACAACCTCTTTTTAGGCAGAAAAATTTGCAGGGAAACCAAACTGCATAGGATAAATGATCCTAATGTATTGTCAGCGGGTATCAGAACAAAATAATAATAATGTTCGACTATCCATACCTCAACAACATCAGGCCGTGTGCTGACTTGTTTCAGTTCTGCTATCTTCATCCTACGTTGAAGCTGAAATAGAGAAACAATTCAGTCTTTTTTTATCAGGGAGAAATAATCCAGCCATAAATCTACTCGAGGTAAACAAATACAAGCAACTAACAAAATCAGCAAATAGAAGCTGAGATTGACCTTTTTCTTTTTGTTAGAAATACCCTTCTCCTTTGGCTGAGCATCCTGCTCCTCCTCTGAATCTGAATCAACCTTTTTCTTTAAGGCTGTACCAACAACAATCTCATCCATCTTATCGTTCTCCTGATATTCCAATAAAAAGTTATGCAAATGGTAAAAAAAGAAAACCGATGCCAGGAATAAATTTCAACACCTTGAACAATAAAGAAGATCGAAGGCATAACACAGTTCAGTTAAAATAGAAGCTCATGCACATCACCATTTCAATTGGAAAAATAAAATAAACTTTATCCAAGCTATGATAATTATGACCTTAGAAAGGCAAATAGATGAACATTGTTTCTTCGTTACTAGCTGAACCTTGGATATTCACAAAAAAACAACTTTTATACACAGTATACCATGCCAAAAGAAAAATCAACAAACACAACATTTACGCTATAGTATGATAAGATATAGCTAAAATCAAAGGTCATAGACAGTACCAAAGCTTCTAAACAAAGAAACCCATATCCATCAGCAGAGTTGTTGATAAATAGAGCAATGTTATTTCAAGCTTTTTACACGTAAAACAACAGCCCAGACGAAAAAGATAGAAGAGGCTATAAGAGCTATTGACATTATTATATCGCTAATGAAGCATACAACAAGAATTTTATAAAGTTTCAACCTATTCCAGTGGATCTACTTCAATAGAAACCAGAACAAAGGTGACATTTGGGCGCAAGAAAACCAGCAGCAGTTACACAGAGAAAGGAGGAAACATCTCCAGGAACTCTAAGAAGAAGTTTAAGAAGAAGAAAAAGAACTTTAAGAAGAAGTTCCAGAACAAGAAGACGAAGAAGTAGAAGTAGAAAGAAGTAGACATACCCGGAGTTTCTCTGAGTTCCAATACCTAAGGAGTTCCTTAAACTAAGAAGCTAGAACGTCTTCAGGATATTTTGCAATCGAGTTTCATCATTGTGATAGGCATCAAAATGATATTTTTTTAACCTACTCTTGTGTTAGAATCAGTTATCAAGATAGTAATCTACATGAAAATGTATAGAAGAAAGAAAGTACTCTGCAGCAACACGACTATTTGGTAAAAATTCCACTGAATCCACCACAAACACAATGCCAGCTGCTTGAGGCAAAAACTCGTCTAATTTCAAACGAAGACGAGAATGCCCTGGAACATCAACAATATGAACAGGTCTTGTTTTCCCCTTCTGCAGCCAAATATAAACAGGTCTGAATAGTTGAATTTTGAAGTCTATTTGCAGAAAGATTGGCACTTCAGTAAATCAATTAAGATAAAAACTAAAAATACAATCGAGGTGGACTACTAGCAACTAATAAAATCTGATCCATCTTAGTGGAGGTTGAGAGAATGATAATCTAGTTAAATGGCACGAAAAAAGAGAGAGATGGATGTCACTACCTTGTCCCTTTTGGAATGTAGTATAAAACTGTCTTCATTTGGTTCCATCGATGTCACAGTACCCTGATGGGCTGAGCCATCTCTAAGCTATATAACAGACATCATAAAAAGATAAAGTCACATAACCTTTTAAAAAAAGCTTATATCATGTCCTACATTCGTTCATTCAACAACACTTACCTGGTAGAAGAGGAAAGTTTTGCCACTTCTAATCAGTCCAGTGAGTAAAATTGTACTAGATGTAGTACGTTTAAAAAGGCGAACTGCAAAAAGACACTAAGATAACTGATTCCAAAGTATATTTTTTCCAGCTTCAGGAATATTATATTTATCCAACAATTGATATCAAATCTGTTAGTGTAGAAAATATGAAAGATCTATCACCATATATAACTAATTATTATACATGTGTGGAGGGTCGCTAAGCTAATTGCAGAGAAGACTTGCAATGCACTTCTCCTCAAGGTATCATCCAATCAGCTAATAAATCATATATTTTGTCCATGATACTTAAAGCTACCTCTTTGACTTTGAGATTGGATTAACCATTTCTTACTCTATGTGCGATAGGTTAACCAAATTGGCAGTGTGAGCGAGAGTATCGAAGTTGTGAAAATGTCTAAGCAGTCAGGTAAATATAGGATGATCTCTAGTAATAACACTTGGAATAGAAAAGCCTGGAATGAAATAAACTAAGCTTGAACTATAACATATTAACTGCCAACCCAATACAGTAGCTAACTCAGTAGAAACAAGGAATATTGCAGCTCAAAAACTCAAAAATCTAATGCCCAAATACGAACTTCGTATCAGAAAAGACGCCAACAGTTCACAAGATATTATCCATAGGATTCAATATTTCCTAGACAACTAAATGTCATCGGATTTAAGACATTGCTGTAGATTATCAATCGAGTCTAATTCAATCTGTCACAGAAGCAATCTCATAGTAGAACAAGAAGGAAGTTCAGTTCAAGACTCAAAAAATCAGAAACTAAAAACCTTTCAAAACAGAACTTTCAACTATTTTTCTACTGAATCCCAAGTAATCCAATGAATTTTCAACTGTTATCTAACAATTTTAGTCGATTCGACAAGTTTTGGACTCAATTTCGATAGAGAAATAAAACACATTATTCTTAGAAAGAACAAAAGAACGGTAGCAGCAACAACTACAGCAGATCAACAACAACATGCTCTCTCGAAGCTAGATTTACAGAAAGAAGTAAGCATTGTTAATTGCTTCCAACAAGAAATCAGGGGCTAGATTCAAGGAAATTAGGCAAATGTAACAGGGTAGACAGTAACAACACATAAAACTAACAGATAAAATGCGATCGATAACGCGAAGAGTCAAGTAGCAACAAATAATAATAAAGCCCTTAATGTAATACCATGCTCGTATAGTGTGCCGACAGTATAAAAAGACAGACCAAGTATTTTGGTACTCAAATCCTTCCCGTTAGTCAGATAAAAAATTCTAGCTGAAAATACCTCAAAAACCTAAATAAAGTTTAACTTGCTTTTTCCAACTAACTAGATAATTACAGTTTTACAAACTAGAAATCAAAAAACTTCCAGGTTTAGATGAAATCAAAAACTAGAAATCATATAATACAAACAAAGGACATAGTAAATTAATGGGTTTAGATAAAATCTTACCAGAGAAAGAAAGCAGAAGAAGCGGCAAAATAATTTTCCGGCGAAATACTTTTCCGGCAAAATAATAGCGAAAGTGAACAACCATGAACACGGAGAAATACCGATAATATACATTTGAGATTCCCTTATATTAGCCAAAATAGTTGTCTTTCATCGGAATTCCTTCGTCGGAGTAAGCAAAACAGTTGGTCGCGGATAGGTTTGAAGACGAGAGAGGGGACTTGGCGGATTTGTCTAGGGTTCTGATGAGAGAGACAAAGGTTTTATGTTTTAAAGCTTAATTAGTAACCCTATTGTATAATTTATTTTTTTGTAGGGTCATAATTGATTTTTACTTTTTTTTTTATAATATGTTGGAGGGAAATCAGAGGAAAAATAAACCGTCCCAATAAATATTTTATTTCAGAAAACCGTTCCTATAAATATCCCTATTGTATCGCCTTATTCAACCGTCCTCATAGCTTAATATATGGTGACGGTTACTATTCTATCGGGACGGTTTTGATTCAGAGGTGTACCAAAAGTCTTTTGACTCTATTGGAACGGTTAAAACCGTCCCAACAAATACACTTTGTTAGAGAGAACATATTGTGCTTTGACGTGGGTCGCTCAAAAGTTGAGACATTATCTTCAAGCCCATACTACCTACCTCATAACTAGGTTAGGTCTTTTGAAGTACATATTCCAGAAACCGATGCCCACTGAGAGACTGGCAAGGTGGAAAATCTTACTCACTGAATTCGACATAGTCTATGTCACCCGCACGGTAATGAAAGCCCAAGCGTTGGCAGATCATTTGGTGAACAACTCGGTTGACGAGGAATACCAACCGATGAGCACATATTTCCCAAATGAAGAGGTAAATTCAGTAGAAGCAATCTCTAAGGACACCCGTGCCTGGAAGATGTTCTTTGACGGACCAGTAAATGCTAGAGGTATAGGAATTGGGGCAATCTTGATTTCACCCAATAGTCAGCACTACCCAGCTACAACTACGATCCGATTCTTTTGCATAAACAATACTGCTGAATATGAAGCCTGCATCATGGGCATGAATATGGAAATCGATCAAGATGTTGAAGATTTATTAATCACGGGGGACTCTGATTTGATTATCCAGCAAGCCCAGGAAGAGTAGGAGACTCGAGATGTTAAGCTCATTCCCTATCGGCAATATGTGGAAGATCTCACCAAATGCTTCAAGTCGATAGAGTTCAGGTACATTCCTCGGTGTCACAATGAACTAGCCGATGCACTCACCACGCTATCTTCAATATTGCCTTACCCAGGCAACGCCCATATTGATCCTCTGGAGATTCAAATCAAAGAAAAGCACGGGTATTGTAATGCCGCCGAGGTGGAACCCGACATTTAGCCCTGGTATCGTGATATCAAAAGATTTCTAAAAACACAAGAATACCCCGAGCAAGACACTGGAGATCAAAAGAGAACCATTAGACGACATGCGAGTGGTTTCTTCTTAAGTGGTGATGTCTTGTACAAAAGGACCCCGAACCTCAATTTGCTAAGATATATTGATGCCGAGGAAGTCGGAAGAATTATGTATGAAGTACACGCGGGAGTATGCAGACCTCATATGAATGGTTATGTGTTGGCAAAGAAAATTCTGCGAGCGGGGTATTACTAGATAACCATGGAAAAGGACTTCTTCAGCTTTGTTCGGAAATGTCATCAATGCCAGGTGCACGGTGATTTGATTCATGCACCTCCAACAGAGCTACACCTGATGTCAGCACCTTGGCCATTTGTTGTCTGGGGTATGGATGTCATTGGGCTAATTGAGCCGAAAGCTTCGAATGGGTATAGATTCGTATTGGTTGCAATCGATTACTTCACAAAATGGGTTGATGCCATCACACTTAAGTCAGTTATCAAGAAGGCTATGGTAGACTTTGTGCACTCCAATCTCATTTGCTGCTTTGGCGTTCCTGTAACTATCATTATCGACAATGCTGCAAACTTGAACAGTCGTCTGATAGGAGAGGTATGTGAACAATTCAAGATAACACATACAAACTTTACTCCTTATCGGCCAAAAGCCAATGGTTCCGTTGAATCAGCAAATAAGAACATCAAGAAGATTTTGAGAAAGATGATTCAAAGCTCCAGGCAATGGCATGAAAAGCTGCCTTTTGCATTACTCGGGTACTGCACTATAGTACGTACATCAATCGGAGCGACCCCGTACTTGTTAGTTTACAGAACTGAAGCAGTCATTCCCGTAGAAGTAAAAATCCCTTCGCTTCGCATAATTGTTAAAGCAAAAATTGAGGACAGCGAGTGGGTTGAAACCCGGCTAGAGAAATTTTCCTTAATGGATGAAAAATGGATGGTCGCAGTTTGCCATGGGCAGTTGTACAAAAAAAGAATAGCCCGCGCCTATAACAAGAAAGTGCATCCCAGTAAGTTTGAAGTGGGACCGCTCGTGCTCAGACGCATTCTCCCTCATCACCAGGAGGCAAAATGAATGTTTGCGCCTAATTGTAAAGGTCCATAAATGATTAATAAAATAAGTGATGACCCTTTGGGTCGTCACAGAGACATCGAAGGAAATAATTCTTAGACAATATTCAATGAGATGCAGTTAAAAGGTACTATGTCTAAGCCTTCTGGTTTGATGGCTTTTGCGTGATTTAGATGACGAAGGCTCTCCTTCTCGCTACCCCAAACACTATCAATCCTTCGTAAACCTATTGAGACGGTTACGTTTCTTTGGCCACCCTCCTTCAAGGCTTGAAGTTTGAAGTCTGAAAAAGAAAAGAAAAGAAACTGGAAAAGAAGAAAGAAAAAGAAAAAGAACAAGAAAAAGAAAAAGAAACGAAAAATGGGAAAGCTCAGGAGACATATCCTGCGAGCTAAGTCCCTGTTCCTCTCTTTATTTCTATTTTTCATTGTTAAGCATGTTTTATGTGATTAATTATGTTTCAAAAATTCCAATTTCCCCAAAAGTAGAAACTCGGGTAGATGATATAATGCTTCAACCATGAATCTTGTGAAACGGTTCCAAATTTGTAGTTCCGCCCAAAATCCTTTTTACCCAAAGACATTGTTCAAGTCCTTCCTATCAACTAGCAAAGGCAAGGAAATGAAAAACATCATTGTTGGGATTCGATGCAATTCAAATTGAGAGAAATAAAATGAGGGAGTCTTATCAGTGAAAACCTTCGGGCACAATAAGGTGACGGTGAGTAGAGAAAATGAAAATGAGAGAGTCCGCTTAGTGAAACTCACAAAGAGCACTAACGGGCGATAGTGAGCGGAGAAATGAGAGAGGTCGTTTGGTGAAAACCTGCAAAGGGCATTGTCAGCCGAAAAGAAGAAATCTCATCACTAAAAGTCCTGGCAAGGTTCCCTAGTTTTGAAATGCGGGTCAAGGGATTCACGGGAAGCTAGAATGTTTATGTGGGTCAGGCGTCTAGTTCAAGAAGCATGTCATGTTCATTTGAAGCCAGCATGCACCCCTAGATAAGTCCTCCCCTCTGCCCGAAAGGGACGCTTCTTTTTAAACACATATGCTTGCCTTTTGCATACTTTTTGTTTAAGTTCCTTTCGGTTTAACACTAATTACTGCAAAGAAAATGTGGCAGGATTGGTTCTAGAAGGCTCTGTTTGACAAAAGCCAGAGAAACTACCCAGCCTCAGCAGGTGCATCATTCCAATCCTGATTGACCATGGTGGTTCATGATTTCAAAGTAAAGACATTTGAAAGAAAAGAAAGTCAGGGGTAAAGGTCCTAATGGCAGAATAAGGTGAAAAGGCCAAAGCCCACACAGGCAAGTCATTATGAAATCCTAAGAGTTGAATCCTGTCAGTTTAAAAAGAGATTCACCCTCAAAGCCAACAAGCAGCAAACTTCTCGACAGAAATGCGGCCAGGGATCAAGCAATTGGGATGATCAAGGTCACAAAATCAACCACCATTTAAAACTAACAAATTATTTTTTGTTGAAAAAAAAGATTTAATTCAAAGCAGCCATGCAAGAAGCAAGTGCAACCCAAAAGGAAAAGGAATGCACAAATGTTTAAACAACTTTGTAGTAGGAAATTCACCAAAAAGAAATTTTTTCCCCATATCCTTTCATATGTTTTTCTAAATAAAAGGGAAAACATAATTAAAAAAGAAGAAGAAAAGAATAAAACGAAGAAACAAAAATGAAAATGAACATGAAAATCCAAAAGAAAAACAAATCATGGCAGCATAGGACCCCATTCCTTAAATATCCTGGGATAACTCGTGGATCCCCCTGGCATAATCCAAGGGGCTTTTTATTCTTCTTATAAATCCTGGCATAACCCATGGATCTCCTTGGCATAATTGAAGGAGCTTTTTCTCTTTCCAATCCCGACATAACTCGAGGATCTCCTGGCATAACCCAAGGAGCTTTTTCTTTCCAAAATCCCGGCATAACCCGTGGATCCCCCTGGCATAACTCAAGAGGATTTTTCCTTCCAAATCCCGGCATAACTCGAGGATCTCCCTGTCATAACCCAATGAGATTTTTATTTCCAAAATCCCGGCATAACCTGTGGATCCCCCTGTCATAACACAATTGGCTTTTTCTTTCCAAATCCGGACATAACCCGATGATCTCCCTGGAAATAACCCAAGGAGCTTGTTTTTTTCTTTCCAAATCACGGCATAACCCGAGGATACCCCTGGCATACCCCAAGGGGATTTTTCGTTCCACATCCCGGTAGAACTCGAGGATCTCCCTGGCATAACCCAAGGAGCTTTTTTCTTTCTAAGTCCCGGCATAACCCGAGGATCTCCCTAGCATAACCCAAGGAGCTTTTTTTCTTTCTTAATCTCGGCATAACCCAAGGATCTCCCTGGCATAACTCAAGGAGCTTTTTGTTTCCAAATCCCGACATAACCCGTGGATCCCCCCTGGCATAACCTAAGGACCTTTTTCTTTCCATTCCGGTATAACCCGTGGATCTCCCTGGCATAACCCAATGAGCTCTTTTCTTTCCATCCCGGCATAACTCGAGTCCCTTTTTTTGGCATAACTCGGGGATACACAATCCTGATTTAATTGCTTAGATATGTGTCACAACTAACGAAATTTTCCTAGTGAAAACTGGGGCATAAAATTTTGTTCGTTTGTTTGTTTTGGTATCTTAAGCAGGTTTACTTCAAGACATAAGGTGTGAGATGACCGATGGAATGAGTCTCAATCCAGAATCAAGAAAAGAAGAAAAGAAAAAAAAGAAATAAACTCAAATGTGAAGCAATCAAGGGTGCAGATTGATCAAAGTCTGGGACACTTAGTCCCTAAATGAGAGCTTTATAGTTGAAAAATGGCCCGTATACGGAACAGTGTTAAGACGACCTCAGAACGGAAATCTGATGGTTCCATTAGCTCCGTCAGGTAATTTCGGGGTTGGGAGTAGCGTTCGGAATGTATTTTGGAGGTCTGTTGCTCAATTAGGCTTGAAATGCCTAAGTTTGGAATTTTTGGAAATCCGATCGATAGGTGAGATTTTGATCCGGGCATTGGAATGGAATTCCAACAGTTGCAGTAGCTTCGTTAGGTGATTTTTCATATGTCTACAAATTTTCAAGTCATTCGGACATCGTTTGGTCGGGTTTTTGATAGCATGTAGGTTTCGAAAGTTTTGGATGAAACTTAGGCTTGAATTATCTTTGATTTGGTGATTTCCGTGTTTAAGGATATATTTTTATGATTGGAACAAGTTCATATCATGTTTTGGATTAGGTTGGTGGTTTTCGTTGGGGTCCCGGGGGCATCGGGATAAATCCAGGGGTCCAAATGGGCCATTTTGAGCCAAAAGGCACTGCTGATCTGCTGCAATAAAAGAGTAGATATTTTGCTCTTCGCGATCGCGAAGTGCTTCATGCGATCGCGTAAGAGGAAGTTGGTGTGCATCACGATCGCGAGGGACTGTCTGCGATCGCGTAAGGTAATGTCTGAAAGCAATGTAATCGCATAGCCAGTGTCGCGATTGCGCAAAGTCGAGTCTAGAAGCTGTGCGATCGCGAAGCGAATGTTGCGATCGCGTAGGGGCGAAAAGTTGGTCATAGCGATCGCGGGCCAAGGGCTGCGATCGCGTAAAAGGAAATTCAGCCGCCCAAATTTCGTACATCGCGATCGCGAGCCAAAGGCTGCGATCGCATAGAGTTAAAGACCTGGCAGAAAGATTAAAAACCAGAACAGTTCATCCGCGACCCATTTACACAAAACCTCCGTTTTTGAGTTCTTAGAGAGCTAATTGACGGGAATTGAAGGGGATTTCACCGGGTAATCATCGAAGGTAAGTTTTATGGTCCAAATACGTGATTTTATTTTAGAATCTTCAATTATTTCACTTAAAATGGGAGAATTAATGAGGGGTTTTTTCCCTAAGCCTGGGTTAAGGTAAATCGTTGATTTGAATGGGCAAACGGAGTCCGACTTTGGTAAACTTTATATGTATGGACTCGTGTTGAGATATGAAATCCAAAAATGTAACTTTCATAATTTTTCGAGAAGCGTACAGAAAGTCAAGTTTTGGCAACTTTGTGGTTTTTGGTGTAATTCGAGTTTTTTCGATTGGGTAATGTCCCTTTGGCCTATTTTGATGTATTGCTATTGATTTTTGATTAGATTCTACACTTGTGGAGGTCGATACTCGTGGCAATAGAGTCGTCTCTTAGCAATTTCGTGTCGGGATTGAGGTAAGTGACTTGTCTAACCTTGCGTGGGGGAACCTTCTCCCCTAGGATATTATGTGTTGATTTAAATACCTTGTACACGAGGTGACGGGCGTGTGCATGCGCAGATTATTGGAAAACCACCTTACTTGAACTGTTCACTTCATGATATTTTTGTTATTTAATTGATTAAATTGTAATATTTACCTGATATTCGTTAGAAAAGCATGGGTAGATAGGATTATCGGTCTAAGTGCCTACTTGTCTTACTTGAACTTCCTGAAACTTGTTGATGATGGTTTTGGTATAAATTGTAGTTATTTGTTACATATTTCTCTGTGCTTTTCATCTTATTAATTGTGTTTGTGTTTGTGGACTGCGGGTTCGATTCCCGGAGATCCAAGGGCTGCAGGTTTGATTCCCGGAGACCCGAAGTTTATTGAGATATGGACTGCGGTTTCAATTCCCGGAGATCCTGAGCTATTGAGTCACGGACTGCGGGTTCAATTCCCGGAGATATTGAGATACAGACTGCAGGTTCAATTTCCGGAGATCCGAGGGCTGTGGGTTCGATTCCCAGAGACCCAGAGATACTGATGTAGGGACTGCGGGTTCAATTCCCGGAGACGGAGTTTATTGAGATACGAACTGCGAGTTCAATTCCCGGAGATCCTAAGATATTGAGATACGGACTGCAGGTTCAATTCCCGGAGATCCAAGGGCTGCGGGTTCAATTCTCGGAGGCCCAGCGTTATTGATATACGGACTGCGGGTTCGATTCCTAGAGATCCTGAGTTGTTAAATATAGAGAGGGACTGCGGGATCAATTCCCGAAGATCCTGGACTTGTTGATTTGGATTTATGTTGTGTTGGTTACTCTTTATTAGCTTAATTGTAGACGGTTGCGGTATTTACTTTATTGTTGTTATTTCAGACTCATCCTTATTTAAGCTTACCGCGGGAGCGCGAGGGAGTTTTTTCCAATTAAAGGACAATCGAAACGGGATTTATTTATTTAGTTCAGAGTCGCCACTTGGGAAAGTAATGGTGTTCCAAGTCACCAGTTTTAATCCCGAACCGAGGAATTTTATGACTTTGTATTACAGTCTGCGAAATTAGAAACCTGGATAAGGAATTCTGTTAACCCGGGAGAAGGTGTTAGGCACTCCCGGATTCCATGGTTTTATCATGGTCGCTCAACTGCAAATTTTTGTTTCTATCTGATTTCTTTATATATTTTTTTATTTATGTGCTCTTATATTCCGCTTTTTAATTTTTGGAAGAATTGCAACGTCACGAAAATACATTTCGAGTCACACCGCAACCAGTACGCCTGCGACTTTAATATATTTCAGTTTCGCCGAGAGTAAGATTTGGGTCACATAAATGCGCACCCGTATTTAGGAAAATATTTTGTTTAAAGTCATGCCTAAAGAGTCTATCGTGTCGTTTAACTTTGGGGAAAGGACCGTGAAATTCACTAAACGGTCCTTCCGAATCTAAGTATTTTAATCAACCATTTATTGACGTCCCCGCAATTTGTATTTTCTGTGGCGAGGCTCAACTCATTATTTTATTTAAAGGCCAATCCTAAAGTGACTATCATTTTTTAATTTTTTGATTTATCTCTACAATAAAAGCCCTAATTAATTAACACTACCCAACTTTGAGAAATAACAAAGCAAGGCCGAAAGTAGATTTGAACTCATGTTCGACTTCTGTTGAGAACATACTTTTTGGGATTTCAAGTGAGTCCAAATATTTTCTTTTGGCTTTCAGCCTTGAGATCTCAATTGAATTCAATGTCCAGGGGGACATGAACAAATTAATTCCTTGACAACGCGGATCAGTAATCAAAGTCATTAGAACTATACATTGACTATCTTAACAGATGAATCTAATTATGTTCTAGGAACTTCTGTGTATAAGATTATTCAGTGAAGGATGAAAGGATTCACAATTCACCTGAAACTACAATTCATGCCATCCTCTATACCAATTACAATTATCAATTTGGACTTAATGTCATTCTTATTAATTTTATACAAACATGATATCATATTGGCTTTTATTAACGCTGTTAGTAACATTTCATGTGGTAACTTCTAATAGCTCAAGCGTTCAGTCATTAACAACAGTACACATTACAAACTTCCCTAAATCAATTTCAACTCAAATTATCTACTAATTTCAAACGTAAGTTAAGTAAATAAACTAAACTAACTATCACTAATATCATTCAAAATGTAACAATCCAAGTCCATAATATTACAAAATTAACAAACAGTTAAGCTACTACAAATAATCTAAACAATGAACTCATTCAAACAGATTCTATAGCTAACTGCAATGCCTAATGACTAATGAAACAGTAAGAAAACTTCAATGAAGATTAGGAAACAACTGCATGTCCATTTCATAAATGAATTACATCTCAGTCCATGTGTGTACCTGGCAATTACAATGAAGGGAGGTCAGTTGCAGCAGCAGTAAGACACAATAACCACAACAACAGAACAACAACAGCAACAGGACAAAAGAACAACAACAACCACCACAACAACAACAACCTCAACAACAACAGCCTCGACAACAGCAACAGAACAAACAACAACAGAATAACAAAACAACAACAACCACCACAACAACAACAGCCTCAACAACAACAGCCTCGACAACAACAGCCTCGACAACAACAGCCTCAACAACAACAACACAACAGAAGAAACAGCAGCAGAACAACAGCAACAACAGAATAACAAAAGCCACAGCAGGAGAACCACAGCAGGCAGTGAATACTTATGTGTATTTGTATGAGTGTATGTGAGTATCTATGCTGTGAATGTGTATACACAGTGTTCTCTGTCTCCAGTCCCCATCTGCCTCTGTCTATCCTATACTTATAGTTTTTTTTTTTTAAATTCTTCCTGACTGAATGCCACCACCTAAACTAATACCCCTGCCCATCCCTTTCTCTGCTCAACCCATTATATTCTCTATTTTAGCCACTAAAAATGTCCAGGTATGGGTCTCATTAATTAAAATTAATAAACAGGGGACAACTGGTGGTGAACTCTGCTATACAGCAGGTTCCACCAGCAGTCCTAATGTGCACTACCCTTCATCAGTTACACCCTTCAATCCTTAACTACCAACAACTATATCCAATTCACCACTTAATTAAACAACAGTTCAAAAGAAAGGGAATCTCGATCCAACAGTGATTTATAGTGTCCATTTCTGCCCTAAAATGCTAATAAACAAACTCATGAAACTAATCGACAATGCCAATCGTCAAAACAATGACTTCAAAACAAAAAGTCTCGGCAAAACAAACGAATTGCGAAACTAACTACTCGACGACATTTGTTGAATCACTCACAACATATAATCACATAAGTAACAACAAACAATGTTGAATCAGCGATTCGAAATGCTCAGGCAAACATACTGACTTTAACTCCAAATTAAAGCAGAAAAGGGAAGAAAAATGGAGACGAGGTAATGAGATTGAAATAAACTAATAGATAAAAATGAGAGAAAGAGAACTTAGAACCGATACCCGGAGAAATCATGGCGGCTCAAAAATGCGAACTGCCTTTCGCCTATCTTTCATTGTATTTTTTGGATTTGAAACGGAATTTAACCGTGTGTTTTCAATCGTGAGAACACACGACTAAATTCCAATTCGAACCAAACCTGCTCTTCATGCCTTAACCGTATGAAGTAAAATCCGGGGTCTTTTGTGCTTTAGCAGTCGGCGAGTTGGGGTAATGTTTGACACGAAATGGAGGTAGTGGTGGTGTGAGGGAAGCTTAGTGGTGGTGGGATATGGTTTTGGAGTCAAACAGAGGCGGCTAGGGTTCCGCTCGATTCTTCGATTGGAGATTCGAGCCGATTGGTAGGGATTCGAAACTAGATGTTCTGGGGGTCGGAATGGAGAGGTTATGGGGGTTTGATGGTGTAATTTTGGAGTTGTTTGGTGGCTGACCGCCGCCGTGGGCGATTTTCGGCGAGCGGTCAGCAGTGGCATGGGGCGGCGATTTTGAGAGAAGAGAAATAGGATTTTTAGGGTTTGGGGGAAATGGAGGGGTGTAACGGGTTTGGGGGGGTCTTTGATAATTTAAAATGCAGGGATTAATCTCAACCGTTGGATTGTTACATCCAACGGCTAAGATTAATGGGGTGATGGGTCCGGGTTAATTGGATGGGTAATGGGTACTGGGCTGGTTTTAGGAGGATTTGTTTGGGCTAGAGGTGGGTTGGCCCAATTTTGATTTCCTTATTTCCTAAAGCTAACTCTATGTTGTATTATATATACATACATATATATATATATATATATATATATATATATATATATATATATATATATATATATATATATATATATATATATATATATAATTTTTAGTAACAAATAACATAATTAAATACCAAATGCGAAAAATACATCTTTTATGATTTTTTCATTTTCGTAAAAATAAACTTAACTATTTCTAAGTACGGAACTAATCCTAAAAATATTAATGCAACATATTTAATCTGAACAAATAGACATGGGCACACAAATGCGAACAATAAGAAAAGAACACGTAATCCACAAACATTGCAAACAAACACCAAGACTCTTTTATTTTGACATTTTGGGAGTAATTTTCGTATAGGGCAAAAATCACGTGCTCACACCATCCGGTAAGGAGGAACGGATATGGGCTTATCATTATGTTATTGTCTCTCGGTAGGTCCCTGACCTTCCTCGTCACTACTCCATCGAGGTTAGGCTTGGCACTTACCGAGTACCGTCGTGGTGTACTCATACTACTCTTCTGCACACTTTTGTTGTGCAGATCCAGGTACATCAGATCAGGCACATTTCAGGTGATCTAGCAGCACTTCAGGAGACTCGAGGTATGATCCGCTACGTCCGCGGATCTGGAGAGTCCCCTTCTATTCTCATTAGTGATAGCAGTTATTTCCTTTATTCTCATTGTATAGACATTCCTGATATGTAGAGCCACAGTTGTACTCTTCTTTTAGTCTGTGTTGCCCGTGGGATTCCGGGTCTTGGTAGTATGTTGCTTAGTGTGTTTTGGCAAAGTGTATGTGCCGAGCGGCACTTATTACATTTCATTTACATTATTCCACTGTTTCCTTATCTTTTATTTCATGAAATTGTATATTCCGCATCGTGTTAGGCTTACCTAGTCACGAAGACTGGGTGCCGTCATGACAGGTTCACGATTGGTGTACTAGGGTCGTGACAAGTTGGTATCAGAGCTCTAGGTTGATAGGAGTCACGGGACACAGACCGGTTACTTAGACTCTCGCTGATCGATATGGAGACGTCTGTTTTTATCTACGAGAGGTTATGTAACTGTTTAGGAAACTTTTCATTTTCTTTGAATTCCTTGTCGTGCGATATTTTGGCACCAAATCTAAACTTCTGTTTTCTATTCTCTCACAGATGGTGAGGACACATGCTACTCATGAGGACCAGACACACGTGCCCCCTGCTGCCGCCGCCAGAGGCCGGGGCTGTGGTAGAGGTCGAGGACGCGCCCGAGGTGCAGCCACAATGCCCGCGCACGCTGCCGCTGAGGCACCATCGATGGATTAGGTTGGAGCGCTGGCACCTGGTACACCGACTACAGCTGCTACTACTCCAGCACTCCAGGAGACCCTGGCCCAGTTTATGAGCATGTATACTACTCTAGCTCAGGCAGGGTTGCTTCATCTCACTGCAGCTACATCTCAGGCCGGGGGAGGGGCCCAGACTCCCGCAGCTGGTACACCTGAGCAGCGGGTGCCCGTGGGGCAGGTTCCAGAGATTATTACTATGCCTCATTCCGCCCCAGTACAGCCCGGAGGTGGGCCAGCTGCCGCCGGGGACGAGCAGCGTAGATTAGAGAGGTTCAAGAAATATGATCCCCCAGTTTTCAGTGGCTTGGCTTCAGATGATGCATTGGGATTTCTGGAGGAGTGTCATCATATCCTCCGTACTATGGGGATAGTGGAGACCAGCGGGGTTTCCTTTACTGCTTTTCAGCTTCGTGGGACTGCTTATGATTGGTGACACAAGTATGCGTTGGATAGTCCAGATGAGTCTGGCGATCGGAGTTTGAGCAGTTGCGTCAGGGCTCCATGATAGTATCAGAGTATGCTATTAGTTGCACCCGTCTAGCCAGGCATGCACCGGCCTTGGTAGCCACGGTCCGGGAGAGAGTGCGGAGGTTTATTGAGGGCCTTATTCCGCCGATCCGGTCCAGCATGGCTAGAGAGCTGGAGACAGATGTACCGTATCAGCAGGCAGTTAGCATTGCCAGGAGGATCGAGAGTATGCTCCCTAGAGAGCGGGGAGATAGAGAGACCAAGAGGTCTCGTGAGTCGGGCCATTTCTCCGGTGCCCGTACTTCAGCAGCCGGTCGTTTTGGCAGGGGGTATTCCGGCCGACCAGTTCACTCAGCATTGCCTGCAGCCGGCAGTACTCCAGCTCTTCCAGCACCTCAGGAGCCTTATTATGCTCCCCTAGTTTCCAGTGCGCCTCCTGCGCGGGGTACCTCCGGGGGTCAGTCCAGCGGGAGCGGGGCCGATCAGTCACAGCCACTGCGTCCTCCTAGGGTTTTTTGAGTGCGGGGATACTCACCATCTGGTTAGGGAGTGCCCTAGGCGTAGGAGGGGAGCACATCCACAGACTTTGCAGCCTCAGCATGATTCCCAGAGTCAGTAGGCCATCGTCCCAGTCCCAGCCCCAGTTGCCACCCCACCTGCCCAGCCAGCCAAGGTCGGGGATCAGGGTGTCAGAGGCCGCCCTCGAGAGAGGGGTCAAGCCAGATTTTATGCTATTCTTGATCGCACTGCAGCTGTTGCCTCTGATTCTGTTATCACAGGTATTATTTTGGTTAGTCACAGAGAGGCATCGGTTCTATTCGATCCTGGTTCTACTTTTTCATATGTGTCCTCTTATTTTGCTTTACATCTGGGTGTGCCTTGGGATTCTTTGAGTGCGCCCATTTATGTTTCTACTCCGGTGGGAGATTCTTTAGTTGTGGACCGTGTATATCAGTCGTGTTTGGTTACCATTTGTGATTTTGAGACCAGAGCGGATCTATTGTTGCTCGGGATGGTCAATTTTGATATTATTCCTGGGCATGGACTGGTTGTTGCCCCATTATGCTATTCTTGATTGTCACGCCAAAATCATGACGCTGGCTATTCCATACATTCCACGTATTGAGTGGAGTGGTACTCTAGATCACACCCCCAGCAGTGTTATTTCCTTTCTCAAAGCTCAGCGTATGGTTAAGAAGGGGTGTGCTTCTTATCTAGCTTATGTGCGGGATGTCGGTATTGACACTCCTTCTATTGATTCCATTCCAGTGGTACGTGATTTCGCTGATGTATTTCCAGCTGATCTCCCGGGCATGCCGACAGATAGAGATATTGATTTTGGTATTGACTTATTGCCGGGCACTCGGCCTATTTCTATTCCACCGTACTGTATGGCTCCTCTTGAGTTGAAGGAGTTGAAGGATCAGTTACAGGAGTTATTGGGTAAGAGTTTCATTCGACCCAGTGTTTCGCCTTGGGGTGCTCATGTGTTGTTTGTGAATAAAAAGGATGGTTCTATGCGTACGTGTATTGACTATCATCGGTTGAACAAAGTTATAGTAAAGAACCGACATCCTTTGCCACGTATTGATGATTTATTTGACCAGCTACAGAGCACACATGTATTCTCCAAGATTGATTTGCGCTCTGGTTATCATCAGCTGAAGATTCGGGAGCCAGATATCCCGAAGACTGCCTTCAGGACTCGGTATGGTTATTACGAGTTCCTCGTTATGTCTTTCGGGCTGACTAATGCCCCAACAGCTTTCATGCATTTGATACACAGTGTATTCAGGCCATATCTTGACTCGTTCGTGATTGTTTTCATTGATGATATTTTGGTATATTCCGAAGTCGGGAAGAGCATGAGCAGCACCTGAGGATAGTACTTCAGACTCTGAGGGAGAAGCAATTATATTCAAAGTTCTCTAAATGTGAATTTTAGCTGAGTTCGGTGGCATTTCTAGGCCACGTGGTGTCGAGCGAGGGTATTCGAGTGGATCCTAGGAAGGTGGAGGCCGTGCAGATTTGGCCCAGGCCCTCCTCAACTATTAAGGTTCGTAGCTTCTTTGGCCTGGCAGGTTATTACCGTCATTTTGTAGAGAGGTTCTCTTCGATCGCAGCACCTATGACCAGATTGACCAAAAGGGTGCCCTTTTTCAGTGGACGGAGGAGTGTGAGGCGAGCTTCCAAAAGCTCAAGGCAACTTTGACTTCGGCCCCTATCTTGATGTTGCCTACTGGCTCGGGGTCCTATACAGTCCATTGTGATGCCTCACGGGTTAGGCTCAACGCAGTATTGATGCAGGACAAAAGGATGATTGCCTACACGTCCCGACAGCTGAAGGTACATGAAAAGAACTACCCTATCCACGATCTCGAGCTAGCTGCCATTGTTCACGCCTTGAAGATTTGGTGTCATTATCTGTATGGGGTTCCTTGTGATATTTACACTGATCATCGGAGCCTACAGCACTTGCTTAAGCAGAAGGACCTGAACATGCGTCAGAGAAGATGGTTGGAGTTGTTGAAGGACTATGATATTACTATTCTCTATCATTCGGGCAAGGCCAATGTAGTTGCCGATGCCTTGAGTCGTCGGGCAGAGAGTTTGGGGATTTTGGCATATCTACTAGCTTTGGAGAGGCCTATGGTGATGGATGTTTAGGCTTTAGCCGGGCAGTTTGTTAGACTGGATCTTTCGAAGCGCAGCCGGGTTCTGTCTTGTGTGATTTCTCGGTCTTCTCTATTTGACCGCATCAGGGAACGTCAGTTCGACAACCCTTATTTGCTTGTCCTTTAGGATAGAGTTCGGCGTGGTGATGCTCGAGATGTTACCATCGGGGATGATGGAGTTATGAGGATGCAGGGGCGTATCTGTGTGCCCAATGTAGATGATCTTCGAGAGCTGATTCTAGCAGATGCCCATAGCTCGCGGTATTCCATCCATCCGGGTGCCGCGAAGATGTATCAGGACTTGAGGCAGCATTACTGGTGGAGGCGGATGAAGAAGGATATAGTTGACTATGTTTCTAGGTGCCTCAACTGCCAGCAGGTGAAGTATGAGCATCAGCGTTCGGGTGGGTTAATGCAGCAGATTGAGATCCCAGAGTGGAAATGGGAGTGTATCACCATGGACTTTGTATCTGGACTTCCACGGACTGTGAGGAAGTTTGATTCCATTTGGGTCATTGTGGATTGGCTGACCAAGTCCGCCCATTTCATACCGGTGAGCACTACTTACTCATCGGAGCGACTGGCGGAGATCTACATCGGGGAGGTAGTTCGGCTGCATGGTATTCCAGTTTCCATCATTTCGGATAGAGGCACTCAATTCACTTCACG
This sequence comes from Nicotiana noctiflora, assembly GCA_032618575.1. Taxonomy (NCBI): domain Eukaryota; kingdom Viridiplantae; phylum Streptophyta; class Magnoliopsida; order Solanales; family Solanaceae; genus Nicotiana; species Nicotiana noctiflora. The sequence continues at coordinate 79,582 of JASVEL010013638.1, read as the reverse complement.
GTTCTGGAGAGCTGTACAGCAGGAGTTAGGTACTCGGGTGGAGTTGAGCATAACATTTCACCGCCACACAGATGGCCAATCTGAGCGCACTATTCAGATTTTGGAGGGTATGCTCCGTGTGTGCGTGATTGAGTTTGGAGGTTCATGGGATCATTTCTTGCAACTGGCGGAGTTTGCTTATAACAACAGCTATCAGTACAGTATTCAGTTGGCACCATATGAGGCCCTATATGGTAGGAAGTGAATGTCTCTTGTGGGTTGGTTCGAGCCGGGCGAGGCCAGGCTGCTAGGTACTGAGATGGTCCAGGATGCAATTGACAAGGTCAAGGTGATTCAGGACAAACTCCGTGCAGCATAGTCTAGGCAGAAGAGTTATGCAGACAAGAAGGTCCGCGATGTGGCTTTTATGGTTGGCGAGCGGGTTCTACTCCGGGTCTCGCCCATGAAGGGCATCATGAGGTTTGGGAAGAAGGGGAATCTGAGTCCAAGATTCATTGGCCCTTTTGATATTTTGAGGCGTGTTGGGGAGGTTGCTTATGAGTTGGCCTTACCTCCCAGCCTAGCCGGAGTCCATCCCGTATTTCATGTCTCTATGCTCCGGAGATACCATGGTGACCCATCGCATGTGTTGGATTTCACTTCTATTCAGCTAGACGAGGATCTATCTTATGTTGAAGAGCCAGTGGCCATTCTGGACAGGCAAATCAGGAAGCTAAGGTCAAAGAACATCGCTTCGGTAAAGGTCCAGTGGCAGGGTCAACCGGCCGAGGAGGCGACTTGGGAGACCGAGCAGGATATGCGCAGCCAGTACCCTCATCTCTTCACCACTCCATGTATATTTCTATGCTCGTTCGAGGACGAACGAATCTTTTAAGTGTGGGAAGATGTAATGACCCTGATGGTCGTTTTTGCAATTTACGTCCCCATCCCCAATTTAACTGTTCCCCTAAGTTCATTTCCGCTATTGTAGTTTGCTGGGAGGTTCGGTTCTAGAATTTGGAGTGTTTTGGGACACTTAGTCCCTAAATGAGAGCTTTATAGTTGAAAAATGGCCCGTATTCGGAACAGTGTTAAGACGACATCAGAACGGAAATCTGATGGTTCAATTAGCTCTGTTAGGTGATTTCGGGGTTGGGAGCGCGTTCAGAATGTATTTTGGAGGTCCGTTCGGAATGTATTTTGGAGTTTTGTAGCTCAATTATACTCCGATCGATAGGTAAGATTTTTATCCGGGCATCGAAATGGAATTCCGACAGTTGCAGTAGCTTCGTTAGGTGATTTTGGATATGTTTGCAAATTTTCAGGTCATTCGGACATCGTTTGGTCGGGTTTTTGATAGCATGTAGGTTTCGGAAGTTCTAGTTGAAACTTAGGCTTGAATTCGCCTTGATTTTATGATTTCCGTGTTTAAGGGTGTGTTTTTATGATTGGAACAAGTTCATATCATGTTTTGGAGTAGGTTGGTGGTTTTCGTTGGGGTCCCGGGGGCCTCGGGGTGAATCCGGGGGTCCAAACGGACCATTTTGTGCCAAAAGGCACTGCGGTTCTGCTGCAATAAGAGAGCAGATATTTTGCTCTTCGCGATCGCGAAGTGCTTCATGTGATCGGGTAAGAGGAAGTTGGTGTACATCACGATCGCGAGGGACCATCTATGATCGCGTAAGGTAATGTCCGGAAGTAATGCGATCGCGTAGCTAGTGTCGCGATCTCGTAAGGTCGAGTCTGGAAGTTGTGCGATCGCGGAGCGAATATTGCGATCGCGTAGAGGCAAAAAGTTGGTCATTGCGATCACGGGCCAAGGGCTGCGATCGCGTAGAAGGAAATCCAGCCGCCCAAATTTTGTACATCGCGATCGCGAGCCAAAGGCTGCGATCGCATAGAGTTAAAAACCTGCCAAAAATATTAAAAATCAGAACAGTTCATTCGCGACCCATTTCCATAAAACCTCCATTTTTGAGTTCCTTGAGAGCTAAGTAACGGGAATTGAAGGGGATTTCATCGGGAAAACATTGGAGGTAAGTTTTATGGTCTAAATACGTGATTTTATCTTAGAATCTTCAATTATTTCATTGTAAATGGGAGGACTAATGGGGGATTTTTGCCCTAAGCCTGGGTTATGGTAAATCATCGATTTGAATGGGAAAATGGAGTCCGATTTCGATAAACTTTATATGTATGGACACGTGTTGAGATAAGGAATCCGAAAATATAACTTTTGTAATTTTTCGAGAAGCATACCAAAAGTCGGGTTTTGGCAACTTTATGATTTTTGGTGTAATTCGAGTTGTTTCGACTAGGTAATGTATATTGTGTAATTGGTTTGAATAGATTTGGGCCACTCGGAGTTGGATACTCATGGCAAGGGAGTCGTTTCTTAGCGGTTTTGTGCCGGGATTGAGGTAAGTGACTTGTCTAACCTTGCGTGGGGAAATTTTCTCCCCTAGGATATATATGTGTTGATTTAAATGCCTTTGTATGCGAGGTGACGGGTGTGTACATGTGCAGATTGTTGGAAAACCACCTTACTTGAACTGTTCACATCGTGATATTCTTGTTATTTAATTGATTAAATTGTAATATTTACCTGATATTCGTTAGAAAAGCAACATTAGATAGGATTATCTATCTAAGTGCCTACGTGTCTTACTTGAACTTCCTGAAACTTGTTGATGCTGGCTTTGGTGTAAATTGTAGTTATTTGTTACATATTTCTCTGTGCTTTTCTTATTATTGATTGTGTTTGTGTCTGTGGACTGCGGGTTCAATTCCTGGAGATCCTAGGGCTGTGGGTTCGATTCCCGGAGACCTAGAGTTGTAGTGTCTTGTAGTTATGTACTTCATATTCCTCTATGTTTTCCCTCTTATTGATTGGATTATGTTTGTGGACTGCGGGTTCAATTCCCGGAGATTCAAGGGCTGCAAGTTCGATTCCCGGAGACCCGGAATTTATTGAGATATGGACTGCGAGTTCAATTCCCGAAGATCCTAAGCTATTGAGATACGGACTGCGGGTTCAATTCCAAAAGCTCATGAGATATTGAGATACAGACTGCGGGTTCTATTTTTGGAGATCCAAGGGCTGCGGGTTCGATTCCCGGAGACCTAGAGGTACTGATGTATGGACTGCGGGTTCAATTCCTGGAGATCCTGAGTTTTTGAATATAAAGAGGGACTGCGGGTTCAATTCCCCGAGATCCTGGACTTGTTGATTTGGATTTATGTTGTGTTGGTTACTCATTGTTAGCTTAATTGTAGACGGTTGCAGTATCTACTTTATTGTTGTTATTTCAGACTCATTCTTATTTAAACTGCTCGATATTATTATTATCATTATGTTATTGTCTCTCGGTAGGGCCCTGACCTTCCTCGTCACTACTCCATCGAGGTTAGGCTTGGCACTTACTGAGTACCGCCGTGGTGTACTCCTACTACTCTTCTGCACACTTTTGTTGTGCAGATCCAGGTACATCAGATCAGGCACATTTCAGGTGATCTAGCAGCACTTCAGGAGACTCGAGGTATGATCCGCTACGTCCGCGGATCTGGAGAGTCCCCTTCTATTCTCATTAGTGATAGCAGTTATTTCCTTTATTCTCATTGTATAGACATTCCTGATGTATAGAGCCACAGTTGTACTCTTTCTTAGTCTGTGTTCCCCTGGGTTTCCGGGTCTTGGTAGTATGTTGCTTAGTGTGTTTTGGCGAAGTGTACGTGCCGAACGACACTTATTACATTTCATTTACATTATTCTGTTGTTACCTTATCTTTTATTTCATGAAATTGTATATTCCGCATGGTGTTAGGCTTACCTAGTCGTGAAGGTTGGGTGCCGTTTGTATGATTCCATGTGGCTTAATTAGAAGCTTTTTTTTTTTTGTTTTTAATAATATATAGATTCCAAATTCAACAATTGAAATTTTGCCATTAAACTCAAATGTGAAGCAATCAAGGGTGCAGATTGATCAAAGTCTGATTAAAGTCACAAGCTCCGCTGATCCCGATGCTGCAAAAAGAAATAAACACCTACAACTTAGGAACATCAAGATTCAGACCAGAGTTCACATCAAAATCAGCTAAGACTCAAGATCAAGTCCCAAAAGAATTATAGATAGGAATCTTGTAACTCATAGTTTATAGGCATAGCTAGCTTAGCTTTGATTTTCCTTTTGGTCTAATAAAAAGGTCAACAAGCAATAACAGCAACAACACTGAAATCACAGCTCCTGGTAGTCCCAGCTACCGGACTTTCCAGAACTACACTGACCTGATTTCTTTATAGCCCAAGATATGTATGCAACCTTTGAAGCAGGGTTCAGTCAGACGGTTTTCAAAATGCTTCTCTGGAGTACCAAGCATGTGAAAATCCCTCATGGCGCTCATTTGTCTTTGCCCAAAATTCCTTCGTGTCTTCGAGCAAAGAGGGGCAGCTGTGAGCACCTAATTTTTGCCACGCTTAAATTACTCCTATAGAATTCATTAGAATTAGGATTTTTCTTTTATTATTTAAATTTTAGGAATTAATTACATGATTTTGTATTTTATTTGCATTTTTGTGTGCATTTAATTGATATAATTTAAAAAATACAAATAGTACGCATTTAATATTACAACAGTAAAGAAATTAACAAAAATGGTTCTTTGTATTTTTACTTTTAATTTTTAAAATTTGTCCTAAGTTTTCTTTTAAATTAGGAATTAGATTTGGGTCTTTTTTTTAATTTTACATTTAATAAAAATCAAATAATAATTAAAAAAAAAGAAAAGAAGAAAGAAAGGAAAAACAATTACAATAAAACGTTAGGATCATTTATACTTGGGCCAATGCTGGTTTTAGCCCAAACAAATCCCTCCCAGACCCATTAAAATAGGCTCAAATCACCCCAATGCTCGGTCCAATTATCCAGCTCCTAGACCACTCAAACGACGTAGTATCATGCCAATACTACATCGTTTTGAGATGTTTAGATTCAAAAAAATCTCATCCATTTACTTTTTGTCATCCAACGGCCCATAATTAATTTTTATTTTACATAAAATTGTCCTAAAATCCTAAAAACCCTAGAGACCACACCCTTCTTCCTCATACTCAATGTTCTCCGCCGCCCATCTACCGTCGCCGCCGGCCAAAAATTGTCTCCGCTGGTGACGAATCTCTAATCAACCCCAAATTTGCACCCCATGCTCCTGTCCTTCCCCTCTTTTCATACCCATGTCTATTTTCCCTCAAATATCGACCAACCCTTCGAAACTTGAATCCAATTTCCGGCCAAAACCCTAACTCACCCAAACCCGTCCAAATTAACATCCCTAAATCGCCCTCCTCTCCTCTTTCCATATCCCATAATCCCGTCCCTCGAATCCTTAGCGAGCTTCTCAAATTTCATATCGAAAAGCTATCCAGAACCTTAATTTGTTAATGTTTGGGAATTTGTGGTTTTGGGCTATAATAGCCTTTAATCGTGTGTTTTCTCGCGAAAACACATGATTAAAGATAGTTTTAGTCCAAATCGTGCGAGAAATCTTGCCAGTGTTCGAATCTAAGTCAAAGGTTTGAGGTATTTCATATTTTCATCTTCCTTTCGTTCTTTTCCTAATTGCTATTTTTTCTATTCTCTTATTTTTTTTACTACTCAGAATTTCTTATTTTTATGTTTGAATTAGGGTTTTTATTCAGGTTCCTGTTTTGTTTGAATTCCAGGATTGTTACTATTTATACATAGTATTAGTGTTACTTTGTTTATTTGCTATTTTTAGATTGAAGTTCAATTGGATTTGTTTGCTTTAATTGATAGTTTACTGTTTCATTAGCTTAACGATACTTTTATCTTTAAGAATAATATTGATTAGAGTTGAAAGTCAGTTTCGATTAGCTCGATTGATGAATTCAAATTTTAAGCTTTGTGTAGTTATAGTTGATTAGTCTTTAGTTTGTAATTCATTAACCATATTCTAATTAATAGGGTTGGGGGCTTAGCAAATATAAGTTAGTAATTTCAAATTAAATTCAAGGGTAGTGTAGACTTTTAGATAAAAGGAATTTTGTAACAACAAGAAATAGAATTCCCTAGAAGGTTCTATACTACAAGAAAAAGCCTTATTTACGACCAACTTTTAAGGACGAGCTAATAATCCCGTCGCTAATAATATGTATTGGGAGAAAATTATATTATGATCCTTAATGCTTTGTTTTATTGCGAAAATATAAAATCTAGTCCCTAAAAAAAAACTGGTCCCAAATTATAATTGAGGGGCTTTGATGTGAGAAAGTACCGCCAAATCTAATACTAAAATATTAAAAAAATATTATTTTCTAAAATAAGGCCCCAAAACTAAAAAAGAAAATGTTCCAAAAAGTAAAAACTAAGGCTCTGTATTCTCAAAATTAAACCGCGCGCATCAGCTCTCCTCTGTCCTAATCTCTGCCTGCGACTAACCTAGAGCCTATCTCGCGCGTTCATCTGTGTTTTGAGAAAACACAAATTAGAATCTAATACAAAATTAAATCGCATCAGCTCTCCTCTCCCCTGCCCTAATCTCTGCCTGCGACTAATTTAGAGCCCCGCACGTTCATCTGTGTTTTGAGAAAACACAGATTGTGATTCTGGTGTTGTGTGCGAATTCAACTCTGCCCTAGATTCCATCTCGCTCGTTTGAGAATCCAAGGTATGCCTCCTCTTTATTTTTCGATATTCTGCTGGTTTCTCATATTTCTCTAGCTGTGCTAGTGAATCTTGAATGCGAGTTTTTACATAATTTATTGTGATTTAAATTATGCGCTATGAAATCTGGGAGTTCTATTTACTTTCTCTTATTTCATTCTATCATCTATTGTACCCTTTTGTTCTGGTTTCTTTTTCACTACAATTGTGCTACATAATCTTGAATATCCTTTGAGTTTTACATTATTTCTTAAAACTAAATTATGCACTATTACTGTCCAGTAATGATATATACTTCACTTTTTTTATTCAATCATCATCACTCTGCATCCTATTTGATTGCTTAAACTTTTGGTGGTTTGCTTGTATTTTTAACTGTGCCACAAAATCTTGAATTGCTTTTTGATAACAAAGTTTTACATGATTTTAAAAATCAAATGATGCACTTTGAGAAGGGAAGAACTAGCGCAATGGTAAAAGTTGTTGTCGTGTGACCATTAGGTCAAGAGTTCATGCAGTAGAAATAAACTGTTGCATAATCTTGAATACCCTTTTGACTTTTACATGATTCTTTTAATATTGAAATATGCATTACTTTAAGTGAATTACTTTAATCTGGACAATATAGTGGCTCAACTTGGAGAAAGCATATTTTTTATATATAACTAGATCTTTCAGTTCTGTTGAGCGTAGTCTAGTTATGTTTTCTGTCACCTTAGTGCATGCAATATTTCGGCTGGCAGTTCCCAAGTTGGCTTGAAAATTGATTCCGTAAACTCCTTTGGGCATTTGATGTCCTTATTTTAGTAATAAACAAATCTTTGGTGAGAAAAAAGTCTCTTGTTGCTCTCTTGAGCCGAGGTACTCTTGGAAACAACCTCTCTGTCCTCGGGGTAGGGGTAAGGTCTGCGTACATATTACCCTCCCCAGACCCCACTTGTGGGATTATACATGGATGTTGTTGTTGTTGTAGCCCTTCTCATCTCTACTGACAATTGTATTTTAGCATATCTGAATAATTATAGCATCTGGAAGATTGTAAGTTCATTTGCTGTGTTAATGAGATATATTTATTGGTCATATGATAAAAGTTTTCATTTTTTCTCTATTCTCATTATCCAAAACTATAAGAAGAAGTTAGTTTATGAGCGCAAATGATGTCAAACATACGACTACACATATATTTTTCTTTCATATGGCTAAGTAATAGGATATCTGAAAGTTTGTCCGCAAGAAAAAACAAAAAGTAGCGAACATGAATCATGATACATGTTAAGAACTTAGGGAAATTCACGAGCTTAACTAACTAGCAAGAAGCGGTCTTTTTGTTTTGTGCGACTCTTTTGGATGATCTTGTGTTGAAAAGTATACTGTTTACGCGTTTCTTTGGTGTAAGTATTTATTTTGATGTCGGAACTGGCTATAAGAAATCATATATGCATGTTTTAGGAACCAACATCTTTAATTACAAGTTAATTTATAATCTTTTGTCTAAATTAGTGCCAACTGATTGTATATTGCAATGTATTAACTGAAAATAGAGGAGCCCAGTCCAGTGGAGAGTGCAACCTTAGTGTTGAAACCAGTTATATGCATCATAGTATTATTCTTATCTTTTATCTTATTTTTAATGTAATTTTTATTTACTCTTTAAGGTTATGGCACCTAGTAAGCAATGGATGCAACTTGTTGATAATTGGCTCGATGAAGCCTACCTAATCGGAGTGCAAATATTTTTGGATTATGCTTTTCAGAAAATAGGAGAAGAATATTACATACGATGTCCATGTGTCAAATGTTGTAATACAACTTTAGAAAGATGTCTACCAAATACTACATCGTATCACTAGCGTCTTTCTACTACATCGTATCGCTAGTGTCTCTGGAAAATGTCTGCCAAATATAGCAATTTCCTAAATTAGAATCTTTGAAGTTTGAAATGACTGTAATGATGAAATAGTAGTATTTTGTCATTGACTGAATTTTCACAACCCGAATGCCTGACTTGAACTCAACTTCACAGGCTCTTGGTCAAGATAGAAATTAGCCTAGCGATGTTGTCTGTTCATAATAGTTGGTATCTTGAATGGTAAATCTCGAATTGTCGTACTAAAATTTATCAAACCAAAGTAAGATTAACCATTTTCTAATTAATTTTGCTTATATTCTTGTAGCCTTGTTGATGTTGATGGATAACACCTCGTGATATTAGACTGCTTTTGGGGTAAGCGATTTAACTACTGCTCATTTTAAATTATAAATATTATTTTAACAATAGTTTTTTATCATTTTTTTCAATCTTTTGTACTTACAGGTTTTGAAAATTGAAGCTACAAGTCAAGATGCAAGCTTAGAAGATTCACAAGCTCATTATTATTTTGCTAAAAATATTAAGCAAAATTTGATATCATAGTCTAGCTTAGGATGACAGCTAAGTTTTTTTTGTTGAGGTGTTGAGAAAACATAGAAAGTAACATCATCATGAGATTTGACCTTGATATCTTATCTTTTTATATCTAGATTATTCAATAATAATTTGATATTTATTAATAAAAATTACTTTTTATTGCATTGAGCTTTTAGGACTACTTATGGTTATTAATAGACCATGAATATTTTGCTAAACTATAAATTTATTTTAGATATAGGGACGTTGTTTCTAAAAATAATCTAGGACCGGTTAAAGGTTGATCGCGAAAATGGTTTAACGACCAGATGTTTTGTTGGTTTCTAATAGATAATTTTGGTCCAGTTGGCGTTAGTCGCTAAAAAGATTTAACGAAGGGAATATATATATATATATATATATATATATATATATATATATATATATATATATATATTCATCGTTATATTAGGAACGACAAATGTAGTCTCTAAATATTATTTACGACCAGGTTTTCAGTCCGTCCCTAAAAGGCACTTTTGGACCAGATACAGTTGATCGCTAAAACGATTTTGCGATGTGAATAAATATTTTTTTCATCGCCTATTAGGGACGAGAAATTTTGTCCCTAAAAGTGTTTTAAGACCGGTTTTTTATCTCGTCTCTAAAGCGCGTTAACAACCAAATCTTAAGCCCGGTCGTAATTGACATTTAGCGACGGAGGCTATTACGACGGGTTACGGCCAGCCTTTTCCCTTCGTTATTTACCCTTTTAGGATCAGATTTTTACCTTTAGGGATCAAATTTCCCTTCCTTAAAGGCCGTTTTTCTTATAGTGCTAGTAATTTAAGTTTCGAAAATGTAAAGAATAGAATTTTCCATAAAAGTGTCAATTCTGCGGTTAGGAATGCGACCGCAGATCTGGTATGCGGACAGCATTCCTGCCGCCGAGTTTAACAGAAGGTTTACAAAATTTGGTGTTGAGAATGCGGTCGATATGCGATCGCAGAATGGATCTGCGGACCGCAGATCTACCGCATAAATTCTCGAAGGTTTTTGGGTGGCAAATCTGCGGTGCACTATGCGACCGCAGATCAAGAATGCGGACCGCATTTTGGTCGCATTCCGTAACAGAACTTGTGTAAATCTTGAGGCAATTCTGCGGTCACTATGCGGACCGCATGTTGATTCTGCGATCGCAGATGCGACCGCAGAATTGAGCCGGCCCAGGAATTTTATAAAATTCGACCCGACCTCTTCTTTAATATAACGCCTTTCCCCTTCATTTTATCATATATTCTTACCAAAATTAGAGAGAGAAGAGAGGGATTTTAGAGATAGAAGTCTTTCATCCTCAAAGATTGCTCCATCTACTTAGTTCAAAGGATTCTAGGGCAAAGATTCAACTTCCCCAAATCATTTCAAGGTAAAAACCCTAGCTATCTCCTCTAATTTTCAGTTTTAAAATGGGTAAGGAGAGGGTTGCATATAATAGCTTTTGAAAATGGAATTTTACACTCATGCATGGTTATTTGAACTTGATTGTTAGTAAAAAGGAAGTGAATAGGTGTAAGAACCTGCGAAACAAGGTCGGCAAAGCTAGGATAGCTTGGGTAAGCATAAAGTAGGAAGTTAACGAATGAAACTCGATACCAGGTATGTATGGCTAATTTTGATTCTTGTGAAATCGCCTATATGTGTAAAATTTGTTAGTTCATGTTAATTTGACTAATTGTGTGAAATTCTTGATGTTGTTGTTGGATATTCAAAGTTGTCATTGAACTATGAGTGACGTAGTATGAAATATGAACCGAAAGATATGAGAGTTGAATTTGGTAATGAATTGTGAATAATGGTTATAATGGTATATGGTACCTTGTGGAAAAGAAACGAAACACTTGAGGTGTGGTAAGTTGTTGAACATAACAATATGAACATTCTCGATTTTGGAAACATTGTAATTTGGTTGTGTTGTTGGTTTGAGAAGTAATTGAGAACATGAACCAATCTGTAAGTTATTTATTTGAACTCGTTATAATTGTGTTTAGTACCTTATCTGCTGTTTGTGATTGTTGTGTTTGAAAACTGTACGGTGGGAACGGGTTGCGCGCCGCAACATGAAGAAATAAGGTGTGGGTTGGGGTGATAAGGGTGGCCGAGGAAATAAGGGTGGACGAGGTAATAAGGATGGAAAGCGATCGAAATCGCAAATGAAATTGATACAAAATCATTGATATGAAATTGTGAAAGGAGACAACAGGAGAGTTTGCAACCTGTGGGGCACTGATTGCCCCTTTGTTTGACTACTTGTGATTTATGTGGTTGATTTGTTGTTGTTCTACTTGTTGACCTTAAATGTGCTTCGTGTTGAGTCTTGTGTGAAATGAGTAAAAGGTGGAAAACATGGTTAGCCGGATTAATTGATCCTTGATGTAGTTTATTGGTTGTCTTGTCGTCATTATTCTTGTCTAACGGCTTGAGTTTACTTGGGACAAAGTTTGTCCATACATACCAGTACAATTCAAGTGTACCGACGTCCCTTTTGCCGGGGACGCTACATTCGTGTTATGATTGTAGGTGGATCAGTAGCAGGCACTTCAGCTCATCGGCAGTAGTATCCTTCTCCTTCCACTGCCCGTTTTGGTGAGCCCCTTTCTTTCTCGGGGCCTTGTGTGGTTCATGCCACTCGGTTTAGATTTCATTTTGGTTTTGTAAGGTATAGCCGGAGCCTTGTTATCGGCAAGTATTGTATTCCCTTTTTGTATCCTAGAGGCTCTGTAGACATGTAAACTGTGGGACTCCAGTATTATGTATACATTATGTTATGTCGGGCGTTGTAAAAACTGCAAACTTGTTAATGAATCACTCGTATGGTTTTATTTGTTTAATGTGAAATCATTCATGAACAGTGATAGTCGCCAAGGAGATGATAAAGAATGGGTTTTCTCCAAGAAAGGGCTTAGGAGTAACTTTGCAAGGTATAACACAGCCGATCCACCTTCCAGGCAGTACTGATACTTTTGGCTTGGGTTTCAAGCCAACCATTACCGATATCTAGAGAGCTAAGAAATTGAAGAAGAAAGGCTGGTCCCTCCCCAAACTCGTCACGACCCGGATTTTCCCCCAATATCGGGATCGTGATGGCGCCTACTCGTGGTAGCTAGGCAAGCCACTGTATTCATACTATCCTATTTTTAACACAATTTTAATTAAATAAATGCGGAATACTTTATCGAAATGGAAATAATAAATCACAAGGTAAAAATCATACCGAAATCCTCTACCCAAGACTTGGAGTCACCAACTCACAAACTACTATGGAATACTACACATAAAAGTCTGAAGGAAATATAACATAATTCTGTTTGTCTCGGAACAATGAGACTACAGCTATTAACATAAATAAAGAAAGAGACGCCGGGCCTGCGGACGTCTGCAAGCTACCTCGGTCTCAAATGTGATCAACTCCCACGCAATCTATTTACTGCTGCTGCTGCTCCTGATCGTAACCTGGACCTGTGCAAAAACGCACAGAAGTGTAGCATCAGCACAACCGACCCCATGTGCTGGTAAGTGCCTGGCCTATCCCGGCGAAGTAGTGACAAGCCTAGGACCAGACACCCACATAACCCCGTGCAATTCAATATATATATATGTGTACCACAAAATAACAAGAAATAATCAAGTATTAACACAATAAGGAATATCTTAAAGAATTCAACAATTAACCACAGTTAATAATTTCATAAGGAAAAACAAAGTGTAATGTAAACACAAGTAATATCAATTGAAGAAATAGCAAACAGTTGCACGGCATCACCCTTCGTGCTTTTACTCTCATCCTCACATCCATAGTACGACATGATCCTTCGTACATGGTTCAATAACAGGGCACGGCATGATCCTTCGTGCATAATCAATAAATAAACATGGCACGGCATCACCCTTCGTGCATTATCACTCTTCCTCACCCAAAGAACAATCAAATAAGTTCACAAAGAAAACAAGGTATAATAGAAAACACAAGTAATATCAAGTCAAGGAATGGCAAATAGTTGCACGGCATCACCCAAATAAAATATAATGGAAAAACAAGTAATATCAAATCAAGGAATAGCAAGCAATTGCACGGCATCACCCTTCGTGCTTTTACTCTCATCCTCACATCCATAGTACGGCATGATCCTTCGTACATGGTTCAATAATAGAGGGCACGGCATGATCCTTCGTGCATAATCAATAATAGGGCACGGCATGATCCTTCGTGCATAATCAATAATAAACATGGCACGGCATTAACCTTCGTGCATAAATAAATAAACATGGCACGGCATCACCCTTCGTGCATTATCTCTCTTCCTCACCCAAATAACAATCACAGTTAAGGGCAAAGAAAGAAACAATAATTCATAAACCGTCCCATCAAGGGCAATCAATAATTTTCTTCACAACAAGTCCCAACAAGGAAGAACAATAACAATTCATCTGTAATATATCTCAAATAATCATTTTCCAACGACTCACGGTCATACTAGACGCCAGTGTATGGATGCTCGTCACCACAGCCCATACACCGCACTCGATCACATAACACATAACACATAATCCTATTCCTCAAGCTAGGATAGAACAAACACTTACCTCGAATGCTTATGAACAATTCACCCCGTGGAAATGTCTTTTCCTTTTGAATTTGACTCCAATCCAATCGTATCTATACACAATTGATTTAATATCATCAATTCTACTTAACAAACTAGTTCATATTGCTAAATATGGTTTTTACAACATTCTGCCCGGAATAGTAAAAACCGACCCCGAGCCCACATAATCGAAACTCAAGTTTCGAACCAAAATAATTTCACCCAATCTTCCATGAGTTCAAATATACAATTTGTTCTTAAGTTCGACTCCAAAACGAGGTCTAAATCGCAAATTCTTTGAAAGCCCTAACTATACCCATTTCTCAAATTTTCAACCAATTTATACATGTTTAAGCCTAAGGATTTGATTGATGTTGATGAAAAATGAAGAAAACGAGTTAACAATACTTACCCAATGAACTTTGATGAAGAAATGCCTCAAAAATCGCCTAAAATGTTGTGGAGAAGAGAGTTGAACAGAAATGGGATTTTTATCCCGTTTCTGTTCTGTTTTCTGTCTTAAATTCACTGGGCGAAAATTTACTCTATGCGATCGCAGGGCCTGTGATGCGATCGCATAGAAGAAAATAAGGAGACAACAAAATTGCTCTATGCGATCGCGGAGGACAAATGCGATCGCATAGCAGGAAATGGATGAACTGAAATTACTCTATGCGATCGCAGGGAATGGTACGCGATCGCATAGAAGGAAATTCCGGGCCTCAGTCTTACTCTATGCGATCGCGAGGAATAGTATGCGATCGCATAGGATGAAAAGTGGAAGCTATGCGATCGCATGGGCTCTATTGCGATCGCACAGAAGGATTTTTGGGACCTCTAATCTTTGCTCTATGCGATCGCAGCCTCACCTATGCGATCGCATAGAAGAAAATCTCTGTGCAAAAATTGCAGAGTTTCTGCTGCAATTTCAAGTTCAAAACCATCCCGTTACCTATCCGAAACTCACCCGAGCCCTCGGGGATTCAAACCAAATATGCACACTAACTCAAAAACATCATACGAACTTGCTCGCGCGATCAAATCACCAAAATAACATCAAAATCAAGGAATTTAGCCTTAAATCTCAAGAATTCTTTCAAAATTTCATAACTTCCAAACTTTCCAATTTAAGGCCGAAACACGTCAAACGACGTCCGTTTCCAACCAAACTTTACAGGAAGCGCTTAACCAATATATATGACCTGTACCGGGCGTCGGAACCAAAATACGAGCCCGATACCAGTACTTTTTAATAAAAATTCAGTTTCATTTTCCTTAAACATTTTCAGAAAACAATTTAACAGAAAAATTCTTTTACCGGGGTTCTAGACCTCGGAATTTCAATTCCGGACATATGCCCAAGTTCCATATTTTTCTACGGATTTTCTGAAATAGTCAAATCACGGATCCGGGTCCGTTTACCAAAAATGTTGACCGAAGTCAACCATATCAATATTAATATCATTTTTATCCAAATTTCTCATAGAATTCATATTTTCTATCACAAAATCTTTCCGGCTACATGCTCGGATCGTGCACGTAAATCGAGGCAACATAGAATGAGGTTTTCAAGGCCTCGAAAGCTCGAAATGATTAATAAAATAAGTGATGACCCTTTGGGTCGTCACAATCTCCACCTCTAAAACAACCGTTCGTCCTCAAACGGACAAAAGAAAGAAGTACCCGAGTCAGGAAACAAGTGTGGGTAGCGGCTCCGCATATCAGACTCGGACTCCCTGGTCGATGCCTCAGGAGGCTGACTTCTCCACTGAACACGCACAGAAGGATAACTCTTCGACCTCAACTGTCGAACCTGCCGGTCTAGAATGGCCACCTGTTCCTCCTCGTAAGATAGATCATTGTCCAATTGGACAGTACTGAAGTCTAACACATGTGTGGGATCGCCGTGGTATCTCCGAAGCATAGATACATGAAAAACCGGATGCACGGCTGATAAGCTAGGCGGCAAAGCTAATCTGTAAGCCACCCCTCCCACTCTGTCTAGAATCTCAAATGGGCCAATATACCTAGGGCCGAGCTTGCCCTTCTTCCCAAACCTCATCACGCCCTTCATAGGCGACACTCGGAGCAATACTCGTTCACCAACCATGAAATCTACATCTCGAACCTTACGATCCGCATAAGTCTTTTGCCTAGACCGAGCTGAACGCAATCTCTCCTGAATAGTCTTGACCTTGTCCAAGGCCTCCCGAACTAAGTCCGTACCCAACAACCGAGCCTCTCCCGGTTCAAACCATCCTACCGGTGATCGACATCGCCTACCATACAACGCCTCATACGGAGCCATCCGGATGCTAGATTGGTAGCCGTTATTGTAGGCGAACTCTGCTAATGGTAGAAACCGATCCCACGAGCCTCCGAAATCAATAACACGGGCTCGGAGCATGTCCCCGAGAATCCGAATAGTCCTCTCCGACCGGCCATCCGTCCGAGGATGAAATGCTCTACTCAACTCAACTCGGGTGCCTAACTCCCGCCGAACCGCTCTCCCGAACCGCGAGGTAAATTGCGTACCTCGATAAGAGATAATAGATACCGGCACCCCACGGAGACGAACAATCTCCCTAATGCAAACCTCTCGCTAACCTCTCCGACGAGTAGGAGACAGACATTGGAATAAAGTGTGCTGATTTGGTCGGCCTATCAACAATGACCCAAATAGCATCAAATTTTCTCCGAGTCAAAGGAAGTCCGGTAACGAAGCCCATAGTGGTCCGCTCCCATTTCCACTCGGGAATTTCAATCCTCTAGAATACACCACCGGGTCTCTGGTGCTCATATTTCACCTGCTCACAATTTAAACACCGAGCGATATACGCAACGATATCTTTCTTCATTCTGCGCCACCAATAGTGTTACCGTAAGTCCTGGTACATCTTCGCGGCACCTGGGTGAATAGAATACCGTGAGTTGTGGGCCTCCGCTAAGATTAACTCTCGAATTCCTTCGACATTGGGCACACAAACTCGACCCTGCAATTTCAATATCCCATCATCATCTAGATTTACCTGTGTGGCACCTCCCCGCTGTACTGTATCTCTCAACTCACGCAAATGAGGATCATCAAATTGCCTCTCACGGATACGCTCAAATAAGGAAGAACGAGCGACCGTGCAGGCTAACACCCTGCTAGGCTCAGAAATGTCTAATCTCACGAACCGGTTGGCTAAGGCCTGGACATCTAGAGCTAATGGTCTCTGACTGACCGGAATGTATGCAAGACTACCCATGCTGGCATACTTTCTACTCAATGCATCGGCCACCACATTGGCCTTACCCGGGTGATATAAAATAGTAACATCATAGTCTTTTAGCAACTCTAGCCACCTTCTCTGCCTCATATTCAACTCTTTCTGCTTAAACAAATACTGAAGACTCTTATGATCGGTGTATACTTCACATGCTACACCATACAAATAATGCCTCCAGCTCTTCAATGCGTGAATAATCGCCGCCAATTCTAGATCATGCACTCGATAGTTCTTCTCATGAATCTTCGACTGCCTCGAAGCATAGGCAATAACCTTGCCATCCTGCATTAACACTGCACCAAGCCCAATACGGGAAGCATCACAATAAGCAGTGTAAGGTCCCGTACCTGTGGGTAAAACCAATACCGGTGCTGTGGTCAAAGTTGTCTTGAGCTTTTGAAAGCTCGCCTCACATTCATCAGACCATTCAAATTGAACACCCTTCTGGGTCAATCTGGTCAGTGGGGTTGCAATAGACGAAAATCCTTCTATGAATCGGCGATAATAGCCCGCTAACCCCAAGAAACTCCGAATATCTGCGGCTGATGTCGGTCTAGGCCAGCTCTTGACTGCCTCAATTTTCTTCGGATCAACCTGAATACCTGCTGCCGTCACAATATGACCCAGGAATGCAACTGAACTTAGCCAAAATTCACACTTTGAAAATTTTGCATATAGCTGGCTATCTTTCAGAGTCTGTAAGGCCACTCTGAGATGTTGTGCATGCTCCTCCTAACTGCAGGAGTAGGTCAATATGGAAACAATGAAGACTACAACGAACAAGTCTAAATAAGGCACGAACACCTCATGCGTATGCACATATCCATGACTCTGAAGTCTGGCCATAAGAGTTGTTCTTAAATTACAACATTGTCAATTAACCCTGTTATCAAATACCTTATTCTACAAATCCCACTTACTCAGAATGAGGTATCGTGACCTCGTGATTATTTTCCCGAATTAATGCGTCATATTTATCCTTACCCGGTGCTCGTCTCAAGGGCTAAGCTCAACGGTTTCAAAATAGAAATGGCTAAATATGAACATAAACTATACAAGAATTGTCAAATAGTCCTAACGGGCATGACTCTTATTTACGAATGCAATACGAAAATATTAATTTCATAAAAGAAGAATTTTAAACACATAAACTCTTACTACCAGGACCCGGTCCTCATATGATATCCACCGCAGCTTGAAGCTCGGCTTAGAAATATTTCACATTATGCCAAAAATTGGAGGATCTCATCCTCAACTCCGAATCACAGTGCTTGCACATCATATCATCTGAAATTTTTCATTTCCTTTCTTTCTTCCTTTCAATAATTGTCCGTCAAAGATAATCACGACATAAAATAAGCCCTCATACTGATAGGGAGCACAATTAACGATTAAAATTAGTTATCCCGAAAATTATATCAAAACCCACTGTAATAAGTAATATAAAGTCACTCTTAGCCTCATGGATATTTTAGTGACTAACACCTAATAATAGGGATGTATATCCTCATGTAATATCCCAACGTGAGTATTTCCCTAAGTAGATTTGATGATTACGATGCTCGCTCATGAATGGAGCATGTTAAAAGGACTCGCCTAAATTTTCTTTCAAAAACCAAATTAAATTAAGGGAAAAATTATTCTGTCTATAACAATCTGAATTATACGTGTGATGACCACATTTGGTGTAGTGACCTCCCTCATATCATAAAAATTATATCAATGGCCGGGTCTCCACCTCTAGGATTTTCACCTCCACCTCTAACATCATAACCTCTACATCTGGCTGGCCATGTAGGATAATTATTAACTGCAATGGAGCGTGTAGCCCGAGTGCTTTCCTAAAATTGTATTTCTCCAATATTCCACATTCACAGCAATTCCTTGAAGGATCAGTTAACTTATTGCTCATGGCAATATATATTCGGACACAGTCATTGTGACCTGGTACAACCGTTCAGATCGCACATACCACATATTGCAGAGAATCTCGGGGTGACGTCTTCATAACATTTTCTAAAAATAGAGTTTAGTAGATAGCGTTGCGTTGGCCGGCTTGCCCTCTTCGTAGGCTTGTCACAAACATCGACGGCCAATTTTCTCTTTTGCTATGTTGGCTTAACACTGCTGAGCTACCCCATTTACTCATATACTCTTCGTCATTCTCTGCGGGCGATTCTTACCCCATGAAAAGAACCAACCTTAAATATGTATAAATTATTTGGAGGAACTGTCCATACCATATATATACATTCCAATAACTCATCATATTTGTCCTTCACAACTCCAACACATCGACCGGACGTCAAGGTCCGTTGAAACCCAACACGATTTATTAGGTGATCTCCGGATATAATTGCATCTTCCGTTGGGACCATAACTGATGTGGTAAATACATTATCTTCCTACTATTTCTGTGTGCCTTCTGTAGCACAGTAAAATGAACTCCTCGCATTCGACTATTCCCACGTTCTGTAATTCCTCATAAGAACCGTCAAGCACAATCTCGTGGGTTCTCAAAAGATGCACCGCTGAAGGTGGTAGCGAAGACTTTGGTGAAACCTATCTGTCCTCCGTAAAACTTTTGAAGGCATAGTTGATCTATCACCGGCCTGTGCCATTGTTCGGCTGGATAAGCAGTACGTGACTACGCCATTCGTGGGAAGACAAGAGTGGAAATTTAACTTAACACTTTGAAGAACAAATTCGCACGATAAGAAAGAACAAATGAGAGACTCTTTCCTAACTCAATAGACTCGGGAGGACAAGTACATACGTCTCCGTACCTACCTCTCAAACTCTACTAAGCTTGTTCGTGAGTGGTGAGACCTATGTAACCTAGAGCTCGATACCAACTTGTCACGACCCGGATTTTCCCCCAATATCGGGATCGTGATGGCGCCTACTCGTGGTAGCTAGGCAAGCCACCGTATTCATACTATCCCGTTTTTAACACAATTTTAATTAAATAAATGCGGAATACTTTATCGAAATGGAAATAACAAATCACAAGGTAAAAATCATACCGAAATCCTCTACCCAAGACTTGGAGTCACCAACTCACAAACTACTATGGAATACTACACATAAAAGTCCGAAGGAAATATAACATAATTCTGTTTGTCTCGGAACAAAGAGACTACAGCTATTAACATAAATAAAGAAAGAGACGCCGGGCCTGCGGACGTCCGCAAGCTACCTCGGTCTCAAATGTGATCAACTCCCACGCAATCTATTTACCGCTGCTGCTGCTCCTGATCGTAACTTGGACCTGTGCAAAAACGCACAGAAGTGTAGCATCAGCACAACCGACCCCATGTGCTGGTAAGTGCCTGGCCTATCCCGGCGAAGTAGTGACAAGCCTAGGACCAGACACCCACATAACCTGTGCAATTCAATATATATATATATATGTGTACCACAAAATAACAAGAAATAATCAAGTATTAACACAATAAGGAATATCTTAAAGAATTCAACAATTAACCACAGTTAATAATTTCATAAGGAAAAACAAAGTGTAATGTAAACACAAGTAATATCAATTGAAGAAATAGCAAACAGTTGCACGGCATCACCCTTCGTGCTTTTACTCTCATCCTCACATCCATAGTACGGCATGATCCTTCGTACATGGTTCAATAACAGGGCACGGCATGATCCTTCGTGCATAATCAATAAATAAACATGGCACGGCATCACCCTTCGTGCATTATCACTCTTCCTCACCCAAAGAACAATCAAATAAGTTCACAAAGAAAACAAGGTATAATAGAAAACACAAGTAATATCAAGTCAAGGAATGGCAAATAGTTGCACGGCATCACCCAAATAAAATATAATGGAAAAACAAGTAATATCAAATCAAGGAATAGCAAGCAATTGCACGGCATCACCCTTCGTGCTTTTACTCTCATCCTCACATCCATAGTACGGCATGATCCTTCGTACACGGTTCAATAACAGGGCACGGCATGATCCTTCGTGCATAATCAATAATAGGGCACGGCATGATCCTTCGTGCATAATCAATAATAAACATGGCACGGCATTAACCTTCGTGCATAAATAAATAAACATGGCACGGCATCACCCTTCGTGCATTATCTCTCTTCCTCACCCAAATAACAATCACAGTTAAGGGCAAAGAAAGAAACAGTAATTCATAAACCGTCCCATCAAGGGCAATCAATAATTTTCTTCACAACAAGTCCCAACAAGGAAGAACAATAACAATTCATCTGTAATATATCTCAAATAATCATTTTCCAACGACTCACTGTCATACTAGACGCCAGTGTATGGATGCTCGTCACCACAGCCCATACACCGCACTCGATCACATAACACATAACACATAATCCTATTCCCTCAAGCTAGGATAGAACAAACACTTACCTCGAATGCTTATGAACAATTCACCCCGTGGAAATGTCTTTTCCTTTTGAATTTGACTCCAATCCAATCGTATCTATACACAATTGATTTAATATCATCAATTCTACTTAACAAACTAGTTCATATTGCTAAATATGGTTTTTACAACATTCTGCCCCGGAATAGTAAAAACCGACCCCGAGCCCACATAATCGAAACTCAAGTTTCGAACCAAAATAATTTCACCCAATCTTCCATGAGTTCAAATATACAATTTGTTCTTAAGTTCGACTCCAAAACGAGGTCTAAATCGCAAATTCTTTGAAAGCCCTAACTATACCCATTTCTCAAATTTTCAACCAATTTATACATGTTTAAGCCTAAGGATTTGATTGATGTTGATGAAAAATGAAGAAAACGAGTTAACAATACTTACCCAATGAACTTTGATGAAGAAATGCCTCAAAAATCGCCTAAAATGTTGTGGAGAAGAGAGTTGAACAGAAATGGGATTTTTATCCCGTTTCTGTTCTGTTTTCTGTCTTAAATTCACTGGGCGAAAATTTACTCTATGCGATCGCAGGGCCTGTGATGCGATCGCATAGAAGAAAATAAGGGGACAGCAAAATTGCTCTATGCGATCACGGAGGACCAATGCGATCGCATAGCAGGAAATGGATGAACTGAAATTACTCTATGCGATCGCAGGGAATGGTACGCGATCGCATGGAAGGAAATTCTGGGCCTCAGTCTTACTCTATGCGATCGCGAGGAATAGTATGCGATCGCATAGGATGAAAAGTGGAAGCTATGCGATCGCACGGGCTCTATTGCGATCGCACAGAAGGATTTTTGGGACCTCTAATCTTTGCTCTATGCGATCGCAGCCTCACCTATGCGATCGCATAGAAGAAAATCTCTGTGCAAAAATTGCAGAGTTTCTGCTGCAATTTCAAGTTCAAAACCATCCCGTTACCTATCCGAAACTCACCCGAGCCCTCGGGGATTCAAACCAAATATGCACACTAACTCAAAAACATCATACGAACTTGCTCGCGCGATCAAATCACCAAAATAACATCAAAATCAAGGAATTTAGCCTTAAATCTCAAGAATTCTTTCAAAATTTCATAACTTCCAAACTTTCCAATTTAAGGCCGAAACACGTCAAACGACGTCCGTTTCCAACCAAACTTTACAGGAAGCGCTTAACCAATATATATGACTTGTACCGGGCGTCGGAACCAAAATACGAGCCCGATACCAGTACTTTTTAATAAAAAATCAGTTTCATTTTCCTTAAACATTTTCAGAAAACAATTTAACGGAAAAATTCTTTTACCGGGGTTCTAGACCTCGGATTTCAATTCCGGGCATACGCCCAAGTTCCATATTTTTCCTACGGACCTCTCGGGACCATCCAATCTCGGGTCCGGATCCGTTTACCAAAAATGTTGACCGAAGTCAACCATATCAATATAATATCATTTTTATCCAAATTTCTCATAGAATTCATATTTTCTATCACAAAATCTTTCCGGCTACATGCTCGGATCGTGCACGTAAATCGAGGCAACATAGAATGAGGTTTTCAAGGCCTCAGAAGTTCGAAATTATTAATAAAATAAGTGATGACCCTTTGGGTCGTCACAATCACTTTTAGAAAGTTAGTGGCTATAATATGAGCAACAAGTCAAGACATCAGGTACTATTGAATAACATCTGAAATAAAAGAGGGGGAAAAGGTGTGAGTGAGATCTTGAAGCTTCCCCTGAAGTTTTACTATAAAAGGCAGCCTCATGCCTTCATTTGCAAGTTTCAATGTCTGAATCCCACCTACCCAAAAAAAATTTCCAGCTTCTAATTTCCCCCAAAAACCATTTCTGCAAATTTGAACCTCAACATTTGAATTTCAAATCCAAAGAAGTTCATAAATCTGAATTCTATAGTTCAAAACTTCTTTTAGATCTTAATTTCTTCCAAAAAACCAAAACAAAAGCAAAATACAGCAAAACTCAACAAAAATATTGTTCTTTTGAGGTTGTAGTGTTTGATTTTGCATCATTTAGCTTAGAGTTTGATTGCTGGAATTTGGTGGAGAATCCTGGGTTAATTTTAAGTTGGAACTGGTGTATTCGTGTCAATTTGGGTTTGGTCAAGTCTATTTTGGTCATTTTATTGGTGTTATTCCTCTATTATTCAATCCTGGGCTGTATGATGCTGTTTTGAATCCAAAAGCTGTCCTGTGCTGTTGAATCTCACTGCCGATTATTTGTTCTACTACTTACTATTGCTCCTTTCACGTTGTTCCATTTCAAGGTACAATTCCTTAACCTAGGAGTTCTGGTCATTGTGTATGTATAACTTTGAAGTTGAGTGATGAAGGAATGCCAAGTTTTCTACCTGAATCTGTCCTTATAGCTATTATTACTTTTAATACTAGTAAAATTTGTTCGAACGATACCTATTTGTAGTTAAATGAACTGTTGGTCTTTGGGATGATGATCCTTTGAACTATTAGCTTGGTATGATTCATGAACACTTGAACTAACTACAGAAGTGTATTTTCAGTAGAATAGTTCAGTTTAGGTGTTAATTACATTGTATCAATATGGATAATAATTGCTGGACTTTATAATCATAGAATTTGCTGCCAGTGGTATTAATATAGTGTGCTGTGTCATAAATTGGACTATTAGACTTTAGATTTATAAAAGATGTGTCTTCAAGTAGCTCTAATGTGGTATATTTGATCTCAGCTCAACAGTTTCATATTAGATTGGATTTATCCGTTGAAATTACCATTTGTAAGATTTCAGTCATGTTTTGCAAATTATAAGGCATTAGGCCGTTCTCCACATGAATTAGATGCTAATTTGGGCTTGTTTAAAAATGCATAATGCAATCAATTAGTTTATAAATCTTAAATTTATCATTTTAATGGTAAGCGTGGGATATATGTTTAACCAATATTAAATTCGAATCTTTAATACGCTAGTTTGATTAGTTGCGGATCTGAGAATTCATTTCATGGACTCAATGTTGAGCCAAAACAACAACACATTCATTCTGTTAAAGTGGCAACTAGGCCATCCAAACAGAATCGAAGCCCAAATGGCAAACAACCCCATTTGTGTATAGATTAACCAATTAATTGGGCTGTTAAGTCAGAATTTAAAAACAAAAACATTTCGTAAATTTGGACTTTCGAGTTAGGTAACGGGTTCAAATTAAGAGGTTTTCCCTCTTGTTTGAATTCGGACTTGAATTCGAAGCCCGTCATAATGTGAATTAATTAAGGTACTTTTAGAGACAACACGTGATAGAAAATCGTAGTTTGCTTTAGGTTGACCTTTATATAATAAATGAGTTTCGCCCCACCAAACAAAATGCATAAACTGAGGGGCCTTCTTAACATTTTCCTATTAAAATACTTAGAATTCGGGACGTGCCGTTTAGCGAATTTCACGGCCTCCCGCAAATATAATAACACGTTAGTCGCTTTAGGTGCGCTTTTTAATAACTTTACTTTCCTAAATACGGGCATGCATTTCATGCAACCCAAATCCAAATCCCAAAACTTTGAATAAGAATATGTCGAGGATCCGGGTGCATTTCATGTGACGTCATCCAAAAATACGGTTTTAAACGACGTTCACTTTTCTTAAAAAATATTAACTAAAAGCGAAAAATAATTCTAAAATTGTATCATAGGATGACATGTATTAAAAATTATATTTTAGCCATTTATAATAATTTAAAAGACCGTGCTAGAGCCATGGGGTCCGGGGGTGTCTAACACCTTCCTTGGGTCAACAGAATTCCTTATTCAGAATTTCTGGTTCGCAGACTCCAACTGGGAAGTCGAAATTTTCCTCGATTTGGGATTCAAGTTAAACCGGTGACTTGGGACACCAAAAGCCAATCCTATCCCAAGTGACGACTCTAAAAATAATTAAACAATTCCATTTCGAATAATGTCACTTTAATTGAAAAAAACTCCCTTATATATTTATCCTTCGGGGTAGGTGTGTAGAAAATGAGGTGTGACACCATTAGGGCCCCATAATATATCGTTGGAAATCTACTTCAAAGGCCTACAACTTTCATTCTTTGAGTTTACCTACATTCCTTACACATTTTCTCTAAACCCTGTTGGAATACAGACTTTCTGCAAACTTAGTTGATTTTGTCAAATCTTATACAATTCACTTTCCATCTTGATTTTAAAACAACTATTTTCTCCCATAATCATCCCTCTAGAACTTTATATGTCTAAAATATCAAATTAATACTCATTTAACATATCCACACCTAGTTTGAATGTATGGGTGTTACATTATCTCCCACTTGGGATCATTTGTCCTTGAATGATTGTTCTGACTGTAACTTTTGCTAACTCTGGATCTTAAACGGGTCCGGTGGAAATATTAACTTTCATAAACACTTGAATACTAAACTGAATGAATACATGATTACTGAACTATTGAGATACTGAACTAAATAACTACTGCATTGACTAAATATTGGTCTGCCATGGATACATGAATATTGAACTAACATAGGTATATGAATATTGAACTTGCACGAATATTTAAGTAATCTGAGTGCTAAGATGGCATGACTGTCTAAGTATTGGACTAACATAGTAACTGAGTATTGAGCTGACATGAGTATATGAGTACTGAATTGACATGAGCATCTAAGTACTGAACTAACATGAGTATCTGAGTACTGGAAACTTGAATGTTATAACATGATACATGAAATACTGGCTATACCACCGCTAATTCTGTGTCAACTCCAACTCATAAGATATTTGACCGATCTTTTGTAGGATTCTATACAGCCCAATATAGTAGGGACTATGCTTCCCATTCTTCCCAAATCTCATAACGCATTTCATAGGCGAAACTTTCAGAAATACCCAATCATTAACTTGAAACTCTAGGTCTCTATGCCGCATGCTCGAATCAACTTACCTTTCTCTATAGTCTAATAGTTCAAATCGGGTCCTAACAACTCCACTTCTCCAACTTCGAACCAATCAATTGGTGATCTACACCTTCGCCCATACAGACCTTCGTACAATGCCATCTTAATACTAGAGTGGTAGGTTATTATTAGCAAGGTCAATGAAAGGTACATGATCATCCCAATTGCTTTTAACATCAAGGACTTATCCTCAACTGTTTGAATAATGCACTCTTCCTGGCCATCTTTCTTAGGATGAAAAACTTGTGCCTAATCCTTTCTAAAGGGACTTCTAAGAGTTCATTGTAAATTGAGCACCACAGTCCGAAATGATGGACAACTGAGTCCCATGTAATTAGACGATTTCTTGAATGTACAACGTGGTATAATCTTCTACTGAATTTGTAGTTTTTTCTGGCAAGAAGTGTGCTGACTTAGTAAGTCAATTTACAATCATCCAATCAAATCATGCTTTTAAAATGAGCAAGATAATCCTATTATAAATTTTATATTTACCAGCTCCAATCAAAATATGTGTATTCTATGATAAAAATACTAGACTTTCTGCTGCTCGACTTTCACTTGCTAGCAATTCGGATAATTGGCCACAAAGTCTGGGACGCTCTTTTTCATATCATTCAACCAATAAATATCCTTGGTCATGATGCATGTTTGGGGAACCAAGATGGAAGGAATACTTGGAATTATGGGCTTCTAACATGATCTTCCCTTTTTAAGTCCATCTATGTCTAGAACATACAATCTATCTCGGTACCTCAAAGTACCATCATCTCCTTCTTATTCAAAAGCCATCGTCTTACACTCGTGAATCTCCTCTTTCAACTGCAACACATACGGATCATCAAATTGTTTCTCCTTCTCTATGGCTACTAAGGGGGGACAAGTTCTATTCTAGACAACAACTTCGTCATCTTCGAATTCCGAAGTCGAACTCCTATCTTGGCTGGTGAACTTCTTTCACCAGAGTTCTCTTATCTACCTCAATCATGAGTTATACTTCCCACACTTTATCTTCTTAAGCACTTCCTAAAAATACATATAATATTATTGTGAACTAAGTCTTTGACATGTACTCTATGCTTTAAAGTCCCGTGCAATGGCACTACCCTCATAACACATAAATAGGTATGATCTTATAGCTTTTCTATGATCGCTTTATCATCAATAACTAAGCTCGGTGATCATTCTAATCACTTTCTGTTTCTTACACATGCTAGTCATAATCCCTGTGGTAATTATATAATTTTTCCTCATTACCAAACTGATTTTCTTTTCCATATCCTATCCTAACTATTCGGGTTTCAAATCTCTAACTACACTTATTGATGGTTTTCATATCACCCCTTAGACCAAAGGTTTTATACTTGCGGATCCTTCCTTTGTTTTTTGTTGGGATCCAAATAAATTTCCTTATTTTTTGCACTTCTTTGAACTCTATGTCAATGGCGAATCATCTTCCAACTTACTTTTGAGAAATCTTTCTTAATAGGAAAAACTAAATTATTCGCTTATCTGAAAGCTAATATATTCATGGCTATCATAGACATTCTTAATGATTTAACTCTACCCACACTGTCAATCCTGGAGAAACTATATTACAATAATTCATAAAGTCTATTCTTTTATAGTTTGTGCTCTCACTGCTAGCTGATTTTTTTCCCATTGCCACTGTAATTCGGGTTTAACTTAAACTCTTTAGGTTCTAGCACATGTTTGGTATTTCAAACTGTCATCCACTCAGTAGAGTTAACCTTGATAAATGAATCAAATTGTACCTCTAATAGCTCTGCTAAAATTGCTAATTCCCTATATAAACTCAAAACTTACTAATTGTTCTTTTACTAACCACATTCTAGAATCATATTGTCTTGCTCTGCTTTGAATAACTAAAGTGAAGAAAAATGTTATTCTAACTTCCTTTACCATTCGACCTTGTTCTACGGTTGCATTCTATCCCTTTTTTGTTATAAACCATGTGCATGGATCATACTTAGAGAATTCATGTACCTTAAATGAAATTGGAATATCTAACCCCAAACTTTCTATACAATACTAAATCATATAATACTATAAACATCCCGGGTAATCATTTAGTCACATAACTAAGGGGGGATTGCGATATCTTTTATCTTACATCAATAGATGCTTCTTATAGTAATTTACTAACATGGTACTTCTAGTTCTGATTTGAATAAATATGAACAACTTAAAATCGTTCCTTGAACTCACTATTGGCTTTTCTTGGTTCGCATTGCATACATCATATCTTTTAGTCATTTGCATGAGTTCTACAAAAAATCTTCAATAATACCAGCTATTTTTGAATCCTAAGTATTTTACCCTTAGGCTCTTTTCTATCCAAACTATAGTGAGCTATGTTAGGGTTTGACATTTGAACAATCATCATACAACTTGTGGCTCCATTTCTAAAAATTAAATGAAGTTGTTCTAGGAGGTAAAACATATACTAATACACTATCATGCATAAACTTATCTTTCAAAGTATACAATCATCTCATAAATTACTTCCTGCACCCTCTGGTGAGTCTTGGTTTTAATCTGGACCTAAAATATGCAAAGATTTTGCTATGATCACCATTACTTACATTTTCTTTTAGCACCCATAGGAATCATTGTACACTCACCAGTTACCAGGATTTTGATATGCTAAATATTAAATATTTGGTAAACATATAACTGAATACTGGAGTACTAAATAAGCACAACTTGCTAATTGAAAGACTATATAACTGGAAACTGAGGTAAACTGATAACCATAAGACATGATAATTGGTTTTGTACTTTCTGATAAGGTTATTCTTTAATCTGTACTACTATCCATTGAATCTCACTTTTAACATCCTGTCAAGTCTCATATTTATCAATATGTACTCCAAAATTATACCCCAATGGGCAATTATCCTCTATAGGACCTTAGGTTTCTCCTGCGCGTCCTAGCGCAAAAGGTTGCTTTACTAAGTAACTGATAATAGGTGAATTTGACTAGATTTATGCCCTAAATAATCACGCTTTATTGTTGTTTTGATATTGTTTATGATGAAGAAATGCTTTTATTAGTGTTCTTAGTGTGTTATAGGTACACATGAGCTAATGAAGACTAAAAGAGCAAGTTTTGGGGTCAAAAGATGGTGAAAAAGGCCAAAGTGTGGTACAAGTCAAGAACATATGTTGAAAGTAGCCGGGAAGGTGTGATTCCGAGCTATATGGATGTTATGGAATGAATTTAAGTGATTTGGAGCTTTGAAGTCTGAGTAAAAGCTCAAGGAATTAAGCCGGGATCGAGTTCGGGGGTCAAATTTGATAAGTGTAGAACAAGCGAAGAATGGATGAGGCATATTATGCACTGTATAGTAAATTGGACATAACGTTTAGCTCCGAACTCCATTTTGGCTCCATAATATATGGTTGGAAAGCTAATTCAAAGGGCTACAACTTTCATGTTTTGAGTTTTTCCAAATTCGCAAAGGAACAGGGTGCAAAACCGCGGTTTCTCCGCGACCGCGGATGAACCGCGGAAAAACTGGCTCTCTGAAGTTTTACTGTTCGCGGTCCATCCGCGGCCGCGAACGAACCACGGAAGTCGCCGCAGCAGCAGTCCTAATTGTACTCAAACTTAGTTTTTTTAGCCCTAAAACCTCTATATAAACTCCTAGTTTGCCCCATAGAGGCATGTACTTTATTTCTTCAATACTTTTGCAAGGTTTTAGTAGGAGAGATTCCTCTCAAACTCTTTCTTTATTATTTTATATCAAGCAATTCTTTATGATTTCAATTATTATTCTTGTTTCTTCAAGCATGAGTAGCTAAATTCTTTTCTAAGGTTTTGATGGAACCTATTGATAGATGAACTTATCGTTTATGTGAGTACAAATTGTGATTTAGATTTCTATTTGTTCAACTTCATTCTTATTGTAGTTAATTGGTAGAGCTCCCAATTAGCGGTGCCTATTTAGTGTGCATAACTTGGAAAAGAGTGCATATTTAGGTTTATTGTTGAACAACACCACACCTAGGTTATTAGAGGAATCTATAATTTTAGGCGTAAAGACGGGGTTAGGAATAACGAAGTCTTGGGTGCAATCTAAAGTGAACTATTCAAATTAAAGCTAGTTAGGGTAGCTCGGGAGAGTGCACTAGTAAATTATTGTAATTGCTCGGGAGAGGGTTACGATACACATAGCGTTCATGATTGATAGAATATATTAACAATTTGTATGAGCATAACGATAAGGGATTCCGTCAATAGGGGAAATCAATACCTTAGTCTTTCTCTATATTATTTCATTCAACATTCAATTCTTTCTTTTAAAGCATTCTTTAATTCTTGCAAACTAGATATTCGAAAACCATACACAAATATATATTCAAAGTTTGGGAACTTGATTCGGAAGTACTTTTGGGGTTGTGAAAGTTGCAATTGGTAGGTTAATTCTCTGTGGGATCGATCTTGGACTTATTAAACCAAGTTATATTGACTACGACCGTTGCTTGGACGTGAATCAATTTTGGCGCCGTTGCCGGGGAATTAACGGAATTATCAATTGCCATTGCCATAACTTCAAGATTCTTGTGTATTCAGGTTCTTTCTACACTCTACATTGAATATTTTGACGTTTGTTGATTTGGGTATTCGGGTGCATGCCTAGAAAATCTGCAAGGACTGGAGAACTAATTGAAGGACTCTCAGACCCCGAGCAAACCTTCCGGGCGCGTAACAAAGCCATCAAAAAAATTCAACAATCTCAACAACCAATCAAACTAGACTTCGACATGGGTGACATAAACGCTCAAAACCAGCAAGCCGAGCTAAATATGCAAGAGGCACAGGAGGCACAAGAAGGTGCATTGTTCGACTGGGCACAACCCACAGCGGATAATTTGGCAACCGCCATCGTTGTGCCAGCAATTCAAGCTGAGTCTTTCCAGATTACCAACAACATGCTTCACTTGTTGCAAAACAAGGGATTATTCTCTGGGTCTCAGGTTGAAGATCCACAGCAGCACCTCAAAAACTTTCTATCAATATGCAAAACACAAAGGCAACCGAATGTAACTCCGGAAGCTATCGGATTACTACTTTTTCCATTCTCAGTTACAGGAGCAGCACAGATATGGCTAAACTCACTCCCAATAAACTCCATTGCAACTTGGGATGAGTTAGTCAAACAATTCCACAACAAGTTTCATCCACCCAACAAAACAGCTCAACAAATTGATGAGATTGTGAGCTTCAAACAGAAACCACTGGAAACACTACATGAAACTTGGGGCAGATTCAAAGGCATGCTTGTTATGTGTCCTCACCATGGGATTCCTGAACAGATGTTGGGTCAAAGGTTCTACATGGGACTTTCAGATAGTATGAAGAATATTGTAGATGCTTCAGCAGGTGGGGCTTTTCTGAGCAAGACTTGGAGAGAGGGCCAAAATTTGCTAGACAAGATGGCTATGCATTCCTAACACATTATTCGGACCATGACACCACAGCTACTAGGTTTTTTTTGCACAAATATTTTTACGGGGCCTTACATATTTGACACAAATGAGCATCCTAACAAAGAAGGTGGAAGAATCGGGGGTTAAGTAGCAGGTTCACATTGTAGATACTACTAATGGTGGTTTATGCACATCTTGCATTAGCCAACGCATAGGTAATCCATGGGCTGCAGACCAAGAACATCATCACCATCATGAAGACATGAATTATGTGGCTAATTATGGAGGGCAGCAATAGGGTAATCCGAGTTGGGGTCAGCAGGCTCCACAGCAATACAGGCCTCCACAACTACAGTATAATGCAACAGGTATGAGGCCACCACACAACATGGTCCCATATCCTAGACCTCAGAATTTCGGCAATCAGCAGCAGGGATATCATCCACCTCCACCACCTCATGGGGGTAGACATGACGATGGGTTCGCAGAGTTGAAAGCTATGATGCAACAGGTAATCGGGTCGAATGCCAAAACCAATGAGAGGATAGATGCCCATGATGCAGCCATCAAGAATATTGAAATACAGGTGGGCCAGATTGCTATGTCTCTTAACAATCGTCCTCAAGGGACATTGCCTGCAGATACACAAACAAACCCAAAAGACCAAGTCCCAAAGCAGATGATGGCAGTGACTCTGAGAAGTGGTAGAGATCTTGATGCTGAGAAAGAAAGTGAGAAAATCGACACACAAGCTGAGACACTCATTCCATTGCCCATTGAACTGGATGAGTCCACCGGGTTGACAGAAATTACGGTCCAGCCAGTTGCTGAAAATAAAGAGATGCAGCAGGGAACGGAAAAAGTAGCTGAACAGGTAGAGCAACAGGTTGAAGAAAAAGTGATAGAGAAAGAAAAGTCCCAAGTCATTGGGAAGAAGAGGCCTCCACCACCATTCCCCCAAAGGTTGGCCAAGCACCGGAAGGAAGAGCAATACAAAAAGTTCTTTGATATGCTCAAGCAAATCCAGGTAAATATTCCCTTAATTGAAGCTTTAAAAGAAATGCCTGGGTATTCTAAGATGATGAAAGACTTGATGTCGAGGAAATTTGATTTCCAAGACTTGGCCACCGTGACCCTTACCCAGACTTGTAGTGCAGTGGTCTCCAGACCCATAGCTGAGAAGCTATCTGATCCAGGTAGCTTCACCATCCCATGCACTATAGGGAATTATGCCTTTGCAAAGGCATTGTGTGATTTGGGGGCAAGCATTAACCTCATGCCCTTAGTTATTTATAAGAGGCTAGGCATTGGGAGAGCCAGGCCTACCTCTATGTTATTACAGCTTGCTGACAGGACGGTTAAGCATCCATTTGGTATTTTAGATGATGTTCTTATCCAGGTAGGGAAGTTTGTGTTTCCCGCCGATTTTGTTATTCTTGATTGCAAGGTGGACGAGGAAATTCCTATAATCTTAGGAAGACCATTCCTAGCCACCGGGAGAGCTCTAATTGATTGTGAGACTGGGGAACTCAAGATGAGGTTGAATGATGAGGAAATCATATTCAATGTGCAAAAATCCATGAGGCGCCCTAGTGAGTTCGCAAATTGCTCTCTCATTGATGCGGTTGATGTGATAGTGGAGACAGACGATGCAGAGTTGACCATTGAAGATCCACTTCAAGCATGCCTGATGAACTTGGAAGAGGTAAATGGTGAAAGTTTAGCAGAATGGGTACTATCTCTGGAAGGCAAGGGGTTTTGGGAGAGAGAGCTTGAATTCGAGCCTCTACACTTAGAGAAAAGAGAGACCCCTCCTGCAAAACCATCCATAGAAGAGCCACCAAAGCTGGAGCTTAAACCACTACCATCTCATCTCAGGTATGAATTTCTAGGCCCTAACTCCACTTTACCTGTTATTACTTCATCTGGTTTGCTAGATGTGCGGGTAGAACAACTCTTTCAGGTGTTGATATCCAATTTTTCCCTCGTGTATATTAGCAGACATAAAGGGGATCAGCCTTGCATACTGCATGCACAAGATTCTCCGAGAAGAGGGCACAAACCTTCCAGGAAACGCAAAAGAAGGCTGAACCCGAATATGAAGGATAGGGTGAAAAAGAAAGTGATAAAGTGGCTAGACACGGGGTAGATCCCGGGTAAGTTGTCTCACCCTTCTATGCTATACATGTATTATTATGACATGAGGACTTGGCATGATTTTAAGTGTGGGGTGGGAGACTTATCTTGTATTGTATATTGTATATAGTAGATGTAGTTGTAAATTATATTAGCTAGCTTGGCCCGATGATGGACACTTGGCGATGGGTTTTTTCAGGGTCTAAGTCGGAATAAAAAAATACAAAAAAATTAGAAAATTTAAAAATCCAAAAATATGAGTAGAGGACTCTTCCTTATGACGGACTATTTAGGACAAGTACTCTTGAGGGAAGTAGTCCACGTAGGAATTTTTCTTTCTTTTATTTTCTTTTTCTAGGTAGTGTATCATCTCCCCTTGGTTTTTCTTTTGACCACGGTTCTTTTCCAAGGGTTTTTATTGAACCGGGTTAGGTAGATTTTTCTTTTCTTAGGATTAGAGGTAAAAAGGATTAGAGGACAAAAGGGCAACATGTAACCCCGAATATGCACATTAGCAAAAGCGTAAATTGAACTTGAGAATGTATCTTCTAAGCTTGATTGTAGAATCTTAATATGCCTTAAATTGCACAATAATGCTTGCTTGAACATCGATAGGACTTTGTAGATAAACCGGATTCCAAATGAGTTGCATGCCATGTGTGTGTGAGGTTTTTACTTACATTGTATGTTGTACATGATGCCTAGAACTTGCCCCGTGTGTTTGCAAAGCGAAATAGAAGTTGTTTGGTTGTAGAAAGGATAGAGGCATTTCTTTGTGTAACCCCATATACCAATAGACATGAATTCACCCGTACATTATATCTTAGTTAACCCCTTTGAGCTTAAAGCCTTTTTTTTTTTTTTTGATAACCCTTGAATGTTCTTCAAATTAATATATTTGTTCTACTTTACCTCCTAGAAGCACTTGTATTGTAATGAATATGCAAAAGTTTAAGTGTGGGGTGAAGGGAAATTGAAAAGGGAAATCAAGAATGAATGGTAGAAAATAGTGAGCTGGCCAAAATAATGTAAATGTATTGCAAGGCAATGAAAAATATTCTGAGAAAAAGAGCTATATTGAATAAAATTTTAGAAAGGCCAGCTACATCAATAAAAGAAAAGTAGGGGTTAAAATTGAAGAAAGGTGAAGGTATGTTTATGGGAGACATAAGGAAGTAAACAAAAAGGGAAGTTGTGAAAAAGAAAAGAAAAGTGCTTAGGGAGGCTAGTCACTATAACCAAAAGTATCCTACCCGTCCCATAGCCTACATTACAACCCTTAAAGACCTCTTGATCTATGATTGAATAACTTGATTAGTGGAGTATTACACTAGGGGCAAGCCTATGGTGTGTCTGTATGCATTTGAATGTTCTTTGTTGAGAGTGAGTGAATTTTTTCCGATATTTATAAGTTCCATGTTCTGAATTGTTTATGTGTGGGAACTTCTCTCAATGAACTATGTAAGGGTGTGTAACTCAAGAGGAAGAAGGTAAATTTTCAAGTTTTTGGTAATAATTAGAGTAAGCAATAATGTGCTGGCATGAGAGTTTACGGTTAGGTAAGGATTGTGCATATCTTAGGTTAATCATGAAAAATAGCTTTTGTGATATAATTTGGGGGAGACATAAATAAAATTGGCCTAAAGTGTGATTAAGGTTGCTCGAGGACGAGCAAAGGTTTAAGTGTGGGGTATTGATAATAGGTGAATTTGACTAGATTTATGCCCTAAATAATCACGCTTTATTGTTGTTTTGATATTGTTTATGATGAAGAAATGCTTTTATTAGTGTTCTTAGTGTGTTATAGGTACACATGAGCTAATGAAGACTAAAAGAGCAAGTTTTGGGGTCAAAAGATGGTGAAAAAGGCCAAAGTGTGGTACAAGTCAAGAACATATGTTGAAAGTAGCCGGGAAGGTGCGATTCCGAGCTATATGGATGTTATGGAATGAATTTAAGTGATTTGGAGCTTTGAAGTCTGAGTAAAAGCTCAAGGAATTAAGCCGGGATCGAGTTCGGGGTCAAATTTGATAAGTGTAGAACAAGCAAAGAATGGATGAGGCATATTGTGCACTGTTTAGTAAATTGCACATAACGTTTCTCTCATCTCCATTGTGGCTCCATAATATATGGTTGGAAAGATAATTCAAAGGGCTACAACTTTCATGTTTTGAGTTTTTCCAAATTCGCAACGGAACAGGGTGCAAAACCGCGGTTTCGCCGCGACCGCGGATGAACCGCGGAAAAACTGGCTCTCTGAAGTTTTACTGTTCGCGGTCCGTCCGCGGCCGCGAACGAACCGCGGAAGTCACCGCAGCAGCAGTCCTAATTGTACTCAAACTTAGTTTTTTTAGCCCTAAAACCTCTATATAAACTCCTAGTTTGCCCCATAGAGGCATGTACTTTATTTCTTCAATACTTTTGCAAGGTTTTAGTAGGAGAGATTCCTCTCAAACTCTTTCTTTATTATTTTATATCAAGCAATTCTTTATGATTTCAATTATTATTCTTGTTTCTTCAAGCATGAGTAGCTAAATTCTTTTCTAAGGTTTTGATGGAACCTATTGATAGATGAACTTATCGTTTATGTGAGTACAAATTGTGATTTAGATTTCTATTTGTTCAACTTCATTCTTATTGTAGTTAATTGGTAGAGCTCCCAATTAGCGGTGCCTATTTAGTGTGCATAACTTGGAAAAGAGTGCATATTTAGGTTTATTGTTGAACAACACCACACCTAGGTTATTAGAGGAATCTATAATTTTAGGCGTAAAGACGGGGTTAGGAATAACAAAGTCTTGGGTGCAATCTTAAAGTGAACTATTCAAATTAAAGCTAGCTAGGGTAGCTCGGGAGAGTGCACTAGTAAATTATTGTAATTGCTCGGGAGAGGGTTACGATACACATAGCGTTCATGATTGATAGAATATATTAACAATTTGTATGAGCATAACGATAAGGGATTCCGTCAATAGGGGAAATCAATACCTTAGTCTTTCTCTATATTATTTCATTCAACATTCAATTCTTTCTTTTAAAGCATTCTTTAATTCTTGCAAACTAGATATTCGAAAACCATACACAAATATATATTCAAAGTTTGGGAACTTGATTCGGAAGTACTTTTGGGGTTGTGAAAGTTGCAATTGGTAGGTTAATTCTCTGTGGGATCGATCTTGGACTCACTTGAGCATCCAATATGTTTGGAATTCGATAGGAAAAGAAGGTTAACTATTTCTCTAAGCTTCATAGCACAATCTATAGTAGAAAATAAGACAATCCTAGATGTCTTGGTAGTTAACCATTTATATAAGTGGCCGACACACACATATAAAGGAAACTCCACTAGACACGGCTTTATAACCTCTTTAGGACTCTTGAATCTAGTGCTATGATACCAAGCTTTGTCATGCCCTGAACCTGGGCCTAGATGTAATACAACACTCGGTGCTTGACTACATGTGATCGAGAGAACCAACTAGCTGTCTGAATCAACATGTGATA
Organism: Nicotiana noctiflora; assembly: GCA_032618575.1. Classification (NCBI taxonomy): domain Eukaryota; kingdom Viridiplantae; phylum Streptophyta; class Magnoliopsida; order Solanales; family Solanaceae; genus Nicotiana; species Nicotiana noctiflora. Next base: position 42,153 of record JASVEL010013638.1, on the reverse strand, counting down.
TCATAACATACTGAATGCGGAAGATAAGCTAAGACATACTGATATACTAAAAGTTCGGATGATATGAATCATAGTGCAGAAATTCTAATACAATTCTGAAACGTATTTGCAACCAACATAGCTTAACATGGAAAGCCCGAGACTCTGTCTAACTGTTACTCTAGCCTATGAATATACCGGCTATCTATAAATATGGAAGACTGTAAAGTAATGATAATGCCCCGAAAGAATTGGGGTCACCAAATAGCTGGTATAAGAATCCTTGCGCTCTGAATCATCAATCTGTAAATCATTACCTGTATCGTGAGATGTAGACCCCGAGCAAAAGGGAAGTTAGTAAATTTGAATTGTACTGGTATGTAAAGTAACTGAAAAAAGAATTAAAAATGTTGAAACTGAAACTAAGCTGATAACTGAAATAATAACTATTGGTACTGAAACTGAAATGATAACTGATAAGTGATAATTGGTAAGAGGTAACTGAAATAATAACTAATAACAAAATGATAACTATTAAAACTAAAACTGAAATGATAATTGATTACTGATAACTGAACTGATAGCTGGTAATGGAAATGATAACTAACAACTGAAATGAAAACTAATAACTGAATTGAACAAAGAAAGTAAGGATATGAATACTCCCTCTTCTGAATGATGAACAACCTGTTTATCTGAATAAGCTATAGCCTCGGGCCCAATATATATGTGCACAAGCTACGACCTCAGGCCTAAGTATACGTATACATAACTACGACCTCAGGCCTAAAAATGCATAAAGCATAAACTACGTCCTCAGGCCCAAACATACATAAAATATAAACTACGGCCTCAGGCCCAAGTATGCATTAAGCATATAAACTATAGCCTCAAGCCAAATACAGGTGTTCAACATTGAGGAACTGAGAATCATACTGAAATACATGATGTTGAAATACTGAACCATACTGAGTTATATGATAGTTGAATGCTGAATAGAGTTGAACTGAGACATGTATTCATGAACTGATTATGAAAACTTATGCTTCAACTATTATGACATGCTGGTAATCTAGAAAGAGACTCATAGGAATTAAACCCAAGTCTATATTGATTATGCATTATGCTCACAACATTCGGAATATAAGTCATGAGCGGATTATGAAGCTAGAGAATAGATGTTCTGCACCTATTATATAATTTGTTACTAATTGCCTCAGAAATATAATTTGTAATAAAATATTATAGAATATATATATATATTAACAAATAATTCAAATAAAAGTGAAATTATTGAGATACAAGATAATTCAATACATCTTACATTATTGTAATGACCCGACTGGTCCTTTTGCAATTTTGAACCCCATTCCCTTATATAATACTTTCCGCATTTGCTTTAGCTAAATTATGACTTGCGGGGGCAGGTGGTTCGGGAGTTAGAAGAATTTCGGGTAAGATTAAGCCTAGTTGCTTCTTTAAGTTTCTTTAAAAAGGCCAAGTTTGACTTTAGTCAACATTTTGAAAAAACAGACCTGGAATCGCAATCCGACAATTTCTAAGGGTCCATGTGAAAATATGGGATCTAGGCATATGCCCGAAATCGAATTCTAAGGCCCCTATCTCGAGTAATGAATTTTTATGTAATTGTTAAGTTTAAGTTTCAAAGATTTAAATAAAATAAGAAATTATTGTTTTCATAGGTATCGGGTTCAGATATTGATTTCGACACTTGGAACAAGTCCAAAATATCGGTTAAGACCTACCCACAAAATTTGGTGTCAATCCAAGTAGTTTAAGGGCATTTTAACCCGTTGAGGGGAAATTAAGAACTTGAAGTTCATTAAGTTGGATCAATTTGTTTTGGGGTTCGATTCCTTGTTTTAGGGTTGTTTTAGGTTTTTTGAGGGTTCGACTAGGTCCCCCTCATGATTTATGACTTGTCGGTATGTTCGGGCGGGGCTCGGGAGCCCCGAGCGTCAAATGTTTGAAGTTCGAGTGAAGTTGGAATTTGAAATGAACCATCTTCTGCTGCTTCTATTAAAACCGCTTATGCGGTTCTAGGACCGCAAAAGCAGAGACCACAAAAGCGATCCTTTTATCACAAAAGAGGCCAGGCCGTCCCTGGGGGAAACTACAAAAGCGGCCCAAAAACCGCAAAAGTGGATCCGCTTATGCGGCCCCCAGACCGCAGGTGCGGTCGACCTTCCCTTGCCAAAAACTGCATATACGGACCATTTTTCCGCAGGTGCGAGACCGCAGAAGCGAAAATCGCCGGAGTAGTGAGCTCATTTAATACGGACTTAAGTGCATTTATCTCCCACTTTCTCAATAGTTAGGCAAGACAAGAGGGGTTGCTCTGAGGGTATCCCAACTTAGCAATTGAGGTAAGTAATTTCCAGTCGCCTTTAGTTTAAATACATGTATAATAGATAGATAAAACATTAAAAATGTGGTAGAAAAAAAGGGCTAGAGCTAGACATAGAGTTTTAATAAAATAAGGTTTAACCACCTAATTAGCTATGTAATGAACTAGAAATAATATATTTGTGATCTTTAGATGATAGAGAACAATTTCCATCAAATAAATCTCGAAATCCGGGCACGTGGACCTGAGGTCAGAATTTAGGAAACTAATGTTATAGGCTAGGAAATTTCTTAAATAGCTAGAATTTGATTGTGTAAGCCTTTATTTACAAGTTCTTGCTTCAATTGAGAGTTTGGGATTGTCCGACTTCAAATTAAGGACTCGCGCTCTTTCTTGGATATTGGGAGTGCACTTTGGACCGAGGTGAGTCTACCTTCTAACCTTGTAAGAGGGAAATTTTCCCCATAGGATTTTGAATAAGTAATTGTTGCTAAATGCGAGGGCTACGTACGTACGAGGTGACGAGATTCCGTGCGTAGCTACTATATTAAAATTGTTCGGGTAGTTTAGGACCCACGCATGTTTAATTGGAGAATATTTCTTGTTTTAAAATTTGCCAATATGATCGTTATAAATTGATAGAGACTTGAGAACATGAAAGTGGACATATAAAATTATTGTGCCTTGGTAGGAATTCTTTTGTATGTAATTGAGCCTTATGTATTTTTTTCTTGATATATGTTGATGATTTTGGATCGGGCCGATTGCCTCGGTGATAATAGATGCATCTATGGTTTATGTCGCTCGACCCTCGGCAGTGCACAATTTATTTTCTATTGGAGTGGGCCATCGACATCGGCATGTTTGTGTATGATTTATGTGTTTGCATTACTCATTGTATATAAAAGAATAAACTGGAAATTTTATTAAGGCAAGAATATAACCCTTTTGTTGAACCTGTATTATTGGTAATTCATTGTGTTGTATATCTCACTCTATTATATCATATTATTTGGACCTTTGTCAGTATCAAGTCGACCTTTCATCTCTATTTCTTCGAGATTAGACGGGATACTTACTGAGTACATGTGGTTTATGTACTCATGCTACACTTTTGTACTTAAATATACAGGTTTTGAGGTAGGTGGATGTGGACATTATTCGAGCGCGCAGCAGTGAGTTCGCTTAGGGACTTCTACGGTGAGCTGCCTTTTTATCATGCTGATCCGCAGCCGAAGGAGTCCTTTCTTTTATTTATGGTTTTATGTGTATTCTGATTCAGATAGTAGGACAATGTTTTGTATATTTTTGGTGTATACTCTACTGGTCGCCCATAGCTAGTGACACCGGGTTCTGGCACACACTATAGTGGATATTCATTTTGGGGTCTGTATCGCTATGTCATCACTTTATGATTTTTGCTAATTTCTTCATTTACTTGAAAACATTAGTATATCTGGTTTTGGCTAAAAAAAAAATAGGAACTTAATTATAATTCCGCAACTTGGCTGGCCTAAGTATGGTGTTAGGCGCCACCATGACCTATTTATGAAAAATGGGCCGTGACAACTTGGTATCAAAGCACTAGGTGCATGTAGGTCTAAGAAGTTACAGGCAAACCTAATAGGGTCTTGTAGTTCGTTACAGAGACGTATGTATTTATCTTCAAGGGGCTATAGGGTGTTAGGAAATACTACTCTTTATTCATTTCCATCGTGTAGTGGTCAGTGTACTAATTTTCCTCTTCTATTCTCTTATAGATGGTGAGGACCCGCACCACCGACGTTCCAGACCTAGGAGGAACTGCTCCCCCCATTTATAGAGGCCGGGGGAGGGCATCGGCCCGTGGTAGGGGACCAGGTCATCCCAGAGCCATTCAAGTTGCGCTACCAGCAGACCCTGCAGAGGATCCCATCATTGAGGAGCAGGGCGAGGCACCCGCACTGCGCCTACTCCGAAGAATTTCATGACTGCGCCGGGAATTTCAGGAGGTCATGGGCCGTATGCTTCGGTTCATGGACACTATGACTCGTCCTGGTTTATTTCCAGCGGATCCGGCTACCTCCCAGGCAGGAAGGGGAGCACAGACCCCTACTGCTCAGGTTCCAGGTCATGTAGCCACCATTTATCATACTGCGGGTGCACTACCCACAAAAAGGGTCCAACCAGTTGTTATAGCAGCACCCCAGGCCAGGCCAGCTATCGACGGTGATCAACATAAGTTATAAGACACATGGACCAGATTGCACCCTCCGTTCTTTGGGAGCGAGCGTCATGAGGACGCCAAGGATTTCATTGACAGGCGGAGGGATAGACTACACAAATGAGGATATTGGAGTCTGATGGAGTCGACTTCACTACTTTACAGTTGGAAGGCAGGACCCGTAGATGGTTGCAGCCTTATTTACTAAGCAGACCAGCAGGCACTCCTCCCCTCACTTGGGGTTAGTTCACCTAGTTATTTCTTGATCAATACATTCCATACTCTGAGAGGAAAGAGCTACTTCATTAGTTTGAGTATCTGGAGCAGGGTCATATATAAGTGACCAACTGTGAGGCGAGGTTCTCTGAGTTGTCTTTCCATGCACTCATGATACTTCCAACGGAGGCAGAGAGAGTACGAAGGTTTGTTGTAGGGTTACATCCCGCTATCTGGTCGGGTATGGCTCGTGAGGTAGAGATGGGCACAGGATATCAGCTAGTACTTGAGATTTCCGGCAGGATCGAGGGTTATCGGCTGAGGGGTAGAGAGGAAATGCAGCAGGATAAGAGGGCCAGATTCTCAGGAGAGTTGAGATGCGCCCCAGCTAGGGGTCACTTTGGAAAGGGTCAGTCCAGTAGGCCCCTAGGTCCAGCACCACCACCTGCTCGCGGTGCTCCAGCGCGCTCCTATTTCAGCGCTATGCCAGAGAGTTCACACCGCCCATCAGCCGTCCAGGGTTCGTCCAGTGGGTATTCGGGTCCTTAGGAGTCTTCCAGTCCATATTTCAGTGCTATGTAGGAGGGTTCTTACCGCTCACCGGCTACTCAAGCTTCTTCTAGTGGGCTTTTTAGTATTCAGGGTCAGCCATCTGGGTAGCATGCTGCCACACCATGTTGTTTTGAGTGCATGGACGCAGGCCACATGAGGAAATACTGCCCCAGGATTAGGGGCACGGCAGTACAGCAGGGGCAACAACCCGTGACTCCAGTACCAGCGGTCCAGCCGCCCAAAGGTGGAGAGCAGGCTAGTAGAGGTCATTCTAGGGTTAGGGGCCAGACAAGGAGAGGTCAGCCAGCTACTACTCAGTCAGTTGGAGGCCAGTCAGTCGATGCTCCAGCTAGATTCTATGCTCTCCCCGCCAGGCAGATGCATTGGCCTCAAATGCCGTGATCACATGTATTATTTCTGTTAGTAGTAGAGATGCATCGATATTATTTGATCCAGGGTCCACCTATTCATATATATCATCTCTATTTTCTCGTTTCCTGGCCATTTCTCCTGAGCCCTTGGGTGTTCCTGTTCATGTGTCCACTCCTGTGGGCGATTCTGTGGTTGTGAACCGGGTATACAAGTCTTGTGTGGTTACTTTCTGTAGTTTTGAGACTAGAGAAGATCTCATGCTGCTCGATGTGATCAACTTTGAGGTTATCCTGGGCATGGATTGGTTATCTACTTATCATGCTGTTCTAGATTGCCATTCCAAGACTATTTCTTTAGTGATGCCAGGGTTGCCGAGACTGGAGTGGAGAGGCTCCACTGTAGGTACACCTAGCAGTGGTGTTTGGCCTATTTAGCTTATGTTTGAGACACCGCTGCTGAGTCTTCGACGATTAATTAATCTTCAATAGTCCGAGAGTTCGCAGATGTTTTTCCTTCTGATCTTCCTGGCATGCCTCTGGATCGTAATATTGATTTCTGTATCGACTTGGCTCCAGGCACTCACCCTATATCTATCCCACCAAACCGTATGAATCCTAGGGAGCAGTTAGAGGAGTTTCTAGCTAAATGGTTTGTTAGGCCCAACGTATCGCCTTGGGATGCACCAGTGCTGTTTGTAAAGAAGAAAGATGGGACTATGCGGATGTGCATTGATTACCGCCAGTTTAACAAAGTCACCATCAAGAACAAGTATCCATTGACCCGTATCGATGATTTGTTCGACCAGTTTTTGGGTGATAGGGTGTTCTCTAAGATCGACCCAAGGTCAGGATATCATCAGATGAAGATTCGGGATTTAGATGTTCCGAAGACCGCATTAGGATGAGATATGGCCACTATAAGTTCCTAGTGATATCATTTGGCTTGACTAATGCTCCAATAACATTTATAGATGTGATGAACAGAGTGTTCAGGCCTTATATTGATTCTTTTGTCATTGTCTTCATTGATGACATCTTGATATACTCACGTAGCCTGGGGGAGTATGAACAACATTTGAGGCTAGTGCTTCAAACCTTGAGAGAGCAGAAAATTTATGCTAAGTTCTCCAAGTGTGAGTTTTGGCTAGAGTCAGTGGCATTCTTGGGGCATATAGTGTTAGGAGAGGAAATTAAGGTGGATTCCAAGAATATTGAGGCAGTTCAGAGTTGGACACGTCCTACTTCAGTGATCGAGATCAGGAGCTTCCTAGGGTTAGTAGGCTATAATTGGTGATTTGTGTAGGGCTTTTCATCCATTGCATCACCTCTGACTAGATTGACCCAAAAGGGACCCCCATTTTATTGGTCAGATGATTGTGAGGAGAGCTTCCAGAAGCTTAAGACGACTTTGACCACGACACCAGTTCTTGTATTTCCTTCTGGTTCAGGGACGTATACGGTATATTGTGACGCTTCTCGCGTTGGCTTGGGATGTGCACGACCTAGAGATGGTGGCAATTGGTCATGCTCTTAAGATATGGAGGCAGTAGTTATATGAGGTGTCAAGTGAGGTTTATACAGACCATTGTAGCTTGCAGCATTTGTTCAAATAGAGGGACCTTAATTTGAGATAGCGCATGTGTCTTGAGTTGCTGAAGGATTATGACATTACCGTTCTTTATCATCCAGGCAAGGCAAATGTGGTTGCGGATGCCTTGAGCAGAAAGGCGAAGAGCATGGGTAGTTTAGCATTCATCCCTATGGAGATGAGACTATTAGCTTTTGATATTTAGTCCTTGGCTAACAGACTTGTTAGATTGGACATTTCAGAGCCCAGCCGGGTCCTAGCATGTGTGGTTGCTCGGTCTTCATTGTTGGGGAAGATTAAGGCCCGACAGCTCGATGATCTGCATTTGGCAGTTCTTAGAGAGACGATGCTCAGGGAGGTGCTAAGGATGTTTCTACTAGTGAGGATGGTGTGTTACGGCTTCAAGGCCGAGTATGTGTTCCTACTGTTGATGGCTTGAGGGAGAGGATTCTAGAGGAGGCCCACAGTTTAAGGTACTCCATTGATCTAGGTGCTACGAAGATGTAGTGTGACTTGAGGCAGCATTACTGGTGGCGTAGGATGAAGAAGGACATTGTGGAGTATGTAGCTAAATGTTTGAATTGCCAGCAAGTCAAGTATGAGCACCAGAGGCTAGGTGGACTACTTCAGCGGATGCCCACTCCGGAATGGAAGTGGGAGCGCATCACTATGAATTTTGTAGTTGGGTTGCCGCGGACTCCGTGGAAGGTTGATTCAGTGTGGTTTATTGTGGATAGATTGACCAAGTCTGCCCATTTCATTCTAGTGGCGACTACCTATACGGCAGAGAAGTATGCTGAGATTTACATTCGGGAGATAGTGAGATTACACGGTGTTTCGGTCTCCATCATATCAGACAGAGGCCCTCAGTTCACTTCCCATTTCTTGAGAGCTATTCAGAGTAAGTTGGGGACCCGCGTGGAGCTTAGCACGACATTTCATCCTCAGAATGACGGACAGTTGGATCGGACAGTTCAAATTTTAGAAGATATGGTTAGAGCATGTGTGATCGACTTTGGAGGGCAGTGGGATCAATTCTTACCATTGACAGAGTTTGCATATAATAACAGTTATAAGTCCAACATAGATATGGCCCCGTATGAGGCATTGTATGGTCGGTGTTGCCGTTACCCTATCAGTTGGCTTAATCCTGGTGAGGCTAAGTTGCCTGGTACAAATTTGGTCCAGGATGACTTGGATAAGGTAAAGTTGATTCAGGAGAGGCTCCACACAGTTCAGTCCAGGCAGAAGAGCTACTCGGATCAGAAGGCATGTGATGTATCATTTGCTGTTGGTGAGAAAGTCCTCCTGAAGGTTTCGCCCACGAAGGGCATTATGAGATTCGGGAAGAAGGGCAAGTTAAGCCCAAGGTTTATTGGCCCCTTTGAGCTGTTGAGGCGAGTTGGAGAGGTTGCCTATGAGCTCACCTTACCTCCCAGTTTATCAGGAGTACATTCAGTCTTCCATGTATCGATGCTCCAGAAATACCATGCTGACTATTCACATGTGTTGGATTTTAGTACCATTCGGTAAGATAAGAGTTTGGGCTACGAAGAGGAGCCAGTTGCCACTGTTGATAGGAAGGACTGCCAATTGAGATCCAAGAGGGTTTCTACAATGAGAGTTTAGTGGAGGGGCCAACCGGCCGAGGAGGCGATATGGGAGTCCAAGGAGGACATGCAGGGCCGATATCCCAACTTATTTAGCAATCCAGGTACTTTTTTATCTCTGTTTGAGGACGAACATTTGTTTAAGAGATGGAGAATGTAACGACCCGATTGCTCGTTTTGCATTTTCGAACCCCGTTCCCTTAAATAATACTTTTCGCATTTGCTTTAGCTAAATTATGACTTTTGGGGGTGGGTGGTTCGGAAATTAGAAGAATTTTGGGCAAGAATAAGCCTATTCGCTTCATTTAAGTCTCTTTGAAAAAGGCCAAGTTTGACTTCGGTCAACATTTTGGAAAAACGAACTTAGAATTGCAATTCGGCAATTTCGGAGGGTCCGTGGGAAAATATGGAACCTAGGGATATGCTCGGAACGAAATTCCGATGTCCCTAGCACGAGTAATGGAATTTTATGTAAAAGTTGTTAAGTTTAAGTTTCAAAGATTTAAATAAACTAAGAAATTATTATTTTCAAAGGTATCGGGTTCGGATTTCAATTCTGAACTTGGTACAAGCCAAAAATATCAGTTTAGACCTACCTGCAAAATTTGGTGCCAATCCGAGTAGTTTAAGGGCATTTTGACCCGTTGAGGGGATATTAAAAACTTCAAGTTCAATATGTTAGATCAATTCGTTTTGGGGTTCGATTCCTTGATTGTGTTGTTTTGGATGTTTAAAGGGTTCGACTAGGTCCGCCTCGTGATTTTAGACTTATAGGTATGTTCGGGCACGGGAGCCCCGAGCGTCAAATGATCGAGATTCGAGCGAAGTTGGAATTCAAATGAACCAACTTCTGCTGCTTCTGTTATAACCGCTTCTACGGTTCTTGGACCGCATAAGAGGAGACCACATAAGTAGTCATTTTATCGCAAAAGCGGCCATGTCGGCCTAGGGAAAAACCGCAAAAGTGGCCCAGAAACTGCAGAAGCGGTTCCACTTATGTGGCTCCCAGATCGCAGGTGCGGTCGACCTTCCCTTGCCAAAAACCGCATATGCGGACCATTTTTCCGCAGGTGCGGGACCGCAATAGTGGTCCCCAAAATGCAGAAGCGAAAATTGCCGGGGCAGTGAGCTCATTTAATACGGGCTCAAGCGCATTTATCTCCCATTTTCTCTATACTTCGGCGATTTTGAAGCTTCCAAAGAGAGGATTCCAACATAGCAATTAAGGTAAGTAATTTTCACTCATCCTTAGTGTAAATACATGTATAATGGATAGATTAAGCACTAGAAATATGGTAGAATCAAAGAGTTAGATCTAGACCTAGAGTTTTAATAAAATTAAGGTTTAACCACCTAATTAGATATGTAATGAACTAGAAATCATATATTTGTGATCCTTAGATGATAGAGAACAACTTCCCTAAAAAAATCTCGGAATTCGGCCATGTGGGCCCGGGTTGGAATTTAGGAAACTAATGTTAAAGGCTAGGAAATTTCTTAAATAGGTAGAATTTGATCTTGCAAGCCTTTATTTATTTGTTCTTGCTTCAATTGATTAGTTTGGGATTGTACGGCTTCGAATTTAGGACTCGAGCTCTTTCTTGGATATTGGGAGTGCACTTTGGAGCGAGGTGAGTCTCCTTTCTAACCTTGTAAGAGGAAAATTATCCCCATAGGATTTTGAATAAGTAATTGTTGCTAAATTGGGGGCTACGTACGTACGAGGTGACGAGAGTCCGTGCATAGCTACTATATAAAAATTGTTCGGGTAGTTTAGGACCCACACATGCTTAATTGGGGAATATTTCTTGTTTTAAAATTTGCCAATATGATCGTTATAAATTATTAGAGACTTGATAACGTGAAAATGGGCATATAAAATTGTTGAGACTTGGTAGGAATTCTCTTGTATGTAATTGAGCCTTATGTTTTTTTTCTTGATATATCTTGATGATTATGGATCAGGCCGATTGCCTCGGTGATAATCAATGCATCTATGGTTCCTGCCGCTCGACCCTCGGTAGTGCATAATTTAATTTCTATTGTGGCGGGTCGTCGACCTCGGCATGTTTGTGCATGATTTATGTGTTTGCAGTTAGTTATGACACGATTACTCATTGTATATAAAAGAAGAAATTGGTAATTGGATTAAGGCAAGAATATGAGTATACCCCTTCTGTTGAACCTGTGTTATTGGTAATTCATTGTATTGTATATCTCACTCTATTATATCATATTATCTGGACCTTAGTAAGTATCAAGTCGACCTCTCGTCTCTACTTCTTCGAGATTAGACGAGCTACTTACTGAGTACATGTGGTTTATGTACTCATGTTACTCTTCTGCACTTAAATGTACAGGTTTTGGGACAGGTGGATCTGGACATTATCCGGATGCGCAACAGTGAGTTCACTCAGGGACTTTTACGGTGAGCTGCCTACTTTCTCATGTTGATCCGCACCCGAAGGAGTCCTTTCTTGTATTTATAGTTTTCTTTCTATTCTGATTCGGAAAGTAGGACAGTGTTTTGTATATTTTTTTATGTATACTCTACTGGTCGCCCGTAGCTAGTGACACCGGATTTTGGCACACACTTTTATTTTGGGGTCTGTATCGCTATGTCAATACTTTATGATTTTCTCTAGTTTCTTCATTTACTTGAAAACATTAGTATATCTGGTTTTGGCTAAAAAAAAATAGGAACTTAATTATAATTCCGCAACTTGGTTGGCCTAACTATGGTGTTAGACGCCATCATGACCTATTTATGAAAAATGGATCGTGACAATTATGGTAAAATTCATGTTAAATATTACATAAATATTCAACTTCCACCTCTATTATGCTCCCATAAATAATCTATTATTGCATTACGAAGTGCAAAATGAGCATCTTTGTCCTTAATTTTTGTTATCGAGCTAAAAATTGCTCAATCGATGATTTTCATCTATTATCCTTTCTACTGTTAGAGGTGGACATCCCCAATCATCTTGAATTGGTGTATTAAGACCATATTCATCCTCTATTATCATATTGTCAAGTATAATACATGTCATTATTATATCATGTAATACTTCTTTTCTCGAAAAACATGATGGTCCTGCAACAAAACAAGCTTACAAAACTCCGAATGCACGTTCAACATCTTTTCGACACGATTGTTGTTTCATCGCGAAATATTTCTTTTGTGGAGAACATGGGTCATGAATAGTTTTCACAAGGATTGACCATTTTATATTCGCACCTTTCAATTTTAGCAACATCTAAAATTTTAGATTTGCATAATTTATTTTTTGAGATGATTATATATTTCATGTATAATTATAACTTATAGTAAAATTAACTTACAATTTTACATAAAAATAATAAATATACAAAAATTAATTTATCAAAATTATATGCCATCGTTAAGATATAAAATTAATATTATAAAGATATTACATATAATAAATAGGTATATATAAATATATAAATTAAAAGAGTTGAATAGTAAAAATAATAATAAAATAAACATGAATATTAATGGAGGAGATGAATAGTATCACAGATCATCCCATTTTGGAGTAACACTATTCATCCCTATTTTGGAGGCAAAAATGGGGCCTCATTGGAGCTCCATTATGGGCCCCCATTATGGAGAAATAAGGAACAACTGTGCAAATATATACAGTTGGCTAGAACTTTCATCGTTTTTTTTTTTTGTGGTCAGAAGTGTTTTTTTTTTAAATTGAGGTATTTGACCAAGGTTTTGGAAGGAAAAAAAGTGTTTTTGAGGAGAAGGAGAAACAGTTTTTTGAGAAGCATAAAAAATTAGCTTCTCTCCAACTACACTTTTTTGATAAGCACTTTTGAGAAAATACACTTAGAAACAGTTTTCAAAAGCTTGGGTCACTGCTCAAAAAGTACTTTTCAAATTAATTAGCCAAACACAAATTATTTTTTATAAAAATATTTTTTTTTTTAAAAATATTTTTGTAAAAATCACTTATTAAAATAAACAAATTTAAAAGCTTGACCAAACAAGCTATTCAGCTCAAGAAGGGTGGATTAGTTAATCCTTCGTTGATTTGGGAGGATTTCGGAATACATGTCTGCTTTTAGGATTGCAAAAATGGGTACACACTGGACCAAGTAAAAGCATACTAGCATTAACAAAAGCTTGCCATAAACTTTTTCAAAACGAGGTACTTGGCAGGATTTTTCAACACTTTTACAATGATACAATCTCATCGACAGAGCGAGAAGAGACTATAATCCAGTCGACTTCACAAAAAATTCATTTTATAAATGAACATATATATAATCCAGAAACGAATTGATAATTGATAATTAATTGGCTTCAATCTATTATTATATATCTTGGGCATTCAAATCCAACGACGTAGAGATAGAAAAAAGTTATTTCAGTCCGTAAAGCAATACATTGAGAAGGTACTCAAGAGGTTCAATACGACAGATACAAAAGTGTTAGTACACCTCTTGCAGAGTGCATCTAGTGATGAAGAGAAAAAGGAGATGTCTTGTATTCCTTATTCTTCTGCCGTTGGTAGTTTGATGTATGCTATTATTTGCACTAGACCAGATATTGCACATGCCGTTGGTACTGTTAGTAGATTCTTTTCCAATCGTGGAAAGAACATTGGGATGCAGTAAAATGGATATTAAGGTATTTGAAAGGTACTGCAGATTTGAAGCTGTGCTTTGGCAATGGCAAGCCTGACCTTGTTCGTTACACAAACTCTGGAGGTAATCTTGATAATTCAAGATCGACTTTCGGTTATTTGATCACCTTTGCAGGTGGAGTTGTTTCTTGGCAATCTAGACTAAAGAAGTGCATAACTCTAACTACCACAGAAGCTGAATATATTGCTGTCACAGAAGGCGCAAAAAACTATTATGGATGAATGAGTTTATTAATGATCTTGGCTTTGAGTTACCAAGGTACATCTTATTTTGTGATAATCAGAGTGCTATCTGTCTCACCAAGCACTCCACTTTTCATTCTAATACCAAACATATAAATAGAAAGTATCATTGCATATGAATTGCTGTGGAAGAGAAATTATTTGAGATTGAAGATACACACGGATAAGAATTCTTCGAATACGCTGACAAAGGCGGTGGCTGTACATGAATTTTGTAGAAAATTGGCAGGCATGAAGCCTGTCAATAGTACCTCTACTTGAATACACATTTGGCCTCTTAGCTGGAGGGGGAGTTTGTTGGGCTCATGCTTATTTTGTCCAGCCAAAGGCCCAATGACATAATCCTATTCTCTTTTTGTTTCCAATCCTATTTGGAATTGGATTCGATTTTTGTTCATATTTAGAGCTAGTTTTGGATTTAAGAGAAAGCACCACTCATGATCTATAAATAGTAGAACCTTGGAAAATTATTCTATGCTCATTGATACAAATCTTTGAAATACTTAAGCACATAAGAGTGGTTTAGAGAGAGTTTTCATCAACAGAGAAGAGAGAAGAAAAGTATTTGTTTTGCTGCAGATATTTATTCTGACCAACCAACTTCAAATCATATTTTCCGATTTATTAACCGTTGGATCATGCTGAAATTTTAATTGACTGTTCGTAATATTTTCGTATTAAATTTGAACGGTAGAGATCGGATTTGGCGGCTGGTAGCATTTGATTTCAAGCCTCGAATAACAACTTCATTTTTGTAGATTCTCCTCTATCTTCAATTGATTCGTTGTTGCTCTTGTTACTATTGTTGCTCCGTATTTGACCCTTGTTGTGTAGCCAATTTAGAAAACTTTTGTAATCTTCTTATTATTATAGTGGAGTTTTTTGGATCTTTGTGATCCTGTGGTTTTTGTCTTCAATTTAAAAGGTTTTCCACGTTAAAATTTGGTGTTCTTTATCTTCCTTATTTTTGACTTTACCTCTTCCTTGACATAACAATTTTGTTATTTTCATATATACGCATCAGTTTCGCATAAAATCTGAAATTAACATCTACAAAATTCTGATGTGACGTATATTTTATTAGTAATGATAGTAAAAATATTGAAGTAATAGTTAAATAGTTAGGTATTAATCCATTCTTGTTGTGAAATAAGACAAAGAAAAGAGATGAAAAGAAAGGAGATCAATTTTCATGTGCCACAACACGAGTCTCCGGGTTTTGGAATCAAAACGCTAGTTAATTTTTACAAGTCTAAATTTTAATAGAATCGGCTCCCTAAACACCCCCACCCCCTACCCCCAAAAAAAAAAAGAAGAAGAAAGATATAAAGAAAAGACTAAACCTGTAGACTGTGCTCAACCGGAAGGATATAACCAATTATTAACAAGATAAAGAAGAAAAAAACAGGAGGAAATATTCAGAACATTAATAGTGATCCTCTGGAACACAGTCAAGAGTTGGCCTCCAAGTTGTGCTACTTCTCATTTTTTCAGAAAATCCATCTTGAAATAATCTTCTTATGCTTCTTATTCTTCTACCTCTACTTTCTGACTTTATTTTTCTTAAGAATTCATCCGCTGAGGAATAATTAAACTGCCCATTCAGTATTTGCTTCAATTCTTCTTGTGTCACTACTACCCTAATCCTTACCACACCTTTTCTCTTCATTTCTTGACCCTCTTCTTTGTCATCATCTACTCTAAATCTTACACTTTTTCCTTTCTTATTAATGCTTTTTTCCTTTGCTTTTTGTGCTTCCTCAATTGGTGTCTCAACTTTCTCTTTATTATGAACTACAACATCAGCTTTACTATTTTTCATGCAATTTCCCATTTGGGTTTTTGGAGGTATTTGTTTTTGTGAAGAGAAGGTAGTGGTGGTTAGAATCTTGAAATATAAAGAGATGGAGAAGACAAGGAGCACATGGAGTTGCCGCTTCTTTCGCTTTGTTTTTGGAAGAACAAAAACTATGCTTTATACATTTGTTGAAGTTTACGTATTTAGTATTCCAATCATTTTACTAAGTTTTAATTAATAATTATTCATTTATATAAATAAAAAATTTCTTAAAATAAATTTGAACTAAAATTATTGAATTCGATCAAAGTTCGACTCCTTAGAACTACCAAATAATACTCGTTGATATTAATAGAAATAGAGATTTGTTTAGTATATAAAAGTGAGCGAATATTCACTTAAACTTCAAGTAAGTATAACAAACACATGTTAAAAGGTTGGTCGAAGAAGAACAATAAATAAAATATAGGTATCGGCCTGTGGCGGTTGCAGGTGATCAAAATCACCTGTGTACATATCTCAATGTAGGATACTTAATTCAGCAAATTAGAAATTGTTTGTGTCACTCCAAAAAACTTTATATACTTTAAGTTATGTATTAAGACGCAAACTACAATATATTTTCATCTTCTGGGACTAGTGTGGTAATTACGCTGCTTTTATTTGACGATCTTTAATTTTATTTATGGACATTATTAGCTAGGTTTCGGTAGAAATATGCAACTATTGGTTACTAAAGGAGTTGTTCTCCAAAACTTTATAATTGAGTTGGCCACATTTTCCATTGAAGTACAAGTTCTGAGTGACAACACGTTAATTTGTTTTCTCATGCTTTGAATTATTTAGATATCAAATAAACGGCTAGAAAAGTAAATATTGAATCTGGCTTGTTATTTCTCTAGTGATCCCAATTATTTTCTCCAATGAAATATCGAGCCACATATGCAACAATATCCTTCTTCATTCTACGCCACCAATAATGTTGCCGCAAGTCCTGATACATCTTCGCGGTGCCCGGGTGAATAGAATACCGAGAACTATGGGCCCCCGCTATGATCAACTTTCGAATCCCATCGACATTAGGCACACACACTTGCCCCTGCAATCGCAAAAAACCATCCGCATCTAAAGTCACCTTCGTGGCACCCCCACGCTGCACAGTGTCTCTCAGGACACACAAATGAGGATCATCAAACTGTCGATCACAGATACGCTCCAATAATGAAAAATGAGCGACCGTACAAGCTAAGACTCGGCTAGGCTCAGAAATGTCCAACCTCACAAACTGATTGGCCAAGGCCTGAATATCCAAAGCAAGTGGTCTCTGGCTGACTGGAATATAAGCAAGACTACTCATGCTGGCTGACTTCCTAATCAATACATCCGCCACCACATTGGCTCTCCCTGGGTGGTACAAAATAATAACATCATAATCCTTCAATAGCTCTAACTATCTATGCTACCTCAAGTTCAACTCTTTCTGCTTAAACAAGTATTGCAGACTCTTGTGATCAGTGTATACATCACACATCACACCATATAAGTAATGCCTCCAAATATTCAAAGTATGAACAATGGCTGCCAATTCTAGATCATGGACTGGGTAATTCTTCTCGTGGATCTTCAACTGCCTCGAAGTGTAAGAAATGACCCTGCCATCCTGCATCAACACTGCACCATGTCCAATACGGGAAGCATCACAATAAACCGTATAAGGCCCTGAACCTCTGGGCAACACTAATATCGGTGTCGTAGTCAGAGATGTCTTGAGCTTCTGAAAGCTCTCCTCAGACTCCTCTGACCACCTAAACTAGGCACCCTTCTGGGTCAACCTGGTCATCGGGACTGCTATAGATGAAAACCCCTCCACGAATCGACGATAATAACCGGCTAACCCCAAGAAACTCCGAATCTCAGTAGCTGTAGTTAGTCGAGGCCAATTCTTGACTGCCTCAATCTTCTTTGGGTCCACATGAATACCCTCTACTGACACGATATGACCCATAAATGCAATCGAACTCAACCAAAACTCGCATTTAGAAAACTTGGCATATAGCTGATTATCCTTCAGAGTCTGAAGAACCACTTTAAGGTGCTGCTCGTGCTCCTCCTGACTGTGGGAGTACACAAGAATATCATCAATAAAGACTATCAGGAACAAGTCTAAATAAGGCCTGAACACTCGGTTCATCAACTCCATAAATGCTGGTGGGGCATTGGTCAACCCAAATAACATGACCAAAAACTCATAATGCGTGTACTGAGTGCAAAATGCTATCTTAGGGACATCAGACGCCCTAATCCTCGGCTGATGATAGCCCGATCTCATATTTATCTTTGAAAAGACCTTCGCACCCTACAACTGGTCAAACAAATCATCAATTCTCGGCAGTGGATACTTGTTCTTTATCGCTACCTTGTTTAACTGTTGGTAATCAATGCTCATCGATCCATCCTTTTTCTTCACAAATAGAACTGGCACACTCCGAGGAGAAACACTAGGACTGATGAAACCCTTCTCAAGAAAATCTTTCAACTGATCCTTTAACTCTTTTAGCTCTGACGGGGCCATATGATACGGGGGAATAGAAATGGCTGCATGCCTGGAGACAGATCAATACAAAAATGATTATCCTTGTCGGGCGACATACCCAGCAGGTCTGAAAGGAAAACCTCTGGGAACTCCTGAACAATAGGAACTAAGTCAATAGAAGGAACCTCTGTGTTGGAATCATGAACATATGCCAAATAAGCTAAACACCCCTTCTCGACCATGCGTCGAGCCTTAACATATGAAATAACACTGCGGGTGGCATGTCTTGGGGTCCCTCTCCCCTCCAATCGGGGCAAGTCCGATAAATCTAAAGTCACGGTCTTGGCGTGACAATCCTAGAAGGCATGATACAGGGACAACCAATCCATCCCCAAAATAACATCAAAATCCACCATGTCTAGAAGCAATAGATCAACACGATCTCAAGACTCTCAAATACTACTACACATGAATGATGGACTCTGTTGACCACTATAGAATCACCCACTGGCGTGGATACATACAGGAATACACAAGGCATCACTAGGCATAGCCAAGTAGGGAGCAAAATAAGACGACACATATGAATACGTAGAGCCAGGGTCAAATAGCACTGAAGCATCCCTGTCACAGACTAGAATAGTATCTGTAATAACAACATCAAAAGACTCTGCCTCTGGCCTGGCAAGCAAATCATACCAATGGGGCTGGGCCCCAGCTTCCTGAGCCACATCTCTAGGACGATCAATTACGGATTGACCTCTACCTCTGCCAGTCTGAGCTCCACCTCTATGCTTTCTCCACCTCTATGGCCTCTACCCCCGCCTCTAGCTGGTTGGGCGGCCGATGGACCACCTGCTGCTTGAATCATGAGACGAGGGCCCTGCTGCTATGACCGAGCACATCTCAACCTCGGGAAATATCTCCTAATATGACTGAGATCTTCACACTCATAACACCCAACTGACTGCGACAACTGAGAAAACTGGGACTGACCCTGCTGTCCTAAATGACCTCCTCGAAAGCTCTAAAGTGGGGGTGCACTGATAGGCTGCTGATCTGAATGATAGTGCTGGGAACCACCGCTGCATGAAGTACCATGAAAAACCTGAAGAGCTGACTGAAAGGGCCTCGGTGAATGACCTCTACCATAGGAATCCCTACCTCCAGATGAGGTGCCACTGAACCTACCAGAATGACGAGGCCTC
Source organism: Nicotiana noctiflora (assembly GCA_032618575.1). Classification (NCBI taxonomy): domain Eukaryota; kingdom Viridiplantae; phylum Streptophyta; class Magnoliopsida; order Solanales; family Solanaceae; genus Nicotiana; species Nicotiana noctiflora. The sequence continues at coordinate 22,802 of JASVEL010013638.1, read as the reverse complement.
TTATCCGACATCTGACCACCCCCTCGTGAGAGAGCCGTCTCAACTTTGCAGGTCGCATTGGCTGCCTCCTAAAAGGAAATATCACTACCAACTCACATGGCCATCTGAAGATGGATCGGCTGAATTAATCCATCAATGAATCTCCCAAACCTCTCTCGCTCTGTAGGGAGTATCACAACCGCATGGCGTGACAAGTCAACAAATCTAGTCTCATACTGTGTAACATTCATGGAGCCCTGCTGGAGGTGATCAAACTGCCTACGAAGTGCCTCCCGCTGAGTGACGGGGAGAAACTTCTCCAAGAATAACTCCACGAACTGATCTCATGTCAAATCTAGAGACCTTGCTGGTCTAGATAGGCAAAAATCTCTCCACTAAGTCTTGGCGGATCCTGCAAGCTGGAAGGTGCAAAAATTGACCCTATTGGTCTCCACTATACCCATGGTCTAGAGAATCTCATGACAGTTGAATAGAAAATCCTGTGGATCCTCTGATTAAGCACCGCTGAAAGTGGTGGTGAAGATCTTGGAGAACCAATCAAGTCTCCCCAAAGCATCTAAAGACATAGCCGCTCCATCAACTGTCTGAGCTGTAATACCTGTCTAAGCTACCACCGTGGCCTGAACCACTAGGACTTGAGTTCGGGGAGATACTTGCTCCGGAGTACGCGTAGAAGGAGTCTGAACCCCTCTTCTAGCCTGAGAAGTGGCTGGTGCTACTGGTAGTAAACCCGCTCTAGTGATACTATCCATAAAGCCTGCCAATCTGACTAGAGCATCCTGAAGATCCGGGGTGAACATGACCCCTCCTGGGACCTAAGCAGGGCCCACTAGAGCTGTTGGGGCTGGAATCTCCTCATCATAGTCAATATAAGGCCCACCTCTGGAACTGCTGCCTAGGGCTGAGCTCTGCCCCTACCTAGGCCGTTGGCATGACCTCGGCCTCTGCTCCTTGCAGGAGCTGCTACCAGGGACTTGGCCTGCTGTGCAGTAGAAAAAGAAGCACATGTTCTGGCATCTGCGAAAGAATAGAGTAAAAGGAAAATCAATACTTTAGAAACAGAATCGCACTCTAGGGGATAAATACAGACGTCTCTGTACCGATCCCTCAGACACTACCTAGTTTGTCCGTGAGTAGCGAGACCTATACAACCAAGAGTTGTGATACCAACTTTTCACGACCCGAATTTTCAACTATCAGGAGTCGTGATGGCGCCTAGTAAAGGAGCTAGGCCAGCCAAACTTTAACATTCTCTGATAAATCACAATAATATAAATAAATGGAAATCAATTAAACAAGTGTGGAAGACTTTAAGCTTAATAAAATGAAATCAAAAATGCGAAAGTTTGAAACATATCTCTACCCAGAACCTGGTGTCACTAACTCACAAACTTCTAAGATTTACTAAATACATTCGCTTGAAAGAAATCATAACAGTCTGTTTCAATACAAAATTAATAAACTGAATAAAAATAAAAGAGACTCCGGGCCTGCGGACGTCAGCAAAGCTACCTCAAGAGTCCCTGGACTGAAGATCTGCTCCCGATCTAATATTGTTACGGTCCGAAAGCTTCATCCTGATCTGTGCAAAAGAAATGTACAGAGTGTAGCATCAACACAACCGACCCCATGTGTTGTTAGTTCCTGGCCTAACCCCGACGAGGCTAGACAGGACCTACCACAAATAACCTATACAAATATATGTGCAATAAAAGGAAAGTACACTAATTTAAGTAGTAAAAAGGGGGAAAAACATGTTGTGGGGTACTACAATCTAAATATAGAAATCATCCGTAAAGAAGTGAAGCTGAAAAATAACAACTAATAAGGAAGTACATGAAGTCTCTACATATGAACACAATGCACCCAGTCTATACTCTGCGGTGCGCAACGTGATCCTCAACAGATATCACCGTTGCAGTGTGCAACCCGATCCTCAATAATCAAATAATACCGTTGCAGCGTGCAACCTGATCCTCAATATTTATCAACACCGTTGCGGCGTGCAACCTGATCCTCAATATTTAATACCTAGAACTCATCCAAACAACGTGCGTAACTCAAGTGCGAGGGAGTAACAATAATTACAAGAAAATCCTGGTAAGGGAATACAATTAACAATTCAATCACCCCGGCAAGGGAGAATACAATAAATACATACGCCCCAGTAAGGGACCAATCGCTAAGAGATCCATTTTTAATCACTTATTCCTCGAGTAACAATTTCTAGTCCGAGCCAATACTCCACAAGCCAAACAAATCACAAACCTTCCTCAACTATTCACATTATATTATGCTCATCAACCAAAGCAAGAAAGATGTACCATTAAATCCAAATCCAACACATCTAAGACTCACGGTCATGCTAGACTCCGGTGCATATATAATAATCACCATGCCTATACACAATACTCCATATTCCGCAAGTAGCAAATAATACCTTAATCCTAATCCCTCAAGCCAAAGATAGAACAAACACTTACCTCGGTACGAAAATAGTAATCAAGGCTCTAAAACTGCATTTCCTTTAGAATCCAACTCCGAAACAATGATATCTAGGCACAATTTTGTTCAATAGTATCAATAAGAGCTCAAAAACATAACCCCATAGTCTAGAAATGAAATTCATCATTCTTCCAAAATAGCAAAAATCCGACACCGGGCCCACATGGTCTAAACACGAGGCTCGGACCAAAACCCAATCACCCATAACCCCACGAGTTCGAATATATAATTTATTTTAATTCGACCCCAAATGAGGTTGAATCAACCAAAATCCCCAAAGCCCTAGTTCTACCCAAAATCCTTAATTTACACCATAAATTATATGTTTTAGGTCTAGGAATTCAAGAGATTTTGATGGAAAAAGAAGAAAACGAGTTAAATAATACTTACCTAAGGAGATTTGGTAAAGAAAAGCTCTAAAAATCGCCTAGGGGCTATGGAGAAGATGAACTCTTGTGTATTATGTGAAATAACCAGTCACTGGTCTATTTTTCGGATTTAAAAATAACTAGGCAAAATTATTCATCGCGTTCACGACATGGTGTCGCGTTCGCGAAGGAGGCAGGCCTGGGACTCTACGCGTTCATGAAGGTCCTATGCGAACGCTTAGAAGGAGATTGGGGGGTTCCAAGTTTGTTGTACGCGTTCGCAAAGAAGTGTGTGTGAACGCGTAGAAAGGATTTTCTGGGGCCTAATTCTATGCTATGCGAACGCGGTTACAATACGCGAACGCGCTGAAGGGTTTTTCAAGTCTATGCGAATGCGAAATAAGGGCCCCGATCGCGGAAGAGGAAAATGGCAAAGCTATGCAAATGCGAGCCTAGGGCCGCGTTCGCGAAGGGCAAAAATCTGTCTACAACAACACTGAAAAATCGGATGCCTTTCTAAGTGAAAAACCACCCCGAACCATCTCCAAATCACCCTCGAGCCCTCGAGGCTCCCAGTCAAACACACACACAAACTCAATATCATCCTACGAACTTGCTCGAGCGATCAAATCGCTAAAATAACTTCAAAATCAAAGAATCAAACCCCAAAACTCATAATTTTCATTTCAAAGTTCATAAACTTCCAGCTTTAGCTATTTAGTTCTGAAACACGTCAAACGATGTCCGATTTCGATCAAATTTCACAGAAAGCGCTTAACGCATATTTAAGACCTGTACCAGGCATCAGAACAAAATTAAGAGCCCGGTACCTATATTTTCTAACTCATTTTCAGTTCCATTTTTTTTTAATAATAATAATTTAACAGAAAAATTCTTTTATCGGGGTTCTGGACCTCGAATTTTGACTCCGGGCACATGCCCGAGTCCCATATTTTTCTACGGACCTCCTGGGACAGTCACATCATGGGTCCGGAGCCGTTTACTCAAAATGCTGACCAAAGTCAACTATATCAATATTAATATCATAATTCTTCAAATTTTTCACAGGTTGTTCGTGCAGTTAACCCTATTTTAATGCCTTCTTGTGGATGATGGAATGTTAATGAAGGCTCATCAAAATAGCAAGATGCAGCGACAAAACTATAAAGATCTTACAATTTTCATTCTTTGAAATTTTTTCTTTTGTGTTATTCATAATTATAATTGATTGCTTGATTATGACTATGAAGGTACTCCGCTTCGAATCTCAAAAATAATTAAGTCCTCTAATCTAGTGGAAGCAACGGTCGTAGTCAATATAACTTGGTCTAATAAGTCCAAGATCGATCCCACGGAGAATTAACCTACCAATTGCAACTATCACAACCCCAAAAGTACTTCCGAATCAAGTTCCCAAACTTTGAATATATCTTTGTGTGATTTTCGACTATCTACTTTTGCAATAATTAAAAATGCTTAAAAGAAAGAATTTAATGTTGAGTAAAATAATATGGAGAAAGACTAAGGTATTGATTTTCCCTATTGATGGAATCCATTATCGTTATGCTCATACAAATTGTTAATATATTCTATCAATCATGAACACTATGTGTATCGTAACCCTCTCCCGAGCAATTACAATAATTTACTAGTGCACTCTCCCGAGCTACCCTAGCTAGCTTTAATTTGAATAGTTCACTTAAGGTTGCACCCAAGACTTCGTTATTCCTAACCCCGTCTTTACGCCTAAAGTTATAGATTCCTCCAATAACCTAGGTGTGGTATTGTTCAACAATATACCTAAATATGCACTCTTTTCCAAGTTATGCACACTAAATAGGCACAGCTAATTGGGGATCCTACCAATTAACTACAACAAGAACGAAGTTGAACAAATAGAAATCTAAGTCACAATTTGTAATCACATAAACGATAAGTTCATCACCCAATAGGTTCCATCAAAACCTTAGAAAAGAATTTAGCTACTCATGCTTGAAGAAAAAAGAATAATAATTTAAATCATAAAGAAATAATTGATATAAAATAAAAGAAAGAGTTTGAGAGGAATCTCTCTTACTAAAAATCTTGCCAAAGTAATGAAAATAAAGATAACATGCCTCTATGCGGAAAACTAGGAGTTTATATAGAGGTTTTAGGGCTAAAATAACTAAGTTTGAGTACAATTAGGACTGCTACTGCGGTGACTTCCGCGGTTCTTTCGCGGCCGCGGACGGACCGCGAACAGTAAACTTCAGAGAGCGTGTTTTTTCGCGGTTCATCCGCGGTTGCGGAGGAATTGTGGTTTTTCACCCTGTTCCGTTGGGAATGTGGACAAACGCAAAACATAAAAGTTGTATCCCATTGGGTTAGCTGTCCAACCATATATTATGGAGCCAAAATGGAGATCGGAGCGAAAAGTTATGTCCAATTTACTAAACAGTACACAATATGCCTCATCCATTCTTCGCTTGTTCTACACTTATCAAATTTGACCCCCGAACTCGATCCCGGCTTAATTCCTTGAGCTTTTACTCAGACTTAAAAGCTCCAAATCACTTAAATTCATTCCATAACATCCATATAGCTCGGAATCACACCTTCCCGGCTACTTTCAACATAAGTTCTTGACTTGTACCATATTTTGGCCTTTTTCACCATCTTTTGACTCCAAAACTTGCTCTTTTAGTCTTCATTAGGCTCAAGTGTACCTATAACACACTAAGAACACTAATAAAAGTATTTTGTCATCATAAACAATATCAAAACAACAATAAAGCGTGATTATTTAGGGCATAAATATAGTCAAATTCACCTATTATCAATACCCCACACTTAAACCTTTGCTCGTCCTCGAGCAACCTTAATCACACTTTAGGCCAATTTTATTAATGTCTCCCCCAAATTATATCACAAAAGCTATTATACATGAACAACCTAAGATATGCACAATCTTTACCTAACCGTAAACTCTCATGCCAACACATTATTACTTACTCTACTTATTACCCAAAACTTGCAAATTTACCTTCTTCCTCTTGAGTTACATACCCTCACAAAATTTATTGAGAGAAGTTCCCACACATAAACAATTCAGAACATGGAACTTATAAATATCGGAAAAATTCACTCACTCTCAACAAAGAACATTCATATGCATACGGACACACCATAGGCTTGCCCCTAGTGTAATACTCCACTAATCGAGTTATTCAATCATAGATCAAGAGGTCTTTAAGGGTTGTAATGTTGGCTATGGGACGGGTAGGATACTTTTGGTTATAGTGGCTAACCTCCCTAAGCACTTTTCTTTTCCTTTTCATAACTTCCCTTTTAGTTCTCTTCCTTATGTCTCCCCTAAACATTCCTTCACCTTTATTTTACTTTTAATCCCCACTTTTCTTTTGTTGGTGTAACTGGCCTTTCTAATTTTCTTATATACATTGATATAGCTCTTTTTCTCATTTTTGTTTTATCATTTCTTTGCAACGCATTTACATTATTTTGGCTTCACTATTTTCTACCATTCATTCTTGATTTTCCCTTTTTCAATTTCCCTTCACCCCACACTTAGACTTTTGCATATTCATTACAACACAAGTGCTTCTAGGAGGTAAAGTAGAACATTATACATATTTGATGAACATTCAAGGGTTATCAAAGAATAGGCTTTAGGCTCAAAGGGGTTAACTAAGATATAATGTACCGGTGAATTCATGTCTATTGGTATATGGGGTTACACAAAGAAATGCCTCTATCCTTTCTACAACCAAACAACTTCTATTTCGCTTTGCAAACACACAAGGCAAGTTCTAGGCATCATGTAAAGCATACAATGTAAGTAAAACCTCACACACACATAGCATGCAACTCATTTGGAATCCGGTTCATCTACAAAGTCCTATCGATGTTCAAGCAAGCATTATTGTGCAAATTTAAGGCATATTTAGATTCTACAGTCAAGCTTAGAAAATACATTCTCAAGTTCAATTTAAGCTTTTGATAATGTGCATACTCGGGGTTACATGTTACCTTTTTTCCTCTAATCCTAAGAAAAGAAAAATCTACCTAACCTGGTTCAATAAAAACCCTTGGAAAAGAACCGTGGTCAAAAGAAAAACCAAGGGGGAGATGATACACTACCTAGAAAAAGAAAATGAAAGAAAGAAAAATTCCTACGTGGACTACTTCCCTCAAGAGTACTTGTCCTAAATAGTCCGTCATCAGGAAGAGTCCTCTACTCATATTTTTGGATTTTTCAAATTTTTGATTTTTTTTTTGTGTTTTTATTCCGACTTAGACCCTTAAGAAACCCGTCGCCAAGTGTCCATCATCGTGCCAAGCCAGCTAATATAATTTACAGCTACATCTACTATATGTAATATATACAAGATAAGTCTCCCACCCCACACTTAAAATCATGCCATGTCCTCATGGCATAATAATACATGTATAGCACAGAAGGGTGAGAAAACTTACCCGGGATCTACCCCGTGTCTAGCCACTTTATCACTTTCTTTTTCACCCTATCCTTCATATTTGGGTTCAGCCTTCTTTTGCGTTTCCTGGAGGGTTTGTGTCCCTCTTCTGGGAGAATCTTGTTCATGGAGTATGCGGGGCTGATCCCCTTTATGACTGCCATGGTCCACCCAATGGCAGTCTTGTATTCTTTTAGTACCTGTATAAGCTTTTGAGCCTGCACATCTAACAAACCAGATGAGATAATAACAGGTAAAGTGGAGTTAGGACCTAGAAATTCATACCTGAGATGCGATGGTAGTGGTTTAAGCTCAAGCTTTGGTGGCTCTTCTATGGATGGTTTTGCATGCGGAGTCTCTCTTTTCTCTAAGTGTAGAGGCTCGAATTCAAGCTCTCTCTCCCAAAACCCCTTGCCTTCAAGAGATAGTACCCATTCTGCTAAACTTTCACCATTTACCTCTTCCATGTTCATCAGGCATGCTTGAAGTGCATCTTCAATGGTCAACTCTGCATCGTCGGTCTCCACTATCACATCAACCGCATCAATAAGAGAGCAATTCGCGAACTCACTAGGGCGCCTCATGTATTTTTGCACATTGAATATGATCTCCTCATCATTCAACCTTATCTTGAGTTCCCCAGTTTCACAATCAATTAGAGCTCTCCTGGTGGCTAGGAATGGTCTTCCTAGGATTATAGGAATTTCCTCGTCCACCTTGCAATTAAGAATCACAAAATCGGCGGGAAACACGAACTTCCCTACCAGGATAAGCACATGATCTAAAATACCAAATGGACGCTTAACCGTCCTGTCAGCAAGCTGTAATAACATAGAGGTGGGTCTGGCTCTCCCAATACCTAACCTCTTGTAGACAACTAAGGGCATGAGATTAATGTTTGCCCCCAAATCACATAAGGCCTTAGTAAAGGCATAATTCCCTATAGTGCATGGGATGGTGAAACTACCTGGATCAGATAGCTTCTCAGCAATGGGTCTAGAGACCACTGCACTACAAGTCTGGGTAAGTGTAACTGTGGCCAAGTCTTGGAAATCAAATTTCTGCGACATCAAATCCTTCATCATCTTAGCATAACCGGGCATTTCTTTTAAAGCTTCAATTAATGGAATGTTTACCTGGATTTGCTTGAGCATGTCGAAGAACTTTTTGTATTGCTCCTCTTTCTGGTGTTTGGCCAACCTTTGGGGGAATGGTAGTGGAGGCCTCTTCTTCCCGGTGACTTGGGACTTTTCTTTGTCTATCACTTTCTCATCAATCTGTTGCTCTACGTTTTTAGCTACTTTCTCCGTTCCCTGTTTTGCTTCTTTATTTTCAGCAACTGGCTGGACTGTGACTTCTGTCAACCCTGTGGACTCATCCAGTTCAATGGGCAATGGAGTGGATGTCTCAGCCTGTCTGTCAATTTTCTCACTTTCATTCTCAGCATCAAGATCTCTACCGCTTCTCAGAGTCACTGCCATCATCTGCTTTGGGATTTGGTCCTTCGGGTTTGTTTGTGTATCTGCAGGCAATGTCCCTTGAGGACGATTGTTGAGAGACATAGCAATCCGACCCACCTGTACTTCAATATTCTTGATGGTGGCATCATGTTCATCTATCCTCTCATTTGTTTTGGCATTTGACCCAATTACCTGCTGCATCATAGCTTTTAACTCTGCGAACCGATCGTCATATCTACCCCCATGCTGTGGTGGAGGTGGATGATACCCCTGTTGCTGGTTGTTGAAATTCTGAGGTCTAGTATATGGAGCCATGTTGTTTGGTGGCCTCATACCTGCTGCATTATACTGTGGCTGAGGAGGCATGTACTGCTGTGGAGCCTGCTAACCCCAACTCTGGTTACCCTGTCGCTGCCCTCCATAATTTACCACATAGTTCATGTCTTCATGCTGGTGACGATGTTCTTGGTCTGCAGCTCATGGATTACTTATGGGTTGGCTAATGCAAGATATGCATAAACCACCATTGGTAGTGTCTACAATGTGAACCTGCTGCTTGACCCCAGATTCTTCCACCTTCTTCGTCAGGATGCTCATTTGTGTCAATAAAGTTGCCACATTCTCCTCTAGAGTGTTGGATGGATCCAGAGGTACAGAATGTACTACTGGTGTGATAGGAGCATTCCCGGACGTCCACCCGGAATTTTGAGCCATCTTGTCTAGCAAATTTTGGCCTTCTCTCCATGTCTTGCTCAGAAAAGCCCCACCTGCTGAAGCGTCTACAATGTTCTTCATGCTGTCTGAAAGCCCCATGTAGAATCTTTGGCCCAACATCTGCTCAGGAATCCCATGATGAGGACACATAACAAGCATACCCTTGAATCTGCCCCAAGTTTCATGTAATGTTTCCATTGGTTTTTGCTTGAAGCTCACGATCTCATCAATTTGTTGAGTTGTCTTGTTAGGTGGATGAAACTTGTTGTGGAATTGTTTGACTAACTCATCCCAAGTGGCAATGGAGTTTATTGGGAGTGAGTTTAGCCATATATGTGCTTCTCCTGTAACTGAGAACGGAAAGAGTAGTAATCTGATAGCTTCCGGAGTTACATTCGGTTGCCTTTGTGTCTTGCATATTGATAGAAAGTTCTTGAGGTGCTGCTGTGGATCTTCAACCTGAGACCCAGAGAATAATCCCTTGTTTTGCAACAAGTGAAGCATGTTGTTGGTAATCTGGAAAGACTCAGCTTGAATTGTTGGCACAACGATGGCAGTTGCCAAATTATCCGCTGTGGGTTGTGCCCAGTCGAACAATGCACCTTCCTGTGCCTCCCGTGCCTCTTGCATATTTAGCCCGGCTTGCTGGTTTTGATCGTTTATGTCACCCATGTCGAAGTCTAGTTTGATTGGTTGTTGAGATTGTTGAATTTGTTTGATGGATTTGTTACGTGCCCGAAAGGTTTGCTCGGGGTCTGAGAGTCCTTCAATTAGTTCTCCAGTCCTTGCAGATTTTCTAAGCATGCACCTGAATACCCAAATCAACAAATGTCAAAGTATTCAATGTAGAGTGTAGAAAGAACCTGAATACACAAGAATCTTGGAGTTCTGGCAATGGCAATTGATAATTCCGTTAATTCCCCGACAACGGCGCCAAAATTGATTCACGTCCAAGCAACGGTCGTAGTCAATATAACTTGGTCTAATAAGTCCAAGATCGATCCCACAGAGAATTAACCTACCAATTACAACTATCACAACCCCAAAAGTACTTCCGAATCAAGTTCCCAAACTTTGAATATATCTTTGTGTGATTTTCGACTATCTACTTTGCAATAATTAAGAATGCTTGAAAGAAAGAATTGAATATAGAGTAAAAAGAATATTATGTGAAGGACTAAGGTATTGATTTCCCCTATTGATGGAATCCCTTATCGTTATGCTCATACAAATTGTTAATATATTCTATCAATCATAAACGCTATGTGTATCGTAACCCTCTCCCGAGCAATTACAATAATTTACTAGTGCACTCTCCCGAGCTACCCTAGCTAGCTTTAATTTGAATAGTTCACTTAAGATTGCACCCAAGACTTCGTTATTCCTAACCCCGTCTTTACGCCCTAAAGTTATAGATTCCTCCAATAACCTAGGTGTGGTGTTGTTCAACAATATACCTAAATATGCACTCTTTTCCAAGTTATGCACACTAAATAGGCACATCTAATTGGGGATCCTACCAATTAACTACAACAAGAACGAAGTTGAACAAATAGAAATCTAAGTCACAATTTGTAATCACATAAACGATAAGTTCATCACCCAATAGGTTTCATCAAAACCTTAGAATAGAATTTAGCTACTCATGCTTGAAGAAACAAGAATAATAATTGAAATCATAAAGAAATACTTGATATAAAATAAAAGAAAGAGTTTGAGAGGAATCTCTCCTACTAAAACCTTGCAAAAGTATTGAATAATAGCTTACATGCCTCTATGGGGGAAAACTAGGAGTTTATATAGAGGTTTTAGAGCTAAAAAAACTAAGTTTGAGTACAATTAGGACTGCTGCTGCGGCGACTTCCGCGGTTCGTTCGCGGCCGCGGACGGACCGCGAACAGTAAAACTTCAGAGAGCCTGTTTTTCCGCGGTTCATCCGCGGTCGCGGAAAAACCGCGGTTTTTCACCCTGTTCCGTTGCGAATTTGAAAAAAGTCAAAACGTGAAAGTTGTATCCCTTTGAATGAGCTTTCCAACCATATATTATGGAGCCAAAATGGAGTTCTAAGCGAACAGTTATGTCCAATGTACTAAAAAGTGCACAATATGCCTCATCCATTCTTCGCTTGTTCTACACTTATCAAATTTGACCCCCGAACTCGATCCCGGCTTAATTCCTTGAGCTTTTACTCAGACTTCAAAGCTCCAAATCACTTAAATTCATTCCATAACATCCATATAGCTCGGAATCACACCTTCCCGGCTACTTTCAACATAAGTTCTTGACTTGTACCACTTTTTGGCCTTTTTCACCATCTTCTGACTCCAAAACTTGCTCTTTTAGTCTTCATTAGCTCAAGTGTACCTATAACACACTAAGAACACTAATAAAAACATTTTGTCATCATAAACAATATCAAAACAACAATAAAGCGTGATTATTTAGGGCATAAATATAGTCAAATTCACCTATTAAGTCCTCTAATCTAGTGGTCGCAAATTCAGTTTAATCAATTTAAGCATATATCAATGCTCTCACCCATCTTTCCCCCCTCTTCTTTCCTTGTCCTTTATGCATATTCGTCAATAGTTTGCCTTCCTTTTGCCACGTACCACACAGGAAAACGACAAAACGGTATCTAACCACCTCTTCATTAATTAAGAGCAACTAAGGTTCTCCCGATTACCATACAAATCTTAATCAATTTGTGCTTTTGACATTTAAAATCTAAAGATTTAACCTACAAATTATATATTTCAAAATCTTCGGAAATAAGATATGCAATCCAAATTAATAGTCAAAGATAAAGATTCCATTATGAAGCAAACCAACTAACTTTAGCATAAAACGAAAATACCCTTCTATAATAATATTCCTATACAGCAATCATTCCCTTTAAAAGTTAGTTTTTCTCGAAATTGAATTTAATGTTATGTTATACTAATTATTTATAATAACACTTTACTATATCAAATAAAGATCGATTTGAGGTTGCTTAGTACGGCCATGACATTATATTCGAATTACCCCCTCAACTTGGCCTTTTGAGAATAATTACCCCCCTAAATGCTTATGTGGCAAAAAGTGTGGGTACACTCACCTGCCATGTGGATTTTTCTGTCCATGTGGCATTTTCGTGAAAAATAAAAAAGAATTTTTATCTTTTTAAGAATATTATTTTTTAAATAATCTTTTTCGAATACAATTTATAATAAAATTTGGATAGAACGACATTAATTAGGCTAAATATTTTTATTTGTTCAAAAATAATAAAATTTTAGTTAATCTTTTTTTGAATTTGACCCGAAAATAAAGATTTATACAATTAAAATAAATAGTCAATGCATCTAAAAATTTATAAAATATAGTTTGAAATTAATTATTTTGGCTATAATTTTTTATATATCTCTAAATTACGGTGCTCCAATTTTGTTTTACGGATTTTACCTAAAAAAAGTAAAAATACACAATTGAAATAAATAGTCATTGCATCGCAAAAGAATAAATAAAAAGAGTATACAATTACAAGAAATTACAAGTGCAATTGTACACTCTTTTTATTTCTTCTTTGATTCAATGATTATTTATTTCAACTATGTATTTTTTATAACTTTTTAGATGTCTTGACTATTTATTTCAATTGTATAAATTTTTATTTTCAAGTAATATTCAAAAAAAGATTAACTAAAATTTTATTATTTTTGTACAAATAAAAATATTTAGCATAACTAATGTCGTTCTGTCCAACTTTTATTATAAATTGTATTTAAAAAAATTATCTAAAAAATAATATTCTTAAAAAGAAAAAAATTCACGAAAATGCCACATGGACAGAAAAATCCACATGGCAGGTGAGTGTACCCACACTTTTTGCCACATAAGCATTTAGGGGTAATTATTCTCAAAAGGCCAAGTTGAGGGATAATTCGAACCAGAGATAGTTTAGGGAGGAAAGTAATAATTCTCAAATAGTTTAAAAGTTAGTTTTTCTCGAAATTGAATTTAATGTTATGTTATACTAATTATTTATAATAACACTTTACTATATCAAATAAAGATCGATTTGAGGTTGCTTAGTACGGCCATGACATTATATTCACGGATTAATTAGGGGCATGTGAAGCAAAATCAAATGTATAAATTAGAATAATGCGATATAAAATTGAAAGAATTCCGTGACTGAAGGGCAGTTGAAATATTAGGGGCATCAACCGCGTGAGAAGAAGTTTTTGTTTAAAGGCAACTTCACATGGGGATTAGGTACATACACATATACTGTATCACAATTTATCTCTTTTCTAATTATCACATTAAATTCTCAGTATAATACTACTTTTTTTCGAGATCTTGGAAACTGTTATAAAATAATAAAAGAAGAAAAAGAGTATTACGGAGAAAAATAGAGAGAGAGAATTCTTAATGATATGGGATGAATTACAATAGCATATGCCAAACTACCCATACTAATTCTTGAGTAACTCAAGCCACATCCGCTGCCTCAAATTAAGATCCTTCTATTTGAACAAATGCTGAAGGCTGCGATGATCAGTATATACCTCACACGATACGCCATATAAGTAGAGCCTCCAAATCTTCAAAGCATGAACTATGGCAGCCAACTCCAAATCATGTACGGGGTAGTTCTTTTCATGAGGCTTCAACTGATGAGAAGCATATGCAATGACTCTACCTTCCTGCATCAACACACATCCAATCCTAACTCTCGAAGCATCACAATACACGGTGTAAGAACCTGAAGTTGTTGGCAAAACTAACACTGGAGTTGTGGTCAAAGCTATCTTGAGCTTTTGAAAGCTCTCCTCACACTCATCTGACCATACAAATGGTGCACCCTTCTGCGTTAACTTGGTCAAGGACGAAGCAATAGATGAAAAACCCTAGACAAACCGTCGATAATACCCTGCCAAATCGAGGAAATTCTGAATCTCCGTGGCTGAGGACGGTCTAGGCTAACTCTATACCGCCTCTATCTTCTTTGGGTCAACCTGAATACCATCACTAGACACCACGTGTCCCAGAAAAGCCACAGACCCAAGCCAAAAGTCACACTTGGAGAACTTTGCATAAAGATTCTCCTCCCTCAACCTATGTAATACCACTCTCAAATGCTGAGCATGCTCCTCTTGGCTATGCGATTACACCAGGATGTCATCAATAAAAAAATCACAAATGAATCCAAATACGGCCAAAACACGTTGTTCATCAGATGCGTGAACGCGGCTGGGGCATTAGTCGGCCCAAAAGACATAATTAGAAACTCATAATGCCCATATCTCGTCCTGAAATCTGTCTTTATAATATCAAAATCTCTAATCTTCAGCTGGTGATAGCCTAAACAAAGATCAATCTTAGAAAATACCCTTGCTCCCTAGAGCTGGTCAAACATATCATCAATACGCGGTAGTAGATACTTGTTCTTCACTATCACCTTGTTCAACTGCTTGTAGTCAATGCACATTCTCACTGTGCCATATTTTTTCTTCACAAATAATATCGGTGCACCCCACGGTGAAACACTCGGGCGAATGAAACCCTTATCTAGGAGTTCCTGAAGCTGCTCTTTCAACTCCTTTAACTCTGTTGGTGCCATACGATATGGAGGAATAGAGATGGGCTGAGTGCCCGACACCAGATCAATACCAGAATCAATATCCCTATCCGGCGGCATGCTCGACTGGTCTACTGGAAACACATCTGGGAAATCCCTCTCAACAGGCACATAATTACGACTAGGAGTCTCAGCTCCAACATCTCTCACAAAAGCCAGGTACGATAAACAACATTCCTTAACCATCCGTTGGTCCTTTAGGAAAGAAATCACCCTACTGGGAACATAACCGATCATACCTCGCCACTCAATCCTCGGAACACCCAGAATAGCCAACGTAACTGTCTTAGAATGACAGTCCAGAATAGCATGGTATGGGGATAGCCAATCCATAACCAGAATTACATCAAAATCTACCATGCCCAACAACAAGTCAAACTCCAGACCCCCAATAGTCACCAAACAAGATTGATATACATGATCCACAATAATAATATCACCCACTGGGGTAGATACATGCACATGCATGGAAATACAACCACGGGTCGTACCCGGATGATGGAAAAAATATGAAGACACATAAGAGTATACAGACCCAGGATCAAATAAAATAGAAGCATCCCTGTGGCAAACCGAGATAATACATGTGATAATAGCGTGTGATGCAACAGTATCCCTCCTATCTGGGATAGCATAGAATCGAGCCTGACCACCACTAGATCGATCTTCACCCCTAGGGCAACCTCTAGCTATTTACCCCCTACCTGACTGGGATGGTGGTGCAATAGATGGAGTAGAAGAGGAGGGCTGATCCCTCTGCTGAGATCGACCACCACGAAGCCGAGGACTCTGTCTCCTCATGTGGCCAAACTAAGGGGACTAAAGGGAACCCCTCACATTAGAATAACCAGCTGATGCACTCGACGCAGAAGAACCCTGAGCTGAAGGGGCATAGGACGAGCTCTAAGCTGGGAGGTCACTAAGTAAAGGCTGACCCTGATGGAATCCCTGATGACCACGGCCCGAAGAAGCCCCACTATACTCTGGGCGATCTGACTGAGGAGGCCTGAAAGAATGACCTCTACCACGCTGGAACTGGCCTTTAGATGGAGCACCACTAAAGCTACCTGAACCTCAAGGCCTTTTGGCCTCCCTCTCCTCACGCTCCCGGCGGTGATCTGTCTCAATCTGTCGCTCCATGTCAAATAACTCCTCAAATAAGGTAGCTACAACCCTCTCTCTAGTCATTAAAATGTGAAGTGGATAGTTGAGGCCATCCACGAACCTCCTAATCCTCTCCCGATCTGTCGGGATCATCCAAGTAGCATTCCGAGCTAACTTCATAAACCTAAACTCATACTGGGTCACTGTCATGTCCCCCTAAATCAACCACTCAAATTGGCGATGCAGCTCCTCTCTGCGAGACTGTGATACATACTTCTCCAGAAAAAGAGTGGAGAACTTCTACCATATAAGGGACGATGTTCCAACAGGACTACGCCTCTCAAAATCCTCCCACCATGTAAATGCAGGCCCTGAGAACTAGAAGGTAGTAAAAGCCACAACACTCGACTTTAAGATGCCTGCGGTGTGAAGCATACGCTGACACTTGTCTAGAAATCCCTGGGTATCCTCACCCTCAGGGCCACTGAACGTTGGAGGCCGGAGCCTACCGTACCTCTCTAGTCGATGCTGCTCATCATCTGGCATCACTGGAACCACATAAACTGGAGCTGGTGTGAGTTGCATAATTGGAGCAACCAGTGCAGCTGGCTTAGCTGGGGCTGCTCCTCGTGTCTGTAGTCCCTGAACAACTAACTCGAGTATGCGAGCTGCGGGGGTCTGATGACCACCCCCGGTCTGAGAAGTAGTTGCGGCAGTAGTGGCTGAGACTGCTTGAGCTAGGCCAGAACAGACGGATAGGATCTCAGCTAAAGCCTCCTAAAGTCCTAAGAAGATTAGGTGCTAATACTTTTACCCAATAGCGGGAGTCGAGTATTTGTTAAGTCTAGAGATGCGTTTTGGCTTCTAATTGTACTTCTACCATTTTTGAGTTTTATCAACTACAATTTAACAACTACTAGTTAAAACTAAGTTATGCTAAAATATTGATTCTTGGTTGTATGCAAGATATAGAAAAGCACTAGGGTCGTGACAATTACCTAAGTGTTCAACTAATGGGTAGAGATTCCTAATACAAGAATGATGATTATGGGGCTTATGCTATAACCCTTGCACGATTGCACTCACTCTCACACCTCTCGGTGGAGAGTGTGATTTTACGCAATTGACTCTCTCGAGACCAATTGGGTAGGCCAATATGCCCAAGCAATTTCGAGTTCAAGTTGGGTAATTACTCTCTCGAGGTTTAACCTATTAATTAAGATTACCATTCTCACGGGTCCATCCCAATTCCTTGTTGGGTCAATTTTGGAGTCATAACACTCTTTTTCAAGAAGAGTCAAGACCCAATAAGCTCGACTTAGTGTTTCCAAGCACCAAATCCTAATTAAACCATAAACTTAACCCATGTAGCAAATACCCAACATCATTCAAGCATTAAACAATCACAGCCATTAATTACCCATACTAAGATTGAGCCACAACCCTAGCTAATGGGTTCAGGTCGACATAAACCATAAGGAATACATTATAATAAGCTAATGGAACATAACCCAATTGAAAGAACTCGAAAAATACCAAAAATCACGAAGTTGGAAAAACCCAAGCCTTGAACCCACTTATCGAAAAATTACAAAGTTCACATCACCGGATTCCTTGTCTTTCCACGAGTCCGTACATATATAATTTATCAAAATCGGAGTCCAAACCTTAAATCCCAATTTCTCATTCAATAACACAAGCCTAGTTCTTCAATTTTTCACCCAATTTTCCTAGAATTAAAGGTGGATTCACCAATAAAATAGCGTTCCTAGGTCACGAGGCTTACCTCCAATCAACTCTCAGTCAAAACCCTCTAAAATCCCGTCAATAGCTCTCAACCACGCTCAACAATGGAGGAAAAATGATTGAACTCAACCTTTCTCTGCATAGTCCTTTTTGCTTCTGCGGTCCTGCTACTGCTTATGTGGGACCGCTTCTGCGACCAAAAGTCCGCTTATGCGGTTCTCACTTAAAAACCCAATATTCGCTTTTACGTCTCTACATCCGCTTCTGCGAACCACCAAAGACTACTTCTGCGATTTATAGTCCGCTTCTGCGGACTCGTATTTGCGAAAAATGTTCCGCTTTTGCGGAACCACTCCACCAGGACAAAAACCGCTTATGTGATCCACCACTCGATCCTGTAGAACCGCTTCTACGGTCCATTTTTGCGAAAGCGAAAATACCAGCTGACTGGAAAGTTGAACCTGCAACATACCTCAAAACTCTCGTTTAACCACCTGAATTTACCCCGAGGCCCTCGGGACCTCAACCAAAGGCACCAACATATCCCAAACATCATACAAACTTCCATCAATCATCAAAACGCATACAACAACACTAAAATCATCAATTCACGCCGGATTCAAGCCTAAGTTTCTTAAAAAATTTCGGAACTCATATTCGATCAAAAACCCGACCAAACAATGTCCGAATGACCTAAAATTTGCACACAAATCACAATTCACATATCGAAGCTACAGCAACTCTCGAAATTCCATTCCGACCCTCGGATCAAAATCTCACCTATCAACCGGAATTCGCCAAAATAATAACTTCGCCAATTCAAGCCTAATTCTACACCGGACCTCCAAATTTAATTCCGATCGTGCTCCTAAGTCACAAATTATCCCCCGAAGCTAACCAAATTACCAAAATTCACATCCGAGCCCTTTAACTAAATAGTCAACTTTTGATTGACTTTTCCAAAATAAGCTTCCCTTTAAGAAACTAAGTGTCTCATTTTCATTTAAAATTAATCCAATTCTGCCCGATCACCTCAAATACTGATATTGAAACATAGAGAAATATAATATGGAGGAAATGGGGCGGTAACTCATGTGATAATGGGCGGGGTCGTCACAAAGGGAATAAGAATATTCAAATTAAATGGGACGGGTATAAATGCACTTCTTGTGCCCATAATCATACATAATTTGGTAATGGCAAGACATAAAAATTTTACCACTTCATGTGGTTATAATTTCTTGCAAACTCCATTATAGTTATAATCAAATTTTGTTGTCTTTGCTTGTATATAAAATCAAATTATAGAATTTCAAGAATTTAAAGGAGAAAAATAAAGTAAAATACTTACCTTAAATCCAAAATTTAATTATGAAGGAAGTTCATGGAATAATTGACAATCATTGTGCTCAATCCCAAAGCTTCTACTCAATTGGTTAGAGTCTCGTGCTGATAACATGTTATGAAATAATACAAGAAGAAGAAGAGTATTACAGAGAAAAGTAGAGAAAGAGAATTGTTATTGATATGGGATGAATTACAATGGAATAGAACCCTTTATTTATAGGGAGATGGTGACTTAACCACCAAGTAGTAAACTTTCATGACCCTAGTTCACCGATTATGAACATGTCGTGATGACACCTAGTCCTCACGACCAGGTAAGCCAAATATTGCAGAAAAATATAATAATTGCGGAAAATAGAATAAACAAGATTAAACGACTAAGAGAAAATTGTACTGAATGCCGCTCGATATGTACAACTCCATAGCACAAGTCTACTAGAATCCCCAAAGACCCGGAAACTCTGGGCAACACAGGATATAGAAAAAGTATAGTATGGCTCTAAAACATCCAGAATATTCTTACAACTGAAAGAGAGAGAACTAGATACAAAAGGTAGAGTAAGAGGGAGACTCGTCGGTCTGCAGACGCAGCAAAACTACCTCGAAGTCTCCGATGATCCTCCTGCCTCACTGATAATGCATCTGAGTAGAGGTACCTGGATGATTTGTACATGAAAACATGCACAGGAAGGGCATGAGTACACCATAGCGGTACTTAGTAAGTGCCAAGCCTAACCTCGGTTGGGTAATGACGAGGAAAGGTCAGAGCCCTACTGAGGCAAAAGTAATGCAGTAGTAATAATTAACAGTGTGACAACCTGACAAAATTAATAAATACGGTAGTGTAATAAGGTAAATAAACGAGCAATAATAACTACAAGGATAAAGCAGAGACACGGAGTAAACATAGCTGAATTTCAAAATACCAACAAAGGTCTCCCAGGATTTCGTCATGTAGCCCTCTCCTCATCTGTCCAATGGATCTCCCGGGAAACCATCATGTAGTCCAACTCTCATTTCAGTACTAAAGAATCTCCCGGGAACCATCCCGTAGTCCAATCATAGACATGTAGGGGATCTCCCGGGATACCATCTCGTAGTCCCAAAATAAAAGTACAGGGGGATCTCCCGGGATACCGTCCCATAGTCCCAAAATAAAAGTGCAGGGGGATCTCCCAGGAATCAAACCCGTAGTCCCAAAGTAAATAAATAAGAGGGGGCACAACTACCGGAATTCCACATCCGTAGTCCCAAAGTAAATGCACAATCACAGCTAGAAACAAACTAAGAGATAAAGTACGAAAAAAATAGAGCAACAGATAGTACCATGCTTCACGTAGTACAGTTAAACAACTTAAGCAACTAGGCAATTAAGTTAGTTAAACATGCTTTCCTAGTCTAGCACAAGTAAAATCTTCAAGCAGGATAAGGCAAGTAAGAAAGAAAGGTAAATATTAACAAATTAAGTGAAAAATCGGATATTCGTCAATCGGCTCAAGAACGCGTTCGTCACCTCACGTACAAGCCACTCAAATATCAAGAAACAATCCTAAGGGGAACGTTCCCCCACACAAGGTTAGACAAGCCACTTACCTCGAACCAGCTCAATATCAATAGAAACCATGCCTTTGCCACAAGTATCCAACTCCAAATGGACCAAATCTATTCAATTTAATTACTTATCGTAAAGTATATTGCAAACAACTAATTCCACTATTATAATTAAAACTAGGGCATGAAAATAGGTAAAATGACCAAAATTCCCTTCAACCAACGTCTCAAAATAGAATAATTTTCACATTTTCAGAACCCTCGTAATCTCACGAGTCTAACCATATAAAAATCTCCCAAATCGAAGGCCAAATTCCCCATCAAACCCCCAAAGTTTGGTCTATGAACTTTTACCCCAAATTACCAAGTTTTTTATCCTAAATTCGAATTCAAATGATGTATTTAGCTATATAATGATGAAATATAATGAAAAGGGATAAAGACGTTACCCATTGATTTTCTCTTCAAAACCCACTAAAAATCGCCTTCTCCCGTGCTGTCAATCAATTTTCAAACTTAAGAAATTAAATCCTCGACATCTACGAGATACGAGATGATTTTGCAGCTCCGCCTCTGCGAAAGAAACAACCGCTTCTATGGCTTTGGGCCTGGCCTTGCTTGGCCACTTCTGCAAGAGGTAGAGCGCTTCTTCGGTCGCACTTGCGGCTGACCAACCGCAGGTGCGGTTATGATATATAGGTGCACCCGATTGACTCTCTTGGATAAGAGAGTCGCTTCTATGGTTCCGCTTCTGCGGTCCCCAAACCGCAGAAGTGAAAAGACCAGAAGAGTTAAAACCACCAGCTGCTGCAAACGTAGAGATTTTCCCTCGTTAACCACCCGAAATCATCCCGAGGCCCCCGGGACTTCAACCAAAAGTACCTATACAACCTAATACCTTATTCGAACTTGTACCAATCCTTAAAACACCTCAAACAACACCGAAAACCCGATTAAATCAAGGATTCAAACCTAAGATCTTCAAATTCTATCAAAATACGCTTTTGATAAAAAAACTAACCAAACCTCGTCCGAATAAACTAAAATTTTGCACACACATCCCAAATGGTTGTAGGCCTAAAATGCTGTAGTGTTTAAATCCGACCCTCGAATCAAAAACTCACTATCGGACCGGAAACTTCAAACATTCAAACTTCGGCATTTCAAGCCTAAATAAGATACAAACCCCCAAAATACATTCCGAACATGCTCCCAACCCTGAAATCACCTAGCGAAGCAAACAGAACCATCAGACTCCATTCTGAGGTTGTCTTTACGCTATTTCGAATACAGACCATATTTCAACTCTTAAGCTCTCATTTAGGGACTAAGTGCCCCAAATCACTCTGAATCCTAACACTGCATGTTCCGGCAAACCAAAATAGCAAAAATGAACTTTGGGGAAGCAATTAATGTGGGATCAGGGCGTAAATTCCAAAAATACCCAGCCGGGTCGTTACATCCTCATACACTTAAACATTTGTTCGTCCTCGAAGGAGCATAGAGAACATACCCGAAGTAGTAAAGAGATGAGGGAACTGGCTGCACATAGCTTGCTCGGTCTCCCAAGTTGCCTCATTGGTCAGCTGACCCTGCCACTGGACCTTCACTAAAGTGATATTCTTTGACCTCAACTTTTTGATCTGCCTATCCAAAATGGCCACTCACTCCTCAACATAGGATAGATCCTTGTCCAACTGGACTGAACTAAAATCCAACAGGTGCAACGGATCACTGTGATATCTCCGGACCATCGAAACATGAAATGCGGGATGAACTCTGGCTAGGATGGGAGGTAAGGCAAGCTCTTAAGCAACCTCCCCAACTCGCCTGAAGATCTCAAAAGGCCCAATAAATCTCGGAATCAGCTTCCCTTTCTTTCCAAACCTCATGACACCATTCA